>CM031240.1:342651839-343851839 GCA_018340775.1 Taxus wallichiana var. yunnanensis | reverse complement strand
ATCCTATTACATGATCCAGTCATGGTGAGTTGGTTATTCTCTATTTAATTTCTATAATTCTTGGCCTAGTTTCCTTTTTGAAACTTATGTGTAGGTTTCCTCACCATCGTGAGCATTTCATGATGTGTTGTTTGACATGAAAATTCCTTTTCCTCCCTCTTTATGGAAGATTCCTACATTACATGGCTCATAAGAAAGAATATTTCCTCAATGTGTGTAATTCTCCATTTATACCGATCTCAACACATAATCTCATTCATGCATTCATTTTCCCATTACTTCTATTATCTCGATTAAGCTCTTACTTCATGTAGAAGATACACCACTTTTCATTTAAATTCAGATTGGTAAAACTTCATTTAAGCATGCTCTTATTGATGAGGAGCAAACACATATGTTTCCTCCTTATATTTCATCAAGGCTCTTGATTACTCTATAAATAACCTAAAATTTATGAAAACCACTTGTCAAGGATATGATTTTCGAAAGATGCATCTTATGGGGTGTATTTGGTTACCCATCACCGTTCCCCCTAGGAATATTTGTGTCAAAGTTATGGTATTTAGTTTTCCCCTATATTATAACATTCTCCTAGGGTACCCTTGGACTCACCGTATGCACACAATTGATTCTTCTGCATGTCAGTGTGTGAATTTTTCTCAATAGAGAGCTATCTATAAGATTTAAGGGGACACTAACCCTTGGATCTACAATACACTTTAGCAAAAGGAAACATACAAGGTCCCCATTCTTGATGAAATCTCACTTATCCCCTTTTGGGAACATCAGCACTTTAATTACACTATAGATACCCTTCACAGTAATTCCATTCATCATGAGTTGGTCGGGATCATGACTCCCAATCTCTAAGAATCAAATGATTACAAACCCAATGAAGTCACACATATAATCATTACCTATGATCTTCCCGAACTCATCATATCTCGGTTGCATCCTTCCTTGTGGTCTTGCAAGAAGGAAACTTCCATTCAGCCCCACAGGAGAGTATGGTCCAACCCGAGACCGTAGTTATCTCATAAACACCACAGTCCTCGAGGAGTGTATGGTCCAAATCGAGACCATAATTGATTGTTGAGTGGTGGATTCTTCTCTATCAAATTATTATAATTGTTATGCCTTAGATGATCCATATTTGTTTGTCTTTTCCCATATTTTTATCAGAATCCTTGTACTATGAAGAAAACCTAGGCACCAAAATTACTCATGAGGTGAACGTCATCTTAGTACACAAAGAACCCCCAAATACATTTGACATTTCTTCCCCAATGGTTCTGGAGCCTCACATTACTCCACCAAACACACTCTCACATACCAACATTGAATTTTTTTACTCATTATTTCAAACTAATACGATGATACAATTGTTAGTTTTGACCATAAATCCAATGATCTCATGGGTAACAATCCTATCTATTATTCCTCGATGACTGGGTGACATACTCGATCCATCGGCACCACTTGTAACCACATCATTGGTTCCCTCATCGGATACTCTCACTAGCCCTTTACATACTATAAGTCTTATCCCCTTACCTCTTTTTCCTTATAACTCCTCAATTTTCTACAACCAAGTCATATTGCACATAGCATGATTCTCTAAGGCATTATGTCTCTAAAAATAGAGCTGCCAATTCCATATGAATAAGATTGAAGTTAAGGTCAAGCATGACCAAACAAAAAGGATACATATCCTTCCACTTCAGCTCCTTTATTTTACTCTTATAATGGGTATTACATGCACATAGATGTCGATTGTTGGGTTCTTCGTACAAACCATCGGTTCACAAAACTTCCTCTCACACGGTAGGAAGTGTGAAGTTGATTCCTCTCACAACCAGTCACCTTCCCTTGACCAACTAGACCACAACCTACCTATAGACCACCACCTCATTACTATAATACCCATGTTATTATTAATCCAAATTAAGGGAATTTATTTTGAAAACAAACCCCTTAAATATAAATTATGCCTTAAATGATTATCTAGATCCAACAATTAAAATACAACATCCACATAAATAAATGTTTACAATCCATTTAATAAAGAATGATAACTATGTGCTTCTATAAGGGTTAATTATATCTACAGATCCCCTTAATTCACTCCAACCGATTGTGTATAATTTGTATACATTTGGTTAAACATTTTTAATAGGTTTTGAGAACCATGTGCATTCCCTATGGTTCAACCTAGAAAATATACAACTACACAAAAATATAGGAAAATGGTGAACAAATAGTATGATCATCTCATTACCTTTGTTTGGCCAAGTTTTTAAACATATATTTGTAAGATTAGCTTTGTGATTGCACACATGCAAATGAAACTAGTCTCCATCAATGCACAACCATTCCTTCATGATTATCTTGATCTAATTTCATTTTTAAGAAATTAAGTTTCAATTTTGAAGTTATACGGATTGTTGACCTTAAGCCTCAATAATTGAGTGTGAGGGTTAAGAACTCCATCCCTTTGATAAGGATGTATAAGGGAAAAGAGTAAACTAAATCTAATTAATGAATATAAAGAATTTAAAATCACATAGAAAGCTTTCAATCATCGGTCTTTATTTATATTTAAAAGCTGAATACATTAATCTCATACACACTCATAGTTCTTCTCTATTCTTTACATCTCATATAATTTTGATCTATTTCACACCTATCTCATCTCATCTCATGTGGTATGCTATATTAATTTGATTAAGTACAATAAATATATTTCTTACAAAATAAGACAAAAGACACTTCTTTTGGGTCATGACTCTGTTGTCCTTACATATTAATACATTTTTGTCTTTCTTTGATTCGTGGCTTTAGGTAGGCTTTTGTGGTTTTCTTCTATGTTAGGAAAATTCTTTTGGCTACCGTGGGTATCTTTGGTCTTCTGAGGCTTCTTCCTTTCTCCACGGATTTTCTATGTTGATGGGTTTTTCCCATCTTTGTGGATTGTTCCAAAATTTGATGAAAAACCCTATCAACATCATCCCTAGACTTCAAACATTATCTATTTCTTAAGACAACCATGATGCAGCCTAGAATTTACTAGATAACACCCTAGTCACGTTGGCACATCACTCAACCTAGACTGAGCGCTCACCGAAGCATGCAAAGGTACTAGGTCCCTCTTTAGGGTTGTTGTAATAGGATGTTAACATGATGAAGGAAGAAACATATAGATTCATAACTAATCCATCATTCTACAATGCATGCTACCCTCATATCTATGAAAGAACAAGCTTAAACAATAATCATGATTGAATTAATAACATGCACTATTCAACTACACATAGAATGACACTTAGATTCAGCCAATATCTTCCATCTATTAATAAATACAGAAGCTCCTTACAGTATTGTCAATCTATACCAATGCGTGTATGGATCTCGATACAAGAGTTGATCATATCTCGTATATTCTCTGTTACACATACATATATCTCTCACATTCATACATACCTCCCTCTCTTCTACTATGTACCTAACATCATATATATAGGGTGGGGACTTTCCCTTCACTACTTATCTATTCTAGAAATAGGCCGCATGCTATTGATAGCCACACGTTGTTTACAAGCATAGCCACACATGCAAGTGTGCTATCTATAGTCCTCTTACAGTTAACTGAAGTGTCAATTCTATTCTCAGCTCATCTCCATGCATAAATGCTTCGATCTACTTCTCCAAAGATAGACAATGCATGGCATGCACGTCTCTACATCGTTGGTGAGTTCGCATGCCATCTTCCAAAAATAGGTCTTCATGCTCAAAATCAGCTAAGTACTTAAATCTAAACTTGCCTTCCACGTGCGGGTCCTTCTTGTCCTTGCACCCTTAGTTTCGGGCCTCCTATCCCGCATGGACTCCTTGTGTGATCTTTGAAAAGTATTCTTTGATCAACATTACCCCACACTAATCTCATTATCATCCCAACAATGGGTATCTCCAAAAATTGAAGGAAAGAATAGAAGAATGGAAAGAATAAGAATGAAAGAATGTAGATAAATAAAGAATTTTTATGAGGTTATGCGACAACCTCCTCTGTATTAGTTTGCAATATCAACTCTGGATACTCCTCCTTTATTTTAGCCTCCAATACTTGTCATTTAGTGAGTGCTTGCTCTACTTTTTGGGATATCCACAGCAATGGATTCTAACTCATCCCTCACAATATCTCCTTTCTCATTTTGTAGAACTAACACAACACTGGACATTGATGTCATTATTCCTTCTAAAAGGTCCATCTTCTATGCAATCAACTTTCCAAGCTCTTCCATCCGAGTCTTGTGTGGCTCTTGTGCTGTTGCCAGGGCCTCACACTTCTGTTTAACCATTGACAATCTTTTTGCGTGGCCCAATGTCTCATCTTTCATTACTTTCTGGACCTCGTTATTCTCTTCAAGGGTCTTGATGTTGATAAGCACCTCTAAAGCTATGCATATATTTAGAGCTTGGTCTTCTTTCTTCAATACTTCCTATAATGCTTGCAACAACCCTTCATAAGATGTAATTTTTCTCATCACTAATGCTTTCTCCCCGATTGGCATCTTGTTTTGAGCATTCTGGCGCTTGCATACACATAGTTTCATCTTCAAGTACCAAGTCCACCAACTTTCCCACATAGTGTATCGCTAAAGGAAATGTATGTGGTACCTTGGCCTCTAAGTGTGGCCTTGCTCTGATTACATTATCCCCAATCTCCTCTGCGATGCTTATAAACACCTCATTCTTCTTCTACGAGAATTCCCTTTCTGTGTTGTGTGCTCTATCTCTCGCATCATTTGTCTTCAACTCCTCGCGCGAGTTGCTCGATCGTGGCAACTTTGTCCATGTTTCTTCTAGCCACCTGTGCAGATACCTTCACCATGCATTCTTCGACTGCTCATCGACATGACAAGAGGCTTTTCTTGTCATGTGTCTAGCTTGAGGTGCCTTCTTCAGTCATCTCGAAATGCATGACTCTTCGCACACATCAAATTCAGGCTCATCCATGTGGGTGTGCATTGACCACAATAGTTGCTTTCGAGTGCGCATAGTCACCATATCCTCATCCATTAACTCCCAGCCGAATAAATCCTTCTGCGCTATCGTGCTTTAGAAGTGGGTGCGAAATTTTTCCTATGTCCTTTGCATACCCCATGGCTAGTGGAATGTGCTCTCCACTTGTTCTTCTAGACCTTTGTTGCTTAGGAACTTTAGCCTCCAAATTTGGGACTTGTGTCTCCATGTCCTGAACATCCTTCTTGTTTGTCTCCTCTAGTATTTTTCATCCTCTTCTTTTTCCTTTGATGCCTCACCTTGTTCTTTTGTGTCCTCTGGAAGTGTAGGAGAATTAGGCGTGCTTTCCTCTGACTCTTCCACCTCCTCATTCAACTTCAATTTCCTCCTTCTCTATGCGGTCACCTCCTTTTGTGGGGAGATTCTAGGTGATTTATGCATAGTGGTTGGAGTAGCACCTTGGGTCCTTGTTCTCCTAAATACCCTTTTAAACATGTGCTCCCCTTGGACTGCATTCAAGTCCTCATCATCCCCCTCTTGTGGCTGAGGTGGTGTAATGGCGTGCTCAGCTTCACCCTTATTTGTAGGATGTCTCCTACCCCTATGCTCAAACCACCACTATCTTCATGCTCCTCCTCCTCCTCATCATGCACTTCAATTGGATCTGTAGGCTTAGGCATTGGGATGTTCTCCATTGTATGCTTTCCCTTTAGTGGTGCTAGAAGTGTGAACTCACCTTCCACATATTTGTTATTCTCCATCTTTGGCTTCAGCTAGAGATACACCAATGCTTCCCCTACATCTGCTACAACCAAACTTATTGGTTTGATATTCAACACCTCTGAAATGATCCTCTTTGTATAAGCACTTTTGCTAGGATACACATACTTCTTCCTCAACGTATGGTAGTCATAGTCTACCTTATCTACATTGAAGACCAGTCAACACGTGTCTATAAATCTATGAACAGATGCTTGGAAATACCTTGCAGTGAATGCATAAGGCAACTTACACCAAGGGCTCCAAACTCCATCTTTCATTGGGAAGTGTGCGATGCAGAAATGTTGATATACTGAAAGAAACTAAATTCCTTTCCCTCTTGCTACTAGTAGGTCCTTTGGGATGTGCCACTCTTCCCCAAATGTCACACAGAGCCTATCATACCACTTCTCCACCCTTTTCTTTACATCATCTGTCATGGCCCCCTTGCATAGGTACTTGCTAAATCTTTCATTTGGGACTTGTTTGTCATGGGGTATTCCATACTTTCTCCTTTGTTCCATCTCAGTACTTCAATCTCCATGAATATCAATCATAGTAGAACATCCCCAAAACTAATCTTCCCTCCTATGCGCACTTCTTCAACTATTTGATCCGTAATATAGCCTACCGCAATATTGTAGATTGTCCCTTTTGACATCTTACACACCACATGTAACCAAATAGTATTTACCTCGTGACCACCGCTCTCCCGATCATTCAACTTGGTAACAAGGTGTGTTGCAGCTTGTACTGTTGGGACAGTTCTTTAATTTATCTATGTCCATTCCACGCGAACCCTTCAAGTATCCCAACTCTTGTTTGGTATTTATAATTGTAGCTTTATCTACGAGGTCACCTTTTATGTCTTCTCCTGTGGCCTTTAGACCTATAACTAATGAGATAAGAGTAGATGATATTCTAACTCTGTGACCTACAAAGTATAAGAAGTCTTTGTTCACCCTGCTCATGAGCCTCTGATACAAGGGCTCATAATTCTCAAAATATGGAAGCTCATACAACTGGTAGACCCAAATTCTCTTTAAAAGCTTCTCATCCACATCATCATATACTGGCATGTCATCCGTCGTGCACTTTTTCATTCTAGCAGTGAGCAAGGAATTGAGCTCCTTCTTGTTCTCCGAAGTCCTGTGATTGTATTCGGTTACTTTGCTCTTTTCGATGGGGTGAATCCCATTCTTTCGATGATGACTCCTTACGGATATGCATCTCCAAAAATGGCTTTGGGTGCCATCTCTTCCTCCTCGATGACTACCTTATTCTTTCCTTTTTATCTGCTACTATAGATGCCTTCTTCGATGACATTTTTACCTTGTAATTGTCTCCTCTTTAACTCTGCAACTCTGCGAATCAAACCCTAGCTCAATTCAATCATGCCCTAGGTGGAAACTTCGTAACCTAACTCTTTTCTATCTCCCTGCTTCGCTCAAACCCTTCACCACTAGGGACACAAGCTTCTTGTTGCATAGATCTAGTTGTCACACTTGGTTTCACACCCTTCACACCTTAACTCAATCACTCACTCTTCACACTTGGCTCTTTCTTCAAATACTCTTAGTCGCAACGATAAAAATGAATCCGCATCCCATCCTTATATAATTTTTTCAAATTTTGATGCATTTATTGCTCCTTCACCTACCAAATATCCCCTCATTCATTGACCAAATCTATTCATTCCACGTGGTACATCTTCGCGCCAACTATAACCTTTTAGCGCGCCTTCCTACCCTCTAGTCACAGACTTCTCTTCAGTACACGCTCATGTGCCCGAGTACCTTGTCACTGTACCTTCTCCTGGTAGCTATCATGGCCTCCACTTACCTCGCATTATATTGTTCTTTCATTCATCTCCATCCTTGGTCACTTTTGAGAAGCAATCTTCTTTTGACTTAAAGCACACCCGTAGCAACTTATTCCTTTCACCTTTCAATTCCACAGTCTTTTTCTTGGATAACTACAACCACCCCACACAAAAAGTATGTGCATTCCTCTGTGCATAAACATTCTTCATACAGTAATTAGCTTCATGCACACAAGCGTGCTTATTACACAAAAACAACAACTAAATTGACAAAGCATAGCGACAATGAAGGAAATACAAAATTGAAAACCTAAACTAAATGGCAATACTGCCTTATTACAAACACCAAGAAGACTTATTTATAGTAGGGCTTCAGCCTACTCCCATTAAAGTAACCAGGTAGCCATGTTCCATCAAGTGCTTTTAACTAGAAACACTGAATCAAGTAAAGAAGTGATGACATACGGCCCCAACCATTGTATTTTGAGCTTTCTGGATGGCATAAGAACTTGGAGTCATAAAGAAGTACCATTTGTCCAATCCCAATTTTCTTATCCCTTATATTTTTGTCATGTCATGCCTTTCGCTTGGCCATTTCTTGCTTCGATCCATTGTGCTATGACTTGGCACTCATCTAGTTGAATAATATTTTCGATACGGCTCTTCTAAAGCATGTTCATCAACTAGACCTCAAGCGCACTCAATGCACAAAGAAGGTAACATAAATTCTATAAGGAGAATAGCTTCCACACCAAACACCAACTGAAATGGTGTGGCTTTGTTCAATCTCTTGTAAGTTGTTCTCTATGCCCAAAGATTAGCTGACACTTTATCATCCCAATCCTTTCTTCCAACATCACAATTTTTTCAAAGTCTAGCTCAAAATCTTGTTGAAGACCTCAGCAATTTCGTTTGCCTGAGGATTATAAGGTGTAGTTTTATGGTGTGCAACCATAAACTCATCTAATAGGATCCTGATTGTCTCATTCAAAATATGTGTACCTCTATCACTTGTCAAGCTTAAGGGACATCCATATCTTGTAAGAACATTATCCCATAGAAACCTAGTTGTTGTAGTTGTCGTATAGTCCTTGGTAGGTGTTGCTTCTACCCACCGCATGAGATAATCTATGCAAGTAATGATATAGCGTGATTCGGTCCCGCACGTGACTAGTGAAATAGGTCCTACAAAATCAATGGCCCATTTCTCAAATGGTTCGGCACTAGTAATCAGTCTCAAAGGCATCTCATCTCTTTGCCCTGGTTTTCCTAGGCGCTGACAATGATCACACGCCTTACAATATTCTTTACAATCCTTATACAATGTCTCCCACCATAATCCAAGTAGGATCTTCCGGGAAGTCACATCACCTACATAATGGCCTCTGCAATACCACCATGAGCTTCTTCCATGATATCCTTATGCTCATGCTCTAATACACAACAATGTAATACTTCATCTCTGCCTAGCTTGTAGAGGTCACCACTGATTAACATAAATGGTGTCACACGTATAGCAAGCTACTTCTTTTCTAATGCTTTCATTCCTTCTGGTGCCATACCTATTCATAGAAAGACAACAATGTCTTCTAATTCCATGGGCACATGTTGTAACCTATATAACTGTGCATCTAACATTGTCTCTTCAATTGTCTATGCATCCTCTCTTGAATTGATTCTAGATAAATGATCTCGGTCAGAATTGCTTTTCCTTGGATTCACCACAACTATAAAGTCAAACTCTTGAATAGGAGCACCCATCTACATATGTGCCCCTATAAGATGGGTTTGTTTACCAATTACTTCAATGCCATGTGATATGTATAAAACACAAATGGTGTTGCTAACAAGTATCTTATTGAAACTTATGTACAATGCATAGATCATTAACAAAGCTTCGCGCTCTGTAGTTATATAATTCCGCTCGTAGAGGAGTCAGCTTCCTACTAGCAAAACATATTGGATGATCTATAATAGCTTTGTCGGGTTGTGCTAACGTAGCACCAATGGCCATGCCAGAAGTGTCCACATGCACATGAAATGGTTTATCCCATGAGGGAAAGAACAAAATGGGTGCGGTAGTAAGTTTCTCTTTTAATATTTCAAACATGTGCTACTACGGTTCTCCCCAATAAAATGTACCTTTCCCCTTTAGTAATTCTTCTAAGGGTGCAACAATTTTGGCATACCCTTTTATGAATTTTCTATAATATCCTGTATGACCTAAAAATCTGCGCACCTCACTTTGACTGGTAGGCACTTCTAGGCCTAAAATGACTACAACCTTGGTTGGATCAACTAGAAAACCTTCCTTACAGATTATATGTCCTAATAGTATCCCAAATGGCGTAGCAAATATGCACTTCTTGATATTCAAAGAGATACTCAATTGTCTGCATCGTTCAAACATTAAGCGTAGATTGTCACAATGATCTTTCACAAGCCCATATATTGTCCAATCATCTAGGTAGACCTGTAAGAAGTTGTGAATAAAATCTTTAAATGCCTGAATAACTATGTGCGAGAATACAACAGGCACATTTTTCAATCCAAAGGGCATCACAGTATAGGAAAACTTTCCTATTCAGTCACAAATGTTGTCTTTTCTTCGATCCTCTGAGCAATCCTAATCTGATGATACCCAAAAATCCATCTATGAAGGAATATATTTGCACCCTACAACTCCTTCTAGTATTTCCTCAGTGAATGGTGTAGGGAATGGATCTATGACGCATGCAGCATTCAGCTCCCTATAGTCCACACATATCCTAATCCGTCTGTCCTTCTTGATATTGATCACCATTGGGCTAACCCATTCTGACTCATCAAGGGGCTTGATAATTCCATATTTCAACATTTTATCAATTTCTTCTTTTACCTTTTCGCACAAATTAGGATTCATTCTGTAAGGTCTCTTTCTAACTAGTCGTGCACCATCCTTAAGTTTGATCTTCATTTCCCCAAGTGATTCATGCATGCCTTTAAGTTCATGATATCCTTGAGGGAATAAGTCTTGATAATCCCTAAGTAACTTGATGATCTTTGCTACCTCCAAATCGACCTAGTAATCTCCAATTATGGCCTCCTTAGGCTCAGCCCCCAAACCTATATTCACCTTCTTTATCTTCATGGGTTCGTGGTAGGTGTGTGTATCCTTGTCTACATTTTCCAAGACCTCGCGTGCACCCCGTGTGAATTTTCAATATCTAGGTTCTCAACTTCCTCGTCATCCACGATGTAAACCATCTTTCCTTTCTCTTTCTCAAGGCAAGAGCGTTCAAGTAGTAAGGAGTCCATTTCTTCTTCCTTTTCAAAACATGCTCTGAACTCTACCTCACCAGAAAATTCCCGAATATTCTCTTCGCTTTTGCACTATCTCCCATAGTTAAGCGCTTGACAAATTTTAATGCCTCGTCTACCAGAGGTTTAGTCGAGAAGTAGTCAAAAGTCTGGATCATTCCTACAGTCAAATCTTGCCAGTTCCCAATTTCTTGATGTAGTTCTCGCATATACATACCAAGCACATGTGTATCCTTGTAGCGTAGAATACAATCTATGAACCCAAAGTGAAGGTGGTAATGCTTCTGTCTTGTTGTCCGAGTCTCTCGCACTCATCGAATGTGATGTTGAACAGGTTGATCACCATGATAAGTGTAGATTTGCGTAGGTGCATTGTTCCTTATAAACCTAGTAGACAAAGCTATTCCAATCTCTTCCCAATGTATAAGACTATCTCTATGGACTACCCACCAGCACGTTGTTGTCCCATGTAGTGTATATACTAACATATCTCTCCTTTAATTTGATTTGTCCACTGTGTTTCCATGGCCTTTAGAAAGGCAGGAAGATCTTTTGTCCCTGTATACCAAGGTATTGTGCTACCTATCTGTCAAATTAAACAAATTCCATTCTTGTGTGCAACCACACTTTTCACCTCGCATCCTACTAATTCATATGTACCATGGGCCCAATTGTCACAAGTAATACTCATAGTATCACTAATAGAATGAGAATCCTCCCCCATTATAGGATGCCTTCTTTTGATGGCTCATTGACCTTTGGGTCCTGAATAACGTGTACATAGACTCTATTTAAATCCTCCTCACTTAGAGGTTCAACATATGGTGTAGACTTCCCATCTGTTAAAGGTATCACAACCCTTTCCTCCTTATTTTCAAATCTAATATACCCCTTATTGAATCTCAAGTCAGCATTATTCGCATAACACCAAGGGCGCCCAAGCAAGGCTGAAAAATTATGCTTCGCAAGTGCTAATACCTCAAAATCCCCAGTGAACTTGGCCCCTTGTATAGTTATAGATGCATCTTTCAAAATCCTATGGGAGTGGCCTTAGTCTAGTTTTCCATAAATAACACATTAGATGATGGTTGCAATGGAGGCCTCCCCATTTGTACCCATGCATCTAATGTAAGCACATTTACTTCCACACCTATATCGATCAATATGTTGCTCAACAACCACCCATCCACAATAGCATTCAAAGTAATTTCTTTGTCATAGTCAATGTTATCAGGGGGAAGATTTACATGCAGAATTTGTCATCCGGTCTCAAGACTTACGCGCAGAGTGTTCCCTTTTAACCAACTTCCTAATAGTGGAATAATGTTCTCCTAGCGCAACATCTTGCACACCTCTCGCAGATCATCGATATCAGTTTGGATTGTCTCTAATGCTTTCTTTTTCTCCTTTAGGTATTGTATCTCACCTTGAAGATTCCTTAGCACTTCCATGGTATCCTAGTAAACTTCCTTCTGATGAGCAGGATCTAGGTACCTTGCATGAAAAACCTCCTCCTTGGTGATCGTAGGCTTCTAGTGCAATGCCTCTCTCGTGCGTGCTACTTCAAAGTGTGTGTAGTAATCTTCACTGTCAATGCCTTAGGTCCTTCTGCTATCTTGGGCATCCACTGATCTTCTACCGCGCGTTGGATTCTAACCATCCTAATGCCTTTGTTTTCTTGCTTATGTTGCTTACTTAGATGCTCATATAAGTTTGGGCACTCTTCATAGCTATGGTTCTTTCCGTAAAAAGAACATGTAATATTCTGAGGACATTCACGCCTATAGTGGTCAAGAGATCCACACGTATAACGTGTTCTCGTGAGGGAACTCTCCTCTTCCTCCACCATAGCCTCGTCCTCCATATCCACCATGATATCCACGTCCCCTTCCACGACCTCCTTCAAAACGCCCCTCATTCCTATCATAACACATGTTTGATTATGATCCCGATCCTGGTGCTCATTCTTACCCTTAGAACTATTTGTTATACTTGTTTGTCATACCCCAAGGTCTATAGCATCCTGGATCTAACCAATCAACCAACAATCCTCAGTATCATGGGTCGTGGACCTACAAATTTTGCAAAAGCAAGATACATTCTTCCTTATCGCATGTTGTAACAAAGGAAAGTGGCTAGCATCATGATTCAAATGACAAATTTCACAGTCCAATAGTAATGAGCGTACAGATCTGCGAGGGCAACTATCCTTAGTGTGACCTTCCACTTCACAATTTGTACACCAAATTCTTGAGCATGTTTCATGGGCTGAATTTTTTGATAGCTTTTCTAACTGCTTTGCCATAGCTACAATATGTGCCTCTAGGAATGGACTAACTCCAGTGTCAATGCTCCCAACTACCTCAACATGTAAATTTACTTCCAGTGCTTCACGTGGATCAGTGTATGTCTTATGTGACAGTGCCCTTCTAAAAGGTGTAATCAATCCTCCAATGAACCACTGCACATGTTGGCTAGCGTGAATATCATAAGATAGCTTAGATAGAAGTGTCTTAAAATGAGCATCATACTCATGTACACTCTCAGTAGTGCCTTGTTTGATATCCTTAAGCGCACTTATACTCTTCTACTCAAACTCATGGATATGGAACTCTTTCAAGAAAGCATCTCTCAATGCTGCATAATCCACACAAGTTTGATCAGGGTCAAACTTCCTATACTAGCTGTGTGTGTGCCCCTATAATGTAGTGGCAAATTGACTTGCCTTTTACTCAGCAATCGTGATCCCTTTAGCGCACCACAATATTTCACACATATGCACATGTTCGACAAAGCATCCTCTATACTTCTATACTCTAGGAGACAAAGGGACGTCTCCATATAGATATTTTGTGGTTGTTACGGACCTTGACCACCTAATCTAGAACCCTTGTGTTCCCTCTACCTCTAGAACCACTAGATCCACCAAAACTAGAACCACTTATACCTCCTGATCCGCCACCTATAGTTGGAATAGGTCTTGTAGATGTACTCCCCTGTGCTCCGACAATAGTACTATAGTGTACCCCTACAGTCTATGAGGTAGCTCCACTTCCAGAGGTGAATCCAACATTCTGTGTGCTCACAATCTGTGTGGATGATGCGCCTACGAATGCTCCTCCAAATAAAATTGAAGCCATCTATCCCGCCATTGATGTACTTGATCCCCGACTTACTCCCGTAGTCCTACTTCCCAAGTTAGTTTGTTGGTTACTTGTCGTCCTAGATACTAAAAACCAAGTGCAAAGGCTACGTTACAAGTGGATTAAGATGTGCACCCACGGTCCAGGTAGTCTCTGCAAGCACACTTCGTGTGAGGCCGAGGGGGATCTTTATCATGCTTTCTAAGATGGGGGAGTTCCTGATGCTTTGGCTCCATGTCTTTTATGTGAGCTATAAATCCTACACAAGCCATCTCTCTCCTCTATGCCATACTCTCTCGTAATGGAACGTTGCTTCTCTATCTCCCTCTCGTGCACCTCATTATACTTAAGCCGCATTTCCTCTCTCTATTTTCTCCGCCGCTAGGTCTACCATCTTAAACCAAACTGTTCTTGCCCTACATGCGTGGCAAAGTTTAGTTAGTCATCAATGTACTCTCCAGTTCAAAGTTACCATTAAGATCTTGATCGTCGGTGGAATATCTTGTAAATATGTTCCTCTTGATACCGCAAAAATGGAGTTTAGCTACCTGCGGGAAAGAGTACGTTGAAATTGAATATTCTAGAATATAACTATTTAGAACACCGTGAAACCACGTATCCACCATGCGAGTCCAGATCAGATCAGCATCATAGAGGGCCTAAAATTCTTCCTGTGTCTAGACAAGTGCGTGATACCTCCAATTCCGCTAAGATGCATAAGCAGTAAGCCACTCATATAGTTCTACTGGAAAGATAGCCTCTCATATAAGTTGTCATACAGGTTCTGTTCTACCCAAGTGTGTGTGTTAAACTCAAATCCACTACTGAACCATTGTGCATATTCTTCCTCCAAATCGTGTATCCATTCCTCAATACTTGCTAGAGTTAACCAATACGTCTTCATCGCGAACCATCCTGAAAAAAATTGAAAAAGAGGTCCTGCAATGGAACCAATGATGTAGCCTAGAATTTACTAGATAACACCCTAGTCGCACTGGCACATCACTCAGCCTAGACTGAGTGCTCACCCAAAGCGCACAAAGGTACCAAGTCCCTCTTTAGGGTTGTTGTAACAGGATGTTAACATGATGAAGGAAGAAACATATAGATTCATAACTAATCCATCATTCTACAATGCATGTTACCCTCAGATCTATGAAAGAACAAGATTCAAATAGTAATCATGATTAAATTAATAACATGCACTCTTTAACTACACAAGAATGACACTTAGATTCACCAATACCTTCCATCTATTAATAAACACAGAAGCTCCTTACATTAGTGTCAATCTATACCAATGCGCGTATGGATCTGATATAGTAGTTCAATCATATGCATATATTCTCTATTACACATACATATATCTCTCACATTCATACATACCTCCCTCTCTTCTACTATGTACCTAGCATCATATATATAGGGTGGGGACTTGCCGTTCACCACTTATCTATTCCAGAAATAGGTCGCATGCTATTGATAGCCACACGTCGTTTACAAGCATAGCCACACATGCAAGTGTGCTATCTATAGTCCTCTTACAGTTAACTAAAGTGTCAATTCTATTCTCAACTCATCTCCATGCATAAACACTTCGATCCGCTTCTCCAAAGATAGACAATGCATGGTGCGCACACATTCACATCATTGGTGTGTTTCACACGCCATCTTCCAAAAATAGGTCTTCATGCTCAAAATCAGCTAAGTCCTAAAATCTAAACTTGCCTTCCACGCATGGGTCCTTCCTGTCCTTCCGCGCCCTTGGTTCCGGGCCTCTTATCCCGCGCGGACTCCTTGTGTGATCTTTGACAAGTATTCATTGATCAACAAACCAAGTAATGAAGAAGCTTGTATTTTAAGAAAAATAGTTAAAGTGTATTTTATTTATCTTCTTTGTACCTAAACTTTAGGAAAACATAGGCATCAACCTCTAGAAACTTATACATTTGGCATAAGGAAATATTCCCTTCTTGACTCGCGTAACAAGATTTATAGGACGCCATGGTTTTCCTCCAAAATATTACTCCTCCATACTCTTTTTTGTGTATTGTGGGTAGTGTATTTTGTGATCTAAGTAGTGATGTTCTTTTCAAACTGGTACCACAAGTCTAAATGGTCCTTGATCTATTGTATCCATTCCTGAAGTTGTGAATTCTCTTGAATCAAAGGAAGGATGTCGAAAGGGTGGCTTTGATTGGAGTCGATTGAATCTCTTGCTTCGCTTATTAATTCATATTTCATCATTATAAGTTCCATATCCATGGTAGTGTTAAATTTCTTGCATATCTATGATCTTTTATATCGTTGTTGTTTCTTAGGATGATATTGTAAAGTAAGTTCTATAATTTTTCTATGTTGTGTCTCATCCAAGTCTTTATTTATATCATATTATGTAGATTATTTATGCAAAGTTGTTGTTCAAGTTTGTATGATTTGTTTTTATCTTTTTAGTCGCACTTGGCCACCCCATATCATATGCATAGTATGTTGCGGCATTGCTGAATTTTGTCTCTAATTTGGTTAAATCTGCTTACATCTCCTTCCTCCACTTCGATTTTCCAAAACATGTAGTTATAATATTTTCTTTATATTCTTTTATGGCTACTTCTTGGGTCATTTTCTTCTCATTTTCCTAGCTCGTAGTATTGTCTACTAGTATTTGGTTTACATCCTGCTTCGTTGTTGTTTCTATTGATAGGCTAAAATACCTTTTCATGATTGGTTTATCTTCCTAAATACATGTCAGTATTCTATCCATAGATTCTTCCATATCGACACATCTCTACATACAATCTTGTTTTGCACTTTTATCTAGTAATTGGTTGCATGTGCATTTCTTAAGGGGTGAAAGTTTTTGTAAGTGTACCATGTATTGTTCTTGTGTTATTTCTACAACTCCTTGTTGTAATTGGATGGACTACTCCTTTCTTCTCTATTGGAGGGCTTGTTTGATCTTTGTTAATGGATCTCTAGGGGCTATATAGGAACTATACCACTAGAGGTTTTTCTTGGTTTGGATGGTTTTGTTGTTGAGTACGTGTAATTTATTTCCTTCATCTATCTTTTCTTTTTCTATTTCTATTTCTATTCTATCTTCATGCTCCTTTTTCTTTCTATTTTCTTATACCTACTTATTTGCTTCTTCTTTTTCTCGCTTCTTCTTTCTTCTTTGTTTGTTCTTTCTTCTTTTCTTGTTCTTATTTATCTTTTCCTCATTCTTTATTCTTCTTTCTTCTTTCTTTCCTTTTATTTTTATTTCTTCTTTCTTTCCTTTTATTTTTATTTCTTCTTTCTTTCCTTCTCTTCTTCTTTTTTTCTTATTTCTTTCCTCTTCTTCTTCTTTCTTATTTTGTTCTTCTTCTCTCTCCTTTCTTTTATTTTCTTCCTCTGCTTTCATTAGTTCTTCTTCTTTTATTTCCCTATCTTCCCTTTATTTTTTTCCCGATTACTTCCTCCTATTTTTTCTTGGTTTTCTCTTTTCTTTGTTTCTCCTCCTCTTTGTTTCTATTATCTTTAATTTTGTATTCTTTTCTTCTTCCTCTTCTTCTCTTATTTTCTTTGTTGCTCTATTGTTTGTTTCTCAGCTTCTTCCCTATGATCCTCTTTTTTATTTTTGTATGGTTCTCTTCATTTCCTTGCCTCATCTTATTTGGATTGCTTTGTTTTTTCAATGAGCCTAATTAATTATTCTATCTCCTCCATACGGGTTTGATCTTTGATAGTCTTCTTCTTCTTTTTCTTTAATTATTTTATTTCTTGCTAAAGATATTTCAGTATGTTTTCTTCATCTATGTCTTCTTATGTTTGAATTTCCTTGAGTAATTCATGTGGGAGGAGATGAATTATATATCCTATTATCAAGTAAAATTTCTTCATATAATGAATTATAGATTCTTCTAATGTTACTTGTTCAGTTCATGTGTTTACCTTATATTGTTGTGTTACTTGTGAGACACCATCCAGAGTTAAACATGTCTTATAGTATCCATAGGAAAGTTGGGATAATTGTGAATCTTCCCAAGGTTCGGCTTCTCCCAAAAAATGTGGCCCTGATTCTTCCTATGGTACGGTTGGCGGTGAATGTGGGGGAGAGAGAGTTTCTTCCTCTCTTGATTCAGATATTTGTATTGTTTCTTTTGAATCTTCTTCCTCTTCAATGACCTATGTTTCTTTCAACATTCTTCTTATGGTCATTGTCTTTTGGAATTTTTTGGCTAGGGCCAAAGATATTTTACCTTTATTTGTCCTTCTTTTATATGTTTTAGGTGCTACTCTACTTGTTTCGATTTTCCATAATTTGTTCTGGATATTTATTCCTAAATTCCTTCCAGGTTTCTTCAATCACTTCATTGATATTTGGAGGTTTCTTATTACTTATATGGTTGTGGCCTACAAATTCATCTAATGTTTCATAGGGTAGAAGGGCTATGCATGAAGTGTGTGGAATGAAGTGTCTTATGTTTATATAATTGATATCGCAATAAAGACCACTTCATTTTCATATCTTGCCACTACTTGTTATGATATCCTGCGTGGTTTACTACTAAATGTCCGATATTGTTTGTCCAACCTATAAAATATGTGATTTATAATGGAATCGAATGAGAATAAAAAACACCGTGATATCCATTATCGAAGCATATTTTATACAAATTTATGTACCAAAATATGAAACTAACCTACCACATCCTTCCTGCGTGGAGGTAGTTGATTTACCAATGTAATACTTATTAATATTATGCTAGTATTCCCCACTTATTACTTTGTTTTTAAACATCATATTTCTATATAGGGCCCCCTTATTATAAACAAAGTAAAAAGTTTATTACACTCTCCATGTAGCCTGCTCACCTTTAAGTTGGCATGCCATCTTTATCGCTTCTTGGTTTTGGTGACACCTTGGTTCACTTTGCATGATTACCAAAAACCTAGAAGCGACCTAACTACATCCATCTCTAAGAACACCTCGGTGGTTTCTACTTTCCCTAGATTACCATGAACCCATTTGGTTTTCCGACTACAAGTTCACCATGAACCTAGAGGTGACGATATCTCAACTATGCACTTTGGTGGTTTTTCAGATTTTTGCAAACCCTTTACACAAGAACCAAGTGCTAATTTAGTGCTTTTCACTCCTCATAGTTTTCTTTATTCAGGAGGTACCAAACTAAAAAACACTCTACATCTTTATTAAACAACACACACCACAAAAAAACACACTACGCACAACAAAAACAAACACAAACAATAATGTCACCATATCGGTGATGTGACCCCATTATAGATGAGTCAAGAGAGGACACCAATTGTCCTCCAACCTCTGTGTACCCTCCAACCTCTAATGTGATGTTACCCAACCGAATGGGATTTGATCATGTTTCTCAATTTTATAAACCTTAACCGAATGTCGGATTCCACAAAAATGTGATCGCAAGGTAATTTTTTTGACATTTTGAATCCAAAAATGACTCAATTTTTATGACTACAAGATCCAATTACCTATTGAATTTACACAACTTTTGACTTGACATAATGGTAATACTCGACTCCAACAGGACATAATGACTCAATGACTATAGTTGAAACAAGGCTACTAAATGGTGAAATATTGACTACTAAATAAAATAACTATGCAAACAATATTAATATAACTTTTAATTATAATGTGAATTATAACATAGGTTTGAACAATCTAGACAAAACATATAAATACTTTTAAACTATGATGCCTATTTAAATGACAACAATAATATAAAATTTTGAACAAATGTGAAAAAACTCAAGCCATGAGAAAGGAGAGAGTCATTGATACCCATCCATATCATTCCACGTGGGAAATTTGTAAGCATAATATAGGTTGGGAAGAGCATGAGGTGAGGAGTTCTATCTTTGATCCACTCAAAGTTTGTTCTTACAAATAATCTAGCCTTAACTTGTCATTAATATTTTCTTCTTCTTCTTCTAACATAGGAATTTGGCCCAGTTAAAATGGTATATGACATGAATACACCTAGTTTCACAAGCAACTACGTGGGTTTTCTCAAAGGTGGAAGTTGACTAGGATGCTTGGAAGATCTAACAACATAACATATCACTTGTTATTTATACCAATCCTTACAAATAACATTCCACATATTTACTGACAAATGCCTATGCACTCCTTCAATATATTAAATCTAAATTCAATGTTTCCATTGATATTTCAAGGTGATCCAAGATCAAAGAAGATCTCAAATTTTGTCTCCCTTCAAGCAATTTCTATATCACAAATTCAATGAAACTCGATATAAATGATTTTACAAACATATATTTTCTCTCATAACTTGGGGTAATGAATTTTTTTGGCTACCCTTTTATAATTCAAATATCCATTTTAGTAGTAGATAATTCACCTACTCGATACCAATAATGGCATCGAATGAGAATGCAACACCTTGATATCCATTATTGAAGAATATTATATACAAAGTTATGTACAAAATATGGTACCAGAATATGAAACTAACCTACCATGTACTACCGCATGGAGGTAATTGACTACCAATGTAATACTTATTAATATTATGCTAACAATTTTATTTACTTGATCCATTTTATTCATATGCTCAAATATTTTTTCTGCGATAGGTTTGTCTAGCCACCATTGAACTAGTTTTGTTTGGGTGGGAGGTTTTTTGTAGTGCCCACTTCCCTTTGACACCTTTTTGATACTAATCATGATACTATTGATTATATTATGGACTTGATTATGGACCTTATTATAGTATGATGATAGATGTTAGATCATGGATTATTGTTGACTTGATTCAGTTATGATGCATGATGATTATTAGAGGCATTTTGGATATATATGATGATGAACTGTTTGACATGGTTATATTATGGATGTTGTTTGGACATGTGATATTTAGATATTGTGAGTAGACCTAGAAATAGAAATTATTTGATGATGATATAGTTGTTGAGTAAAATTGTAAATGATGTTGTTAGATTGCATTAATGTTGTTACGATTCATATATCTAGATGATTTTGGGAATTATATTTATATTATTTTGGATGTTCTGATATTTCCACTAGGTTGAAGGAGGTATTTTTGTTTTTCAGGTTAAAATATCACAACAAACATTGGGGAATTGGAGACCAACCACATTGGAATTCTAGATGAATTCAACAAGGTCACCATGGCAACTAGTATTTGTTTGTGCGTGTTTGTGTGTGTTAGGGATTCCCATGGGGGATCACCTTTAAATGTGACCAATGGGTTATGTGTATTTATTTATTGGTTCATTTTTTTATGTTTGCATGTGTTTATTTTGTGGTGTTTTTGCCCCTTTCATTATTCATTAAATGGTGTGTAAATATTGTGCGTAATCATATTGTTGAAATAAATAAATCAAATATGTCATAAGAAAGTAATTAATAGAGTTGTTGGCCTTGAATTAAAGTGTTATAAGAGATGTGTAAGTGATGTGTAAGTTAACTTTTGAGTGTGAAACACTCCACCTTCTTAGAAATTGAAATTGTCCTTAGAGGCTGATTTTGGAGGCTTGTGGGACAAGTTAAACTTGTCTCATACCTCTTAAATTTAATTACCAACCATACCTACGATTGGAGAGTTGAGATTAGACTTTTATAATACTTTTGAGAAGGTAAATTGTAGGTTTTAATTGCACTTTTCTTACATGATTTAATTTCAGTCCTTTGGGGTGTGGGTTGGATTTGAGTGTGTAAGTGAATTGTCATATTATTCACCCACCTATTTATTATGCATTGGAGAATGAAGTTGACTTTGGGGGTTGGAGTTGAGGATGTGTGATGTGACATCCTACATGGACCCACCTCATCCTCTTCCCTTCCCTCTTCTATTAAATTTGAATTCCTTGCCTTGTTTTGGGGTTGCTTCATTTTGGAGACTTCATTCTTGGGCGAATTTCTTGTTGTTTTGGGAGCTCTTGCTTTGAAGAAGTTTTTGGAAGATTGTTGCATGCTTGTGCTTGGCTGATTTAAATTGATTGCATTGGGATAAATATTGTTATTTTGGAACTTAGAACAACTCCATCATGGAGAGGTAAGAGCTTGGCTCTTGAAATACTCTTCTTTTATGAATGTAAATGTTAATGTGTGAATGTTTTGATATGTTTGTGGGTTGTTGGGTAGATGGCCTAGGAATGGTGTAGGAGAAGACTATGGGGTTTATTTTGTGGGAGGCACAAGTGTGTTTTAGGGAGGTATAAGGGTGGAGGGAGTTGGGATTTGGGTTCCACCTTATAAAGAAATATCTTGCATTTCTTTACTCATTATGGGGTGCCATAAGAGGTTGGGGAGGCATAAGGAAATGTGAGGAATAAGGGGTACTTGGGGAGGCATAAGGAATGTCAGGGCTTTGATATACTATATTTTGGCGGTTTGTAATTCAGGTGGTGATACCCATTTCCCCTTTTGGGAGGCATAAGAAGCATCCCCATAGTTTCTTGCTCCTTTGGCTTGCTTGATGAAGCCTTAGTATTGTTTGTCATGTTTTAATGTAGTTGTAAACTACATTCTGTTTTGGACTGTGTTTTTATTGTGAAAATGTTGCTTGTGTGTTTGTGGAAGCTTGTTGTTGCCATGAGTTGGATCACATCTTTTATTGCTTTGTGGTTGAGGCTCGGGGGGCTAATGAAGAAGGATGGCTTCTCCTTTTCATTGGATGTCTTGGTTGGGTGGAGAGCGTTGCCTTTCCCTACTCTTGTTGTGATCAAATTGGAAGAATGAGAAATCTGCATGTTGTTGTTCTAGAGCTGAGATAAAGATAGTTTGATAGTCCCTTGTGAAATGAAATCTTATTGTAACCTTTCCCACTTGAAGTGGATGAACTTGTATATGTTTGTAATGGAAAGATGTTGTAGTGGTTATGGAAGTGTAAATTGGAATGTGAAAGAATGATACGTATTTTGTATGTTGTATTTTGAAATCAAATGGAAAGGAAGTTGTAAGAATTTCATTTGAATTAATGGAAGTGGTTTTGTTTTGTCCATATGATATTATTCCATTGGAAATTTGTGTTTAGCATGCACTATGAAATCCCTATTTGGAAATATAATTACCTCTTAAATGTATTATTCCCTGTATATAATATATGATTTTGGAAAGAATAAAAGAAGGAAGTTGTAAATTTGTCTTTTGGAATAAATAAAGGATTGCATAACCTTCCTCAAATTGCATCATTGTATTGAATTTAATCATCTAGATGTGAGTTGTAATCTTTGTTTGAAAGGAAGAAATGTGTATAAAGGAAGTGTAATACTCTGTCCTTTGAAATATGTGAAAATTAGAAATCAGAGATGTATTTTAGTTTTTGAATAGTTGAATTGAATCAACTAAATGTATTAGATTAGAATTGGAACATATTATAATACTTGGAAGAAGAAAATGGCAAATAAACCCTTTAAAATTTGATCTCTGTTTTGTATTATCAAACTGGCAATTATTTAACCCAAAATGCAGATCGAACCTGCAACAATGAAATAACAAACTAAACAATTAAATTGAAGTAGTTTTCCCTAAACAAATCCAATTAGACAAAAATATTTAAAGGAAATCTTTCAAAACTTGGCAAAACCGAGTTCAAAGCTTTCACAGTCGTTTTGCTATCAAAATTGTAAAATTTCAAATTGGAATTCAATCAAATAGATCTACCTCAAAAAATTATCCTAAATCCACCTAAGAACAATTCTCCATGTCTACTTGACATGTTGAGAGAGGAAGAAGATCAAATTGAACAAATCTCACAAGTTAAAATTTACCAATTTACCATTGTAAAACCTGCAGATCGTTATCTTGAAATTGACCCCTTAAAATTTATCAAAATCAAAAATTAATGATTTTTAAGTAAAGAGGACGTCAAGATCTTTCCATAAAGTCCTTATTTTCTGAAAATCGAGCTCTCTATCAAAATTTATGGCCTTCTGAAGTTTTTCTTCACTTGGCATTAAAAAAAAAATTGGGGAAAAACTTTCCTTAGCGGGCCCGAATTTTTCCCTTAGAGCTTCGGAAAAATTTTCCAACTTTTCCCCACCACTCCGCAGCCAATCGAAGGCCACCACATGGCACCATGAGGTGTCAGTAGAGGGGAAGATCCCTTTTTAACTTAGCGCTTCCAGAAAAATTTGAGAAATTTTTCTACATTTTGCATCAGTGGAGAAGTGGGTTCCTTTTTTCCTTTTGCACTTTGAAAATTTTGGGAAAATTTTCTAAAGTTTCCTACCACCTTGCCACCCTATAACCAACCATGAGATGCCACATGGCATCGCGAGGTGTCGGTGGAGGCGCGGGTGAACTTTACCCCTTTTGCCTTCGAGGCGTTAAAACCTCCTTTATCCCCACCGCCACGTTTTCCCCGCGTGGCTTAGGAGGCACCACGTGTCCCTTGTGGATTCATGGGAGCACGGGCGTAAAGTTGGATTTTCACCCCACATGGGAAATTGCCAAATTTTCTCCCGTCACCCGTTTTCCCCGCGTTGGCTTTGGATAAGCCACGTGTCCCTCGCGGACTCGCGGGAGCGTAGTGCAAAGATGGCTTCGCCCCTTGGGAATTTTTTTCCCCATGCCCGTAGACCCACCCATGGGTAAATTTTCCTCCCGCAGCCCGCCGACCCACCCATGGGGAAATTTTCCTCCCGCGCCCACCGACCCGCCCTTGGGAAAAAATTCTCCTGGGCCCGCAGGCCCGCTCTTGGGGAAAATTTTCACCCCAAGGCCCGTCGGCCCATAACTTGGAAAATATGAGGAGTTAGGAGGACTTCTTTATATCAATGGAAAGGTGAGGAAATTTCCTATCCAATGGGAATGATTTAGGGAAATTTTGAATGCATTAATTTTGAGAAAAATCAGGTTGAATCTTTAAATCCTATTAGAGAGTGGGTATGGTGAGGAATTACCCTCTAAACCTAATTGAACTTTCTAACCCTAAATTTTGGGACCTTGTGACCTCTAATAATGGTTAATAAGAGAAAATTATTTTCTAGTGGATTAGAATTGTTTTGGAACTTGTTAGTGACAACTTTTGTCTTGTAACCTGGTTGTAGACTCTCTTAAAAAAAAATTATTCCATAATTTTCCTAACTATTCCTAGGTTGTTCCTGGGTCTCAAGTGGAATGTTTTAACGGGCATTACCGTTTTTGTCAAATACATGGCCAAACATAATAAAATAGACCCATAACAGAATGTATGTTTTCCTTCCTTGATCTTTTTAGTATTCTCATGAAATGCAAAGTCTAGTAGTTCACATAGATTATATTCACGGTGTGAAGTAACCATATCTAGGGTATTTTGGGAACTAAGTCCATGATCCCCATCTTTACGATTTGTATGTTAAATTTTTAGGCAATTGGCCTTGGCGGCGTACCTAAGGGCATGATTCTTGATGTCACCAATTATTACTCCTCTTTTGGTCATGGTTACCAACATTAGTCACATTGTATCTTTCATGGGGGTCTTCTTCTTTATTCTTATCAAGCATCCTCTTTTCAATAATCTCGTAACCCTTGTAAGTATTTCTACGTCAATTCGATATGGTTGATCCATATATAGCATTTAGTTGTGTAGTTGACTAAGGAGAACCCTAATCGCATTGTCATTGCTAATAAAGTAAGGAATTCATATCCATGTGTCTATTTTTAGTACTCATATGATTTTTGTATTATCTTTGTACTTCATTACTCATGTAGTTGGGTTTTGTTTAAGAACAATTGTTTGTCAACCTATAACCGCATATGATCATATTTTTCGGTGTTAGACTAGATATAATTTTGAAGGTCATGTGCGTGAATGAATTTGAATGGAATGTGTGAAAATGCTTCTATTGGATCATGCTTAGTGGATTTCATGGAACTTTTTTAAAACTTAGGCTATGGGAGTTCTTCTTATGCAACCACAATAGGAGTATTCATCTTTCGTGATTCCTCTAGGTGGGCCCTAGTTTAATTTCCCTTGGATATTTAGTCCTTTGTTTCTTTACTCTTGTTACCTTTCCTTTGTGTATTATTCCCTTATGAGTCAATGCTTTTATATCTTTATAATGTTCACTAATCACATTTATTGTTTTTTGGGCGGGAAAAATATATCATTATTTACGGGTTGTAATGGTGTGTATTTCATCCCACGGTTTTCTATTTCTTTGTAGCCTCTTAAGTGTATTGCATCTTTTACTGAAAGCTTCTTATATTGTCTTCGCGACGTTTGCTTTCTTTCACAACTATTTTCCTTTTTCTTGGCTCTTTTCTGTTTTACGCGGATTTCCGATGTTTCGTAGCTTTTTATTTTCCACAACTCATTTTTTGTTGTGTGGGTATGCTTTCTTCTATGTATTTTTCTTCTTTACATAGGTATCCCTCCCTTTGTGACTTTTTTTCTTTATTATATGGATATCCTTCCCTCCGTATATTTTTTATTTATTTTACGAGTCTCCTTCCCTCCATGTTTTTCCCTTGTTGCTTGGGTATCCTTCCCTCCATAGCCTTCTTATTTATCATTTATTGTGGCTTCTTTTCTAATTTACTTATTATTTTTGTTAGAGTAAGGATTTCCTTATGGGTTTCCATCCTACTCCTCGTCTATCCATTGAATTTATGGTTTTAAGATAGGTCATTTTTTTCTCCTTTATTCTAAGTTTTGATATTTCTTTATCCATGCTCCAAGTTCAAGAACCTTCATTCCTACATTTTACCATCACATACGTATCAAATCCAATCAAAAATCAATTATTCCACAATTTAATGACATCCATGATTTGAGATTATTTTGTTCACATTAAAGATCACATTGTCATTAAAATCCATATCTTAGAAAACTATCATAAAAATTTAATTACATTAATTACATCTCAAACAAACCATATCAAAATCTAAGCAATCAAACATCACATTTCCAAAACATTATCCATCACATAGAAATAAGTCAACACATAAATAAACATGTGAATCGTACCCATATATATATATATACATCAAATGTCGTGATACATCATTTTTCTAAAACTATACATCAAATATAGGCTTCATAAAATATCTCGCACATATCAAAACATCATAATCATTGTGCAAAGTGAACACCTATAAATCCTCGAGCACTTCTCCCCGATCATCACTCTCGCCTCCTTTTGGTACTCTACTAGGACCACCTCTATCCAAACCTCTTGATGTATTACCCATATTCTTTATACTAACAGAGGTCATGCCCACCTTTGTGCCTAATAGGATGTAAAAATGAATATCATCGGGTAGCTTGTGTATAAATATATCCTCGTAATAGGCCAAATCCTCGCATATTGACTAGTAGTTAGCCAAGCTAACACTAATAGGTGGTCCCATCTTACCTTTGAACTAGGCCATTACTTCCTTCAACTCCTCCCCCAACACTTTGAAGTCCATCTAATCTCGAGAATCTCGAGAGGACATTTATATCTATCTCAATCCATCATATCCTATGCAAGCTTTGCTTACACGCCACCTAGCCATTATCCCAATCCATCTATCTCTCTCTCTAACCAACCCATCCCTCTCATTGATCAATATAACACGCTTAGCTAATAGTACAGCCTTCTTGGCCTCTAAGCGAGAAATGGTATCCTTTAATGTTAATATGTCCTCAACATCTCTTGAGCATGACTATGTGATTTCACAATTACCTTTAATGGAGAAGGAACAAGCTCATCCTATAAGATTAGGTTGATTGTTGACCGTAAACAACTTGAGAGGTGGAGGTATTGAATTGATCTTTAAAGTGGGTTTCTTAGTTTGACTCTTTAATATTGTAGGTGACTTAGTAGGAGGAAGTGTTAAACTAATTTAGAGAGGTGGTTTCTTGACTTGGGTAGATTGTGTAGGTGGTGCTTGATTAATGGAACAAGGAACATGAGAAGTGATGGCGTGATTCTCATTCGACATAGATGAATCAGATTTAGGAACCCATTGAGATGTAGAATTTATAGATGGGCATATAACATAATGTTATGTAGCGAATGAGATAAAGCCTTGACGCTCAAGGTGTTTCATTTTTCATTGTAAAGCATAGAAATAGTTTTCATTATGTCCATTAATTCGATGATAATTGTAATATGGATGACCTTGATATTTTGCTAGCCGATAAGGAGGATAGTAATGAGTAGGCGGTAAAGTGATCAATTGACGACTAAGGAGCTCAATAAGAAGGTCATGTTGCTTAGTATTGTGATCAAAGATGAGAGGCTCTGGTAATGGTATGACTTGAGGCTCATTGATATGAGCACATGTAGTAGACATAGAATGAGAATGAGATGTAGAAGGAGAACAAACATGAGCTTAAGAAGTGTCCTTAAGATGTTGAATTTCATATTTGAGAGATGTAATCATGGATTCCATAGCCTGAAATTTGTCTTGAAATAAAGCATGAAAATATTTTATTGAGTCCACCATGGATTTATTAGATGGACGGTCACAAGGTCTAGGGTCGTCAAATAGACAAGTGAATATAACACGATTTTGTGTGGTGATGTATTCTTAGGAAGAGATCTAGTGTCTAAGGATTTTTATAAAATAACTTGGAAATTAGGATGCACCTTAAGCAATTTAGATTAAAAAAATTGGAACTTTACAACCCATGATAGAGGAAAAATAATGATCCTAAGCATGAAATCATTCGAGTTAACTAAAATGATTATCTAAAATATGAGATATTCTAGGCTAATAGGATGCTACGTAAAGTAGTAAATAACAACTAAATAAAGAAAGGAAATGACCCAAACAACTAAGAAAATGTAAATGTGAAACCCTAATGTGCAAGAAGGGTTAGGAAATCCTTAGTTGATTCGATGAAGGTGTGGGACTATGCCGCAATGTAAACTAGATGAACAAGAGGAGGAAATGACCACATAGAATATTGAAAAAATTCATATATGATCTCTCCGATTTGGATTGGAGTGCACGGAGAGGGAAAGGGACACCTTTGGGTGATGTGGTATGAGATATGAGCTCCCTAGTCTATGGAAATAGTCTGAAACCCTCCTTTGGGGGTGTCGCTGGAAATTATCTTATAGTTTCTTCCTATCACACTAACTTTGTCGAACTGCATTGGATGTCACTACAAACCAGAGATGAAGGAGAGACCTGTAAAACCCAAAGACAAGCATCAAACCCCTAAAAAAATGCATATGAAGGGGTCAGACTGTCCTCAAAGGCCATAATGGTGGACTTACTAAGCGAGCGTTGCACTACATCTTGAAACCAATGTAGTTCTAAGTTTGTGTGTGTGTACAAATTGTTCCCTAGGTTGCTCTGTTAGGAAATAAGGGATAAAATATGTGGAATAATCCCTCACATAATCACAATAGTAGAAACTAATATGCAGAAAATATTACAGATCTCAAATAAAATTGCAAAATAAAATAACACAACACAAAGAGATGGTATTTAATGTGGTTCACCCAATTTGGGCTACATCCACCAAGAATCACTTGCTCGATTTTAGTACAAGTCACCGCTCTCTCAATACAATACCCAAATCTATTTGGAACTATGCTCAACAAACTCTACAAAATTCACACCCGAATTCAAAACACATCTACAATGTTACATAATATCTACCATATGCATAAAACCATATAAGTAGACAACTGCTTAAGTAGTTTTACAAAATTGTGGGTATCAAAACCATGGGCCAAAACTATCCCATAAACCAATGGGTCAAAAATCCTTCCCATATGAGAAGAAAACATTTCCCAATATATCGGGCACATTTTAAGGCCAATTATTTTTTCTCTAGGGGATGCACCCCCAAACCCCAACGAGACAACTGTGGAAAGTGTACAGTACTCTTAGTGTATAGTCTTCAACACTTTCTCATATGAAAATAGGCTCCACAACCTAACATGCTCTTGTGTCGTCGCACTTTGTGAAGTAACGAGAAATAACTACATGTAGAATGTAATAAATGTGTACATGGAAACAATAGACTCCCCTCCTTTTAAGTGTGATGCAGATGAACCAACCTTGTGTGCCTTATGATGGAGCTAGATGGATGCAATTGTAGCTTTAGGTTCCTTTGATGGATGCAAATCTAGATGGTGATAGTAAGTGTTTAGTGCTTGGTCCCTCATTATGGTCTCATAACTTTATATTTATATGGTTCTCTTGTTCTAATTTCATAATTAACCTCGAAAAGGCTAACCACCAAAAAGATAGAAAGATCAAACGGCTATAAAGTTCCCAAAAGATGCAAGTAAAGTGTAAAGAGGATCAAGGCACCTAGAATGGGACCAAGGCACCTAGGGTGCCCCATTCTTAGGCTAAGTGCCATATTCAACAATAGACAAAATTATAATTACAAAAATAGATTGGGTAGGTTTAGGTGTAAGATCAAAAATATGACAACAAGTAATGTAAAAATGGCCAAAAACATGGGTTAATTATTACTCTTTTTACTCAAGAACCATATGAATAGTAGTATGAGATTGGGACTAAATATTAACTCAAAGTGTTTTATTTAATGACTGTAGTATGGAAAAATATAATAACATACAATATATTTATCTAACATGTGTAATAAGATTTGTATATAACAAGTAAATGTAAGCAAGATCAAATCGACCAAGATATGCAATATGTTGTGGAGTGTAGACGGAATAGAGTGCGAGTGAATGTGATATGAGCCACATGCCCCCGAGTGAGTTTGAATGGATGTGTATGAAATGAGGTGAGTTTCATTTGTTTATGCCCCTCAATAGTCAAGAATGAACCGTAAACAAGAGTGTGTCATCGGGATATGGTCTAAAATGTGTGTACTAGAAAGAAGTGATTGTCAAAGAGAAAAGTGTAGTGGTGTAAGTATGTGATTGAATGAGTGATTAAACACATGAGTGTGATTAGGTATATTTAGATTGTAGACCCTCGGATGTTGAGTATGCACTTTGTGGAACTAGCGTTCATCATAGGGTAAGGACCGTAGTGTGTAAAGTGGATGTCAAAGGATATGTCATGAATGCATAGAATAGATGTTGTGAGATGTGAAGTGTGTAGTTTGATGTGTATCATGTTGTGTTTAATGTGTGAGGTTCACGTGTATATGATTCCATCAATAGCAAAGTGTGAACCAAAGCACAAGAGTACGTCATTGGGTAATGAAAAATAAGTGTATCAAGTGGTTTGAAAGTGCTTGGAAAAATGAATCATGAAGCGTAGATCATTAAGTGTGATAGGAGATGTAAGAAATAATTAATAATATTAGATGGGGGAATAAGTGTGATGCCCCTAAGTGTTCCAATGATGGAGATTTATGTAGTAATGCGAGAGGTGCCATGTCATTACGGGAGAGCATTTTATGTGTTGTGATAAAATCGGGGCCAACACAATGGTAGGCCGAAGAAATAGTAGGACCATGTGATGGTGGCGGAATTTGAAATGTGTCTTGGCCATTAGTAGGAGTAGTTGATTTAACAAAATTGATTGGTTGGATCTTATGTGGGATTGATGACATTGTAGAATACTTGATAAGAGAATAAGGTGGATTGATTTTGAGAGGTGGTTGCATAATTTGACTTGGTAATGTTGTGGATGACTTGAGAGGAGGAGGTGTTGAACTGATTTTTAAAGGAGGTTGCTTAGGTTGACTTGATAGTGTCATAGATTCCTTGAGAGGAGGGGGAGTGAGACTAATTTTGAGAGGTGGTTGCTTGATTTGAGTAGATTGCATAGGTATGTCTTAAATGATGGAAGAATAAGCATTAGAAGTGATGACATGATGCTCATTAGACATAAAAAAATCAGATTTAGGAACCTGTTGAGATGTACCAAATGGAGAGGACCGTGTAACATAATGTTGTGCAGTAAATGAGATAAAACCTTGATGCTCAAGGTGTTTTATTATTCAATGTTAATCATATCAATCATTGTCATTATGTCAATTGATTTGATGATAATTGCAATATGGAATACCTTGATATTTTCAAGCCAATAAGGAGGATAATAATGAGTAGATGGCAAGATGATTAATTAATGAGTTATGAGTTTCGGAAGAATATCTTGTTGTTTAGCATTGATTGCAAACTTGAGATGCATTGAGAGCGGAAAGATTGAGGTTTGCTAATATGAGCACATGTAGAAGACATAGAATGAATATGAGATGTAGAAGGAGAATATACATGAGCCTGAGAAGTGTCCTTAAGATGTTGGATTTCAGATTTTAGAGATGTAATCATGGATTCCATAGTCTAAAATTTATCTTGAAATAAAGAATTTAAATCTTGAATAGACTTGCAAATTGATTGATTGGCATTAGAACTAATAGATTCATCAGAGAGACGATCGAAGATAACACTAACTTGTGAAGGAAACATGTTGATAGGGAGATACATAGTTGTTAGGGTTTTATGAAGAGCATCTCTACAAGATGGGTGCATTTGAAGAAATTGAAGCAAAGAGACTTGAGAGACCTTATGAGCCATGATAGAAAAAGATAAGGATCCAAGCGTATTCGAATGAGATGGGTTCGCCAAAATGATTAAGTGAAATGTGGATAGTACACACCTAATATAATTGTTATTGTAGCAGTAAATGAATAAAAATTTAGTATAGAAATTAACCTAAGAACCCCAAATTGCAAAGAGGGTAAGAAGATCCTTATTTGATTCATAGTGAAAACTCGGAGTGTACCAAAGTGATGAAAAGGTGAATAGAAATAAGGATCGTCACACAAAGGCCCGGAAGAATGTACATCTATATGAACACGTTGTTGGGGATGCCCAGATAGGGGCATGGACATCCATGGGCACTACGGACTAGAAATATACACCTATGTCTATGAAAATCTAAGAAAATCATATTTTCAGTCGATAGTTATTCGATGTTCTTCACTTTTGATCACTATGAGGTCACACAATGATTTTTGAGCTCGTTGGAAACATGCAATGAAGTATGGACCTACAAAAACCTCAAATAGACATTAACTCCTAAAAAAGAAAGATGTAAAATGAAAGGTAAGATTGTCCTCATTTGTCACAATGGTGATCTTACCATTGAGTGTTGCACTACATCTCGACTCCAATTTAGTTCTATGTGTGTGTACATGTGGAATCGTGCCCTAGGTGGCTCTTATGCATGTCATACTTGGATAGTGAGTAAATAGATAAATGTAAAGAAATGTAATAGATGTGTGCATGGTATAGAATATACTTCTCTCTTATGAGGTGTATGCAGAATAATGCAGTCCCTTTCCCTTGAATACATGCTAGAATGGAAGCTTTGATTCTCTTTGATAGCCTTTAGATGCAACCTTAGGTGGTGATAGCTAATTCTTAGTTCTTGGTCCCTTATTATGATCACATAGATTTATATTTATATGATCCCCTTGCTTGAATTGTGTAATTAACTCCAAAAAGGCCAACTACCAAAAATATAAGATCCTCAAACAGATAGGAATGACCTAAAAGATTTAAGTAAAGTACAAAGAGGTCAGGAGAACTTGTTAGAGCTCAAAATTGCACCCTACCTCGAGTAATAGACAACTCGGGATTTTGAGGCAACATGGGACTATCTCTTAGTTATGGGACCTACAAACCTGAGCAATGACCTCCAAATAAGGTTGACTTCCTCTACTTATTCCTAATGATAACAATACTCCTAATACCGAAAGTAAATCCTAAACCTAAACGTGCAAGGACCACAGATATAAGGAGATGCACAAAAAGGGAAATCCTAAGCTAAAAGGGCGGCGATAGCACCAGGAAAAAGAGTTGATCACTCTCGTGAGGACAAAAGGAAGAGGGAAAATGCTAGAGAGAGGGTGAACACGAATGCCACATTCAAGAACCATGCAGACCATGCATTCTTGTATTTTGAACAACACATGAAATAGAGCTTGCAAGGAGAACACACAACATGCCAAGAAATGCAAACAAAGAGGTAAGGAGAAATAAAATGCGAGACCAGGGGCAAGGAGATAGCCACAAAATCTGATTTTATTGCTTAAGAGATGCACAATTGTCTACATTCATAAAAGAGGGTGAAATACATTACAGAGACCAAGCTTAAGGTATGAAACCCGTGGGAAGTCAGCCACCATTTAGGCATGGTGTCGTTACAACAAAAGGGATCCATTTTAATGAGAAAAAGCTCTTACATTTATAGAATAAGAAGGAGTATCCCATTCCAATGTTGCAACTTAGATCTAACCACCGCATTGCTTGTTCCAACTTTTCACGCTGCTATTCATTCGGATCCCAACCCACAACCCATAAAATATCTTGATAATTTACATCCGCTCAAGGGAATCATTTGTTCATTAGACATTGTTCCATCTACTTCAAAATTCCCCCTCCTACTAATGCTATGGTGCTTTATTAGGGGTCTATCCATACATAGGACGTCATATCAACTTCATTGTCTCATCATGAGAAACTTGCTACGACACCTCCTTTCACATGCACTCTTTTCATGAACAATGATTTCTAGTCGTACATTCCATTCGATCCCACTTGCTCGACATTATTTTCAAGCTTGATGGATTGACTCATTTTGGGTTTACACTCAATGATATCTTACCTCAAACACATTCACCACATCTATATCATGGACATGTTTGCATTCATCATTGCTTATGGCCTGTGAGTATTTAATTCATCAATCTTTGTTGCGCACACTTCACAAGTTTCACCACTTACTTTAGGAAAAAATTGGCTTGACTATATTGGCGGCACTTTAGATCCGAGATCACATGGACATTTCATTTCCTATGCCTTTAGCTATGTTTTTACTTCTGCAATGAATCATTTCTCAACTATTCCCAAAATCTCACTCATTGGTATGCACATGGATGTCCATTACCACCTTTCACTAATGAAGAATACACAATGGGCATGTACAATCTACATCATAATGGCTCTTTACTTGATCAACCACATATAATAGCCTACTAAGTCTCAAATGCATCACCATTTAGTTTTTATCATGACCATGATGATCTCTTATACAATGTCACTTGATCGATTTATCGTCATACACTTGGGGACATCATGTTTATTCCCCCCTTCTATTATTATTAGTTTTCTTACATTTCTACTAGTTCACTCTACACTTGGCATCTAGTCTCTCGTACGCATCTTGCACATCTTGGTACACTTGTATCATCATTACCCCATGACACACTATCATGTTACAGATTCACACTTGAATGTTGAGGGAGTACCATATACAAGAACCTCACACACTACACACATCACACATTCATCTCTTTGTACGCAACTCCTATTACGTGTCATACATATCACACGCTCTACGTATTCACGATGCATTTTTCTTGCATATACTTCTACATGTTGTGCTCATTACTTCTACATGTTGCGCAATCTAGTTCCACGGTTCATACCCGATTTGTTGAGGGTTTTAATCTAAATGAACCTCACCACACTCACTCACACTTTTTACACTCTACTCTTTCACGGTCATATCTCTCTAAGACACACAATTCAAAGCATTTCTTGATGATACACACTTGTTATATGGTTCATTCTTGACTGTTGAGGGGTCATGTATAAATGAACCTCATCACATGTATATTCATTCACATTTGCTTGGGGGCACGCTACTCCTATCACATTCACTGCATTCCATTCCATCTCACTCACATCATATTGCATATCTTGGTCACATTTACTCTACTTACTTATGCTTACATGTACATGTTTTACACATTTAGATAAATACATTATATGTCATTATCTCTAGTTATATACACATGTGTGTTCACTTGCCTTCTAGTTGTGATCATAGAATCTATACAAATCATTTCACACAACATGGATGTTTGGCATTGTACCTCTTACCAGTCCCACAACAACTCTCCGGGGCATCCACTTTTGTACACATTACAGGTGTTATTGTTTCATTTTGTACTATTTCTTATTCTTACTAGCACACTACTGTATCAAATTATACATGTTTTGACATACTTTTTATCTTTCTAACATACTATGGGTGCTTTATGTGCAACATTTGTCTTGTAGGAACTATTTGTTATCATGGTTATTTGATATCTTGTTTGTCATTTTCATTTTCATTGTACTCCATTATTTCGGGATTTTCCCTTTGTCTTGTGTGCACACATTGTATGCTTTTGGCCACGTTGGCCTCGATTGTCTTGCGACATCATGAGTGATGTCCCATGTTTGCAACCCACTTTTCATAGTCTACTTCATTTACATTATTAATTGTCCACATTGCCTTCTTGTTTGGTAGTTTACAAATTGTTTTCTATATTCATGTTTGGATTGATTGCAATAACACTTATTTTTAGCTACTTTACTTGTGCGTGCCTTGGTTTCTACGAAGCGGATTCCCTCCCCTGCAGGGCATCATCACAATGATTCAACATTCGGTCCTCCTTTGGGGCTACATACTCTCGCAACATCACATGCACCCCAAATGAGGGGGCATCCATTGGGTGGATCAGTCACCCCATACATAAGTTCATAATCACAACACAATTAAATACCAAGACAATACCGTCTTTAGTCTCAACAATGGCCCAAAATCGACTTAGGTCTTCAAAGATAACACATACACTAGCGTCTAACACTAGACAAGTAGCGCACTGGCACCCACGACCCTTCATGGGCACCTATGACCAGGTGTAGTTACGCTTTTCTCGGTTTGGCACAATTCACGGTATTTTTCACAACAACTTTTACAAGACAAGCATAATCCTTCAACACTCAATATGCATGCATTTCTTCTCTATTTTCAAATTGGATTTAACTAGATAGAATTTGCCCACACCATCTGCAGTGATGTTTATACTTCGGGAAGTAGTCAAAGGTTAGAGAATAACACTAGACCTTTCTCCCTACACTTCTTCCGCGAGTTGTAATGAACCGTTACACCAAACCGAGGTGTTAGTGAAATCCGCACATGAGGATCATAACATCCCACCACGCTTCTGCAACCTGGATCCCTGGATAGATTTGTGCCCGTATAGTGGGACCGCTTCCTACCCTATACGAGCCCCAGGCGAACACTGCAATGCCAGCATAGCCACTCGTGTTGGTCTTGAGCTTGGGTGGTTTCTCTGATACCAAAATGTAATGAACCATTACACCAAAACCTCGAGGTGTTAGCGAAATCCACACATGAGGATCATAACATCCTACCATGATTTTATGAAAAATAATAAATTTGCAATAACTTTTGCAAAATAAAGCAACAAAGTCTGAAATTTTCAGGGAATCTTGCTTGAAAGGATTCAAAACTCTAGTAAACAAAGCTCAAACCAAATCGATTTGGTTAATAAGATATATCGAAATAAAAATTAGGTTTTTACCCAAATCACAACTCGATACCACTTGTAATGAGATTACTTCTATAATTCAGATTAATAGAAGCAATAGAACACCAAAGAACACAATATTTCAAATAAATGATCTCAATATGTAATTAAAATAGTTTTTCCACTTCAGGGTAACCTTCAAACTATATTGTAAGACTCAAATGCTCGAATCATGATGAACTACTACCTACAATCCCCTATAAATACTATTACTATGTTATGGCCATCACCAAGGCCAACCTACCAAGCATGAGAAAGTATAAATGACATGATAAAATGACATGGTAAGTTTAAGTCGGCTACTCATATCCTAATACAAGCAATAGGTTAAGGGCGTAGAACACACTTAGCGTGAGATCGCCCAAAACTCACACTGGCACAACCTGGAGAGAGATTGACCGAAAAACTAGGTCTTGGCATGAGATCACCCAAAAAAAATTCTCTTCTACAAAAATCTTCAAGATCCTTTCTACACTCTCCACTCATCACATATCAGGTGCACATGTTCTTTTTTGCATTTCACATATTTTCAACACACTTTTACGTATTTTGATCAAATTTTTCATATACATGACTTTGACTACTCATTTTCTCTTCTCTTTTGTAGGTTCATCCTTATAGGAAGTAGTAGTCACATCATCAAGCATCAAGTGACATCAACAACAGGTACAAAACGATATCTACACATACACTTTCACCCCTAAGGTCATAATTTTTAACTTCCTCTTCTCTAGTTTCCACGCTTCACTTTTTGTCACTTCATGCTTTTTCTTGTCTCTCTTAGCACACTTTTCACCAACAATCTACATGGTTATTAGGTACCAATATTTTATCTACTTTATGTTATTGAGATTTTGCTCAACAACATAAAGTGGGGGCAAATGTAGACACTAAATCACACATTTTGGGTACATTTATAGGTCATGATCACATACCACTATTCATATGATTCCTAAGCAAGAAAAGTACTAATTGACCATTGTCTTTGGCCTCTTTACTTTCTTTCTGTTGTCCTTCTTGGTCTTACACACCTTCTTGCCCAATCGAATTTTGACACTTCAGTTTTTCTGAGTCTGGACACCAACACCTAGCCAAGATGCCAACGTTAGGCGCCCGACCTCTTAGTATATTGCTTGCATCTTTTGGGTCCTTTCTAGATATTAGGCATCTTTATTTCTTATGGGTAAGCCTTTTAGTGGTTAATTACAAAATTCAAACAAGGGAATCATATAAATACAAAGCTATGTGACCATAATAAAGGACCAAGCACTAAGCATTATCTATCATCACCTAAGGTTGCATCCAAGAGCATTACAAGAGCATTCAAGCATCCATCTAGCTTCACACAAGGGATAAGGGATTGTTATTTTTGCATACACACATAGGAGGGGAAGTTCATTTTTCCATGCACACATCTATTTACATCTTCTACATCTAGTTATTGTTTGTTATTCAAGCACGTCTGACACAAGAGCCACCTAGGGAATGATTTTACACACACACATACGCATAACTACATGGAGTCTCAAATGTAGTGCAACGCTGGATTGTAAGTTCACTTAGTTGGGTGACCGCTAGGGTCATTTCGACTCCCATTTACATCTTTTCTATTTAGGATTTGATGTGTTTTGGGGTTTTGCAAGTGCTCTTTCTCTCTACAGTGAGTTTGGTGAATTCGGTGATCAAGCAACGAAGTATAGATGACCAAAGATGCACATTAGGGAACATCTTACGACCATATAAAGATCATTTTCTGAGGTTCTGAGTAGTCACCAATGCCTAGAGGAGGTCTGTAGCGCCCTGTGCACCTTTGACCTGATCCAGACGCCCTAGTCCAGGTGCCCTGGTCCCAACATTTCCAACATTCACACAATTTTTTGGGCTTGGTTGCAACAATTTTTCCTCTTGTTTCATCAAATTTCCAGTCGGCACAACTTCAAATTTATTGTGAATCAATGAAGTATCTTACGATCTCTCTTGCACTTAGGGTTTCAAATTTATTAGCTTACTTGTGTCAAATCTATACTTTAATTGGCTATATTTGTGTTGTTACATAATCAAGATTTTAGCATTTAGATTTTCAATATTTGTTTAATCAATGGTCACCCGATGAGTGAACTTAGTATCTTGAGCACCGCACTACATTCTAGATTCCATGTAGTTCTTTGTGCTTGTGTGTGAAATTGTGTCCTTAGGTTCCCCTCATGCCAATGACACTAAGATAACAAACTATAACTAGGTTTGATGTAAATGTGTGGAATGGAATTCAACACCCCCTTTCTACGCAAGTGTATGTAGCCCAAAAATGCAATCCCTTTGATAGTAGTGATAGATGTATTACCCCTTTTGAATTTTTAGCTATAATAATAGTGTGTATGTTGTGTATATATATGTATCTCTTGTTTGAATTTTGACACTAATGACACAAAACACCGACTATGAACACATGATGAGGATAAGAAAATTAAAAAGGCCGACCACAAATGTCAAAATATGTAAAAAGAGTAAGCAAGGTAAAAGTGCCCATAATGGACATAGGTGCACAGGCGTCGGTGTCCGCAGTGGGCGTTAGTATCTTGGGATGAATGATGACAGTGTGAAAAGACAGATAGACAAGGATCCCTATGACTTAACCAAAAGTGGATACAAAAATGACATATGTAGGAGAGAATCACAATATAAATCAATCAAATAACGTAGATGGACAAAGGATTGTGTCACAAGTGAATACTTTTCTTACTTAAGATTCATGCATATAACAACATATTGATGGCATAGTAAAATAGTAATATGTGTGTGATTTTATGTCTACACACTGTACTATGCTCTTAAACTCTCTATAACACAATAACCAACAACTAGTCCAATCGCATACCATTATACAACACAAACTATCACATCCTAAAAACTAAGCATTTATTATTTTGGGATATTTTTGAGAATTGGGTGGCAATGGCCACCATAGAGACATTGTGTTATTATTGATTAACTTTGTTTATTAACACTACAAAGTGTTCTAGATGGAAACATTTATTTTCAGTAATTAAATAGTTATTAGATGGTTATTAAATGTTGAATTATAGTTATGGACTATTGTTAATAATAACATGTCATTTCTGATTTATTGAAAGTTGATTTATTATATTGGACATATAATGCACTAGGTATTGTTGTTTGTGCATGTGTAGGGGTTTTGGGAAAGTAGAAAGGGCATCATTGAGAGAGAAGAAAACATGCAATAATGGGTATTGTGCGCAAGAGAGTTAAATGTGTACGATAATGCTCAAAATTGAGTCAAACCATAAGTTGGTCAATAGAACCTTTTCGTTAAATTTAGTCTCGTGTGAATGCATCGCTTTAAGCGACAAAGTTGTTTGAATTCTTTTTGATAATATGATGGTGATGAGCACTCTCGAATAAGAATTGTAATGTCAATTGCACATTTTAGACAAACAACATTGATTTTATTAGCGAAAACATTATGTTTGTAAAGAAAATATCTTTTCGTATAATGTATTCAATTAAAAACCCAAAATAACGAATATATCATTAAGGGAAATTTTAAAAAATTGGATTGGGGATAACTCCATTAATTTTGTTATAACTAATTTATGTTACTCAAATCAAAAAAGCTGGCTAAGGTAATGTTAACAAACTCACACCTAATTTAAGTGAGCTCACACATGTCTATGTTAAACAAACTTCTTCGAGCTAGCCAAGTCTATATTTTTGTATGCACCCTATGTTGGTCGAGCCCAATTGAGCTCAAATTGATTAATCATTACTCCAAAGTTTGGTTTACAAATTCATCCCTCCTGGATCCAACTCGAACATCTTAGCTCGTACTTACCAAGCTATTCGCACACTTTGCTATTATCCACAAAAACCACCACTACCCCAAACATGTTGGCAAAAAGACTCTTATAGGTAGTTAGTTAGGTAGTTATGCATGGTTTTAAACACAAGGGGTGAGATTCCCTAAGGACTGTGGGATTTAAAACACGCCACTTAGACATTAACTCAAACTTACCCATGTTCGTGGCAAACTAACATGAGATGCATTAGTGAACTCCCACTTAAAGCTCACACATAGGCGTTATGTTTGATGTCGCCTTCCCCGATTGGGTGAGAGAAAATTAAAAGGATAAACTTGAAGTAAGAGACATGCACAGGTGGTAGATCGGTGAGTTAATTTTGGACTAGAAATGGTGAACTCAAGAGGGGAGGGGAAAAGAAAAACATGAGTATTAAGGAGAAGACAACATGGGAAAAAGGGGACATGAAGAACAAAGGAGGGAGAATATATTCTGAAAGAGGAAAATTAAGTAGGCACATGTTGGGAAATATGGAAGAGGAGATCTTGGGAGGAAGGGAGAGTTTTATTTTATTTTGTTTTGCTTTAGAGGGGGTGTTGAACACATAACAACAAGATAGATTAAACTACTCATAAGGTTATGAAAAAATCACAACCCCATATGATAAACAATTGATTTTGGACCATTAACTTGGGGTGTACCACTACTAGCCCCTCTCCCCTTTACCTAAATTTTAATCATTCATTCATTCGTCAATCTTTTACGGTTTTTTATTAACCTCCAAATTGTAACCAGTTACGTACATCACATTGCTCTCAACCCCGATTAATATGTAAACTAAATTAGGCGCAATGCTCTGGTGACCAAACCCTAACCCTATTATACAGTTTTTAGGTTTACATGATATACATTTAAGCCAGTGTATCCATCTGATCAAGCAGCGCTGTTGTGTTCCCAGTTTGTTTCTCTCCTCTTACAGGTTGGGGTTTTTTTCAAAGCATTTCCGATAGTTATATATGGCAACGTTGTTTTTTACTATCTCTTTTACAATAATGTTATTTTGTGGGTTTTGAAGAGGAAAGGCATCAGTGAGGATTCCGTTATCCTTGCGCTATGACTGGGATTTCACTTCATTCCCTGTGAAGAAACTGTGGGGAGTATTCTGAGATGCCTTACAGTCTCAAGTTTTCAGCAGTTTTAATGAGATATCCGGGTCAATGATGTATTACTTACTGCGTTATCTATCTGCAACTCCATATGGACCTGATGATGACTTAGTTTGCCTGAGACTTGGATCACAACTTTTAAACCCATCAATCAAGATCAACTCACTATAGGGGTATGTGATCGGGTTATAAAATTTAGGGTTTTCACCTTTTATTAAACGGATTTGTTTTTTTTTTGTTCATTTGTTTCTTTTCAGTTTGCCGACTGTGCATTAGATTTTGTTTGTAATTATCCGGTTTTGGAGTAAAAAAGTTAAATGAATCGGCGAGTGATGTACAGCATAGTTCAGATGAAATGACTCGTTTGCAGTCTCATGTGATTAATATCTGCTCATAGTCTTTCGCTCCTATCTGACGCCAATATTCTGATGGATTCGTCCGTCATATAACAAAGTTTTTGCTCTGTTCTAGGTTTAAGGGTTTCTTCATTTTTTTCGTCTCTCATAGATTGAAGTATTCTGTTACAGTTCTATTGTTTTTTTTTCTGGGGTTGAATTAATATTTTGGGAATTGAACTGCTCAAAGGAATCGGGAGGTCTCGGCTGTCATTGCTGTTAAAACCGCCCTGTAAAGAGCCATTTTATTATGCTTCTGTTTATTTTTACGTTTGGCAGAATGGATTACCTACCCTGTGATTTGGATGAACACGTTTTATCCTTATTAACAGAACATAGAACGATGTTCAAATGGTTTTGGTCTATGCGGAGTTTTATTAGATACTCGTCCGTTTAATTTTGTCTGGAGCTAATTTTTAGCATGGATTTGAATTCAAATAAAATTATAAATTTTATACCTCGGCAAGTAATGCAAAGCATAGTGCAGATGAAAGCGCTGTGAATCAAAGTCGCGAGTGATTATTATTTAGCCAAAAGTCTTTAGCTCTTATCTGATGCTTAGACGGATTATTTTTAATAATGTATTTGCCTCTTCACATTAATTTATGGTTTTAAAATTTATATCGAAGGAGTTTAGGTCTTGAGTTTTAGTGTTGGATGTATTGTGGGTTTTTGAGTTTTCTTTGCTTTTTGGATTTTGTTGTTCTGGTTTCACATTTTGGGAATGTTTTATTTTATTATAATTTTTTTGTTTACGGAATTTTTGTGATTTTAGGGTTTCCAGGTTTCAATTTTTAGAAGTGTTTTATTGTAATTTAGTTTTTTCTGGGATTTTGATGTTTTACGGTTTGTCCAATTTGTGTCTTTTTGTGGTACTTTATTAATTATATAGTTTCTTTTGATACTCTACATTTAAAAGTTTTCAGGGACTAAAGGTTTTGGGTTTCCAAATTTTTTCCAAATTTTAGAATCTGGTTTTCTGAATTTTCAATTTTTTAAGGTGAGGGATTTACATTAATTAATGTTTTAGTTTATTGGTGTTTGGATTTTGGTTTCCAAAAGTTTGGAGCATTTAGTGGTTTTAGGTTTGAATCTTTCTAAATTTGAGTCTAGTATTTTGGTTCTTTTAGGATTGTTTTAGGGTTTTGAGTTTCAATCTTTTTAAATGTTAATGTTTTGGTTTCAGTTTCAAGTTCCAGCATTTATTGGTCTTTAGTTTTGAATAAGAAAGTTGTGGTGCCCATTTACCTTTATAATGGAATAGCAGTGGGCAATTTTGCATTGAGTTACTGAGAAATTTATGAAAGCATCATTTGTGTTCTCCAATGCCATTTATTAGAAAAAGAAATTGGTTGTAGGAGAAACAGGTGGTATTCGGCTAACGTGTGGTGGAGAAAGGATTGGAAATACACCTCCTTGACTTACTCAATTTGCCCTGATTGTGATTTCATGTCACCTATTTTTATGGTCAACATTTTATGTTATTTATGATTTAATAGAAACATGTTTTTGATAAATTTTTGTTTGTTTTGTTGGAGATACACTACCTCCAACCTGACTTTCTCAATTTGGACATGGTTGTATATGTCATGCCACTTCCTTTTATTTTTGGTTTTTATAATGTCAACATTGTAAGTTAGATCCATAGAAATTTTTTTCTATCAATTTAATTTCTTAATAAGTTTTTAAAGAGGTTTGGTTAAAGTTTGTTACCATGAAGTTGGTCAAGAGGAAAGTTGTTTGATTAGGGTTTATTAGTCTTTGTTTACTTCAGACGCACCAAAAATTTATTTTCTATTATGTAACCGAAGTTGTAGTGAGGAAGGAGAAGGAAACTTCAGGGTTTTGCTAGCCTTTGTTAGTCGACATAGTTGTGAAGGGGAAGATGTTGTTCCCAAAGGCAGGCTGTTTTCCAACTATTATGCTGTGGTAGATATATCCCGACTTTTTGCAGTTGGCGGCAATATGATTTTATATGATTTTGGATCATTTGGAAATGTAAGGCTACAGAAGTGAGTTAGAACAAAAGTATTTTGTATGCATTATATCTTGTGTTACAAAGTTACCATGCAATTCTTTCATGCCCAAGGAAAATAGTTGAACATCTTATAGAATTGAATGATCAACTCCTATTCTTGAAAAACATTTTTGAAAAAGGTCAAAAATAGTAACTACATTTTTATTGAAAAACAAGTCTAGTAGTAATCATTCTTATTAAAAAGCAATTATGGTGATATAAAATACAAGTCTGATAGTATACTGAAATTGACGACTGCTCTTTAAAAAAGTTATTAAAGGGGAAAAAGTTTCAAGCAAAATCATTCCAAAACAAGATTAATTTGTTCAGCAATTGGTGATGTGTTAAAGTATAGGAACTTTCTTTAACAGTGATGAAAGGGAAGAAGCAGCAAAAACAGAGAAATATAGTCTGTTATAATGTGCATCAACAGCCATGTATTCCAGTCCAATTGTTTAAAACGTCTACAATTTTTGTAAAAATAAATTATAGAAAATGATAGTGTTTTCTAATACGCAATGGTTTGACACTTATTTTGATGTGTTGTAATTGGGCAATTTGTGATTTGAAAAGGAACTACAAGCATTAAAGAAGCTGAAATAATTAAGAAAGTGAAATGAAAAGCTGTATAAAAATATGAACAAGCAGTTTTTTTCTGTTGAAAATATATTTACATAGGCAATATTTACATTGCTGTTTGGAATAAAATGTTGTCAGGACAAGCTAATGCATATTCAATAAGCAAGAGCCACAAGCATTGATGTTGGCAACTAAAGAAGAAACGAACATTTGTGCAGCCAAGGCTTTTGGTAATCTCTTCCACTGTTTTTTTTTCTAGTATAGGTGGGCATAATTCAGCAGTAGTTTTTGATCGTGACCAAAAGTCAGCAGTTTGAGTTTCTATAGTGCTAAGGTTTGTCATTTGTTAGAAAACGTTTGAATGGGAACGCTCCCAAACAAGGAGGAAAAGCAAGGAAGTGAAGGATTGAAATGAAAATTTATATAGAAGCACCTATGATAGTTTGCACATGGTGAGGAGGGCATGGTGGTTCTGAAGATTCATTTGAAGTTCCATCATATGTAGGCTTTTCATTTTCTTTTTTTCGCAATCTTACTCTTCAATATAGGTTGCAAGGAGAATGTCAAGGTTGTTAGTAGATTGGCCGCAACTAGCAGGAAGTCATGAAAAACACGTGCAATGAGGTGGAGATGAGGGGAAAATGTGGGTTTGTTTGTTGAAGAGGAAGGTAGCTATTGTTGGGGGTAGGAGGTTTAGGAGCCACATTTTGTACCTGAGTTTAGAGCATCATGTATTTCGTTTCCTTGTTTTGAGGAAGGGGTTGTAGCACCAAGCATTGGTTGTGGCCATTTTTAGTTGCCTTTAGCAATTGAATAGGGAGATGAGTATTTTAGTGTTCATAGCATTGGAATAAAACATGGGTAAGTGCTTTATAACTAGCAAAGATGGAATGAATCCTTTTTCATTTCCTTCACTTGTGTTTTAGGAGCAACTTGTTTATTGTTTCCTTTTTCTCAAAAGGGGTTGTAGTACCTTACTTTGGCTGTGGTTGTTTTTTTTTTTTGTTTTCCTTGGCATTAGTAATGAAATGGGGATGTGTTTTTAACATTTGCAGAAATGAAAGCATGTGTGAGTACTTATAAGAAGTAAAAATGAAATGAAAAAATGAATCTATCTTGCCTAAAATGCATGTGATACAAACATTGTAAACCAAGGTGCACATACTTATTACAATATGATTTGAATCAAGAGTATTGTAGTTGAAACAAATTTTAAGTATCATGATAAACAAATTGTAGTAGATTAATGGGAAAAGAATGAGGCATTGATAAACAGCTAGTAAAGTGCTAACATGTTGGTGCAGTTGAATATTGGGAAAGCTCATTTATAACATGTTGAAGGACTATTAGTATGAGTCATAAAGAAGACGGTGAAAGAGAAAGATGTTGAAGGACCATTAGTTGAAAGAGTCATAATGAAGATGAAAGATGTTGAAGGACCAGAGAAAGAGAAAAGTTGCCACGTTGTAACATAGGAAGTTTTTTAATTTGGTTCTCTTCACACTTTCTTATTTGAAGGTATGGCTTATCTTGCATGAGAAACGTGAAGGTCATTTAGTGAACAAACTCTAGAGATTGTAGTAAGTGATAAGTCTTACATTTAGTGCCACCGGAATTTATTATCACCTTAAATAAGGTAGGGCCATGTGACTTGTGTATCATTAAAGCTTGTGCTATATTTAGATGAACTTGTTTATAATTATCAATACAAGCAATTGGAACATGTAGTGGATGGGATGGATCCATAAGTGGCTTGAAGTAATTCTTGAATTCAACAAGAATAACCAATTGTGAATTTGGAGGCCTTGGTTCTTAATCTATGAGGTAATGGAACACATAATGGATATGTTGGATCACACATGTGCCCAATGTAGTTTTTGAATTCAACTACTACCAATGGTAAGTTTGAAGGCTTAATTCTTGCTCTATGGACTACATTCACAACTTGTCCAAGCAATCCGTTCACAAGGCCCGTTGAAACCAAGAAGTTGTAAGCATCACTTGTTGGCTACAACACAATAACACTTTCACATTTTGTCGCTTATCATCTACTTCATGTGTAGCTCTCCGTCTTGTAAGTTCAACGTTGCACTTTGGAATTGGCACACAATGATTTTAGCATATGGTGTTTGTGCAATAAGAATATCTTGATTGTTGAAACATAAGAATGCATTCTTCTCTTCCATCGAGAAAGAAAATGTTAATGCAATTTACATCAATTTTGTGCCAAACTAGAGTGGAGCAAAAGAAAAGGTTGTGTCACTTATACGTGGCATAAAGTAGAAACTATAGTGGCGTTAAAGTGTGCAAAATTGACACAATAAAAATGTTTAGTCGCGTCACATTTGCACCACCTTATTCGTCGCTAATTCTTCACAAAACTATGCCCAAAAAAACTTTTTAAAAGTTTATTTTTAACGTGAAATTGACTAAAAATGACACTATTCACGCTTTTGTAGTAGTGATGGTGTGTTTAGGAGGACTCTTAGGTGGAAAATGATCCATAATGTGCTCAAGAGTAGGAATCCAGGGTTTTGAATGTGTCCATAATAGATGTAAAGGTAGAAGGTTGAACCTTAATGGGAAAAATAGAAGACTACAAATCCTCATATAAAATGTATTTGTAAACATGTGCCTACTTGAGTAATTTCAAAATAGATATGTTAGCAAGGGCATTGCTTAATTGATCTAATATATAATACCCCTTAAGTGGAGCACTAGGGTTAGTAATAGGGGCAAAAGGTGGCGGGGCAAAGGAGGATTTCCCCAATTGGTTGCTTATTGTGTCTTGTAGTAACACCATTGATTTTGGGTCCTATATTAACATAAGAGTGTGTGAGGAGACTTGGATGCTTCATAATAATGAGAACAATCTCATATTGTACATCAATATAGGTAGGAGTCATTTGGGGTGAGCCATAAGGCAAGTAAGATCATTATGAGTTTTGTCTCTCAAACCATGTATGGGAATGGACCTAGTTAAAGGGACGGTAACACATATATCAATTTGATGGAATGGATCCTTATGATTAAGACATATATCACAATATATTTGCGTATGAGTCATGAAGGCATAAAGGATAAAAAGTTGAGGGATAACAAGAGTGTCAAACCCAAAAGAGAGAAATGGTAAAGAATCGTGGTTTGAAGAAGATTGCGCATTTGAACCCATACAAGGTGTTATGGTTGTTAAAGGTGCATCAATTTCTTGTGAATGAGAAATACAAAGTGTGCATTAAGATAGGCGCATATGAAGATGAAGACATGTGTAATGTAATGTATATAGATGTATGCCATGTGTTATTGGGAGACCTTTGGTTCATGATGGCCATGAAAACACATTTATATTGGTCAAAGCAGATTAAAGTACACATTGAATCCTCTAAAGGATTCAAGTGTAGATGTTGAGAGGAGTCTACAAATATTGATGATTTTGTTGTCATTGATGTTAAAGATTTGTGTTATCAATGTTGGCATTGATTTCATTGATGTCAAAAGAGTTTAGAAGCATGAAGGTTGATTGGTAGTGTCAAGCCAAGGTGAGTCTTATTGGTCTTGTATGATGATTCATGGTGTCTTGAGTCAGTTTGAGGGCTTGTAGAGGTGATGGAGTGTTTTGGTGATGCTAGGATGATTTCATGGAGTGTGTTGAAGGTCATTACAGGTGTGTAAGGTAGCCAAGGTGATGAGGTGGTCAAATTCAAGTGAAACAAACATGTTTAAGGTGTTTGTTTATGAGGCCCAGAGAGCAGTATGAGGCATGAGATGATGAAGTGAAGCTTGTAGCAACTGGATATGTATGGTGAGAGCATGGGAAGCATGTGGATGAGGTGTAGGGACACTCACAAGTGTCTCAAAGTGCAGATATGAGGATAAGTCATGGTTTCTAGGTCTACACTAGACCTAATCCTTGAGAAAGCATGCCCTAGTGAAGTGAGTTGGATTGTTTTGAGCATGGAAATGGAAAGGTGAGAATTGGATATTGTTTTACATGTTGATATGATGGTGTGGTCCAAATTTCAGGTTCAAGTGATGAAGATTTTGTGAGATATTGCACTTTTACCAAAACCAAGTTCCTAAAGGTGAGAATTTGAGCTAAAAGTTGACTTTCAGATGCTCATTGGAGAGTGTATGATTTATATGGGGACCCAAGATCATGGAGATAGTTTAATAGGTCTATCATGAAAAATTTATAAGTGGAATGAGGTTGTTTGATTGTTAGGTTTTATGAACAATCGTTAAGAAGCCAAACAACTTTTTAACCCTCTCAAAACCCTAGCTTGGTAGCGACTTAGAAGAAATTGATAGAGGATGCCCAAAATTTATTGTTTGAGAAAACATTATGATTGTATATTGTAGATGACTCCATATTTCTCCAGGTGTGATTTAGAGGTTTTGGTTGTATATGGACCCCACCCAAAAAGACAAGTTTATGAATATTTTCAATTTGTGCAAAAGTTTTCCATTGGACCTATTGACTAATTTAGAATTTATGGAAGCATGAGAGTTGTAATTCATGTCCATGATGGTTTTAAATCATGGTTGAGCCTTTAGGAGGTCAAGTGTGCCCTATTTTTGAGGATTGGTTTTAGACAGTTTGGAGCAAGTCTAGGTGTAGAGCGAGTTTTGGAGGTGCTAGATTCATTTTATGGATTAGTTTGAGTTTGGTGATGATCCTGAGATTAAGATATTTCCAATGGTATATCACACTTGATTTTTTTATATTTGAGGAATTTATGGCTTGTTCTCTAAAGGCTATTTTGAGGGTGCTTGGTTGTGCATGGTCTCAAGTAGGTTTCATGGCTTGAGATGTTGTTCTAGTGTTTTTCATGATTTCTAGAGGTTACCGAAGGCTTATAAAAAATGTATAAGTTTTTTCAATGCTTTGGTGAATTTTTTTGGCGTAGAAAATTCTCTCTATGACGAGTTTCTTGATTTTGTGTTTTAGGGCTTCTTGAGTCCTAATGGTGGTCTAGAAGGCTCTAGGTGATGTTGGCGACCTATATGGTCATATGGGTGTTATTTGCATGATTTTCTTATGTTGTGGGAATTCATTTACTCTATGATGGCGAACCAGTAAAATGTAATGAAGAAACATGTATAAAGGAAAGTTAGAAAGCTCATTTGAGCTAGTTGTGTAAGTGAGAAAAAGTGCGACCTAGAGGGTTGTTTTAGGAAGGTGATGGAGGTCCTTGTGACATTGATGACGAGGAATGATGTTGTGATGTGGTTCTGTAGAGATAAATCAGGTGATGGCGAGCTAGGGTAGATGTGGAAATCAACTTAAAGGAAGAGGTTCTTAGGCATGATGGTTAGAGAGGTGTTTTGAGGATAGAGGAGAAGAGTGAGCTTCTTTGAGTCATCATCGATTTCAAGCATCATTTCGGAGAGGACATTTATTTCGAATGGGTTTTGTTGGTGTTTATTCATCTTGGGGTTGGTGCCTCCTTGTAGGGTTGGTGCTCTACTAAACTAGGGGTTGGTGCTCCTTGTAGGGTTATTGCTCTACTAAATCTAGGGGTTGATGCTTCTTGAGGGGTTGGTGCCTCACTAAATAAATCTCTTGTGTTGAGTAATATACATAGGAGTTCTTTGTGTTAAGTAATATATGTAGAGGTTCAGTGGGTTTTCTTCCCTTGAGGATTTCCCACTTATATCTTGTGTCCATGTGTTGATGTATTCTTTCTTTCTCATGTTTTTATTTGATTATTGAATGCATGATGAATGGTGAATGGTTAAGATGATGAATTGTTAATGAATGGTTAAAGTTAAAATGATTGAATTTTTATTGCACACTTTGTTTCACCCCCTAGTGTTTTTGCTTCCAATAGGTTTTAGGAAGGAGTTCTGAATGTTGTTAAGAGGGACAATATGTGTTTTCGCTCATTTTAAGGCTTGGACATAAATTAGGAAAGTGTATGGCCACAAAATAGATACCCCACAAATAGTGAGAGAGATAATAGGTGAATATGCATATATCATGATGAAGGATATTCGGATGGATTACTATCTATGCACAATATCAATCATCGATAGACTTGATATTAGTAGTGAGTTTTCCAAACAAAGCCACGTATAAGTTGATGCCTATGGAGAATGAGGAGATAAATGATCATGTACAAGAATTAATTGATAACATGTTGATTAGATTATTGAGCATGTGTGCAATACCTTTACTATTAACACTAAGAAAAGAGGAGAATGGATAATGTGCACTAATTCTAGAGTCATCAACAAGATTACAATCAAGTATATATATATATATATATATATATATATATCTATTATCACACATAAATGACTTGATGGACTATCTAAGTGAAGCGAAGTACTTAAAAATATTGATTTTGACAGTGGATACCACTAGGTCGAATCAAGAAATGAGATAAGTGGAAGACTAAGTTCAAAATGCAGGATGGTTTGTATGAGTGGTTGGTCATGTCATTTGGGCTAACCACTAATATGAGCACATTCATGTGGTTGATGAATGAAGTGATGAAACCATTTATGGGTAAGTTTTTCTTTTTTAAAATGAATGCCATTCTAATTTTTAGTATAATGCAAGAAGAGCAAGTAGTCCATTTGGGGAAAGTGTTGGAGCATTTTCATGAAGAGAAGTTGTTAGTAAACTTAAAGAAGTTTAATTTCATAAAGAAGTTGGTCTACTTGATATTTGTGATATCTCAATAAGGCTTAAAGATGGATCATGAGAAAGTGAGAGCTATAGTGGATTAGCCATCACCTAGAAGTGTCACAGAGGCCCATATATTCCATGGACTTGTGAGCTTCTATGATAATTTCATCTTAGTATTCAACAAGATTTGTGCAACAATCATAGAGGTGATGCACAAAGATAGAAGAGAGTTTCAGTGGATCATGAATGCAAAACATGCATTCCAAAAGTCGAAGAAGAAGTTCATAAAAAAACCAGTGTTGGATTTTCTTGATTTCAACTAGGTTATATTTCAATGCCAGTGGGATAACAATCAAAGTAGTGATGAGTCAAAAAGGAAGACCCATCACATACTTTAGTAAGAAACTCAATGACACAAGGAATAAATATATAGTTTATGATAAATATTTTTATGACATTATGCATGCTTTGAAGAAGTGGAGGCACTAATTATTGCCCAAGGATTTCGTACCATACACAGATCACCAGAAACCATGTCAAAGCATATAAGTGTGTCCCACTTGATAACAAAAAGTATTTTAAAATATGACTAGTAAATTAATCTCTAAAAATACTTTTAAAAACTTAAAAATATCGGGTAAGTTATGGATACATTGTGCCTTGGTATATTTAAGCTATTAAAATTTTTGTGTTTTCATTTTATACTTTCTTTGTTGTGGGCTATATTTTGTTAAAAGTATAAAAAGTGCAAAAAAGTGTGTTAGGTTGTGGAGCCCGTTTTCATGTGAGAAAGTGTTGAAGACTATACACTAAGATTACTGTACACTTTCCACAGTTGTCTCACCGGGAAACATATTTTTCTCATATGGGCAGGATTTTTGACCCATAGGTTTATGGGACGCTTTTGGCCCATGGTTTTGATACCTGACGTTTTGTAAAACTGCTTGCAGCGATTGTCTATTTATATGGTTTTGTGCATATGGTAGGATTATGTAACATTGCAGATGTGTTTTGAATTCGGCTGTGAATTCTGTAGAGTTTGTTGAGCATAGCTCCAAAAATATCTCGGGTATTGTATTGATAGAGTGGTGGTTTGTAATAAAATATGAATAAGTGATTCTTAGTGGACGTAGCCCAAATTGGGTGAACCACATTAAATTCTGTCTCTTTGTGTTGTGTTATATTATTCTACACTTTTATTTGAGATCGTAATATTTTCTCGCATATTAGTTTCTATTGTTCATTCTCGTGAGGGATTATTCCGCATATTTTATCCCTTATTTCCTAACAAAGTGGGACACTATTCATAAATAGTCAAGGAAGATGAATAAGAGATGTATGAAATGAGTTGAGTTTTACAGAGCCACTCATTTGTCTTAAAGCATAGAAGTAGGAAATCTAACAAAGTTGTGTTAACCGACATGTGTAGGTGAGTGTGATAGGGTTCGAGGGGAAGAAGGAACTCTACACAAAGGATGAAGACTTTGTGAAAGCAAGGAGAGCATGCACAAAAATGAGCATTGATCACATTCTTTTATTAGAATAATTCCCATAGGAAGGGTTATAGTTCAAGGGAAAAAAATTATGTGTATCAAAGGGATCAATGAGTGAGAATTAGGTTAAGGAAAAACATTATGGAGGAATGTCAGGGGCACTTCAAGGTAGATAAGACCTTGGTATAATTGGGTGAGAGATATTGTTGGCCATGGATGGCCACAAAAGTGTACAATTATAAGCAGAGATGTATAATTTTCTAGTTTGAAAAAGGAAGGAACTAAAATGCACGGTTATATTGACTACTTGGAGTACCCGAGATACCATGGGAGAATCGAGTATGGAAATTGTTTTGGGATTTCCTAGAGCGAAAAAGGGTCATAAATATTTGTTAAAGTGTATAAATTCTTGAAGATGGCTCATTTTATCATTTGTGAGAATATCAATGATGTCACTCGTGTTGCAAATCTATTTTTCAAAGAAAGTTGTAAGATCGCATTATTTTCCATGCACCATTGTATTTGATATAGATACATGAATTATGGGTCATTTTGGCACACAATATGTAAGTAACTAAATAAAAAGTGGTAGTTTAGTTGTGCATATGACCTACAAATAAATGGCCAAATGGAACTTTTCAACTCCCAGTCTTGGAAATTTGTTTTGATGTTTGGTAGTGGATATGGAAGAAACATGGGATGTTGTTCTCATATAGGCAAAGTTCACATTTAAAAACTTTTTCAATAGGATCATGGGAAGTCATATTTACAAAATATGTATGTAATAATTCCAAGGGGAATTATGGACATTAGGGAGAAAATTTTAGGAAAGGGGAAGAGTACAAAATTAGAGGACGTCAAAAAGTACATAAGGGAAGTGTACGAGAAAGTGTGCAAATAACTCAAGAAGAGTCTTGCTCAATACAAGGAGTGCATAGATTTACATATAAGACACTTAGAGGTTAAGGTGGGAGACCTAATTATTGCACACCTAAGGAAGGAAAGGCTCCCCAAGGAACTTATGACAAAATCAAGTAGTAGAAGATTACACCATATGGAGTCTTAAAAAGTTTGTGAAGAACTCATACGAGTTAGAGTTGTTGGAAGGGATAGACATCTCACCTATTTTCAACATAGTAAATTTATACCCATTTTATGAGGGGTAAACGATTGGAAATTAGAGCAACACAAAAGAAGATTTGAGATGCCAAATACCGGAGAAACAAAATGTAAAATTGGAATGCATTTTGAAGGAACATATAGTGAAAATGATGTGTAGAAAGGAATATAATGAATAATCGATAAAATGGAGATATCAAGCAAGAAAGGACGCATCTTGGCTTATATAAGCAAATATCATAAGACTTGGACATTTCATTTGATACCTTTAAAGTACCACTTGAATTAGGGCTCAAATTTCTTCTTACCAATGTGTATGATGTTAGATCATTCAAAGTTCATGTAATCCTCTGTCAAACAAAAAAATTATATTTAAAATATTTTTTATGCAATGACACTCCATGAATGATCCGTAAACAGTTCACTTTGCCTTAATCACTTGGTAGAAGTCGTGTAAACCTCAGCTTACCTTTGTTTTACAAAAGCCATGAAAGTTTTTCGTAAATCATGTAAAGCTATGAACTTTGCATAAGCTTACCTAAGCTCGGTGCCGAATTAAAGGTTAGGAGCACCCTAGGCAATAGTTTGAGTGGGTGCCCTCCTCAAAAATTATTTAATATTTTTTCCATAAAGTAAATAAATAAAATATGTCTATATTTTTGTATTTTTAAATTTACATCATGGTCATAATAAAATAATAATAAAAAATATTATTAAATTATCATGGAAGGATGAAAAATATTTCGTGGATGGAAAACATTAGTCGTAGGAGATGCTCAGAATGCAAAAAATACAATATTTTATACAAGGCTTCTTACAAGTCTGATTTAGCCATATCAAGTAGGTGACAGGAACTCTATCCTGAAAGAAAGCACCATTGTTTTACAAAGAAACAAAAATGTTTATGTAGTTCCCATGGTTTTGTGAAGAGTTGTATTTGGACCAAGCCTACGGATTCCTCCATAACAAAATAATAGAAAATTTACCCAAAAAATTAAGAATAGAAAATCAAATACTTTTTTCCTTTAATTATACTCACCTCTACTAGATACACTACTAGAACATTATAAAAATACATTAACCTTTTCTAGAACAAATTACACACCTACATAATCTGGAGCTACATCAAAGAATGGGTAACAATACAAAAAAATCATATGTGCTTATAAATATGTGATATTTTCTTTTACTTGCAAAAATATTACAAAACTTTTTTATGTGTATGCGTGAAATTTATGTTACTATACAATAATATCTATAAATAGGTTAATCAATATTAAGTCTTCAGATAAATTATTTTAAAGTTAAGTTCTAAAATTAATGGATAAAAAGGAAATTTTAGATTCAGTGCCCCTCGATCTTTGGCGCCCTAGGCAATTGCCTAGTTTGCCTAAGGCTTAATCCCCTCTGCCTAAGCCGCATAATTATGTGGATGCTAAGAAACACTACAAAAGCCACAAAATGCTAGACTTTACCGCATGAGCTTATTCCAAGCTTCCTTGTGAAGAAAGTTACATTGCATAATAGGATTGTGCAAACCTTACGTAATCATGACATGTAATATCTTGCACAACCGTCCATAGTTGTCCAAATCTACCAATTCCCATATAGAACCACGAACTTAATTTTAATACCATTAGACACCTATAACATCCACTCAATATTATGTTCAATGTGAGCACTCCTAATAGATCTAATGGTTTTATTTGCACACACCTCAAACGGTCTGTCAACATCACTATAGTTGTGGAAACACATACATGGATCTTACTCCAAGTGTGCATGGCCAAAGACCAACCGATTCGAGACAAAAAGGGACATTCTAAGAAGATAAATGATCGACCACATATACCCGAGAGGGTATTCTTTAGAGGATCTTTAACTACATTGGTATTTTTACTCCCACATGAGCAAACATGAATTCTATATATGTAAGGGAGTAGCTTACTTGTAAAGCATCTTGATTTAGAGCTTGAGCCTTTTTTTTAGATAATATTGATCTATTGTGACTATCCTTGTAATTTTGAACCAAATGTTGGTTCTCAGTAAAAGCTTGCATAGTATGCAAGTTCAAGGATAGGTCTAGGCTAGGGAATTATGACGAAAATCCTTGTCAATTCTCATAGAAAACTATAATTGGAGTGCATCGACAATTGCTTGAATTTGTAATCCAATTTCCTTACATTAATAGAAATATTTTCCTTTATTTATGGTTTAGGAGTTGTTCCCGATATCTCACCTTTTGTGAGAACTACTACAAGGGTCAGTATGGTGGAAGGAATCCCTTCAATGGGAACCATGAATGCATCACATTGGTTGTACATAAGTCCAAGCCTTGCGCACACATCTCTTTTCATGCATATGTATAACCTCAAAGCATAAAACTTCTCTAAACCCACCTACTAATGAGCTCTCATGCACGAGCATTCCTTGCATGCCCTTATGTGAAAACCTATACTTATGCACCCTTGTACCCAATCCTCTTCGTTTAGTGGAATACTTCATACTTAACTTGAATTTGGCGGGTTTTAAAAAATAAAGAAATATCAATGGAAGAGATGTATGTTGTGTACTTTGCATTATAATGGAGATATCCCCTTGTCTTATAGCTAAATAAAATAAAGAATAGTAAATTTTTTCAAATTTAAACAAAGCTAATAATATCCATTCAACATGAATAGGCACACAAATATGAAATATCCTTATAATAAGAAATACAAGTAAGATAAGGATTGCTAATAATAGCCATATGGAGTGGCTACCTTGCCAAGGGCATAGTGTTTCTAGGTTTGTCTGATTTTATAATCATCTACATTTACGAAAAATTTCTGAATTATGATATAGAGGTTTCATAGCACTTTAACATTTCAAAAGGTCATTTTGAACTTTAAAACGCTAAGAATACCTCAAAATATCATTTAAAATTGCTGAAATTTTACAAAAATTAATTATATGAAATTAACCATAACGGGCTTCAGCATCTTTAATGTGATCAAGAATAAACTTGCGAGATGAGTACATTTGAAGGTAATTTTTGAAATTCATTCATGAAACACATAAATTGAGGTATTTCATTGGGGTTTTTTGAGATACTTATTGTAAATCAAGACATTTTAAAAGTTTTGTTCCTATGTTGAACATCTAAATGAGCTTCTTGATCAAAATATACACCATTTTCATTGACATTGACATTGACATTTTGAGATTCATTCACAACATTTTCATCACTAGGTATAGACACCCTAAAAATACATGCATATTTCTAGTCTATTCGTGGATTATTCATATCATATTTACATCCCTTCATAGTTAATTAAGTTAATTCCATCCCTTTAGAATTAATTAAATTAATTCCTACACCCTTTAGCTACTTTAATTAAACATTTATCTAATTAAATTGTTAGTTTCTCTCTCGCACCTCAAAGCTAATTAAATGGGTTATTTAAATAGAAATAAATATATTTTCCTACTCATCCTCCACTTAGACTCCACTTCACTATCCTAGTAACTCCACTCCCACTCCACTTCTAGAATCCTACAAAGGTGGGAAGTAAAAATTGTACTTATAACCACCTCCCTGGATGTAAACTTATTACCAACTAAAAATTTACTACCCCTCAATGGATATTTAATCCATTCGAACTGCTGCAACTTCCTCCAATGTTATTTTAAGAATATACATTCATGACTTCATTTACAATCTACAACCACTCCATGGCCTCTCCTTATTATAAATAATGTGCACTACTCTTTCAACAATGATTTCATAATATTGGAGAATGTTGGAGAATCATTCGAGAATTATTGGAATCTTAATCCTTGTGATCATTTTCTCGTAGCATTATTCCTTATTTAGAGATTAATTTAGAGCACCCATAATCAAACCATTCAAAGATTCTACAAGTATAATACTTAAGAAATCTTATCATGAGGTTGCAAGAAAATTTGAAAGAGAGGTTTGCTTTTTTGTTATTTTACTTAGCCACACTCTATTATTCTCAATTTCATATTCGTTATTATCTCTTAATGTAGATTTTTATCTGTATTAACCCTTATACAAATTTGGCATTATCTTGTTACATTTGTGTCATGGGAAGTTTAGTTGTTTTTGTTGTTTTGTGGTATTTGTGTATGTTTTAGGTATTTTATCTTCAAATCTAACTAGCTATAAATAAATTTAGGTGGTTTTATTTCATAGATTTTGAGCTCTACCACGAGCTCCCTCCCCAAATCACCTATAACATGGTGAGCTACCCCCACCGAGATAGATTCTATTGGATTGGGGTGAGTTGAGGTAACTCTAACGAGTCACCCCGACTCACTCACCATGTTGCTCTAAAGACCCTATATTCTCTGGCCTATGACTCACCTCCAACTTGAAGAATTGCATCCCATCGATTTCCCTCACTACACCTCTAAAACGAGTTGCATCCCTGCCGAATTCCCTCCCTAACTCCTCACCTCAACTCGATGAGTTGCATCTTGCCGAGTTCCCTCCCTCACCCGCCAAGATCCCCTATCTATGACCCAGACTCCTTGGCATTCCCCGCATCGAGATTGCTCATCTCATTCCAAACACGTTGTATGCCCATATTACAGAGCTAACGTGTCACGCCTATGCTAAACATCTAAACCCTATCACTCATTGAGCCCATGCCACCATGTTGAGCATATGTTGAGCTTCCCCAAGCACCCTTTCAACCAAGCCGAGATAACATGTCATGTTGCTTTGACCTCCGAACCACCAACAACTCATCTCGTGAAGCCGAGCCCGATTCCAATTCATACTTTGCACGGTTCCCCTTCCTCCCAAGTGGATGAACCGATCTACACTAATCCGATCGATCCCTCCTTATCACAATCGCTTGTTCCCTCCTCACTCAACCTAGTATAACCCTTTCAACTTGCCACACTTACACTAATCCCCTAGCTCGATCACCCGTCCTTATCCATCTCAACCTCTGAGCCGACCACCAGAGCCGAGCCCGATCCCAACACCACTTACCCTATAGCTCAACCCTAACTCAACTCGCAAAGTAAAACCCGAGCACTCTCCCACCACAACTTGAATCACCGAGCCGAGCCCGAGCCTTCACCCCTTTCCTTTTCTCATCCTTAGGATTTTGGGGTTTTCCTTCCTTCCATTTGACCTAAATTTGATTCACATTAAAATTAGCTTAAGTTTATTTAAATTCTTCTACTCTATATTTTTAATTTTCTTTTTAATAAAATAAGTAATTTTTTAATTAATTAAGGTTTATTTAGCAATTAGGTCCTAGTTTAAACTTTTTTTTTATCAAATTAGACTAAATAAGATAACTAGGAAACTCTAACTTAGGGGTTATTAGACGTTTCTTTACCCTTAACTTGTTTTTGGAGGATATTGTGAAAGTATTAAGCTTTTTTGGGGGATTTTATTGTGTTTCGAGGAGGTTTTTTTGTGAATCTAATCTTGATAAGCTCATGTGTATGCTCTTTTCTTGCACTTCTATAAGTGATCTTGAAAATCAAAAACATGAGTTTGTTTTTTTGTTTTCTCTCGTGTGTTTACCTCAGGAAAAATTCTAACTCATTACTTGCATGACCATCTCTATAAAGGTTGTTTTTAAATCAAAACTACTAGCTCGCAGAGTTACCTTTCCTCATGGGAATCAAACAAACCATTTTATCGTCTTCTTTTATTAAAAGTTATAAAAAATCTCTTTAATTAAATTTTTTCAGAGACAGGTTTATTCCTCCTCCAACTGTAATTGTGGGAAGTACGTGGCGGGGCCGAAACTCATTGTGAGGAGTACCACAGAACCCCAAAAGTAGTTGGCACCTTGAGTGAACTAGCCAATGAAATGAGATCCCCACCTACTTGACTAGTATACCTTTGTGAGGATTAGAGCCAAAACTATCCATAGTGGCAACCCCGATTTGATCCTTTGAGCGGAGTAAAATATGTCTTATCGTATCAAGAGGGTAAGTAAAGTTAGCAAATAGAAATAATATATTACACTCACTTGGGTAATTTGGAATTTAGGAGAGAAATCTTTTATAGGAATTCCTCCTTGACCAAGCCAACTTAAGTTTAGAGGCCCTCCTTACATAACGTTATCATCATCTATTTTGTGTTATAAAGTTTGTGTTCCACAATCTTATCATACACACTCTATCTCCCCATCTTCTAAATTTGCAATCAACGTTCAAAGCCTTGAGTTGTGGATACCCATGTCCTCACTTGAGCACATTCATTCTCAATCTAAGTCTTGACATCTTGATATTCACTTTATCATGGTCAAGCACCATCACGATCTTATTTCTCTATCACTTTCCTAAGTCTTTTAGTTTAACATAGAAATTGTTAAACTCTAAGAACTATACCATCCTATGTCTACAAATTTAACATTCACTTTGTTAAATTTTAGGCATCTTCATTTTCGTACTCTTCTATCTTAAGCATTTACTTTGCTAAGAGTTGAGAATTTAATCAATCAACCCATTCATCTCTTATCTTAACATTCATTTTTGTTGAGATTTAGACAATTGATCATATTCATACTCCTCTTATCTCAACATTCACTTTTTAATATTTGAGAAATCTCTTTTCATTCAACAGCCTCTTCCATATTAGCATTCACTTTGTTAAGGGTCGAGAAATCAACCCTTTCAACCTCTTCCATCTTAGCATTCACTTTGTTAAGGGTCATGTAATCAACCTCTTCCATATTAGCAATCACTTTGCTAAGGGTTGAACAAATCAATCGTGTTTCTTAAGTCCCTTCTACCTTAGCATTCACTTTGTTAATGATTGAATAATCAGATTTTCAATCTCTTCCATATTAGGATTCACTTTGCTAAGTTTCAAGCACAACGATATTCATTTCTAAACTCTTCCATCTTAGCATTCACTTTGTTAAGGGTCGAGCAATCTAATCTTAAATTCAAACTCTTCCATCTTAGCATTCATTTTGTTAAGAGTCGAGTAATCTATCTCTCATTTCTACACTCTACTATCTTAACATTCACTTTTCTAAGAGTAGGGTATATTAATCTTCATCACTATGCTATGTGTTCTTAAATTTGATTTTGCTAAGGGTTGAGTAAGAAATTGATCATTTTTCTACATTATGTCATCTTAACATTCACTTTGTTAAGGGATGAATAATCGATCTTTATTTTTAACCTCTTCCATCTTAGCATTCACTTTGCTAAAGGTCGAGTAAATCAGGTTTTAACTTCAAGTCTCTTCCATCTTAGCATTCACTTTGCTAAGGGTCAAACAATCAATCACAAGTCTCTTCCATCTTAACATTCACTTTTTTAAGGGTCGAGAAAACAATCCCAAGTCTCTTCCATCTTAACATTCACTTTATTAAGGGTTGAGAAATCAATCATACATCTTTTCCATCTTAGCATTCACTTTGCTAAGGGTTGAGTAAATCAATCTTCATCACTAAACTCTTCCATATTAGCATTCACTTTGCTAAGGGTCGAGTAATCAGACTTTATTTTCCAAAATCTTCCATCTTAGCATTCACTTTGCTAAGGGTCAAGTCATCGATTTTCATTGTTAAAAATCTTCCATCTTAACATTCACTTTGTTAAGGGTTGAGTAATCAATCGTAATTTCCTAAACTCTTCTATCTTGACATTCACTTTGTTAAGGGTTGAGTATTCGATCAATTTAATTTCTAGTCTTGTATTTTGGCATTCACTTTGCCAAAATATAAGCACATCAAAAAAGTTTCATCATTCCCCCCCTTTTTAGACAAAATGGTGGGAACAAGGCATCAAAATTATGACCCTTTTAGAAGAAAGGATTGAAATCCTTTTCACATTAGTTCTGATGAAGAGGATGAAGACCAACTAGAGGATCAACAAAATAATGTTTCCTTAAAAGAACAAACACAATTTGAAGGGATCTTACGACAAAATAAAGACCATTCCTTCTCTGTCTCCTTGAAATGGGAGCTAAGTTGCCTTCAAATTTTGACGAAGCATATTTACAAAAATTATGAATCAAACCTAAAATAAATAAGGATACTCCTCCTAAACCCAATAAGAACAATGAGGCCAAATCAAGAAATTAAAAATGATAACAAAGGAAAATCTAATGTTTTTGCCTCTGAGCCAAATCAAGATTTGATATATCAGATTAATGCACTGACCAAACAACTAGATTTGGTTGCTTCTAAAGTCACTAATAACATGAAAAAATATGAAACAAAGAAACAAAATGACAATGAACCAAAAAGAAGGATTGAATAAAAAGGGGGACAACCAATCCACACATTAACAATATTCCCAACATTCCACAAATTAACTCACCATTCTCCCAAGAATGGAAAACAATGAAAGATACAATCTTGGGAATGCAAAAACAAAACAAACATTTCAAATTCAAGAGATGTGCCCTTATCCATTCGATAAGGACATCTTGTGATTACATTTTCCTAGAACCTTCAAAGTTTTAAAGTTTGAAAGATAAAAGAAAAACACGAACCTTGAGAACATGTAAAGGAATTATTTATGGATTTTCAAGAGGTAACTAATTAAGAAAATATTGGAAATATAAATGCTAAATTCTAATTGCAGAGTAATGACACAAATATTGGGCTTTGCAGACTACATTTCAAACTCCATGTAGTTTTACATGTGTGTGTAGAATTGCACTAGGTGGCTCGTGTGCAAGATGCACTGAATAGCAAGAATGTAGCTAGATGTAGCAAATGTAAGTAGATGTGTGCAAGGGAAACTGAATTCTCCCTATGAAGTGTATGCAAAAGAATGCAGTCCCTTGTCCCTTGAATGGATGTTAGATGGATGCTTTGATGCTCTTGTGATGCCTTTAGATGAAACCTTAGGTGATAGTAGTAGATGTTTAGCTTGGTCCTTTATTATGGTCACATAACTTTGTATTTATATGATTCCCTTGTTTGAATTTTGTAATTAACCACTAAAAGGTCAACTCATAAGAAAACAAGATGCCCAAAAACTAGAAAAGACCTAAAATATATGAACAAGATACAAAAGAGGGGGCACCCAAGCGTCATGTCCCGGCCGGGTGCTTAGTGTCTAGAATCAAAAATATGAAGTATCAAAAGTCAAACTAGGAAGTAGGGTGTGTAAGACCAAGAAGGAAAATAGAAAGAAGGAAAAGAGGCCAAAGACAATAGTCAGTTAGTACTTTTCTCACTTAGGAATCATATGAATAGTGGTATGTGACTAGGACCTAGAAATGTATCCAAAGTGCGTGATTTAGTGTCTACATTTTCCCCCACTTTATGTTGTTGAGTGAATGCTCGATAACATAAAGTAGATAAAATATGCATACCTGATAACCATGTAGATCAACGACGAAAGTGTGACTAGGAGACAAGAAAAATGTGGAGTGATAAAAATGAAGCATAAAAGCTAGAGAAGAGGAAGTGACCCTAAAGGTGAAAGTGTAGGTGTGTATATCATGTTGTACTTGTTGTTGATGTCACTTGATGTTTGAAGATGTGACTCTTCTTTCCCATAAGGACATACATGCAAAATAGAAGAGCAAAAGAGTAGTCAAATGTGTGTATATGAAAAATTTGATCCAAATGTGTAAAAAGTATGTAAAATGTGGGGTCCCTAGATTTCACCCCCGAAATATGGGACTACCCATTGAAAAAAAAATTGTTCTTAAAATAGTAGGTATTTTTGTGTTTTTATTGCTAGAAGATGTCTATATTATGTTAGGATATTCCTAGTGTATCATACTTGAGCGATTTTGACAAATACCCATATGCCCAAACTGCGTTTTATCCTTTCGCCAAGTTTTGTCTACAGAAGTTTTTATTTAATTTTTTAGAACCCGTTTGAAGTGTAGACACCTAAAGTATGCTTACACTTAGCATTTTATCCAATTCAACTAATTGACGATAGTTCATTAATTCCCCATTCTTCGATCCATTCTCGGATTCCCATTAACGACAATCTTTTGGTCGTATTCCTCCTATAATCAACTTATTTGGCTAATATCTCTCTTATTAGTTAAACATTCCTCCTTTTGACCATTCAGAACCTCCCTAGTTCTCTCTAGACCACTTCTATTGGCTTCGTAGGCTATCTATCAGTCACAATTGGTTATCTAGACCCCTCCCAACTCTCAATGAGTCTCTAATCACTTGTTAATCAAAGTTTAACTAGCATAAACCCTAGTTAACTAGCCTAAACCAAGCTTAACTAATCCTAAAGCATGTTTATCCTAATCTAATCTAAAAGTACTTTTTGAGCTTTAGTCCCACATGCACCCAAATTCCAATCTCTCCCAAGTGGAAAACTATAAATACAAGGCTAAGCCTACCCATTCAAACTCCACAACTTTACATAACACAAAGCCAAAACAAGCCTAAGAAAGCTTGGATCTCATTTGTATTAGCTTCAAGCTAATTAGACATTTGATCTAAAGCTTTCCTTCCTCCATTGTTGAGCTAACACCTCCATTTGCATCCATAATCCAAGTTTTGAGTAATATGGAGAGAACCATTGGCCTTGAAGCCATTAATGGTGAGACTCCATTCTTAAAAGCTTGAGTTTCATATCAAACATCACACCTTTGATTGCTAAGTTGATATTTTTAGGTTCAATTTCTTAAATTAAGTAATATAAAGAGTAGAGAGTGGCTTTATCATGTTAGTTTTTAATGTTTTTGTCAAATTTATAATGCTTTCATGTTACTTTCCTTGTTTATCTCTTATCTCATGGTGCATAGTTGAGTTAGCAAAGCTTTGAGGTTCTTTAGCCTCATTCCATAGCTTTTGCAACTTTCCATTGCATACATTTGCATGCCCTGGTGGGACACTTATGTCCATCCTCCATTAATGGAGGTCTTTTGAGTTCTTTCAAAGTTCATTTTCAAGTTTTTTGGGTCAAATCACTTGTTATTTCCTCATTTCTATTTCTAACACTAGATAAATGACCTTCATTTACATGTATTTTGTGGGTTTGATATAGAAATAGGACACTTTGACTAACAACTAACCTGTTTTCTTTTGAAATTTTGAAAATCTGTGAGTTTTGTAGGTTTTTCATAGGGTACGCGTAGGTGTTAAGAAGAGGGGCATACATGTTGAAACCCCAACATCCCCATCAGAATAGGAGCATACCTGTCTGGTCAGTCCTCATCATTTGTAAATTTTGTCTCTCGTAGGGACGCACATCGCATCTCCTCACGGTTGGGCCGCATAGCATGTCATTCTCTCGCCGCGTGCATGCGTAAATAGCTTGATTGTGTAAAATTTTAAATTGTCTATTTTATGCTTGGGTGCACGTACATGTTGAAACCTAAGCGTCCACATTAACTGCAAGCGCCCATGTTAAGTTGCAATCGTCGTGTTTTAATATACTAGATTTCACTAATTTTTATCTATAGGCATATCCGTTGAGTTGGGCACGTACCTGTCGGTTGGGGAGCACTGGTGTTGGTTTGGGAGTGCAGGTGTCTGTGTAAAGATTGAATTTTTTTCTATAATCTGCAAAATATTTTTTTCTAATCTTTTCTTACAGATTGCTCAGACTAACAAGTTAAAAACAGAGTTTTTCTTTGGTCTTTCGGTTTGCATAGTTAAGTGTTTTCGGTTCTTAGCTTAAAACTAAGTTTGTAAAAGTGTGTATGCTCTCTCCTCGCACCTTCAAAAGTGATCTTGGAGATCAGAAACACTTATACAAAACTTGTATCAAATGTTCAAAACACTCTTTTTATAAAGGATAAAGTAAACTTTCATGTGATTTAGTAGGCTTTTTCACATTGTGTATGCTCTTCCTTCGCACCTATTGGCGATCTTAGGAATCAAAAGCAAAGTGTAAAGTTCTCTTTCTTGACATCAATCATGAATCAGTGGAAAATTACTAAAGCTTGTTGTCTACAGGACCCAACGCTTATAGAAGAAAGACGTCCAAAAACAAAAAACTTCTAATACACATGTTCTTGCAGGTTGCCAAATGGTGTGCCACTTAAAACCACATTAAGTTAAGAAAGATAAAAAACACACCATATTCAAAACACTGTATTGTAGGTTTTGGAAAAGGGTATGTCCCTCTCGCTTAACTGGAACGTAACCCCTTTGGCATAATGCCTTAAGCTATAACAATGGGGGTGGTACCAGGAACCCTAAAGTAGTCCACCGTTGTGTAACCTCGTGGATGAAACAAGAAGCGCCTCGCTTACCCACTTGACTAGTTTTCCTTGTGAGTTAGCGTTACAAAGTTGTCTCATATCGCGACCCTGGCAAGAGTACATGATGGATGTAATTAGTGCCCATTGTACTTGAAGGGGGCAAAGCCGAGATACTCCCAAATTAGTCAGTGTGACTTTTTGGGTAAATCGTGCCCGCTCTTAGATGACTTTGTAACACCTAGTTGAGAGATCTTATTAAGGAGGCCATTTTGTCTTGAGGCCCACTTTACTAGTCCTTTGTCGTGTCTTGGCCATCACAAAGTGATAACTTGTTTGGATTCAGAACCTTGTTTTTGAACAAGGAAAAGAATCCACTTAAGTTGGATCTAAGTGCCTTTCATCATGGAAATTAGACGACGTTTCACTTAGCTTAGCTTCTTTCTCACCTTCGGATGAGGCGAAGCTCTGCCCAAGTGGCGCTTAGTTTATTTTTGATCTATACCTTTGCATTCTTGTTGCCCATTTAGGGGCAACAAAGGCATCTTTTAGGAGTTTTGTCGTAGATAGTGTTCACCATTTTTTGTCTGTTTACACTCATCCATGTTTACGGATGAGTTGTTAAACATCTAAAGTGTGTGGATGCGTCCTTATATATTTGATGACCACTTGATCTTGATTTCAAGATCATCATCATAGTTAGGATTGATTCATCATTTGATATCCCTTTGACGTGTTGCCTCGTTTGCATTGTCTTGACACAATTAAGATACTTATGTCACGTTTTTCGTAAACGTGATCTAAGTGTCTGTATTATGGTGTTACATTGCACACATTTTAGCACATCCTTAGTATACTTTGACTTAGTTTTTCTTCAAACATTGTCCAAAATATTGAAGAGTGTCATTTACTTTGTTTGTGTCGTTTCGATACCACATTGGAACAAATATCTCACTTCTCGTGAAGCTTGATTAGACGTGTCCAATTGGTGTGGTTACGTGGCTAGATTTGTAATCTTCACCCTTTAAAATTTTGGCCTTGTTGGTTGTTGAACTCGTTGTGGTATCCTTTGATTGGGAGTCACATCTACCCTTTGTTAAAATTTACGCCTTGTTCATTTCAAGCTTTACGTAAATATTGACATTGTGTTGATCATCTTTGCATTGAACCATCATTTTGCACACACATTTGCATAGGGTGTGTTTCCTTGTTGATTGGATTTGTGTTTCACACTTGCATGATTGTTCCTTGTGATTATTCATCAGGAAAAAATGCTTTCAGAACAATCCCTTTTTATCTCATCGAGTTTGCATCATCACGATGTCTATTTTCCTTAGACCTTCTTGAAAAATCATGCACGCATCTCCATACTTACAAAATGTCTAGTTGGATGTCATTATGCTACTCGAATCAACATGTCACTTCCTTCCCTTTGAAGGAGTTCCATCACACTATCTAGAGATAGACATTTGTGCTTAAATGATGCCAACAATGATTGACTATTGTGTGGTTTCTCACACTTACTACAATACGGAACCTAGGTTTAGCAATTCAAATCAAAATATTCCCATTACAACTAAACCTCGTTTGGTTCTTTGTGCTAGAGGGCCCATTCGGGTACCTTGTTCCCCACCTTTAGCTCATAGTCGGTGGTATGGTTTGGATGCTTCTGATCCAAATTATTATTCAGTTCCCCCACTCTTCTTCTTCTTTTGATTCAGATCCAAACTACCATTCAAACTCCCACTCTTCTTCTGAAGACTCGGATCCCAAATATTTTTCGGATACCCCTAGATCAAATCCTGAATCACAGTCCTCCCTTTCAGGACCTTTATTCCAAATCACCTCAATGACATCTTCCTCCTTTGAAGACTCATGTGACTCCAAGTTTCATTGATTGAACATCTAATTTGGTTCTTGATTCACGGTCCTCCCTTTCTTCCAGGACCTCCTTCATCAGTCGTCTCAACAACCTCTTCCTTCATCAAATATTTTCACGACTCAGATTCCCTCTATTCAATCATCTAACTCGACTCCTACGTCGCAACTTAATGGATGGCTATGTGATCCTATTTTCTCTCCTACATTGCATTGTCTTCTAGAAAAGCAATCTAGGTCCAAATCCAAATCATCCATTCATGTGACGTTTTCCTCTAATCATACTTCCTCTCTTGAGTCATATTCTTCTATCAATCAATCTTCCTCCTTATCAAACCTATTACTTCTATTTAACCTTCTATAACTAAAGAAAATAACCTCTACTGATTGATTTCTCTCGGAATGAAGAAACAATCGAGTACATGAAGATATGACTCTAGAGGATTGCAAACAAGGATTATTTCTAGAACTTGATACGCTTGCGTATTGGGGAAAAGAAGTTGATTCCTTTTATCAAAACATAGGAAGATCCTAAGGTCATGGAACTTGATTCTTCTTCTATTCCATCTTCACCTTCTTCTGAGCATGATGATATGTCGGGTCTAGCATTAAGCCATGGCCTATCTTCTCATTTCCCAATCATTCCTTATCTATCATCATTCCTCAATCAAAATCTCTCCTTGGGTCACCATTGAGTAGCCCATCATCTTCTTCTATCTTGGGGCCACATCCTAGTAGCCCTCCATTTTCTACTTGTGGGTCACCTCTGGTAGCCCATTCCCTTCTATTCTTGGGCCACATCCTAGTAGCCCTTCATCCTCTTCTATCTATGGGATACCTCTTGGTAGTCCCTCCTCATCTATACTTGGGCCACACCCTAGCAGCCCTTCGTCATATTCTTCTATTCTTGGGCCATGTCCTCGTAGCCTAAATTATTCCATCTTGGGGCCATATCCTAGTAGCCCTTCGTCATCTTCTATTAGTGGCTCACCTCCTAGTAGTCCATCCTCTTCAATTCTTGGACCATATCCTATTCGTCCATCACATCATCCTTCTACCAATGACTAGGGCAAGCCCACCATCATTTCTCTCATTCCTATCATCAATCATAAATGTTCACTCTCTTCTCCCACTTCTCAAGGTCAGAAAAGTCACATGTCAACTTATAAGAAACCCAAACAGGTTCATTATCAAGCTCAGTTCAAAACTTCCAAGAGCTCAAAATCCCCAACAACTCGAACAATATCAAAATTGTAAATCAAACACGATTCAAGAATGCACATCAACGTAACCATCAAGTATGGTGCAAAGTGCGAAACCTCTGGATAGGGAACTCAAGCTCCCACATATGAAATCCATGTTTTAGGATAAATCACATTCATTTGTTGAGTACGAGCTCACCTCGATCATTGAGATCGGAGAAAATATTACGCTTGATAAACAAACACGCTTAGTCTCCCTTATCAAGGAAATTGCAAACATCATTTTTGGATCTTACCACACAGAGTGAATTTTTGGTCCCACCTTTCCAAAAACTATCAAAAATATAAAAATCAAAATAATTCAAAAATATAAAAACATTGAGAAAACACAAGAAAAATCAAAGGTACAAAGATCAAACATTGTAATTAGGTATTACGTACACATGGATGTTATTTCTTCCCTTCCTTGCTATTCTTCTGCAAGTCTTCCTACCATTTTCATCCCTTCGGTGATATTTTGGTTAGCCTTTATTCGCATGCATTTTGACATTTATATCTATGGTATTTGTTTGAGCCTAGTCTTTTATCACCTTGGTAAATTAAAGAACGACTGACCTCTTAGAGATCCTATCACATTCAACATTAATAAACTTGTTGTGAAGAACTTTTGGACATATTTGTTGACACTAGCCAATGTCGTCATCACATTCACTTCCATTTCCTTTCATCAAGCCATCAGTGGTTCTTAACCCCTTGTCAAACAAGAGAGTTGAAATAAGTTTTTGAAAGAAAAAGAATCAAAATCAATCAAAAATCAAAATCTAAAAGCTAAAAGCAAAAGCAAATTGATATATTACTCTCTCTTGGGGTATTTCTAATAATCTCTATCAGGCTATGAATGCCTGTTGTTTGTAGAGTGATGTTGTGATTATAATCAAATGCATCTTTGTCGGGGCTATGGACGCCTGGCTGACAACGGAGCAATGTATGGCTATCCTTTCACCATCCATTCACAAAATCACCTTTCAAAATCAATCATTCCTACACATTGGCTAGGTGTCTTCACTTGTTGTCTATTAAATCTTCCCTTCAAGAGGTAATTAAATTCCACATGCACACACTAGATCTCTATGAGTAAGTAGGATTAGTATGTTACCAAGTTTCTTTTTTGGACCTTGTTTCAGAATCTTACTTTAGTCCTTATCTCGTCTCACGATTTGTGCCTTTGGCTAATCACTTCTTCATCATGATGCTTCTAAGATACATTCATATCATTCACATCGTTCTTATACTTCATTTAGAACATCCATGTGTATAAGATTAATTTTTTTCCATGTTTTCGGACACCTTTGTCCCCTTTCACAAAAACAATCTTCTCCTTCCTTTCTATCATGTGCTTTTAGGCCAACTTACGTTGGGGGCATCCTTGCTTCTTCCCAAAGCACTTCATTAGTTTATGTTCATCATCATGTTGAATCTATCCATAATGGCCTTGGGTCCCCTTCTACACGTGAAGAGTTTGCCTTTGAATACTCCCACCTAATTGTTGGGGCATTTTTTCATCTTCACCTTTCTCGCACGTGGCCTTATGACCTTGTACATCCCATCTAGTCGGGGTCATCCACACTTCTTCGTCTTCCTGTACATAGTTTCAGAAAACTTTTAAAATAAAAAACATTCAAATATGTTAGAAAAATCACAAAAATATTCAAATATGTTTCACAAAACTTCTAAAAATAAAAAAAAATCCTCCTACAAAACATCGCTCTTTGGTTCTCACATGTTCATGTGCGTGACTCACGGATCATCTTGATCTACCTCCATAAACAAAATCTAAGTTGCTTACTTACTTCGTTTGTACTCTAGGGAACAACAATTTGCCTAGTATTGTTTCGTAGTGTACATTGCTTTTTCATAGGACCCAAGTGTCCTCCGTTATTCCCCTTGCATGTATCCTTGCTTGGGGCACCATCATCAACCCTTGTCGTTAACTCACATAGGTTAGAACTGAAGCTTGATAACAAAAACATGGTACTTGTTTCTCTATTAGGTTAGCTTGTTTACTTTCTCATATTGCATTGCATTATGTATGTTACATGGAGTTAGGCATCTTTTACTTTCTCGTATTGCATTGCATTTCATATGTTGCATGGAGTTGGTGTTTTTAGCAATGGACATTTGTTCGTATATGGCTTTTCATGTCATACTACACTTTTGTTCATTATTTTTAATAAGGACCGATGATGAAGATCCTTAGCAATATGATGAAAAATAAAGTTGTTTAAAAGGCATTGGATGGATGTTAGCTCATTCCCTCTTCCTCATATTCCTTTTTTCTTCTATATCCCCTTTCTTCTTCACACTATTCTTTCTTCTTGTTTTCTTCATGTCATCTTTTTAATCATCGATCGAGTTCTTCTATCACCCCATTGAAAATCAAGGGGGCATCCTCCATTCTACTCATTTTTCTTCTATCCCTTCAAAATTTTCTACCCGTTCATGATTGTCTACTTTCTTTGAAGTGACGTTACTTAAGTCACCCCAAAGAGGGGCAAATGTAGACACCTAAAGTATGCTTACACTTAACATTTCATCCAATTCAACTAATTAATGACACTTCATTAATTCCCCATTCTTCGATCCATTCTCGGATGCCCATTCATGACAATCTTTCGGTCGTATTCCTCCTATAATAAACTTGTTTGGCTAATATCTCTCTTATTAGTTAAACATTCCTCCTTTGACCATTCGTAACCTCCTAGTTCTCACTAAAACACTTCTATTGGCTTCATAGGCTATATATCGATCACAATTGGTTATCCAGACCCCTTCCAACTCTCAATGAGTCTCTAATCACTTGCTAATCAAAGTTTAACTAGCCTAAACCCTAGTTAACTAGCCTAAACCAAGCTTAACTAAGCCTAAAGCATGTTTATCCTAATCTAATCTAAAAGTGCTTTTTGAGCTTTAGTCCCACATGCACCCAAATTCCAATCTCTCCCAAGTGGAAAACTATAAATACAAGGCTAAGCCTACCCATTCAAACTTACAACTTTACATAACACAAAGCCAAAACAAGCCTAAGAAAGCTTGGATCTCATTTGTATTAGCTTCAAGCTAATTAGACATTTGATCTAAAGCTTTCCTTCCTCCATTGTTGAGCTAACACCTCCATTTACATCCATAATCCAAGTTTTGAGTAATATGGAGAGAACCATTGGCCTTGAAGCCATTAATGGTGAGACTCCATTCTTGAAAGCTTGAGTTTCATATCAAACATCACACCTTTGATTGCTAAGTTGATCTTTTTAGGTTCAATTTCTTAAATTAAGTAATCTAAAGAGTAGAGAGTAGCTTTATCATGTTAGTTTTTGATGTTTTTGTCAAAGTTATAATGCTTTCATGTTAGTTTCCCTTGTTTATCTCTTATCTCATGGTGCATAGTTGAGTTAGCAAAGCTTTGAGGTTCTTTAGCCTCATTCCATAGCTTTTGCAACTTTCCATTGCATACATGAAGTAAATTGTGCTCCGGTTTAGCCCTGTTGAAAATTTGCATGTCAATATTCACATATACTAGTAGGGTTTTCACCAGGAATGGATCCTGGGCTTTGTCTGCGACTTTTGGCAATGTTTTGTGTTTTTTGTTGTTTTTCTCATTTTTTCTCTATGAAATTCCCCTAGGTCAATTCCTTCCTTTAGTGCAGGTCTTTTTCTTTCCTGGAGTATCTAGAGATCCTCTACGGACGCCATGCTAGAAGGAATCAGCCTCAGGAAGTCAGTTCTCTTTAAAAAGATGAAGTCGTGCACAAAAAGCCTCTCCCAGGCAAGTCACATTTTTGGGAATGGATGGATTTAAGCTGTAGTGGGATTTTTTTTTGTAGTAGTAGGCAGGTGGGAATTTTGTACCTGCCTTGTAGGGTACTTTTTCCCATGAAGGAAAAGTCACTTAAGTTATGATGGAAAAATTAGAGGCGAAAGGCGGGAATTTCTATGGGGTGCAGACCTTTGGACCTCTAAATTTGACTCCTCCTATGCATGATCTACCTAAAGGGACAAGAAAGAATTTTCCAAAATTCTTTAGAGATGGCAAGCAAAATCCAGATGACCACTTGGCTACATTTTTATATCCTGTGGAGTGCTTGCAGTCGAACATGAAGATGTATCTGTCAGACTCTTCATAGAGACTCTGCATGACTTGGCTGGAGAATGGTTCTATTGGCTAGCTCCTGGCACCATAACCAATTGGGCCACTATGAGAGATGCATTCTTGAAAAGATTCAAACCAGCTGAAGATTCCAGTACCTTGATAACTCAGCTCACTCAGTTGAAGAAGGAGCCACATGAGCACATGCGGGATTTTATTGCAAAATTCCAAAGATTATTGTACAAAATTCCGCTTCACGCTTCTTTGAATAATGAGAATCGAAGGTATTCTTCATCAATGCTTTACTTCCTGAAGTAAGCTATCAACTGCAAAGAGCACATCTTGCTGATTTGTTAGCAGCCCAAAACATGGCGGTTGAAATTGAAGATGACCTCATCATGGCTGGAAAAATAAAGAGCAACACTTCTAGAGCTGAAAGTTCATCTTCTGCTACTACATCCGATTCACTATTGCAAAATTTAGCAAATGAGATGATGCAGATGAAGAAACAAATGGATCAAATGGCTCAGGGTAACAATATTTCCCTACTCAGAATTTCAACAACAACAACACTCGGAACCGCATTGCTGGTTCCCAAATATTAGCAATTGAAGTTGCTCCTAGAAACAATGTGGAGATGAATGAAGAAGACCAGGAAGCTGGTGCCGATCAACTTGAGAATCATGATTTTGTAGGTCTTGTTGGTGACTCCAACATTAATTACCTAAACTAAAAATCTGAACATGACGATGAGAGACTTCATGAAGATGATCATGGTCATACATATGTAGTATTTACAAGATCGAAACTCAACAAGCCTGAGGCATTAATCGGTGAACAAAGAAGGGGAAGCCCTTTACCTTTCTTCCTTAGCTCCCGAGAAATAAGAATGTAAGTTTTTCATCTCAACCATGGAAAGCAACTCGGGTATTTGAATCTATACCTTCATTTGACATTATTGATCATGTCAAGAAAATCAGGATTCAAATGTCAGAAGATGAATACTTGAGAGCCTTTCCGAGCAGCTTAAATAGGGTAGTCAAATATGTACAATCACCAAGACAAACCAATACCTAAAAAGGCCTTTTTCCTAAACCCAAAGATATTCCTCCCGTAACAACATTATAGTTGTTAAATCCTCCCCATCTTACGAAAGAGTGGAACCGTTATATGTTTCCCTATTGCTTAATGATTTCAAGTTAAACAAATTCATTTTAGATTCGGAGTGCTTGACAATGTCATGCCGGCTACGATTGCGAGATGCTCTTGGTCTTACCTTGATGAAGACCATAGGAAGGTGTTATTCCATGGAGAGACAAGTCCCTTTAATGGACAAATCAAAGATGCACAAGTTGTTCTAGCAGCTTTTCTGACAAAGGATTAAAGATGAAAATCTTAGTTGCAAATATTCCATTCTCTTATGGGGTGTTCTTTGCGTAAACTTCCGTAAAGAATCGAGAGGAGAAGTAAAGATGGATTGGTCATGTGCTCATATTCCTATCAAAGATATAAATTAGAAGTTGGAGCCAAAAAAGAATTCCAAGTACACGATGACAAAATCTGAAGATCCTAGATCTTAAATTATTTTTCAGGAATCAGCCGTAGTGGGTCTATTTCTTGGAAATGGATAAAGATGTTCCAGAATCAGAATTTCAACTAGAGCCAACAAAAGAAGAAGAAAAAGTTTGGACTTTGGAGTTTAAAGGTAGTTGTTGTTCTTTTGGATTAGGAGCCGATGTTCTACTAATATCTCCAGATCATGAGATATTCCCATACTCCCACAAGCTGATGTTTGAGAACACCAACAATACGGCGGAGTATGAAGCATTGTTGCTAGGAATGGAGCAAGCTAAAAAGGAGTAAGACTCCTCAAAGCCCAAGGAGATGCTGAGATTTTAATAAAGCAAGTTCGAGGGCAAAGTCAAGTCACAAGAGACAAGCTGAAGCATTATAGAGATAGAGTAATTTCTGCCATATTTGATTTTGTAGCCTTCTCTATTGACTTCATTCCAACAAATCAGAATTCCAAGGCAAACTCTTTAGCGGTCACAACCATACTATTGAATCTGAATAGACCACCATCCATATTCAGACAAGGAAACTATAAAGTGGAGATGGTCTACCACCCCAAAGTCCCTGATAATGTTGAATAGTGGCAGACTTTCAATGATGACAAACAAACATCTGCATGTCTTCATGTTGAACAGAGTAAATCACCACCACAAAAAACAATCACAGGAAAAGTTGGCCTAGGTTATGATGTAGTGAGGGAATAGTCCAACCAAAAGGTAGTGAAGACTTTTGACAAGCATGATCGGTACCTAAATAAGAACAAAGAACATGGTGATGGTGAATCCTCGAGAAATGCAGGTGGTAAACCGGGAATGGAGGAAGTTGATACGAATTACCCACCACGTAAAGAAAAAGGATGAGCCACCACAAGATGAAGTTGATAAGGACTTGCCCAAAGTATTTGACAAGAAGGCCAGAGAAAGGAAGTTCAAGATCGGAGACTGGGTACTCTAGTGGGACATGAGGCATGAACCAAGGGGCATGCATGACAAATTTGATTCACTCTAGAAAGGGCCCTTCGTGATCAAAAGAGCTGCCGGAATGGACACTTTCTTCCTTGCCTACCGAGATGGAATTGAGTTATCACGCCTTTAAACGGTAAAATCAAGGTTATTCAAGAACTGAGATACAGGTAAAACCTGTATGTATATAAATAAAACTTTGTTGTTTTTCCTTTTTTTTTGTTTTGTGTTGTTTTTGTTTGCTTGACCCCGAGCCCAATGGACAAGACACGAAACCAGAGATGCTGGGATCTCATCTTCACTCCTTTCATTTTGAAAGAGGCAAAGATGTCCACAAACGGAGCTAACCATGGTGTCCCCGCATTTCACCTCGAAATTTGGGACTACCCATTTGAAAAAATCATCTGTTTAAAATAAAGAGGTCTTTTTGTGTTTTTATTGCCAGAAGATGTCTGTATATATTAGGATATTCCCGAGTGTATCATACGAGCCGATTTAACAAATACCCATATGCCCAAACTCGTTTTATCCTTTCACCAAGTTTTGTCTGCAGGAAGTTTTTATTTAATTATTTAGAACCCCGTTTGAAGTAAATTGTGCTCTGGTTTAGCCCTGTTGAAATTTTGCATGTCAATATTCACATATACCAATAGGGTTTTCACCAGGAATGGATCTTGGGCTTTGTCTGTGACTTCTGGCAACGTTTTGCATTTTTTGTTATTTTTCTCTGTGAAATTCCCCTAGGTCAATTCCTTCGCCAGTATAGTTTGTTTTCTTGCCTGGAGTATCTAGAGATCATCTATGGCCGCCATGTCAGAAGGAATCAACCTCAAGAAGTTAGGTTCTCTTTAAAAAGACGAAGTCGTGCACAAAAAAGCCTCTCCCAAGCAAGTCACATTTTTGGGAATGGATGGATTTAAGTCTGCAGTGGGATTTTTGGTAGCAGCAGGTAGGTGGGAATTTTGTACCTGCCTTGCAGGGTACTTTTTCCCATGAAGGCAAAGTCACTTAAGTTATGATGGGAAAATTAGAGGCAACAGGCAAAGGGAATTTCTTACCTGCCTTGCAGGGTGAAAATTCCCATTATAAAATAAAGAAAAATCACTTAAGGCATTGATGGGAATTTCTTACCTGCCTTGCAGGGTTAAAAATCTCATTATGGAAGTCAAATAGCTTGAGTGGATGAAGGGATTTTTGGAGCTGCAGTGCAGGGTGAATAATCCCATCAAAATTGACTTTTTAAATATAGAAATCAGCCATGTCAAAAAGTGTGACCCATTTGGAGGAAAAATAATACTTTTTGAAGTATTTATTAATGGATTTAATTCCTAATTTTGGCACATGAGGTCAAAGCATGATGTTAAGTGAAAGTAGAGGGATAAAAATAAATTAAATTTATTTATTTAATGGCAACCATGAGCATGCAAATTTGGGCACCCAAGTTGGAGGAATAAACATGTTTGTTTATTAATTAATTGCCAGAAATAGCATGGGTGATTATTAAATATAGAATGCTAAAGGTTATATAAGCATGGGCTGCCATAAGTCAAGGTGTAATTACTTTTTTTGCAAAGGATTGCAGCCCAGATAGTTTTGGCACCCAAGGAAGGAGGATTTTTGCATTGAAGTTTATTTTCCACTGCTGGGAAGCTTCAAGGTTTGGCGCCTAGGATTGGAGGAGCTTGTTTTAGGCTTGGTTAATTATCTGCATATTGGTACAGGTGCCCAGGTGAAGTTGAAAATATTTATGCTTGCTTTGCATGCAAGCAAAGCCTCAAATTTTAGGGCAGCGGGCTTTATATGCATATTTTTATGATAAAAATCAAGTGTTCATGCTCTGGAATCCATCTTTGTCTGAATTAATTGCAGGTATTCATTACAGGTGCTCATATAAGTGAAAGAGAGTGCAAATCAATGTCAGGTACATTGAATATGTCCTCCGAATCTGAAGAAATTGTCAGATCTGCACCAATTGCAAAGAATTCCGCATAATTTAAAGAAAAAGGTCACGAGAATAAGATTGCTCCAGCCATGGAAAAGTGGGATGAAAGGGTAGGCTCTGCGGAATCATGCATAGATTCCAGATTTTTTGAAGTCAATAGGCCCAGATCGTGCTCGATCCAGATCCAGATCTAGATGTCATAATTGTAAAGGATTTCGACAAAAGTTCATCCTCTTGTTTCTAATGCAGCTTTGTGTAGAAGTCAATGCATTAAAAATTCCTTCCAGATCTTGTTTTTGTCCTTCCAGGTTGAAGCCTTCATTGAATTTGCATTCACCCAGAGTGCTTTCCAGAATTTTTAATTGCTCATATGCAATTAAAAATAAAAATGATGAGTTATTTATGGCAAACATTGCACTGATGCATGTACTGGAGAAGAAATACAAAAGATTCAAGGATAAGAGGGAAGACATGTCAGCGGCAACACCCGTAAGAAAAATCACAGTCAGCTGCTTCTAGATCCAGTTTGGTGAGAATCAAAGGCAAAAGAAACTGCATGCAGAATATGAAAAAGAGCAAGACTGCAACTTTCCTCTTTCTTCTTCTTTCTCTTATTTTCTTCGACAAAGTAATTGAGCGATCAATTAAATTATAAAACTTAAGTGATTGGTTTAAAAGCCATTACTTGAAGAATTCAACTACTTGAAAATAGGTGGTAGACATGAAAAATAAAAGGTTCTATCTTCAGCATTTGCAAATCATGCATGTTATGTAAAGAGGAATTCGAGAGAGGAGATTGCCATTGTTTCCTTTCCGACTTCCACATGTGTCAATTCACTAAAGGCTTCCTATTTGTATTTTCCTCTATACGCTATAAGTGAGGGACTCATTCCCTCATCAACGTAACCCTTAGTTGCATTCGACATAATCGATCATGTTAAAAAGACCAAGATTCAAATGTCTCGAGGTGAATATCTTCGCCCAACCCCGAGCAACTTGTAAGATTGACCTAATATATTAAAAGCCAAGCTGCCAGTAACTTCCCATGTCTCCTCGAAAGGAATCCTTTCCACTCCTCCCGAATCTCGCATAAATGTGGCCTTAACTTCCGTGTCAAGTGCAAAATTGAACCTTTTATCTATCCCTCCTAATCAATGGTCACAAACTAAACAACCGCATAATTGATTCCGGGTGTTACGATAATGTCATGCCAACAAAGGTCACCCACGCTTTGGGCCTCACTCTTACCAAGCCTTTCAAATAGATGTTACTCCATGGAAACCAAACAGTTCCATTGATTGGTCAGATCAAAGACGCACAGTTCACCTTTGTGGCGTTCCCAGAGAAAAGAGTAAAGATGACCATCCTCGTTGCTAATATCCCAGAGCCTATGGGATTCTACTAGGAAGAAGCTTTTGCAGAGAAGTTGGTGGAGATATTTATATGGAATGGTCCAAATTTAGAATCCCGTCAAGGGTGTGATGCAAACATTGGAGCCTCGAATCGCAAAAGAAGTACTTGGTCACTAATTTCATGACCCCAAAGCCTAAATTCTCTTCCAATCATCAGAATGGGGAATTACTTCTTATCTACCGAGTCCGATAAAATAGACATTCTCATCCGGGAAGAGGACCTTAACAAGGTCCGGACATTGCGGTTTGATGGTCATTGTGCAACTAGTGGATGCGTATCTTTGGGTTGTGCTTATATCTCCGAAGAGAATATTTTTCCTCTCTTTCAAGTTATAGTTTTTAATACAAATAATACTATCGAATATGAATCTTTCTTTACTTGGCATGCAAGCCGCGAAAAGAAAGGGAATCAATAACCTAAAAGTACAGGTGATGCCGAGCTAATCGTAAATCAAGTGAAAAGAATATACCAAGTAAAGAATGAAAGGCTTTGTGCATTACCGCAACACGGTATGGGACAACATTGAGGAATTTGATGTTTTCTCGATAAAAGTCGCTCCAAGAGCTCGGAATGACATGGCCAATTCATTGGCCGTCTCAAAGATCCCTTATGCTACCTCACCCAAGGCTGAAAATAGACATATATACCATTGAGGTAGTCTTCGCCCAAGTGTGCGTGCATAATTCTCAACACTAGCGGGTATTCAACGATGACAATCAACTTATTGCCTTTCTAGAGAAAGCGAGAAAATTTGAGTGAGCTTCATTTTGAAGGATCTACTTGCATGCCGTGAATCTATTACCGATCGAGCAAACAAATCAAAAGGAGGTGATGGCATATGCCACTCAAAGGAAATAAAATTCGAAAGGTTTAGTCTCTCTGGAATGTTTGTTTGACAAACATGATCGTTTTGTAAAAAAGAAACGACAAGATGACCCAAACTCCTCTCCAAAAACCAAACCGGTCAACTTAGGTACTACTGAAATGTCCACATTTTGTGAACATTGGGAAGTGTTGCACACGGAAGAAAAGTGGAAGTTTGTCAAATTGTTGAAGAAATATATGGACATGTTGGCATGGTCCTATGTCGATCTAAATTCTTTCAAAATTTGGAGGACATTCAACATGACATCCGTTGAAAGAAGATGTTAAACCCTTTCGCCGAAATAGAGGCACTACAATCCCAAGATCTCGGGTACCATCCGGTGGAAATACAGAAGATGTTGGATGTAAGGACCATTTTCCTATCCATCACATGCACGGGTTGCAAACATCGTGCAAGCGAAAGAAGAATGGCGAGATACACATATGCGTAGACTTTCACAATCTGAATCAGGCGTCCTTGAAGGACAACTACCCACTGCCTATAATGGATCAAGTTCTGCGAGGTAGTGACCAGTTCGAGAGATGTTTTCTATGCTTGATGGTTTTGGGCTATAATCAGATTGAAGTCTCACCTGAAGACCGATTCAAAACAACATTCACTACTCCCTGGGGCACATTCACCTATAACAGGATGCCTTTTGGCTTGACCAACACTGGTGCCACCTTTCAGTGAGCAATGGACTTCACATTCAAAGGTATGATGGGAAAGGTCATCGTAGTTTATCTAGATGACTTAATTGTGTTCTCTAAACAGTGAAACGATCATTGTGATAATTTGGAGCAAGTATTGATTAGATGCCGAGAACACGGGATCTCCTAAACCGAAAAAGTCTTTTGGGTAATCGAAGGAAAGTTCTTTGGGACACGTTGTCGTGCAAAGGAAGGGAAAAAGATATATGTTGAAAGGGTTAAGGCCATTGAGCCTTACCTTACCTACAAGCAAAGCCGGTGTTCACTCCTTCGGAAAAGTGAATTTTCTCGACGCTTTGTTCCATATCAAATATTAAATATGATGAAAGGGTCACAAAATTTCTAGTGGAGCGAAGAAGGAAAGAGCGTCATTTGACGATATAAAATCCTTTGTTGCCCATGCACCGTCTGGTATGTCCCGACTTCTCCAAGAATTTTATCATGTACAGTATACATCATCGAGCATACTTGTATCAACCATCTTAATGCAAAAGAACTCGAGGATGTTGAATCTCCAATCACGTTCATGAGCTCTCCTCTCAAGCCTCATGAATTGAAGATGTCTCAGTTGGAAAATCACGCATTCGCCATTGTCAAAGTAGTCGAGGACTTCGGTATTACATCCTAAACTCTCATATAGTAGTGTTAGTCCCGACATGGTAGTCAAGTCAATCTTAACTCAACAAGAGTTAGGAAGCTTACGAGGAATTAGATCGCAAAGGTCCAAGAGTATGATCTAGACATAAAACCAACCAAGTGGTAAGAGGCAAGGGCCTATGTCAGCTTATGGTAGAAAACAAAGATTCGAGAGGTCCCTAAAGAAAAGATGATTGCTTCGATGAAACACTGAGGCCAACTGGGAAAACTGATTCTTTACCATTGGTTATTCATTCATGACTGATGATGAGTGGTATTCGATATCGCTTTCTTTCTCACTTACGGTGAGTGTCCAGCTCATCTAACTTCAAAGGAGAAGTGTATTGTAAAGCTCAGGGCAGCCAGATATGTCATATGGGATGACGGTTTATACAAGCGGGATTGATGGCATCTTCTTGTGATGTGTTGACAAGCCGCAGCAGGTAAAGTTACTAGAAAGCTTTCATGATTCAGCCTGCGGTGGTCACTTTTCCTCTTCCATCACAGCACACAAGATCATCTGGGCCAGGTACTATTGGCCAATGCTATTTCGGGATACAACCACCTAGGTAGCGAGATGTGAACTCTGCGCAACGGTTTGTTGGAAAACCAAAATTTGCTACTTTTCCCCTGCCGGTCATTATTGTGAACCATTCGGAGTAATGGGGAATCGACTTTATCAGAGCACTACATCCCAATCAAGTGTTGAGCATAGCTATGTCCTAACAAAGACAGATTACTTCACCAAATGGGTGGAGGCCATACACATTAAGAATGCCACCTACGAAATTGTTTGTAACTTCATCAAAGAAAGATTGTAAGATTTGGCATCCCACACAAGATCATTGTTGATAATGCTTCCAACTTCTCCTCATGGGAAGTTATTGGTTTTTGCTATGAATACGGGATAACCTTGGCCCATGCCTCGGATTATTACCCCCGTGGAATGGTTAGGTAGAATCTAGTAATAAGAACTTAGTAACCATCATACGGAAGCTAGTCGATGAGAACCACCTGGTCCTGGCACAAGTCATTGTATGATGCTTTGTAAGGCAGACCGCATTACTCCAAAGAGATCTCTTGGTATGTCACATTTTCAAGTATTATACGGAATCGACGCCGAGCTTCCCATTTCTGCGGAACTTCTGCTTTGTGCTTGCACGAGCGATCGAAGATGAGACTTTCTGAATTCTCTTCAAAAGAAGGTCATGTACCTAACGGAGATTGAAGAAAAGAGAGTAAGAGTGGTCGACAGGGATCACCAAACATCGAATCAAGTCAAGAGACTGTTTGATAAAAAGGCCAAGAAGAGATATTTTCAGGTGGGAGATCTCATCCTTTTGTGGGACAAGTGAAGAGAGCCAAAGGGCATGCATGGGAAATTCGATTCTCTATAGAGAGGGCCTTTCAAGATCAAGCGGCTCAACGGAGAGAATAGCTTCTATCTCTCGTATCTAGATGGAAATGAGCTCCCGCTTCCTATAGCAGGCAAGCATCTCAAAATATTTAGGAAATTTTGTTTTGGTTCCCCTTGAGGTCCCTTAGCATTCGGAATGGTGTAAAACACTTTTTATGGAGAATCTAGTTTTTAAACTTAGTCATTTGGTCCTTTTTTGGCTGGGCACAGATTTTATTCATGCAACATCAAATGAATTTGTGCCCCCTTCTATTCCTTTGGCACATCCTTTGGAGTGTCGACATTCCAAATGTTGCGCCTTCCCATGATGTGCCCCTTTCAAACCTGTGCCAAGGCGCATGCGCCATCTTGTCGACATTAAAATTGTTGCGCCCTTGAATGGTGTGCCAAAGCGCTAAAAAGGTAATGTCGATAGTCCGAATCGTGCCAATGGCGCAAATATTTTCATGTTGTCATCTGTTTTGGTGCGCCTTGTAAAAAAGTTGGTGGCGCATTTATTGCACCTTTTGCTATATATAGGCGCATCGACCTGTCATTTTCACGATTGAAAAATGTGAAAAGTTAATTCCCTCTGCACACTTTGTCGGCGCTCTGTCATCCCATGTGTCGCTTTACGTCGCGTTCGTGGACCCCGCATCGTTTCTTCCATTATATATTCTGGTAAGTGGTCCTTGCTCTTCTTGTGTTGATTGTTTGTGGGGTTTTTGTGTTGTTTTGAGAGGTTGTTATTAAAAACAAAGAAAATGAACCTAAGAAATAACACAACCTCCAACCCATTTTGCAAATCAACTCTCCCCCAAACCGGTTTTACCCTCCTTCCAGATCTGCTAACTGGAAGGCCTTGCCTCAGAATGAATCCCTGACCCTCTTTGCTCTGTTCCCCTCATTATCAAAATCTATGTTGAAAGAGGCCAAAAAGCCACAAACCTATCAAAAAGGGGAAAATCCTTGAAAATTATCAAACCCATGGCTTTTCCTTTGCGCAAACGCCATCATTGTTGCACAAAACACAGTCGTGCCAAAGGGGCGCACTTGCCCCACTTGCAACATGCATCTTTCCCGCGCCTTATAAAATTCTCAAAACCTAACACAGGCGCAAGCGCAAAACTCCACCTACACCACATTTGAATGTCATGCAGACTCTTCTACGCCATGCCAAAAGCTAAAACACTTGCACACCTTAACTCAATGATGCATCATTTAAACCTGCGCCCTTTGGCGCACCATAATGTTATGCAACATGTATCACATCTGCACCAATGGCGCATCAATCCTTAGCCTGCAACACCAAAATAATCTGTGCCCTTTCAAAACCCTTCATATGGCGCGGCGCACATCCTTTAACATCAACATTGAATGTTGTGTGTAGTATTTCTGCGCCCTGTGCCCCTTTGCGTTGTTTTCTTCCATACTGACACTCTCGGCAGTGTGCCTTGCTTTTACGACCCTGACCCCTGTAATAGAATTGCGCCTTGCGCCCAGAGGCTTGTAAATTGATAAGTTTTCATTTTGTAAAGCTTTGATGGATGATTTAACAGCTAACATGGCTCTTCTGCGATGGACTTCCCTCCTTCTTCTTGCAGATCAGCAGGTTGAACTCAGATTCACACATGTCTTCATCAAGTAAAAAGCTGACCAAGTCTAAGGGTAAGGCCAAACTCACGAGAGGAAGAAATGAAGTACAAATACCAAAGGGTCGGGATGCCGAGTCCCTTGCTTGAATGTGACTTGGACATCGGGGATTCGGAACTTGGTCACATTGATATGGAGGACTTACAGGCGAGAACCAAGAAGGTCACGGGCGAGTCCATGGATGGACAAATTGGTGGCGAGTGGTTTACATTTCACTTTGGGGAATTCCGTGAGTGCGGTAAACAATGAATTCATGATGGTGGTGGCGGCTTACTTTCTGATAAGGACACAAGATGTGTCGAGAATGAGAAGGGTGAGGTAATAATCAACCTCACCTTTGCCCGACACTTTGAAATCATGTTGGGTATCCCCCACCAGCGGCACTTTGTGGCAATAAGCCAAGAAGGCGCATAAAAGCATGGGATGAGAATGAGGACAAATGCATGCGACTTATGAATGAAGTGTATACGAAAGAACAAGAAGGTGATAACTAGGTGGTGGCGTAAGTTATTCATCGCGAGTGACTTCTCGAGAGAGTGAGTGACACCATAACCTTCTTGAGTAGGGTATTTGGGCTTCTGATGCCCATTATTTTCACAAATGGATGCTCGAGATATCACGGAAACAATGAGCAAAAATTCCCGATCAACGTTTTGAATGGGTGGAGATCATCAGCAGCACTATCTCGAGTAGCTCCAACAACTCTCAACAATGGGGAGGTTCTACATGAACTCCTACGTGGTATACGTTGTTGCCTCTCGAAAGAGACTACCCAACACTAAGTCGATGTGGGGTGTGGCCCCAAGTAAAAATATATGAATATTATCCAGAGTTGAGACTGGAAAACAACATCGCACAATTCAGCAAGATCAATGATGCCTTCTTCTATGGCATCATCTACCTATTGAGGCCCAATATGACTCACGGTCGGATGACCAAGAGCGTGGTGACTACCACAGAGAAGTGGGGGCGTTATTTATGCAATTCCCCACTTTCACTTATCTCAGAGCCCAACTTCTTGGGGGAGCCCACCAAGTTACCAAGGTATGCGGGACCAAAGTTGATCCTATTGGAGCTATCCAGATAACTTATCACATACCACGAGAAGTGCCTGAAAAGAAAGAAGGGTGGAACTCCATTCCCCCTCACAGTGGGTAGGTACACCTGCACTTCTCATACTAAAGCCGGGAAATGTTTACGGAGCTGGAGTTGCTCAACTTGAAACACAATTTCCGGCAAGGCCGACCTTTGATCCTCGCAATTGCCTTCCAAGAGGCAAAGCTCGATCCAATCCATGTCCCACAGATCGAGGATATCTATATCGATCTATATCACGAGGTCGAGCTCAGAAGAAAGGATCACTCTGCTTGGCCTACTGGAAAATTATCAATATGGTGTGGCCATTGTCCGAAAGGTTTCAATGGTGATCAAGAAGTTGATCAAGTCTATCTAGATATAGATGGGGACAATTGGCCATTTTTTGAGATTGATAGAACAAGGCACCTCAAACTATTGAGGAAAGGGTTAAAGGCACTCTGCAGTGCATAGAGCATTGGTGCAGGAAAAATGGCCTCATCTACCTTGGGGTAGACTTCACCACGTCTCCTTTGGGCGATGCACCTGCTAGACCAAAACACTTACCAAAGGGAAAAGGGAAAGACAAAGAAGGAGAATCAAGTTACTTAGGAGAAAGTTGCTCAGGAGAAAGCTCGAGAGTCCTCCTTCTGCCGCCCAGGAGCAGGTAGTAAGCCTGGTCTCCCCAGAAAAAGAAGAGGCGGTAAGTGTTCCAACGGGCACATCCACTCAGGATGTTGCCACTGTTGTAACTAGTGAAGTTCCCACCATCCCATCTCCCACTCCTCCTTCCCCTCCTCACGTCACTCAAGCAACCACTCCTTTGGTTGTGTCTTCTCCCCCATCTTCTACTATTCCCCCTTCCTCTTCCTCCATCTTCTCTTCCCTCGCGGATCTGTCCCCTAACATTTCTTCTCTCATCTCTCAGATCCCTTCCACCCCCACGGTTTCCTCTCCTACAGTGACTCCTACCCCTGTGAGCATTGGAGATTGGCTTCTTTATCAATGCCGCCACCAAGCGTCTCGACACATTTCCCCTTGTTCATTGTAGTTGCTCCTTCTTCTGCCTCCGTTCCCTCTTCTCCCTCTGGTCCCACTCCCTTAAGTCCAGAATGGATCTCCAAACACCTGAGCCAACATAAGAGGAAAGTCCCCATTGCACCTATGGACTTCTCTGTCATCCCAACAAAAGGAGCTAAGAAGAAAAAGCCAATAACCCGCTTCTCTCAGAGTGCTTCAGGTGAAAGGGTTATGGAGATCGCATACCCTGATCCCACAAAGGATAAAAGGATCTATCTCCTACAGATTATACAGTGACACTGGGTCACGATGGGAACATCCTCTGAAAGCCTACAGGGAGAGGCCTTATCTGCGTAGTGGATGCCCTTTGCAAAAAGCTTCAGGAAGTAAAGGAAGAGAAGAGGATACTAAAAGAACAAACAAACATCTTCTCCAAGCCCTGCAGAAAATGGGTAGTGCACCTCCTACAACTGCCCATTGAAACTCCTGAAGGCCCTTAGTCAGGAAAAGATAAATGAGTACGCAAGATTGGTGAGCAAGGTATGGCAGTATCCGCCTGGAGAGACCAGATCCTCAAGGATAGTGAGGAAGTAATTGTAAAGTTCACAGAGCTATATTAGAATATTGATCAAGCTAACAAGGAACTCCAGGCGATTGCGGGACCTATCTCCGAAGAGTTGGACCATGCTAGGTTACAACATGAGACATTCAGAAGATGCTCGACTACCCGGTCGATGACTTAGTAAAATTTGGCGTCTTCGATCACCCAAGAGCACCCAACAAAGTCCTTGCTGCTTTGGACTATCGGGTTGACCAAGATGGAATTTGTCTTGAGAAAATTGATAAAATCAAGGAGGAAGCCTTGGATGCAATGCATCAAATGGAGCAGATCATCCTAAGGATGTCTCCGAGCTTGCTCACCCCATCATACGCCTTGAGGAAGGTAGATGACACTATTCGGCTCTTTAAGGAGATCACATCGCAAGGGTTAGGGTCAGAAGCCACTTTTGACGCAGAATCTATCAACAACCTTCTGGCCTGTTGTGATTTTGTTGGATACCTAATGGAGGTAGGTAATGAATACTTCAAGCTCCCAGAGAGACTCAGAGATGAATGGGAGACTTGTGAAGTCATCGGCGATCACACGAGGTCTGCTCGGGATCAACTTCAACCGATGATTAGCAAATTCATGGAGTATCGTGCTCAATTTCACATTTCCTCTCCTGAGCAGAAGCAGGATACTCCTTTCCAGCCGCGGGACGACGACGAATAGGCTCCTTCCTCTAGGATTGTTCCCTTTTTTGTAAAGTATTTAAAAGTTTGTTGGCACAAATGATGACATCATCCATGTTGCACCATGAGATGTTGTCATCCACCAAATTGCCCAAAGTCAACAGTTGACTTTTAGATATTTTGTAAATATTTTGTAATTAGTTGTTGGTTCCTTTTTGCCTTCTTTCTCCTTCTCCTTTATATATATACTTGGATACTTGTTGTATTCGGTGTGTGGACATTTTTAGATGAAAAATAGAAGTGAGAAGGAAAAGGCTTTGTACTTTTTGTAAACAGAAAATATTAATACAGAAATTAAGACTTTGTGCTCAATGGATGTGTTATGTGTATTAGATCTTTCTTAAGTTAGATCTATGTTACTTTTCTGTCAGATCTATCTCTACTTTTTGTCATTTGCTCATCAGTATTGCTTTGTTCGTTTATGCAAGTAGGTTTGGCTCTGTTTACTACCAACCCAAAACATAAACCCTCTGACCTTTCTGCTTTGGAATTCATTTCTTTTCTCCCTTCGGATCTATCCTATCTCCTCTCCTTCCCAGACAACTACACATATAGATGAAAAATTTAAGGTCGCAAAGCAAGAAGACAATGTAGACTACAAAAGGTGGGTTGCAAACATGGGACATATATCATAATGTTGCAAGACAATTGAGGCGAAACAACCAAAAGCATACAATGTACACACAAGACAAGGGGGAAGTCCCACAAATAATGGAAAATAATGGCAAACAATGACAAACAGAGTAAAACAACCATGGTAATAAATAGTTCCTATAAGACAAATGTTGCACATGAAGCACTCATTAGCATGTTAGAAAGATAAAAAGTATGTCACAACGTGTATGATCCAATAAAATGTAGTGTGTTAGTAAGGATAAGGATTAGTATAAAATGAAAAAATAACACATGTATTATGTACGAAAGTGGATGCCCCCAGGAGCCTTTATGGGACTGGTAAGAGGTACAATGCCAAGCATCCATGTTGTGTGTAATGATTTGTGTAAATGATGAATTCAAAACTATAAGGAAAGTGAACACACATGTGTATATAGTAAATATAATGACATACAAAATATTTGTCTAACATAGTAAGAAAAGTGTACATGTGAGAATAAGTAAGAAAGAATAATGTGTAACCAAGATATGTAGTATGTTATGAGTGTGAATGGAATGAAATGTAATGTGAGTGTGATAGGAGTGGCATGCCCCCAAGTGAATGTGTATGAATATGCATGATATGAGGTTCACTTATAAATTACCCTCAACATCGAGAATGAGTCATAGAACAAGAGTGTGTCATCAAGAAATGGTTTGAATTGTGTATGCTAGATAGATATGATCAACAAAACGTAGAGTGTAGAGAGTAAGTGAGTGTGGCGAGGTTAATTTTAGATTAATACCCTCAACATTCAAGTATAAACTATGGAAATAGAGTGCATCATAAGGTAGTGTGTCGTGGTGAATGTGTGCTAGAAAGATATGTCATGAATGCGATGAGTGTGAAATGTGTAGTGTGTATGATGTGAGGTTCATGAATTTAGTGAGCCCTCAACAACCAAGTGTGAACCATAGAACAAGAGTGTGTCATCAGGTAATGACGATACAAGTGTATCAAGATGTGTAATGATGCTCAAAAATATGACGTATGAAACATAGAGTGTAATAGTGGCAATGAGAGACACCTGATAATGCTAGGAGGGGAAGAATAAGCGCGATTCCCCCAAGTGTGTCAATGATGGAGATCTACGTGGTGACGCGAGATGTACCATGCCATTATGGGAGAGCGTTATCTATGTCATGATAAGAGAGAGATCTAATACAATGGTAGGCAGAAGCAACAGTAGGACCATGTGATGGTGGAAGAGTTTGAAATGGACCTTGAGGATCAACATAAGGAGTAGTGTTTTTTATAAAAATGATTGATTGCTAAAGTGGTGACTTTTTGGGTAACATTGTAGAAGATTTGACATGAGAAGAGGGTGACTGATTTTGGGAGGTAATTATTTAGTTGGACTTGGTAATGTTGTAGATGACTTGAGAGGAGGATGTGTTAGACTAATTTTGAGAGGTGGTTGCTTAGTTGGACTTGGTGTATTCACAAAATCATGCACTTTAGACATTTATTTATCCCGGTTTCATACTACTATTTATAAGGTTCTTGAGTGAAGAAAGTACTAATTAATCCCCATCTTTTGGCCATCTTGTTTTATTTCATTTCATCATTACCACCCCTTTTTAGCCACATTCCCAATCTGTTTTGTCCATTTCCCATCATTTTATCCTCGGTTGGGGTGCCGTGGGTGTCCTAGTCCCACTTAGGGGCACCCCGATCCTTCTAGATTTTTTTGCCACTTTTTGGGACTTTTTCTAGTTGTTTTACATCTTTATTTTTCTTGTGGTCATCCTTTTCGGGGTTAATTATGAAATTATATCAAGAGAACCCTATAAATATAAAGTTATGAGACCATAATGAGGGACCTAGCATCACTTACTACTATCACTCCATCTAGAGTTGCATCCATCTATTGCATTGGAGATCACTTGTATCCACATAGCTCCATCATCAAGGCTAGGACATATGCATCACACTTCATAGGGGAGGGATTATATTATATTCCATGCACATATTATATTATATTTCTACACATAGTTATTTCTCGCTACTTCACAAAGTGTGACTGACACAAGAGAAACCTAGGGCATGTTCACACACACTTGCACATAGAACTACATTGGGTTTAAGATGTAGTGCAACACTCAGTTAGTAAGTCCACCATTGTGGGACATTATTGAGGACAGTTCAGGCCCCTTCATATGCATTATTATTTTTAGGGTTTTATGTTTTTTTGAGTCTTTCGGTAGGTCTTTTATCATCTTGGAGTATTCATGACATTCAGCAAGAAGACAACGAAGTTGATGTGACACACAACAAGGGTTTTAGACCACATTATGACCCTCCTGTAAAAATCAGTTTCAGAGCTTTCACACAGACCAGGGGCACCATGATTGATTGCATACTAGAACACCTATAGATGCCCGTCCTCTTCCAGTGCTCCCTAGTCAGCTAGAGAAATAGTCCATATCCACTCTTTTTGGGACTTTTACACAATTGTTCCTGCTCCTGATTTTTCCAGTTACCTCTGCGACACTCTCCAAAAGACATCTATTATTAGATGAGTTCTTTCCTCACTCTCTTTTGCATATTAGGGTTAGCATTTCCTTTTGCATAGTTTGTTTAGCTTGCTTTGCACACTTCTTTACTACATTTATTTACTTTATTTACAATTGTTCATAGCTTAGATTAACTATCTATATACTACTTAGTTAGTCCATTTTTAGTTAATCATTTTGGTGAACCCGACTCGACCTACATACTCTCGAATCCTCATTCTCCTTAGGGTTCCTTCATCATGGCTATCTCCATTCATGACTTTTTACTTCTTCATCCTAAATTACTGAGCTAAAATCATTAATCTTTTACTCACTACTCATATTCCTGATAACACTCATCTAGATGTAGTCTATAATACCTTTGCGGATGTGTTCTCTCAACATATTGCTTTCCCATCTGCTCCTCATAATGACCTCACTACTTTTGACAATGATCCACCTTTGCATATTATCTCTCACATTCATAATGTCATTGTTAAGCGTACTTTGATTGACAATGGATTTGAGCTTAATTTGTGTCCCATGTCATTTCTCAAAGTTTTAGGTCTTACTACTCAGTGACATTAGTCCCTCTAGTGTTTCACTACGTGCTTATGATGGTTCCATTCATCCATGTTTCGGTCACATCACATTACCCATCACTGTTGGTCCTAAGACTATCCACATGATCTTTTTCGTTGTTGATTTCCCAATTTCCTATAATTGTCTACTTGGTAGGCCATGTCTTCTTGCCATGCAAGTTATCGCTTATATTGTCCATAATTGTGTTAAATTATTACATGAGGGCATGGAGTATACCATTTTTCGTGACTGTGATCCATTTCAATATTGTGACCAAGTGTTAACACTAGTCTTCCTATCCCATACATAAATACTACAAATGATCCCCAACCTATGGACGAACCACCACACTTACCACCACTTGATGGTACTATTTGTGTGATAGATGTCATTTCTTCTATGCCACATGCTACTACTACTACTATGATTCCTTATCAGGGCATGTCCAATCTATGGACATCGATCTATCACATCCCCCTCCACATACATTCCCTACTTTAGCACGCCCACCATTCACTTGCACACTTTTCATTCATAACTCATATTGGGAACATATTCCATTTCGATCCTACATGTGATGTCACTACATGTTCCCATGATGGTCTAGCTCATCTTGGTTTCACCTTTGAGGATCTCCATCCTTCTACTCATGCCCCTCATCTATACTATGGTTTTTTCAATATAACTATCACTTATGGTTTGTGTGTCTTTCATCTTCTAGTATATTTATCACGTACCCCTCATTCTTCTCCACTCACATTAGGGAATCTTGGCTTACTTATATTGGAGGCACATTAGATCCTAGTCATATCAAAATTTCATTTCCTATGCCTTTGGTCGTGTTTTTATCTGCAATAGTTCTTTTCTTGGCTATTCACAAAATCTCACTTGGTATGCACATAGTTTCCCACATCCTCCATTCACCGATGAGGAATATTCTATGGGCATGTACAACTTACACCTTAATGGATCATTACATGATCAACCAAACACTATTGCTTATCAGGTCACCAATGCTTATCCATTTGAATTTGACCCAGAAGATGATGATCTCCTTGATGATTTTACATGATTTCTTTATGCATGTGCGCACTTGGGGGGGCATAACACTTCACATTCCCCCCCTCACACATATCATTTGCACATTTTTCATCTCTGCATTTTCATATGGACACTTTCATCACACACTCTAGCATCATCATTACTCGATGATGACACACTTTTTTGCTTTGCGGTTCACTTTGACTATTGAGGGATTACTACTGCATTGAACCCCCCACACACTATACTATAAGCATTATACATTATATTTCATCACACATCATCGTGCATCATACACCATACACCATACATTCTCCACGTTTTCTACAACATTGTGCTATTTCCACATTCATACATCATACATTATACTAGTCTTCACCTTACATGTTTTACATCATACACTATTAGGCCATTTATACATGTTGCCTCACATCCTATATATAGTCATATACCATACATCATACACTATGCATATCTTCATGTCATACATTTCTACTATTATTCTATCATCCACATGAGTCTAGCTTTACTCCATTTTACATACTACATTACTCATCTATCTACATGTCTTACATTACGCATTATACATTACATTTTATACATTCTACACATCTACCATCGCATTTTACACACTGCATTTTTACATATTCTCTTCATCACATGGTTGTATTTTATCATTACATATACTACATTGTCTTCTATGCATTGCACTCACTACCCTATGACACACTTTAGTTCCTCGGTCCATACTCGACTGTTAAGGGTTTACCAATAAAATGGACCTTACACTCATCACATCATGCATGCAATAATCCTAGGTTAGTGACATACACTTTAGGCTAAATCATCACCTATTATATCATTTTGTAGTGGTATACACCTTTAGGTTACATCACCACTCCTTCATTTCATCTTGTAGTGATATACACTTAGGGATAAATAATCATTAATCCATTCATCTTATAGTGATATACGCTTAGGCTAAATTATCACTTACATGTTCATCTAGTCATGATATACACTTCAGTTATAGGGTTCACGCACACATCCTTTCTAGGTCACATCTTATCACTACACTTACACTTTCATCACAACGTGTTAGACAAAACACACACTACTCGACCATTTCTCGATGATTCTCTCTTGTTTACATTTCATTCTTGATTGGTGAGGGGGAAAAAAATGAACCTCATTACATACCATTCCATTCACTCGAGGGGCACGTGGATCCTATCATTCCATCTTACATTCCATTCCATCCATCCACAACATATTGCATTGTCTTGGGGGCATTTACTCTTGTTTATTAGTGTTTTACATGATCATTTTACTACACATGCTAGATTGACTTCTTATATGTCATTATCTATACCATCCACACATGTGCATTCACATATTTGTCTAGTTTGTGATCATAGATACATATCCTTCACATGTAGCATGGATACTCACCTTCTACCCTTCCTACACCGGTCCTTTAGGGGCATCCAATTCATCTCTCACAAGTGTTATCATTTCATTTTGTACTAAACACTTTACATTATTTGGTTATTCATGCTTTGACATATTAGTTATTTCTCTAACATGCTAATGGGGGTTCCATGTGCAAGTACTTGTTTTGTAAGATTACATGTTTCCATGACTACTTCTTTTACTTGTTTGTTACATTGTTTTCCATTGTTTTCTTTTGTATGCAGGAATTGCCCTATGTTTAGTGTGCACACTTGTTTTTTTTTTGTGGTCATGATGGCCTTGCATGTCTTGTGACATCGTGAGTGATGTCCCATGTTTTTCTACCCACTTTGTGTGGCTTACGTATCTTCTTGCGTGTTTTACATTACTTTGTTTGGTAGCTTACACACTATTTTTGTAGATTACACATGTTTTCCATATGCATGCATGTTTTACAATTGTCTTTGGCTAGCCTTCTTGTTTGTGTGTGCCTTGGTTTCTACCAAGAACTTTCCAGGTTACAGATACATGCGGTTGGTCCTCTTTTGGGGCTGCATTCTCCTATCAGGATGACATTGCACGCATCCTCAAAGAGGGGGCATCATTTGGGGTTTACATACTAACACAATGCATTTCTACAATTCAATTTAGTGCAATTCCACCCTTGGCATTGTGGGTTTACATACAACGAGTGGGTTCAAGACAGTCTACGAACCCCATACACAACGGATTTTACAGGACATGGTGTCTTTAGCATTATGGGAAGTAATTACAAGCTTGGAGGTTACAGTGGGTGTGCCTCTCTACACTACTTCGGCCAGTGGCATCAGATCACCCAAAAACTAGGACAATATAAAGATCTCTTCATACACATTCAGGGAAGCAGTTAGAGCTTGGAGGACACAGAGCATTTCCTCCCTACACTTCTTTGGCTAGGCTAGCGTGAGATCGCCCAAAAAATCATAGTATAGGATATCCTTCTACACTCTTTTTCTTGACATGGATTAGGTGCACATGTTTCATTTACATTTGTGTATTTTACATATACATGTGTCTTTTACATTGCATTTTTACACTTACATACATACATATTTGACTACTTGATCGTTTTCTCCTTGTAGGTCCGCCGTATGAGAAACAAACACTCAAATTGGGGGCAACAACAATAACAACAACAACACTTCACGATAACACACACTTTACTAACCATGTAGGTACATTACACACCACAACAACTACACACGTGTTTCGCCCTAGGTTCACTTTTATCACTTTTTATTTGCGCATTTTTCATCTTTAGTTTCCACATTCCATATTTTTGTCATTCCATGCTTTGTCTAGTCCTTGGCGCATTTCTACTACAATCTTCATGGAAATCAAGTATGCATCTCTATCTACTTTATGTTACTAAGATTTTAGCTCACCAACATAAAGTGGGGGCAAAATGTAGTCACAAAATCATGCACTTTAGACATTTATTTATCCCAGTTTCATACTACTATTTAGAAGGTTCTTGAGTGAAGAAAGTACTAATTAACCCCCATCTTTTGGCCATTTTGTTTTATTTTATTTCATCATTACCACCCCTTTTCAGCCACATGTCCAATCTATTTCAGCCATTTCCTCTAATTTTAACCTCGGTTGGGGTGCTCGGCCTAATCTTGGAGTGCCCATGGGTGCCCTGGTCCCACCAGGGGTGCCCCTATCCTTCTAGAGTTTTCCCACCACTTTTTGGGCTCTTTCTAGTTGTTTTACATCTTTATTTTTCTTGTGGTTGACCTTTTAGAGGTTAATTATGAAATTAGATCAAGAGAACCCTATAAATATAAAGTTATGAGACTATGATGAGGGACCTAACATCACTTAATACTATCAATCCTTTTGTCCACTCAAAATTCCCCTGCTTTTAAGAAGTTGAAAATTAAAATTTTGAGGTTAAGTGTCTTTTCTATTGTCCTGGTGATGTGAAAAGTCAAGAAATTGGGAAAATCTACATTTTTGGGTCATTTTGTGTGTTTTTCGGGCCTATCAGACATTTTTGTCCCGCGTGTCCTGAGTTCATTCAAGCTCTCTGTTCCGATCAGTACGGTTTACCGAAGTCTGTTCTTTTCGGGCCCGTCGGAACTTTTTGTCCCAAATGTCCCAAGTTCGCCTGGACCCGTTGTTCCCTTTTCGTCTGATTCGGCCGATTCGCGTATTCTACGTACTTTCATCCCACATGTCCCAAAAGAATTTGTGCGTCTTTTCCCCGCATCGCCCGAATCAGCCAAACCGCGTACTTCACGCTTTCGCATCCCTCGTGTCCCAAATGAACCAAGTGCCATTCGTGCTAATTTTTCCCGCTCTACCCAAATATCTTGCTTTTCAAATGCGCATTTATTGCCTTTCTCTCTCCTAAACGAATATATAATGAACTACCCCCTTTACGTTTTTGCACATTGCTTTCATGTTATCTATTGCTCGAACCCTTGCAACCAAAATTTCTGCGCGTATCCATTTCCCTTGCGATTCCATCCCAAGTCTAGCTTAAATAGGAACAAGTTTCACCACTCGAGTCTTACATTCCCGATATCGGGACAGTGAAGTTCACCACCTTGATTTTGGGGGATTTTGGGCAAGGATGACATGATGCAAACCCTTCACTATGGCACAAATGATTCATGACAATGGTTTGGAGTTCATCGGTGGCTTCCCAATTTCGATACAATGTGCGACACCTTTGTACTCGCTTGAGCTCATTTCATCCCAACTCAAGTGAACTAACGAACGTGCATGGAGAACTCATTGCAAGTTAGATGCCACTACCAAGCACATTAATCCCACATGGCAGAGACATAGCCGAGGCGTTGAAGAGATTCAGACAACGGATCCTTAAATTAGTGGGTCCCTCCCAATCTTGAACGCTTGTCTTCTTCTCCTTCTTTCTCTCGGATTTGTTGTAATTAGTTGGGGTATTGCGATTTGCAACCCTTTAACTAATCATTAGTTAAAAGAAGTAGTTATCGGGAGTAACTAATTTGTAAACTATATAATGGCCTCTCCTCACCATTTTGAAAAAGGAAGAACTTGGCTTATTTCTGAAAGTGTAAATAAATCTTAAAGAAATCAATATAGAAGGATTTTTCATTCTTTGTCTATCTGGTTTCCTTCATTCCTAAGTTATTCATTTAATCATGTTAGATCATTTGTCTGTATTATGTTGAGAAGCTTTGTATTCTTGTAGATGTTATTTACAGAACTTTGTGTCTTTTCAAATTTCATCTTATTAATATGATACAAATGATCTTATTCCAATTCGTTGTACCCTCGCATGCATAAAGAATTACTCTGTCATCTATAATTATGAATGGTGCCTTTCGCTCGTTCTCGCATTTTCATTCCTCACTCCTTTTGTGATTGATGATCCTCATAGAAAACACTTTCATAATATCCAAGTTCCACAAGAAAATCATGCTTTGTATATGTGTAAATAGGTTTGTTTCTGAATAAGGGAACCTCTCCCATTAAAGAGGAGGGACTTCTTGTCCCCTGACTATTGCTCTTCTTGAAGTCCTTTTTGACGACCAACAATTTTTGGCGACTCATTTGGGAAAATCATATTCCAAGTACTATAATCATTTATTGATCATCTTTTGATCTGGTGACTCCACATTTTACTTGAGGGAGAAGGGCCCTTGGTATTGAAGATTCTCAGTTTTAGCTCTTGGAACAGCAAGGTTTTCCTTTCCCTTCAACAAGAAGAAATAGAAAGGCTCGTTCGACAAGCACTCCTCCTGTCAAAGATAGAATCCCCTACGGGTGGTATTCCTTCAGAGAAAATCAGTCCTAATCTTTGAGCTTTGATTCTTGCTGGTGTTTCAGTTCCTCTTCAAGCCATTTTTCCAAGAATGGTGGTACCATTGCCTTGGGCCATTGTGTTGGGCTTCTTGCCCTTCCTCAACCTTTGCATGAGTTACCCAAAGGTAACCGGAAGAACTTTCCTAAATTCAAAGGCGATGGTAAAGTACATCCTGATGAACACATCGCAGCCTTCATAGTTACATGCGGAGTTCTGGGAGTTGAACATGAAGACGTCTCTGTAAGGATTTTTGTTGAGACTTTACAAGATAATGCTGCTGATTGGTTCTATCACCTTCCGGCCGGAGCTATCACTAGCTGGAACACAATGAGAACTAGGTTTGAAAACCATTTCAAACCGGTGGAAGACGTGCATGCTTTGCTAGCCCAAATTTCTCAAATAAAGAAGGAATCACAAGAGCCCATGAGAGAATTTGTGGCTCGATTCAACAGGTTGATTAACAAAATTCCACCAAATACTCAACCTGTAGATCAAATTCAAAAATGCTTCTTCTTAAATGCCCAATTGCCTGAAGTTAGTTATGCACTAAGAAGGGCTAATCTTGCAACATTGGCTGAGGATCAAACTCTTGTTGTTAGTGTTGAAGATGATTTAATCATGTCAGGGAAGTTGAGGAGAGACCCTTCCAAATCTAAGTCTGCTTCTTCCTCCTCTTCCACTCCTGGACCTAATACTAATCCATTGGTACAAAAACTTGCAAATGATCTCATTGCCATTAAGAAACAATTGGCTCAGCATGCTCCCTATGCAGACGTTCCAAGGAGGAATTTTCAGCCCAGAAATCGTTTGCCTGCTTCTCAAACAAGGCTAGCGCTTGAAGGACCTCCTATTAAAGTTCCTGTCAATGCAACCTATGAAGTTGAGGAACCAGAGGATGAGGAGGTTAATGAAGATTGTGAGGAATTTGTTGAAGAGGTTGATGATGAAATAGATGAACTTGAGGGATCTCGAGTTAATTTCTTCACCATTGAAGGCATTGATGAAGGGGATGATTACTGACGAAGTAGTAGCAGACATGAATAGCGAATCATACGCTATCATGACTCGAGAGCGGACAAATCGAGGAGGGAGAAAGTGATGCACCCACCAAGAAATCTAAGGAGTAGCCGACAACTATCCTGTAATTGCAAAAAGAGGATCTCCTATCCCTATTTCATCTACACCAAAGGTGAGTCTGTCACAATTCTCGCTACTAAAGTTACTTCTTTTCCCCTAAAATTGATAAAACTAGGATCTCAAGTGATGATAACCCATCCATCGGGTCTTTTGATATTATTGATCACCTAAAAAGACTAAGGTTCAAATCTCGGAAAGGTGAATATTATCAAACCCATCCCAAGGCTTTTGCTAAAATGATTCACTTTGTCAATTCCCATTCTAAAACTACCTCTAAAGGCCTTTTACCCACTCCTTCTGCACCACAGCCTAATCTAGTAGCCGTTGTCACCTCACCCAATGACAAAATCAAACCATTTTATGTAACACTCCTTATAGTTGGCCATAGGCTCAGTAATTGCGTCATAGACTCAGGAGCATCAGACAATGTAATGCCTGCCAAAGTAGCTCATGCCTTAGGCTTGACTCTCACACGCACTTACGGATCTTGTTATTCCATGGAGAGTAAGGAAGTGCCCTTGGTCGGAAGAATTAAGGATGCACAAGTGGCTTTTGCCACTTTGCCAGAGAAGAAAGTTTTGGCTACTATTCTAGTAGCAGACATTCCTCCTTCATATGGGATGCTGCTAAGCAAGAAATTTCTGTAAGGATGTGGGTGGAGAAATTCAAATGGATTGGTCACATGCCCTCATACCTGTTAATGGGCAAATGAAGAAGTCGCTTTACCACGAAGTAGTAGTCCGAGTATATTGTACAAAAAACTAATGATCCCAAAGCACAAATACTCTATGAGGATATGGGGCATGACAACTACATGATTATGTCTCCAGAAGAAATCCAACTCCCCAAAGTGTCACCTAAAGATCCTAATGATGTTTGGATATTAGAGTTTGATGGAAGTTGTTCTTGGTGGTGTCATATTGATGTCACTTGAAGGAAGCATTCATCCTTTCTCATTCAAGTTGCGCAATTTGAAAATACCAATAATACGGTAGAGTATGAAGCTCTCATTCTTGGACTCCAGTGGAAAAAGAATAGGGTGTGAAGAATCTTCTAGCTCATGGGGATGCGGAATTGATTGTCAAGCAAGTTAGAAACCTCTTCCGGAGGTAAATAATGGAAGGTTGAAACATTACAGGAATCGGAGTTTGGGACTCCATTGAATTTCTTGACGCCTTCTCCATCGAAGCAAAGGCCTAGGGAGAAGAATACTGTGGTGATTCACTAGCATCTCGTGGTCACTTTGCTTATACCTCATCCTGACTTTTCTCAAGATAAGTTCACCATCGAGATGATCCATAGACCCAGTGTACCTGATAATACAAGTAACTGGAAAGTTTTCAATGACGATCAACACTTTCTTTCTTTCTTAGAACTCAAGGATAATTTTGAACAGTTGTACTTTGAAGGAAGCGATAATTTGCCTCGTGAAAGTGTGCCCTTTGACAAAGAAGCCGCCAAAGAAGAAGAAGCGGATCAGGATGGATGTATCAAACTCAAAGGAAACAAGATTCCAAAAGGATTGGTGAGTTTAGAAAACTGTTTGACAAACACGACAGGTATGTAAAGTTTAGAGCTTCTACTGGACCCCAACAATTAGCCGAATATGACAAAATCAATATTGGGAGTTCTACTGATCCTAAACTCGTGAACATTGGAAAATGTTGCACCTCAGAAGAAAAGAAGAAGGTAATGAGTCTTTTGAAAAAGTATAAAGATGTTCTTGCTTATTCCTATGAAGATTTAAAAGCTTTCCAACCAAAGGAGATGCAGCATTTTATCCCTCTCAAACCTGGGATTAAGCCTTTTAAACAGAAGCAGAGGCAATATAATCCTAAAATAGCTGACACCATCTTTCAGGAAATACAGAAGTTATTAAAGGCTAAAATCATTTTTCCTATCCATCATTCAACATGGATTGCCAATATTGTGCCTGTTAGAAAGAAAAATGGTGAGATTCGTATCTGTGTTGACTTCAGGAATCTAAATCAAGCTTCCTTGAAAGATAATTATCCCTTACCTATGATGGATCAGGTCTTGCAAGCAGTAACGGGATCCGAAATGTTGTCTATGCTTGATGGCTTCTCAGGATATAACCAGGTAGAAGTTAATACCGCAGATCAACACAAAACGGCTTTCACTACCCTTGGGGTACCTTTGCTTACAAAAGGATGCCTTTTGGGCTCATTAATGCCGGTGCCACTTTTCAGAGGGCTATGGATTTGGCCTTTGGAAGTTTGAAAGGAAAGTGTATCGTCGTATACCTTGATGACTTGACTGTATTTTCTAAAACAAGGGCGGATCATTTCCAGCATCTAGAGACAGTTCTGCTAAGATGTAGAGAACATGGGATCTCTTTGAATCCTAAGAAATCTATTTTTGTGTCACGGAGGGGAAATTATTGGGGCACGTTGTCTCCAAAGATGGTATAAAAATCGATCCTGAGTGAGTTCAAGCTATTCAGCAAATTCCTCTTCCAACCAGCAAAAAGGGAGTGCACTCTTTCTTTGGTAAGATCAACTTTCTGAGAAGGTTCATCCCTGATTTTGCAGAGCTAACTTTGAATATCTCCCAAATGATGAAAGGAAAACAAACGTTTGGTTGGTCTCCTGAAGGGAAAGAAGCCTTTGAAGGTATTAAAAGGGCCATTGCTAAAACTCTGTTTTAGCATGTCCAGATTTCAACAAAGATTTCATTATCTATTGCTACGCCATGGATAACACCTTGGCCTGCTTGTTTTGACTCAGGAAGATTCTAATGAGCATGAACTCCCAATTGCATTTATGAGCTATATTCTAAAAAATCATGAGTTAAAATACACCATAATGGAAAAACATGCTTTTGCAGTGGTTAAAGCTGTCAAGCAGTTTCGTTTTTACATTCTTAACTCTCACTCCACGGTGTTGGTACCGGATACAACTATCAAGTCAATTCTCACACAGCAGGAATTTGGATCCAAGAGAGGGAACTGGGTGGCCAAGGTTCAAGAATATGATATTGACATCAAACCAACCAAGCTCATCCGTGGAAAAGGCCTGTGTGAACTCATCGCTGAAGGAGCTAGACATGAGTTACTGGAGGATAAAGTTGGTCTTCCTACCGTTCTGTTTCTTAGCTCAGTTGATGAATGGTATGCTGATATCGCTCACTTTCTCACCTATGGAGAATGCTCCTCTCATTTGACTGCCAAAGAGAAGAGAGCCGTTAAACTAAGGTCAACCCAATATGTGTTGTGGGAAAACACCTTGTTTAAACGTGGGTTAGATGGAAGGTTTTTGAAATGTGTGGACAAGGAGCAGCAGAAGAACCTACTCTCGGCACTTTTCATGATTAGGCATGTGGAGGACATTACTCATCAATCTTTGCTCATAAAATACTTCATGGAGGATATTACTGGCCTACCTTGTTCAAGGATGCATCAAAATGGGTTGATAAATGTGAGGCTTGTCAGACTTTCGTGGGTAGACCCAAATTGGCCTCCTTGCCCCTTAAACCAGTTGTGATCGAAGAACCTTTTCAAGTAATGGGGTTTAGATTTCATTGGAACACTTAATACCTCTTCTAGTGCTGGTCATACCCACTTATTAACCGCCATGATTGTTTCACCAAATGGGTAGAAGCCATTCCAAAGAAAGAGTACTACTTGTAGTAGTATGCAATTTTATCAAAGAAAACATCTTGATAAGGTATGGTGTGCCAAAAAAAAAGATTGTGATGATAATGCTTCAAACTTTTCTTCAATCGAGATGATGGATTTTTGCTATGGATATGGCATCACCCTAGCTCACTCCTCGATTACTATCCTCGGGAAATGGACAAGCGAGTCAACAAAATAAAAATCGGTGGCCATAATAAGAAAATTAGTCAACGAATCCCAACGAAAAGCGCACAAGAAACTCTATGATGCTCTTTGGGCGAGATAGGATCACACCTAAGAGATCCATTGGGATGTCTCCTTTTCGGGTAGTATATGGAGTGGAAGCCCAATTGCGCACACGGTGGAGCTTCCACCTGCATTTAATGAAGGCCATTGAAGATACCGTTTCAATGATTCTTTGGATAAGAGAATCACGTATCTTCACAAATTGAATGAGGACAGATTGAAGTTCTAATAGGATATCCCCACCAAATGTAAAGTAAAGGTCTTGTTTGATAAGAAAGCCAGGTTCAGGGATTTCAAAGTTGGAGACACTGTTTTGTTGTGGGATAAAAGGCATGAACCTCGTGGTAGCCATGGCAAGTTTGATTCTCTTTGGCTCGGACCTTTCAAGATCAGGCACTTCGCTGGTAAGAATTATTTTTACCTTGATTATATGGATGGTTCTTCTCTCCCACTTCCTTATAGTGGGCAGTACCTGAAACTGTTTAAGTCGTAGGTGATTAGGAAGTCCTGTGTATATTCTGTATAGTGTGTGTCCTCCTTTCCTTCCCTTGTTTTTGTGTGTTGTTTGCGGTGTTGTCTTCTATATTGGTTTGCTTTTTGACTCCGTTGCCCAATGGATAAGGTACTGGTCTACTTCCTTGAGTTTGTCTAAATTCTTGCCTTGTCTCATTCTTTGAATCTATGCCAAGTCATCCCCAGAAGGAGCCAGCTATTGTCCACTCAAAATTCCCCTGCTTTTAAGAAGTTGAAAATTAAAATTTTGAGGTTAAGTGTCTTTTCTGTTGTCCTGGTGATGTGAAAAGTCAAGAAATTGGGAAAATCTGTGTTTTTTGGGTCATTTTGTGTGTTTTTCGGGCCTGTCGGACATTTTTGTCCCGCGTGTCCCAGGTTCATTCGGGCTCTGTTCCCGATCGGTAGGTTTACTCAGAAGTCTGTTCTTTTCGGCCTGTCGCTGAACTTTTTGTCCCAAATGTCCCAAGTTCGCCTCGGACCCATTGTTCCCTTTTCATCTGATTCGGCTGATTCACGTATTCCGCGTACTTTCGTCCCGCATGTCCCAAAAGCATTTGTGCGTCTTTTCCCCTTGATCGCCGAATTGGTCGAACCGCGTACTTCGTGCTTTCGCGTCCCTCGTGTCCCAAATGAACCAAGTGCCATTCGTGCTAATTTTTCCCGCTCTACCCGAATATCTTGCTTTTCAAATGTGCATTTATTGCCTTTCTCTCTCCTAAACGGCTATATAATGAACTACCCCCTATGTGTTTTTGCACACTGCTTTCATGCTATCTATTTCTCAAACCCTTGCAACCAAAATTTATGTGCGCGTATCCATTTCCCTTGCGATTCCATCCCAAGTCTAGCTTGCAGCTTTGCTCTCCGAGTTACTATCAACATGAAGATCAAATTCCAGGGGCAGGAACAAGTTTCACCACTCGAGTCTGCCGTTCCCGATATCGGGGACAGTGAAGTTCACCACCTTGATTTTGGGGTATTTTTGGGCATGGATGACATATGCAAACCCTTCAATATGGCACGAGATGATTCATGACGGTGGCTTCCCAATTTCAAGACAATGTGTAGACACAGATTGGCTAAATGGAGCTCATTCGATCCGACTCAAGCGAACTAACGAACGTGCATGGAGAACTCATTGCAGGAGTTAGATGCCATCGCCAAAGACACATCGGTCCCACGTGGCAAGAGACATAGCTGAGGCATTCAAGAGATTCAGCACAACGGATCCTTAAATCAGTGGGTCCCTCCCAATCTTGAACACTTGTCTTCTTCTCCTTCTTTCTCTCGGATTTGTTGTAATTAGTTGGGGTATTGCGATTTGCAACCCTTTAACTAATCATTAGTTAAAAGAAGTAGTTACCGAGAGTAACTAATTTGTAAACTATATAATGGCCTCTCCTCGCCATTTTGAAAAAAGGAAGAACTTGGCTTATTTCTGAAAGTGTAAATAAATCTTAAAGAAATCAATACAGAAGGATTTTTCATTCTTTGTCTATCATCGGTTTCCTTCATTCCTAAGTTATTCATTTAATCTTGTTAGATCATTTATTAGTATTATGCCGAGAAGATTTGTATTCTTGTAGATGTTATTTACAGAACTTTGTGTCTTTTCAAATTTCATCTTATTAATATGATACAAATGATCTTATTCCAATTCGATGTACCCTCACATGCATAAAGAATTACTCTGTCATCTATAATTATGAATGGTTCCTTTCTGCTCGTTCTCGCATTTTCATTCCTCAGTCCTTTTGTGATTGATGATCCTTATAGAAAACACTTTCATAATATCCAAGTTCCACAAGAAAATCATGCTTTGTATATGTGTAAATAGGTTCGTTTCTGAATAAGGGAACCTCTCCCATTAAAGAGGAGGGACTTCTTGTCCCCGATCGTTGCTCTTCAAGTCCTTTTTGACGACCAACAAGTCCATACGAGTTGCATCCATCTATCAGGACGGAGATAACTTGCATCCGCATAGCTCCATCATCAAGGTTAGGACATCTCGCATCACACTTCATAGGGGAGGGATTATATTCTATTTTATTACATGCACACATTCTATTCTATTTTCTACACATAGTTATTACTTGCAACTTCACAAAGTGTGACTGACACAAGAGCAACCTAGGGCATGTTCACACACACTTGCACATAGAACTACATCGGGTCTGAGATGTACTGCAATGCTCAGTTAGTAAGCCCACCATTATGGCCGCGGAGGACACTTGAATCTAACCCCTTCATATGCATTATTATTTTTTAGGATTTGATGCTCGTTTTGGGGTCTTGGGTCTTTTATTCATCTTGGTAGTATTGGTGACATTCTGGCATGAAGATAACAAAGTTGATGTGACACACAATGAGGGTTTTAGACCACCTTCGACCTCTGTAAAAACTAGTTTCGTAGCTTTCACACAAATCATGGTGCCTAGATTGCATACTAGAATGCTCGTAGGCACCCCAGTCCTCTTCTAGGCACCCCAGTCCTCTTCTAGGCATAAAAATCATTTCCATTATGTCCATTGATTTGATGATAAACACAAAATGGGAGACCTTGATATTTGACTAGCCGATAAGGAGGATATCAATGAGTAGTTGGCAAATTGATCAATTGATGAGAAAGGAGTTGGAGAATAATATCTTGTTGCTTAGTATTGAGACCAAACTTTAGAGGCATGGGGAGTAGTAAGGCTTGAGATTTAGTGATATGATCACATGTTGAAGACATAAAATAAGGATGAGAAGAAAAACTAGTCTGAGCCACGAGAAACATCCTTAAGATGTTAGATTTTAGATTGAAGAGATGTAATCCTAGATTTCATAGCTTGAAATTTATCTTTAAATACATAATGTAAAGCTTGAATTGATTTGTAAATAGATTGATTGGAATTAGGACCAAGAGAGTCATCAGAAAGACGATCGAAGATAGCATTGACTTGTGAAGGTGGCGTGATGATAGGAAGATACATAGTGTCTAGGGTTTTTGGAGATTTTTTTACAAAATTGGTGCATTTGAAGCAATTAAAGCAAGGGAACTTGAGAGGCCTTATGAGCCAAGAGAAGAAAATGCGGATCCAACAAGAGTGAAGCGAGATAGGTTCACCAAATGATTAAGCAAATATTGAAAATACAAATGCTAAATTCTAATTATAGAGTAATAACGCAATATATATGTAATAAAGTACATATTTGAAACAAAAGCAAGTAAAATAATATATTTAAAACCCTAAGTGCAATAGAAGGGATGAGATACTTAGTTGATTTTGTAATAATATTGAAGTTGTGACGAGCTAGAAAAATGATGGAACATGAAGGCATCTTATGTCGCAATGAGCCCAAAAAATTATGCGAGCGCCAAAAATCTTTGGGACTAGGCGCTTGATTAAATCAAGGACACATAGGCATTGTAGACCATTTATGGGCACCGTGATCGCTCAAAACCTTAGAAATTAATTTTTTTAGTGTTGCTTCTATGTTGCTTCTCTTTGTTGTTGATCGCGTGTACGTCACACACTAAGTCCACAAGATTTTCATGTAACTGCAAATAGAAAGCAAACCTACTAAAACCCAAAACACATCAAATTATAAAAAGAAAAATATACAAATGGGGATTCATAATGACCTTGGTGGTCACTAACCGAGTGAACTTACAATCGAGCACTATATTACATTTCAAACTCTATGCAGCTTATGTATGTGTGTGTGTAGAATCATGCCCTAGGTGGATCTTGTGCAAGATTTACTTGATAGCGAGAAAGTAGCTAGATGTGGAAAATGTAAGTAGATGTGTGCTTGGAAAAATGAATTTCCCCTCCTATGAAGTGCACGCAGAAGAATAAAGTCCCTTATCCTTGAATGGATGTTAAATGGATGCTTTGATGCTCTTGTAATGCCTTTGTATGTAATGTTAGGTGATAGTAGTAGATGTTTAGTGTTTGGTCCTTTATTATGGTCACACAACTTTATATTTATATGATTCCCTTATTTGAATTTTGTAATTAACCATTAAAAAGGCTGACCCATAAGAAAACAAGATGCCCAACAACTAGAAAAGATCCAAAATATGTGAGCAAGATACAAAGAGGTCGGGGTGTCGGGCGTTGGCTTCTGGTTGGGCACTTGTGTCTAAACTTAGAAAAGTTAAAGTATCGAATGTCGATTGGGAAATAAAGTGTGTAAGACCAAGAAGGAAAATAGAAAGAAAGCAAAGAGGCCAAAGACAATGGTCAATTAGTACTTTTCTCACTTAGGAATCATATGAATAGTGGTATGTGACTATGACCTAGAAATGTACCTAAAGTGCATGATTTAGTGTCTATAATAGCTGCAAATGACATATATCTTTTATGACTATTTCCTAAAATTTTGGGTGGAAAAGCTTTGGATTGGTTCTTACATCTCCCAAAAGGTCAAATCATCACTTTTGCGGACCTCTCGGAGAAATCCTTCAAAAAATTCTCCCTTAACCTCGACTCAAAAATAACAATGATGGATTTGTGTAATGCAAAACAATAAACCAATGAAAGCTTTGCACAATTCTTATAGTGGTGGAGAGGAATTACAAGTTGATTCCCATGTTCCATTCCAAAAAATAGTTAGTTAACATCTTTGTACCAAATCTTAACAATGAATTTTCCTTTCACATGCAGATGCACTGCCTCAACAATTTTGAGGAGGTTATAGAGAAAGGGAATTCAAATAGAAAAATCCCTCATTGTAAAGGCTTAATCAAGCCTCATTCTAAGGATAACAATCACACCAATAACAATAACACTCATAAATATAAATCTAAATACGTCAATCACAATTGTAATGTTGTTAATGATGGTGTAACTGATAATCGCAATGTACATAATGTGCGAATAACCAAACTAGCAAATCTAAATCCAAACAATCCATTATGGTTCCCAATAAAGAAGCTTCCCCTCCTCGTGATAACAAGCGAAGAAAATTTACGCACTGTTAGGGAGATTTTTTCAAGTGTTTTACAATAATTGACAAGTGCCAACATGGTCACTTACCCTATCACAAAGCCCTAGGTTGAAGGGGAACCAAAATTGTCTTAAGACAAGGCAAATGAGTATTACGATTTTCATCACATTAATGGCCATCCTACAGATCGTTGTTTGAGGCTTCACTACTACATTCAAGACCTCATTGATAGTGGAGACATCGTGGTTGAAATCCCCTCATCTAATAAGACACCTAACAATAATTTAAAGGTGTTTTCAAACCCTTTTCCTAAGCATGGTGCAAGTGGACAAGCTATTGAAAAAGGTCATTCATCAAATAATGTTGACTTTAATTCTATCATATCATTTGTCGAAGACACTACTCCACACAAAGTTAAATGTCAGTTTACACCCTTGGAGAAAGTCTCTCTAGTGTATTTCATCAATTAGTAAAGGCTAAGATGATAAAATATCCAATCACAATACCCTTCTTTAAAGGGGAACCCAAGCCTAAGTGGTATAAAGATCATAATATTGTGAATACCACCACATTAAAGGCCACTCTATGGATCATTGTACAAGTCTCTCGCCATCACGTCCAAGAATTAATTGATGATGGAGTCATCAAAATAGAAATCGACAATGAAGTTATCAAAATTGAAAACATGTCAACTACTACAACTTCTAGTGAAGAGTTGAACGTTGTCCAAAATTATTTACATGATAAAACTCAATGAGATCAAGATGAAAAGGGTCAAGTATCTATAAACCAAAACAAATAAATCTCTCCTTTGGATGCTCTTCCATTAGTGTAATTAGAAATTGAAAGTGTTTCAGATAACTATCTTCAAACATCGAACGGAACTTGAACATGATGCAAGACTCCTTTCCAATCCATGATATAAATGAATACTCTAAAGAAGAGGGTCAATCATTGAAAACCTTGAGATTTATTATATCATTTTAATGTTAGATCCTACACCCGACATCCCTAGCATTTTTTTGATACACAACAACAAATTTTGACACTTGCAACTACTCAACCTTCTATCTCCATAATACTTCAAATGGCCAGTCTTGAATTTAATAATGTTTCACAATAGTTATCCGATGTAGAGTCTTCTTATGTTTTACATAACATTATTAAAAACTCAATGACTATACCTACATGTTAACACACACACACACATGTGTGTGTGTGTATGCGTATGCATGTATGCATGCATTCACTCCATGAGGTGGGTATTCCTAGGGGTATCCTTACACAACCATTTCGAGCTATAATCATAAATATGTCATCAAACAATATAATCTTATCATTTGGTACATGGGACCTTTTGACTATTGACATCCCCAACACCAATTTCCAACACATTGAAGCATTCATCAATAATCATACAATTAAAAGAACATTTATAAATAAAGAAACAACATCAAATATTTTCTCTATAAAGCCTACAAGGTGCCTCGATGCTCATCTAGGGATCAATCCTTCATTCCTCGCATCATTCCACTCATGGGTGAATATGAATTTCAATGTATTCTTCACATCAACAAATTGTCTCTAACATCACACATGTTTTTTTTGATCTCATCAAAAACTTATCCAATCACATACTCGTTGACTTGGATCGTGTCTGCCCAAGTATTGTACATCAAGACTCATCAAATATTAAGATTTATTTTAAATATTTCTATATATTATGTTGACTTGGACCTTGTTCACCCCAGTCCCATAGTAAATCAGACCAATCAAAATTCATAAACATGGACCTCTCTCCCAATGAGTCCATTACAAACCTTAGTCTCGCAAAAAGACAAAAAATCAAAAAGCGTAAAAAGAGAATTAAAATCCATATCAAACCCATCATTAATGTACTATAAGAAAATCAAAAACATAAAATCAAAAACATCTTATCCACAAGTAATCTCCACACTAGGGAGGCTGCTTCCACGATTAATTCATCTAACACACAATTTTAATTGTTTCATCCATTCACGTATAGCTTAATCGTGACATCATCATCTCTCCACATTCTTCTCCTATACGACACATGTTAATATTGTTCATCTTAGGCATTGTGTGTCTCATCCATGTTATGGTTTCTACCATTCTAGATCTTTTTACCTACGGTTTTGTCTAAAATCTTACTGATGACAAATCCTCCTTTCAAACAAGTTCTCTCTTTAATGAAAGCACTAAACTTATTTACCCATATCTTTTGATCGTCCATCTCTATCTAAGGTGTTGAACCCTTGCATCCTACTAGTCACATGAGGCTAAGATTTGGGGAAAATGTTTCCTTCCCAACAAGAAAATATCAACATACAAGGAAAAATCAATCTAAAATACTAAAAATATATCAATCATTATACCTTTCATCCTTCATAGTCTTCGGTGATGAGCCCATACTTCTTACTAGTAGTATGAGACTGGGAAAGGAGGTAGGTATCCTTACCCATGTTTTGTATTCGATGTTGAGCCCTTTCCTCTTACTAGTGGCATGGGGCAATATGTAGGGTGTCATTTTAAAAATTGAATAAAATAAAGCCTTCAGATAATCTGCATAAAAATTGCTTAATCATACACCTCCCAAGAGGTCGCTCATGTTAAGAGAGACAACAATTCCTTCAACTAGATCTTGTCAATTAGTAGGCTGCCAATGGATCTAAGTCTAATCAAAACCTATAAAGTGAAATCATGTTGGAATCAATCATGTAATCTTAACAGAGATGAGTCACATTTTCCCAAATGGATCATTGTTACACCTTGTGTCTTGGAATCCTTCATCTTCATTTTAATATCACTATTCTCCTAATTCTCATGTTCTTCTTGGCTCTCGGTGGTGAGCCCTCACATATTCATAGTTACGCGGAGTCACGAGTGGAGTGAGATATCCTATCACTATATCATCTATATTCTGCCAATGGAATGAAATGCTTACAATTGTTTGAAAGTGAGTTCAGACGGTGTACCCTTTTACTAAGTCAAAAATACAAAAACATTCAAATATGTTCAAAAATACAAAAGACATTAAAATATGTCTTAAAATGCAAAAACATTCACATATGTTCAAAAATACAAAAACATTCAAAGATGTTCAAAATTCAAAAAAATCAAATATGTTCAAAAAACCAAAAAGAATATAAAACTTGCAAAAACGAAAAACAATATAAAACCTGCAAAACTAAAAAAATTATATAGATAAAAAGTAAAACATTCAAAAATGTTTGACAAAATCTTAGCAATTGCATAACACAATTCAACAATATTGTTATTTGATGACACTCCTATTGATCATTCCAGATCATCTTATGATAACCACTTTTCTTTCTCGTGGCATATATCTATGCTCGGAGGAAAATAAACAATTAACCCTTCATGATATAACATTTTCTTGGGGCACACTTGGTTTTCATGTTTTTCCTCACATCTCAACATCTTTTCCTAGAAAATTGATTTAATCCAATACAAATCAAACTTCAATGGGATCTAATAAGAGTTTCACGAGGAGTATCTAATATTACTCTACTCTTCATCCCGATCCAATCCCCTTACATTTCTAAGATATCACTTGTAATGCCCAAGAAACAACACCACAAGGTTCCAAGTAGAGAAACTCAACAATGCATAAGACACTTACATAAGTCATCGACTCACATAGACACCTGACAACACCCTATACATGTCGATGCCACACTTTCCCCAAAGAACAAATGCTAACAATGACCCAACCATAAGAAAAGGACTCAAGGATTGGAAAACCCACAACACATCATTACCATGATTACATATTAGTTACGATTAACATTCCAAGAACATTATTATGCAAAAGATAATTTTATCCTTTTTCCACCTACAGGTTTTTAAATTCATTTCACATTCAACTTACAGTTTGACCATTTAAGTTGGCTCCTTATCCCTTATGACAATCTCCATAACTTACATAATTATTTTCCATATTTCAAATTGCATACAAAGTACCTAATTCTCTCGTTCTTATGTTAAGATTATGCTTCCCAAATGTTATTCAAAGTTTAAATTTTACCCCCTTTACACAAGTGAATCGGACGTGATACCAAGAAAGAAATCTTAGGATTTAAGGAAGATTTAGATTCAAGATACCTTTTTCCCATAAACATTCTTTGATCACGGTATATTTATTTCCCATCATAGTTAAAAATAGTTCAAAAACTTGTTGAATCCATTGACATTTCCACATTAAGAAATTCTATTTAGATTTATATATATCTTTTGTTTTCTCGAAGTTTGATCACACCAAGGCAAATCATATTCTTTTTAACACAAGTAAATGTCTAATTGAGTTACAAGGACTCCAAGAGTGACATTATTCCTAACCTCAAATATCATTTTACTCTTATATGCTTTACTCTAACATCGCACTATGGTCTCATTAATAGCATCACTTTATAACAAAATAATTACAAAGGTACTTGTCTAACATCTTGAATAAGTACATGATTGGAAGTATTATAAACTACACATGAACCACAAGTGATTTGTGTTCAAGGTAGGGTCCCATGATTCTACATTTCATGATTCCACATGTGAAATTTCTTTTATTCTTAATGTCATAAAAGGCATAACAAGGGATTACGGGACAAAATTTTTTGGTTTCTGGGTTCTCTAAAGTCAACATATTTCAAATCAATTTCATTTGCAAGGAGTTACTTACCATTTTCTACCCACGAGTTAACCCCTTAATTAGCCAAGGTTTGGCTTAATTCCAATTGCACCTAAGGATCTACACCCTAACTATATATGAGTTTAAGGTGAGAGTACATATTTATGCTAAACAACCTTCATGAAAGACTAAGGTGTTATGTTGTTAGTAACCAAGGTAACACATTTATCTGTGAAGAACTAAGGAGATCATTAACAAGAGTTTAAGTCAAAGCACAACTATTTCCCTAGCTCCATTTGTGTCATCTGGATCCAAAAAGGAATTCATTCGATGACAAGAAAAAATTTCTAGATCTAACTTTGTAAGACTGGGATTCCACTAGGATACTAAGGGAGTAATAGCTCTACTTACTCCATATATGGTAAGGTTACACCGCATAGTCATTGCTTTGAACAAGGACTCTTAAGGTGACTTCCAGAGTGGTCTTCACCACTCAACATGGTGTCGGACCTGAAGAGAAGACATTCCCCTTACCCCATGCACGGTTACCAAACCTAAAAGGAAACCACATACTCCGGATAAAGTTTGACCATGTCATTCCTAAAAGATGGGTTCACGACAAAGTCGCTAAACATACCGACTATGATGGTAAACTCAAACTAGGGTTTTATTTACCTAAAATAGGAGGTTCCATCGAGTGTAAAAGTTTAAGTTCATTCTACGGTTTCAATTTCTTCTATGGTAAGAAGGATCACACATGAAGACATGTTATGCATGAATCTTATACTAGGGTTGAGTGTTTTGATTAAATCTCTTTATTACATTTACAAGGTAAGAATATAACACACTAATTAATTAATCATTTATTGAACACTGAAAATGCACTACAAGATATTAACTTCAAATTCATTTACCATATATATATATATATATATATATATATATATATATATATATCAAACCTTTTTACCATACGTAACTATGAATCAAATTGAACCTATGATTAAATGCACATTTCCCAAGGCATTCCTAAAACTAGCATCTCATACATACTACCAAATTTCAAATATAAACTTTTCTATTACTTTGCAATTACATTAAACATATATACATTTTCCAATAAAATATATAAAATTACAATAATAAATAATGAATTTCACCACGCCTTTTCGCCATCTTACTTCCATCTTGCAAAACCATGTGAGCATGAAATCAATGATAAATCGCTAACATGGCATCCACCTAGATCTAGCATAATTAACATTTTTTAGTTTCCATTTACATTATAATAATAATAATTTGCATTCTAAAGGAGAGGGTTAGAGACACATGTTTATTTCATTTCAGTTCACTTCATTTCTTAACCCAGGAGAAAGAGAGAGATAGGGAGGAGAGAGAAACACTATTTTTCCAAAAGTCAAATTTTACATAACAAGCCACAAGATAGAGTTCCAAATAGTTATTTACAAGTGTCAAAAAGTTTCCATGGTGGTTGGGTGACCCGACGGGGTCCTTCAACTTTTTTTACGTTTTCCTACTAGATGAAAAAATGTTCAATTTAGGCTCGGAGGCTAAGAAACCACTTTCAATCATTGTCTTTTGATGAGAAAACACACCATGGGTAAATTTCTATGTGTCCTCACATACACCGATAATTCACAAGGACTTGGCATAATTCAGAACTGGTGAATGGTTTACGATTGGTGAATGGTTTTCTGAGACACCGGTTGTAATTGTGCCTATTTGACCTAGTCAAACAACGTCCCGAGGCCTACAAAATTCCTTCGCCAAACTATCTAGAAGAGTGTTTTTCCCCAAACTGAAGGTTACATGAAATAGTCTAGTAAAAATACTAGAGGTTTGTGAAGGTGGGTAGGGATTTCGTTGCTTAGGGTTCAAACGGTGGTTCAAATGAAAGCCAATTTTTTCAGTTTTGGAAACTTCCTAAAAGTGTGAAACAAAGTAATAGGGCTCCAAGAGGGGTGGCGAAGAGAGTGTCAATGGTCAAAAGAGGTCAAGTTAATGCTTGATGTGACTCTCTACATAACAAGGAACACATACGATGTTTGACATCCCTTTATGGGGCTCATAGTGTTGTTTTATAGTCTCTGGGAAATACATCTTTCTAACTTTGTAAGGTAGACAAAAATGGTTGTTTTGATTAACTCATTTGGTTCTCGCCAAAACCGATGGACACGAGTATCAAGTTTTTTGACACCATGGGTTTAGCAATGCATGAGGTTGTCATCATGAAATGGTTGAGGGTCAAATAGTAAGTCGGTAGAGAAAATCACGAGGTGTTGTTTTATTGATTACACTAGTCATCTGGTTAAAATGTCCAATTGTTTGAGTATCTAATAGTTTAATACTTTTACTTTATTGCAAATGAATAACCAAATTATATGAAAATTATAAGAGATAAAGGTAAGGAGACCATGCCTGCAATACCCGCACCCGTAGTGCAAGTGGTGCTCCAGATGGGTTTACCCGCATTCTACAAGGCTCTAACTCTCCTTTTGAAAATTATCAAGACAATTCGCGTGCATCGAAAACTCCTCTATGTTGGACCATTCAAGATACATCTTGGGCCACATATACGCTAACCCTCAAAGCATGAAGAGATCCATAACACCAACTAACTTCCCATAAAATCGACCATCTCATGTGGTGTTTTGTCAAGTTTTGTAGCTATCGAAACCTTTAAATCCTTCTCACTTATTGCATCTTGTACAACCACTATGGCATTAGAACCACAAACTGCTAATTTCTCCAGTATTTCCATATGTACCAAAATAACTAACATCTTCACTCAAAGTGGATTTTAAATAACACATTTTCATGCAAGTTGATTATCGTTTCCCTTGTTTGCATCCAACATGATACCTCAAGCCATCCTAACGCCATGATGACAAGTCCCAAGTAAAAAAAAAAGAAAGAGCATGCTTGTAACCTGAGAAGCCATTGTAGTGGAGTCATTGGGGTCTGCACCAATGTATCAAAAAGATTCCCAACGTATATGAAGAAAATAAGAACAACTGCCCCATGCATAAATGCTTCCACCGATCCCCAACACCATCAACACATAATCTAGTGTGTCTACAGATGAAAATAGCTTGTAGAAGGCCACACTTCCAACTGAATCACTCACTTCTTTCAGCTTCTCCTCATTATGTTGTGTTTTTCCACTACCTATTTCTAGTTCCTGGTACCCACAGAGTTGTCAACCATTGTTTTGACAAAGGAAACTTCAGGAGCTTCCATGTTTTCCATACATGCCTACCAGTGCATCTGCAACCACAATATTGAAAAATTTTTCTATGCTATGATGGATGCACAAGTTTCAGAGATCTTAATTGGCATAGGCTATGGAGGACGCTGGAAAAGTTGTGGGATTTGGACCTACACCTGCAATTAGCATTTCTTGAAAGTTTCAAAACCTTTTCAACAAACCCACTTTGTGCATATCCTACAGTTCATGTTATCCACACAACCACATTTTTTATTTTTTTATTTTTTAGACATTCTGTCAAATAGCTCACCTCCCTTGTGAATGTTCCCCACGTATGCATACATGTCTATAGAGCATTTGCAACTACAACATATGAAAAAATACTGTATATTTCCTAATTAGTTGGACGTCCATACTTGTTCAAATCTGAAATTTTTTGGCACAGTGGGAGTGCGTAGAAAAGTAAATTGACCACGTAAGCTTCATTTTTATTTTAATAACACGTAATGATGCAGTCCCAGTGGAGGAGGGCTATAAATATTTCAATGGCATGAGTTCCTCTAATAGAATTACGCTTAGAATTGATCATTATGTCTGCATGTTTGACATTCTTAGCCGTTACCTATCTTGACAAAACTCTAACTTATCATCAACATGCCAAGTAAACCTGTGGTGATTGTGTGAGTACATTTTTTTGGTGCTTAAAGAGCACGTAAGAATACATGTATAGGTGAGATCTCCATTAAACACAGTCCCCCATCATTTCTACTCTTGTTGCAACTATCCACTTACTACTGAATTTACAACGTTTCCTTGGGTTTCACCGTGGTAAAAGTATGTGGATCTCAAAATAAAGTGTTTGTATTATTATGCAAGGAAATGATAGGTCTGATTGGGCGTTAATAAAGCCCATGTGTTGTGTCAGCCTCCTGCCACACATCTACCCCTTCCACATGCCTCCATCACTTCCACAATCCTCCTTTCACCAACCACTTTTACTCTTCACCAACTTCTGCCACACATTTCCCTCCCTTTTAAAAAACTAATATTTTTTATTATTTTGGGAAGTACATCACTGGGGGCATTCATATCTGTTTATTCTTCATTGTGGAACACTTTAGGGGAATAGTCACATGTCGTTATTATCAATTGTGTTACATTGTTGTTGTTAGATGTTAATCTTGTGTAAGTAGTCTTGTTAGCATCTTGGTTTGTCTATAATCTTGGTGCATCTGTATTACTGTATGCATAAGGGTTTGTTTTTGCAATCTTGTCATTGTTTTACAATTTCTTTTGTGTATGCTTTTAATCATGGTGTTAATTAACATTCCATAATAAAATTGAGTCAACAAAATATCAAAATTCAAACACACACGTGAAATTCACAACTTACAAAGTCTCAAAAAATCTAAATAATCACAAAATCCTATAAATTACAAAATCATCACAAATCTCAACAAATCAACACATATAAATGAAATCAGACATTTCATTCCTACCCTAGTGATCGTTCCAATCATCTTACGACTATCACAACTACTCTTTTCCCTTGCATGTCAAAATAATAGTTTGGGCCAATTTCGGCTCTCATTCTCTCCAATGCATTTTCAATGCCACATGCTTGGGGAAATGATCATTTTCAAATTTTAGATCACACTTCAACATGATCCAATAAGAGTGTCATGAGGATTGGGTTAAATCTTTGGTGATCCATTTACATATATCATTGCTTAGGGGATTCACACTTTCACTTATCATGAACACATCAGAAAGAGTCTCAAAGTTGATTGCATTGTTGTTATTATTTCTAGGATTACACGTATTTCACTATTATCCTAGCTCCTTTATTGCATAATTTTATGGTGTATATTGGGTTTGTTTTCTCTTATTTTGCTTTGGACCAATTACAAGTAGTATGTTAACATCTTGGTTCATTTATAACCATGGTGCCTGCACCTACTATGTATATTGGGTTTGTTTTCCTTTTTCACTTTTTTTTTCTGTTTGTGTGTTTGTTTTACACATATAACATATTAAACATCATGATTCTTTCATAATCATGGTGACAACTCTATTGTGCAACAACAAAATAAGGTTTCTCTAACTTTCACTCTCTAAATGAAAGCTCATGCTACGAGCACAATCCCTTCCATCTTCATTCTATTCCCTGGCTCCTTTGCCTTTCCCTTCTTCCTATCAAATGACTGTCCACTACTTTACCGCATCACCCATCCGCTGACGGGGTATCCCTTAGCATTTACACGAGCGCGGGGCATCTCAATGTTCTATCGCATCCACACTCGTTGGGGAATCACAATGTTCCATTGTATCCACGCTCACTGGGGCATCTAATTACTTTACCAACTTCCCGCTTCCGCTCACTGATCTACATGCATCTACTATCTTTAAAATGATATTACTTCATAATAACACTTTAAAAAGGGGAAAATGTAGACACCCTAAAAATACATACCTATTTCTAGCCTATTCTTGGATTATTCATATCTTATTTACATCCCTTTAGAGTTAATTAAGTTAATTCCATCCCTTTAGAATTAAGTAAATTAATTCTATCATACCCTTTAGAATTAATTAAATTAATTCTATTATACTTTTGGAATTAATTAAATTAATTCATACACCCTTTAGCTAATTTAATTAAACATTTATTTAATTAAATGGTTAATTTCTCTCTCACACCTCATAGCTAATTAAATTAGTTATTTAAAATAGAAATAAATCTATTTTCCTATTCATCCTCCACTTAGACTCCACTTCACTATCCTAGTCACTCCACTCCCACTCCACTTCTAAAATCCTAAAAAGGTGGGGGAACAAAATTGCACATACAACCACCTTGCACGGATGCAAGCTTATGCCAACTGAAAATTTACTGCCCCTCAATGGATATTCAACCCATTTGAATTGTTGCAACTTCCTCTAATGCTATTTAAGAACATGCATTCATGACTTCATTTACAATTTGTAATGACTTCATGGCCTCTCCTCTTGTTATAAATAACATGCAATACTCTTCACAACAATGGTTGGAGAATATTGGAGAATGCTTTGGAGAATCCCTGGAGAATTCTTGGAAGCTTTAATCCCTATGATCATTTTCTCATAACATTATTCCTTTATTTAGAGATTAATTTAGAGCACCCACAATCCAACCATTTAAAGATTCTACAAGTATAATACTTCAACAATCTTATCATTGAGGTTTGCAAGAAAGACTGTAAGAGAGGTTTGATTTTTGTTATTTGTTTACTTTTTCTTGTGCTTGTAGTTTTTTACTGCTTACACTAGCTTTCAAAGAATACATGTTGATATTTTGCAAAGGGACATCATTCATATCTTTTTCTAGAGGAGCCTTAATTTTTACACCATTAGACACAATTTTGGGTTATATTTTATTTTTCAAGCTTAAACTCGAATTCGACAAAGGAATTTCAACAAGGTTTATATTTTTATAATCAAGCCTAGCGTTTTTTCTAGTCGAGAATCACAAATCTAATCAACTACGGTGGAAATCAAATATGAACAATACACACCACACAAGCACACTAAGATTTGAAGAAGTTTTAGAAATTAAAACAAGGATTGGAAATAAGCAAAATGAAGCTACAACTTTTAGATCTAGAAAGCATACAATAATATTAACCTTGTACATGATTTAAGATCTAACACAACATGAGAAAAAAATCTAACCCTATTAAGTGTATGACATTGTTGGTTCACCAAAATGTAATATAAGTAAATTAATTACAATTAAATATATTGTGAAAAACTATCCAAATTATGTTTAATTATCATAACACATGCAATACAATAAACATTCCCAATTAGTATTTCTAAATAAAAATTTAGGACAAGCACATAGAGATTTAATACTTATCTTGAACAAATCCCGACCTAAGAATAATCAATTGAATATGAATATGAAAATGCACACCTAAAATGACAATGACCTTGCCCAAATATTAGGAACTAATCAAAGACAAATGTATGGAGTGTTGGGAGGGCTTTAGATAGGTACGAAGTGTTAAGGGCACTTCAACCATGTGACATACATGCTTTAAATTATATTGACGAATGAGTTGGTTTTCGTTGGGATCTCTTATTCTCTTGCTCCAATATGTGTGATGTGACACCTATATATGGACAATAAATACTTTCTTTCCTTGCCTTAGGACAATTCTAACGCACTACAATTTTTGAAAACTTAAAGGAAAACAAAATATATTTAGGGGCTTGCATTAAACGAGGTGAATAATAAAACTATATTGATATTTGTCAAGTTCATAAAGGGTGAGAACATCGATATAGTAATGTTGAAAATGGTAAATCAAGTATGAATGAAAATAAATTCATAAATAGATAAAACCCTAGGTTGTGTGTGAAAAGTTTTTCATAGGAAATATTAGCTTTAAACAATGATAATGTTTCAATGATTGTTAGATCTCTCCAGAATGTCTTTGAACGATCGATAAATTTTATGTGAACAATATATATATATATATATATATATATATATAGATATTATATATATATATATATAATGAATATATAATGCTTACGCATTCATAGACAATCAAATTGAGATTCAGACTTTATGTGTAAAAAACAATACTAATTGACTAGAAGCGAAAAAGATGAGATGAAGATTGCACACCGACTTAAAGCAGTTGAAAAGAGGGTCCAAGAACATGGGGGTGCTCTAGACACAACCCAAAATTAAAAAAAAAGAGAAACTTGAAGATTAAGAAAAAGGAAGAAACAAGATTAATCAATAGTTACATAATAATATTTAAATTAAATTAATAATCGACAAATAAACAAGTACACAAAAATCATATAATTTAGATTTAATAAAATGCCTTATGACCATTTTTAGGTGTTTAACTACACATATTTCTCTAATGGTGTGTGTATATATGTGTGTGGATAAGTCGTTCGTTCTAGAAATGAGCTGCGCTAGATTTTACATGGCATTCTCTCTACCACGTTCTCTCAAATTCATTCAACTACACAACGCCATGCGCAATAATTCAACTGGTTTTCCCATGGCCGGAAAATAATCCTGAGCATATAGAAATGTATGTAACCTTCTTACTTTTGGTTTAGAATTTATTGCATATGCTTGGTAGGTGTTACTGGGTTTCTCTGTCTACTTCTCTATCTTTGAAAATTGAAGAATCAGTTAAACCTGTTTGAAATGTAGATAAAATGTGTCATCTGAAATTTTGCAATTGAAGTTTTTTTCTTCTCTTTGCATCAGTGAAGAGTAGATTCCATGAAATTTGAAACCCGTTTTTGCTGAAGTATTTTAATTGCACGTATGGAATTTTTTCCGCCTGTTTTAGTTGGTGATATAGATCCCAAGTTTCTTTGGGAATGTGATACTATGATATGGTTAGATCACCATTATCTCTGTAGAGTTTTATCTTCATTCCTTTTTTGTATTTGGAAGATATGGTTGCGTGTGTATTATGATGTCGCTATCATGAATCCAGTTGTACCCAAGGATTATATCGTATTTCCCCAATTTTATTACATGAAAGTATAAGTGAGCATTTTGTTGGTGGAATTGTATTTTGACACGGGGGTGGATAGCTTTCTCGCTTTCGACAGTGTTTCCGTCAGCCAATTTGATTTCGTAAGTGTTTCCAAATTGGATTGTTGGAATTCTGGCATTTTTAGTGAAGTTGTAGGTACACCGTAAGTCTACTATGATTCGTGTTTTTCTCTATTTAGTTTCCCTCTATTGAAGAAGAGTTTAGTTTGTGAAAATCTCAGGTGGTCTTTTGAATCTTTTTGGCAGTTTAACTCCTTGGGTTTTTTTCGTCTTTGCAAAGTATGCTGCTTAGCCATGCTTTCTTGTTTTGGAATTGATCCTTGCTCTTTCAATTGTTTTGGAGTCTGTTATAGCTAGGAATCAGAATAACGATGTTTGATTCCCTGGTTAAGTGTGTATTTGGTTTTCCAAGTTGATTGTTTTTGGCCTGGCCATAATTTTCCTTATTGTGGCAAAGGTTTGAAGCGTGGCTTGGACTCTGGAGTCCTTCAATTTTAAGTGCTCAGGACGTGACTTCTGCTAAGGTTTTGGTGTTATTTGGAATTATGGATTTTCTTATGCAAGCTTTCAATTCCTCTATGAACCTCCACGCCAGTACTTCTTATGATGATAAAGTTAACTATCATGTTTTCTTTATTTCACTAAAATATTTTGCAGAGCCTACTTGTTTGGATCCTAACCTTCGTCCAAAGGCTTCTAAGGTGTTGGTTTGGATTGCAAATCTCTCATCCATTTCATCTTTGAGGTTGTCCCAAATGTCAATTGCTTGTTTACTGGTTTCCTCTTCTCTAGGGCTGATTCCTTGAAGTCTAATATTGTTGAAGTAGCTTTATTTTCTTTTGCAGCTCTGCATAATTGAAAGTAATCTTCTACTTACATAATTCAAACTTGGTAAGTTATTCCTCTTTGGGAGTCAAAGTCCTGTAGATTACTTATCTTGAATCGTTTTGCTCGAGGGATTGATGTCGGTCTCAATTTCTCTCTTCCATATCTCTCTAGTTCTGTTTCTCTGTTTTCCATGTTTTTTCATTTACTCTCAATTTGCATTTGCATGGTTTTGTTTTGCTTTTGTGCAGTTTTCATTATATTGTTCATGAATAATATTTTCCTTTGCTAGGCTTGCATTACTTGAGCAGTTGTGCCTTCCCAATTTGGTTTAGTTCTTGCCATTGTGGGTGACTTTGGGGAAAAAGCATATTAGGCATGTTCTTAAAAAATGAAATACAAGGGGTTCAAAATATCATGAAATATGTTTGAGCAAAAAAAAAATTGGGAAGAGGCAGAGAAAATAATGGCATGCAGATTTTTTTTTCAAGCACATACTCTAAAGCATTTAGAATTTCCTTCATTTAGAATTTTTGATCCAGGAAAATAGAAGTCAAAACTGAATTTGATTAGAGAGAGAGTGAGTTGATGTTAAGCTGTTCTCTACGAAAAATGAGCATTTTATCTATAATTGAAAAACAAAAGAAAGTATATATATATATATATATATATATTTTGCTACTTTGTTATAAACTTAACATTCTTTGATACCACAAGGTATGAACCATCCGAAGTTGAATCTTGCACACAGCGGGTTTTATTAATGAAAAAGTGAAAGAACACGGCTTATTTCAAATTTGGAGGTTTAATGCTACTATGGAAAAGCTTAACTTTCTTTGATATCACAATGCATAGATACTGTTAGTTACCGAATCACTTGTCTTGTATGAAGGGAGACCATCATCAGTCAACACCCAAAAATGGGTGCCCCTTGACATTGATCACTGAAAGGCATCACTAAGGTGGGAATCCAACCAATTTGTCTCCCCATCTAGTTAAAATAAACCGTATGGTAAGAATAACAAGTACTTGTGAATGATTGCATTAATGGAATGGTAACTTTTGTTCTCAACCTCAAGGGTAAAACTAAAAGAGTAAAACTGCCAACCATGGGGATTATTAACATACATCTACCAGGGATGAATACTCATAGGACAACTTAGAGACGTGAACCACAAGGGGGTGACTTATAGGCATCGACAACAAGACCAATACTCAAATATTCACATAGGACGACTTACATATTTCAACCACAAGGAGATGACTTACGGGCATTTACAAATGGAACCAATCCTCGGTGTAATCATTGAATGAATTACAAATGTTAACTCATGAGGATAACTTACAGGATAACAACTATACATATGTAAATTAAGAAATGTGCAACAATATTTATAACAATAGAAATAGAATTTTTTTGATTGATAAGGCGGGTTGAAGGGACCCGTTCCCAGTGCAAGAAAACGAGGCTAAATCTTCAGGAAAACAAAAGGCCTCAAAACGCAAAAAAGTAACTTTAGGCAAATTGCCCCCCAACAAAAAAGGCATAAAGAAAACCCTATTTACTTCCCAGCTTGCGATAGAAAAAAATCTTCAATGTTGCCCATTCGTCCCTTTTTGTTTTTCCGCTTCTTCACTTCTTGCCATTTGCCATGATCAGATGAAATAACCAGCGCCAGGTCATTGGGATTAACTGATGGAATCATGGTCTAATTCCGAGATTTCTGATAAATGCCCCCTTTTTGTTCCTCCTGCTACTAGGCTATTTTCCTGTATTTCCATCTCTCTCATTCTTTTCTGTATCTATTTTACCATCGGTATTAGGATCTCTTGGATCATCCTTGAATTTTGAAGCAGAAACCAATTCCGGATTCAAAGTACCCCATCCCACTGGAAGAAGTCGATCCATTCTTTTTGTAGATTTCTGATTTTTGTTGTAGGGACAAGAAGCTTGCAAATGACCCGGATTTCTGCAAATTCTACATCTAAAGGCAGTATTCTCATAATCTAAAACTGGGAATGCTAAAACTTACCAAATTTAAGATTAATTCGATCTGGTAATCCTTTGCTTAAATCTATTTCAACGCACATGCGGGCATATGAACACATACCAAATCCGTTCTATCCAAGTCCTCTTTTAAAAACTTTCCCAAAGCGTTTCCAATGTCCTCTAGGGCATACCACAAATGCAAAGGGAGGTTAGGAAGCCTGACCCAAACTGGTGTTTTGGAAACCGAATAAGTATTCAGATCGAAATCTGGAAACCATGGGGTTAAAAATAAACCAGCATGTCCCCAGAACCACGGACCCTCTGTCAAGCAACGTTGATAATCCTCAGATTCCCTAAAGTGGACAATGAAAATCCCTTGGAACAAAGAGAGATTTCACATTTGTTGGTCCAGTTTTCGAAAATCCATTGATAAAGTGCGGAGGAGGAAGGCCAAAACCATTGAATCTACCGATCACAGATCCCGAGATAGATTTTTGTAGTATTCCTCCACTTCAGGGTTCTCTATGATTAAAGAAGGGATGTCCTCAGCCAAGTCTACCAAGTAGGTCTGATTGATTGAAGGATTCGTACCAGGTTTTCGACCACCTTGATTTTCCAATATGTCTTTGAATGAAGTAGATTTCTGGGAGTGAGCCAATCCCGGCTGCCTATAGCTCCCCCCCCCGCCCCCAATCACTCTTTTGAAATCTCTGCCAGTCCCAACAGTCCCCGATGAAGGCGTGACTGTATTTTTAACCTTAGGGTTAGGGCACGACTTTCCCGCATTCCCAGACCCGTCTCCATTTCCCGCTCTCCATCATCCACCCGAGCCCCTCCAGATCCCCGGCCATGCCCATTCGACTCTCCATTCGAATCTATCCATTCCCTACGGTTACCGGCCGCTAACTCCCTTCGCTGTCTTTGCGGATATTCCCTCCATCGCTCTCCCAGTCCTGACCCAAAAATTTAGCAATACACCTAAACAGAGGAGAAATTGAGTATTTATTATTGTAAACTACCATAATTTTCTAGTCAATATCATTTAATTTCTAGGCAAAATAATTACAGCAGTCAAAGTCAACTTAAAAATTAGTCAAAGGCAGCCACCTTATATGAAACACAAATCAATCAACTACAACAGCTAATGGTCAATAGCAGACCACCATTCAATACTGTAGCATATTTGTCAACATATTAGGCAAAAGGAGTTGATGCAGAAGTCCAAACACATTAGCTTAACTTCACCAAGATCACAAGCGTCCTCACTGATGTTGATGGTTCCTTCGTCTTTCCGCCGTTCCTCTTCTCAGCTCCCAAAGTGCATTGAATGCTTACAATGACGGTCACTAATGAAGTTATTAAATTCTATTTGTAGTTGATAAATAATTATTGAGACTGATGTGCTAAGTATCAGCCTAGGCAACAGTAGTTGTGCAATTTATAGTCATAAATGCTAGGTTGGTCAGTAGAGAGAAATGTATAAAGTTTATATTCATCAAATTAAAAAGTCAGTCATAAATCATATAATGATGTCACGAATGTTTGATGATGTCAACTTGTGTCTAATTTGGATGTTCTGTCCTGTCTCCAGTCTCAGGCTTTCTTCAATAGTCTGAATAGGTAATATAAATAGGGCCATGACAAATTTGGTGTCTGTATTTCGACTTTATCGAAAATTCTATGGTCCGCAGGTTTCATCTTGATTCACACCTATGATACCATACTGGTTTTCTTTGCTTTTAGAGAACTTGTTTTTGACCCGAGCGCATTTATTTCCTGCACGTATAGATTTTTTTACTTTCTAAATATGTCTTTAGTTTGTGAGAGAGCGTGATGAGATGAACTTATATGATAATTGGGCCATTTTTAATGTATTGCTTGTTCTTACAGCTGGTATATCCTTATAAGGAGTTTTGAAAAGGGGATCGAACATGGCTCAAGCATTGTCATGCACATCAATTATGGGGATGTGCAATGTAACTCTGAAGAAATTCAGTTTTCTTGAGTATAAGATTATTGACCCCGATCCAGCGTTTGTAAAAATTCACTTCTAGAGTCTCCTATGAGGGTCCATTATTTATGTCTTCATGGGGACATAATCCTTCAATCAACTCAAGCAGCCTGTTAATTTCACAAAATCTCAGTGCACTTAATAGTCATATATCAAGAAAAACTATCTGTGCTGCATACAGTACTGGAAAAGGGATACCCGGAAGTAGCAATTACATTCGACTAGGAGGGTGTTTGGTTCTTCCACCTTCACCAATTAGAAAAAGGCCCGTGGTATCATCAAGTTCTTAGGAGGTGCCTTCATTGGAGCAGTGCCGGAACTTTCTTACAGGTACAGAAGAACTATAATGAACATGTGAGCTGTCCTTAAATATGAATCTGCATATTGTGTCTACATGAATATCTTTTAAAAACAACTTTTGGATGGATCCTTTTTCCAACATATTTGTCAATTTTGTATGATTTCCAACTTAAACTGGACTCTAAATGTATGCTTGTTTCTTAATACAACTTTGTCATATTTTTATGCCAGCCTTTTAATGGATCTTTTGGCAAAGGAAGGGTTTCTTGTTATTGCAGTGCCGTACAATGTGACCTTTGATCATGCACAAGCTGCTAAAGAAGTATATAATAAGTTCAACAGTTGCATGGACATTCTTTTGGCTTCAGGCCTCTCATCAGCTAATCTGACGCCAAACAATATTTTGGAATTGCCAGTTTATTGTGTTGGGCACAGGTGTGCTCTCTGTTTCTTACACACATTTGTTCACTTACACAAACATGCATTATACTTATAACCATACATATAAACTTTATTCTCTAAAGTACCATAAATACATGGTTCTTATTTGCATTTGCAAACACTGCAAACGCTTGCTACTACGTGGACCCTAACTTCTTGACTACAGCAGGCTGATTTTTCTTTTCTCTCTCTTTCTTTTGAAGTTACTATGTTGCTCTATATCCTTTCATTCTCATCAATAGCATATCGGGACACAAAATATCATTGATAGCTTATTATTCCTAGATCAGGCAGTTGTAATTTGATATCTCCAGAATATTAAAACAGATACAAACTAGTGGCATTTTAAAAATGTTATCATGAACCTTATTGCCATATGCATCCCTAAATATGGATGAAGAGAGTACTATTCTGCATACCCATTCAATATTTCTATGTTTTAGTAGTCTTATAATAGTCTATCCAAGTGCATGATAAAATATCCAGACACTTGTCTCTCCATCAGAAAATCATGTGTGCTCGTCATGAGAATATCTTCTAATTATTTCCTCCTCATAAATATCTCCACATTGTAATTCTTCACCATTAATTCCTTAGCACATACTTACCAACTTGCTCTAAAGGTGGAAGCCAAGCAATTATAGAACTTCTACCTTAGCCATCCCTTGAAACCCCGCCAATGTTTATTATACAAAATACACTACCTAAAGAACATCAGTTGTAGCATAGAAGAATATGAGAGTAATCACAACTTTATATAGGTAGTGTTCAATACAGTTTGTTCAGTAGAGGGATGCCCTGATACTCAACATGATGTCCCCGAAACATGCTATTTGAATAACAAGACTCGAGTCTCAACGGTTGTTGGCTAACTCAAATCTCACGACCAAGCATAATGTCACTACACAACTAACTAATTCAGACAAAATATAAGCATCACAAGGTCGGCTGCAAGACAATACATTGATTCATAATTACGACAGACATTATCCTTCCCTTTTAGATAAGTCAGAGTACCTTGTGACAACACCCATACAAAATCAACTCAAGGAGGAGGGGAAGAGGAAAACATCCCTGGAGATACAGGAGCTCCAGCTAAAGGTGATCTTGATGAGGCTGCTTGCTGTAACTTCAGCTGCTGAAGTTCGGCCTGAAGAGTATAGACTTAGGTTGTACGCTGCTTTAGATGCTTGGTTGCCTCATGTTCATGCTTTCGTGAACACACTACCATCCACACAACTTCCTGAAACTTGTCTCTCTTGAGTGACCTCCTGCTTAGCTTCCTACAATTTGGCCTTCTCTCTAGCTATCTCCTGCTCATACTGAACAACCTTGCGAGTCTGTAACTGTGTAAGTTGGATTTGTTGGCTGAGCTGTTGCTGAAAGTAGCCATATTGATTCTCTAGCTGACTGCTAGTGCTCACAGCTGTAATCTCAGCGGTAGCATTGTCCTTCTCCCCTTCCAATTGACGTTGCTCACACATGGATGACTAAAGCAACAAATAGTAAATAGTAATATCTGAAGTAATGCTCGACAATGCAGAGGGACTCCAACACACTCTGCACAGGAGAAGTAACAATAGGAGGAATGGGGGTGGGCAGCCACTGTGCATGCATCTTCGGCATGTTACTTTCTGGCCACCCTTGTCTGACATAGATCCATGAAAACTCCAAGTGACACCCTTCTTCCATGAATTTCTACATGTAAATTGCCTCATCCAAAATCATTCGTATCTGTGATGGAAAACTTGCGACATCGGGATGCCCAACCATGTCTGAAATGCCCTGAAATGCTTGGGTCATGGGTCCCATAGCCCACCAAAATTGAGACAGTCCCGTAAGGATTGACACCATTCAGACTATGAAGGAACAATGGATTGACCCCATCATTTGGAGCCTTTGGAACTTGAGACTTTTTGGGTCAAGTCTCCGTATGTAACTCTGTGTTAACCCCAATCTGCATATGTTCTTCGCTTGGCACTAGCATTGTGTGTTCTTGGGGCTGCAATGGGCTGAATGGGACCTCTTCCAAGTCTGAATTGATTGGTTCACCTAATTGGTTCAACCAATATTCTATTTCCTTCCCGCCTCCTCTGAAGGAAAGGAAGTGACTATCACAAACAGGAATGGAGGTGTAGTGGGCGGCTCAGAAAATCTGTATGCTCCTGGAAGGGAGAAGGAGAAAGACAAAAAGTAGCAGTACACGGGTCTGGCAGCCCAGGTGTATGTTCACCTCATCCTCATTGTCCTCATCTGTGTCAGAACTGTTTCCATTCAATACTGATAGCTGACTAGGGTCGAATGAACTATCTGGAATGAAGGCCCCCTCCAATGTAGACTGTGATTACACTGCATCCAGGAATGGTCCAATGGCATACTGTGTCATATAGAAGTCTTTGTGTGTCAAGGATAAAAACTCGTGAATCCAAGTAGACAAGAGCTCCCCTCAGTTATAGATCTTGCCTCTCCTTAAACTGCGCATGTGATATGTCATCCATACCGCATGTCAGATTCTTGAGTGGCGACCTCTAGCCAACATCATATCACGTCCAAAAGACAATGCCACTCCTTTGAAGCCAGATATTCTTTCTTTAAGCTGCGATGCCCCTTCACCCACATGCAAGCCAAATCCTCTGCAGTCAAATTCGGTCCGCGTAAATTTTGCACAACATAGTCCTTTTGGGCCTGGATAATCTGATGGCTGCCTGTTGGTGTGTCAACGGACTGTCCATTGAAGGCATGCCAAATGCTCGAGTGAAATCCTCAGAGTGTAAGTTATTCTTACTTTTATCCATGTGTTGGACAAATGAGCACCTACTGTCCTGATTGTAGCTGGACACCATTTGAACCGAGTAAGATTTGAACTTCTTGGCATTGAAATAGGGAATTTGTAAATTTGTAATATTCTGCCTACCCCCACTCTTTACTATGCCACTTTCAATTCATGGTCTTTGGGCTTACTGCTCACCATGTACGCGATTTGGTGGGCAGGAGGCTTTCCCAACTAAGCATCTTGGATTTATTCGTTGGCGGGGGTTCACTGACTTTTTGCTTCTACATACCCTTGGCTACTGCCTGCCTGTAATTTGTGCCAGCTACCGATGAAGTTTAACCATCGTCGGGTGTATGGTAGAGGCTGGCTTGGGAAATGCTGTGTTCAAGGCATTCTTCTAGATTCTCGGCTACATAGAAGAGGATGACATTCCTGAAGTTTGAGACTTTTTGTTTTAGTCTGTCAAAATTGCTGTGGCAAAACCAGAATTTTCAATTAAAAAATACTTTGCTGAAACCTCCATGTTGTAGATTTCTGGATAGGCATCCCCAACTAAGCATCTCGGGTGTGGGCAGCACCTCAGATTTATTCCTTGGCGGGGTTCACCTACTTTCTTTTTCTTCATACCCTTGACTACTGCCTGCCTGTAACTTGTGCCAGCTACCGATGAAGTTTAAACCATCTTCGGGCTATGGTAGAGGTTGTCTTGGGAAATACCGTGTTCAAGGCATTCTTCTCGACTCTCAGCTGCATAGAAGTGGATGCCATTCCTGAGGTTTGAATGTTTTTGTTTTTGTCTGCCATAACTGTTGTGGCAAAACCAGAATTTTAAATTAAAAATACTTTACCAAAACCCCGTGTTGCAGATTTCTTGATAGGTTTTCTTGCCCTTGAATCTTTGATATTTCCCTGAAACCTTGCAGGAAGGGCTTCTGTGCACTTGAGCTGTTCTCTGATGCGAGTGCTTGCACTGTATATTTTATATCAAACTTTTCTCTTCTCTTGGAAGCATAAATGTTAATTTTCTAACACAATCCTCATACGGTGAAGGTTATTTACTATTCAAACAAGCAATGAACAAGATGGAAAACTATTAGAGTCTCCAAATGGAATAAGGGATGGGTCCTTGATAGTAACTGTGTTCAAACTTCTGAAGTCATTATATATTCTTAGTTGTGTCGAATCTTTCTTCAGACTGATTGCCATTGGGGGCAACCATTAACTTGTCTCCACTATGAAGATTATTCATTATACCTGCCTCGAGCATTTATCAATTTCTTCCTAGACTTTGGAAGCATAATTTTACTCATCCTGTACTTTTTCTCCATACTATTTGTGGTCCTAATGATAGAGGAATTCTATGTACACACATCTTAGGTGGTACTTCCTTCAAATCTTTGTTTGTCTAGGCAAACACGTCCTTGTAATCCATAAATATATGGAATGTGACAACCTTCAACATAGGATCCCAATCATCTCCGACCATGTTTTTTTTTGATCTCCTTCTGATTCTAGGTTTACCTTGATGGTGGTAGGCTCCTTGTATTTAATATCCTTAATGCTTCCAAAATGATAGACATGTTTCTCATCTATCTTTGCATTGCCCTCTCTATATTTAATGAAATTTAGAGGGTAAGAAGGGTGTGACAATGATAGTTTTGCAGGACTTGACATTACCGAATTCAATTTCTAGTTGTCATGGTGCCCAAATGTTGGCACGGAAGGGTCTATCATTGCCAATGTCTTTTTTGGTCATCTTGCTCACCTTTGTCAATCTTCATGATCTCAACAAAATTACAACTAAGCTGGAACACCTCATAGTCTTCCATCTGCTAATGGAAGAGACCATTTCTGGAATTTGTTTTGTCCTTGGAGCATGATTACAGCTCCAAGACCCCTTCACTGTTCAGCTCCATCCTGTCCCCTTTACCATCTTCCGAGTGTTCTTTGAAGTATGAGTCTCATGACGTTGCTTCCTTGCTCATTGTCTGATTATCTAAATCTACGATACACTTCCGTTCATCAAATTCTTTTCCAGTTAAGGTTGTCTTTGGCTTCCATCAACCAGCCTTAACCCAATAGTGCATTGTAGACTTTTTTTTATGCATATGACGACAAAATTTAGTATAAAGGTTTGGATGCCAATGATTACCTTTTGGGCCATAAGCACTTCCAAAACTTTATGCTGTGCTGATTGGCTCTAACCAATTGGAAGGTCGGTGGCCAAATATTGGGCTTCCCAATACTTTGCCAAGTCTTCTTTGGAAGAATGTTCACACCACAAACCACCGTTGACAATAGTATTTGTCAAATTTGTGCCTAGAATTTCCATATTCATGACTGCCGACTGCTGGGATAAATTCATCACTAGGAGCATAGGATCAATCACTTAATCACCGGGAAAATGGGGGCTTGACTTTAGGTTCATTATTATGTTTCTTGCTCCCCTCCTCATCCAATGGTACATCATTTGACATTAAGTGCGGTGTTGTATGTTCCTTGTTTGGGCCAATGTCTTGTATGGTAAAAGTATAACATTCTTAAGTTACAAAATGCTTTGCAATAAGTCAGCTATCCTCATAGGTACAATGGTATCCAAAATTTGTCTTGTAATAGATTTGTTAAACTTGCTACTTCAGGTCACTATGTTGGCAAGAATTTATGCCACTGTGCTTGTTTTGGCTATTTCAATGACTATCCCAACAGAAGCAGCATAAAACCTGCAACATTGGAGAGATCATCTGTTGACAGGGTGATCTTCCTTTGCGTTTGAGAGGGGCAGCTCCCTCGTATGATGGTGGTGTTTGGGGTTTTGAGTACTTTTACCTTGAAGGTACAAAAGGAAACAAAATGGGAGAAAGGAAGGAGGTAGGAGAGAAAGGAAGAGAAAGGGAGGAACACGCAGCAGAATAGACACAGAGAACTGCCCGGATAACTCAAGGTAAACATAAGGATTAGAACCCTCTCTCTCACATGAATATCAGAACACAAACAACAGTTACACAAAGGATAGAAACCACCGAGAAGCACACAGTCTTCACCACACCCGGATTGTATGTGTATGGCACAGAGTCCACTTATAGAGATATACAATACAAAGCCTGCAATATCATAGTATCACATACAACATAGATGAATAGAGGTATTAATGACATCGTTCAACCGTCAACAAAGCATGATTTCATGATTGAAAAGCATTAACACCTCAAGATGATTCTCATTCCACTTGCTTGCATTCTTTCAAGCCTCACAACACCCTCTGTACATCCTTAGACTTTGCCAAAGACGCTTAAGATCCTAAAGCTCAAAAAGGTGTTCATGTCATTCCTTGTTCCTGTGGCAAAGCCTATATTGGGGAGATTGGGCGGTCTCTCCATACAAGACTCAAGGAACATTCAAATAACTTGCATAATTTGCGTACGGGAAGCTCTGCTATTGCCGAACACTCCCACTTCATGAAACACCAAATGTGCATTAATGAGGCCAAACTTATTGTTAAGGAAGATGATTATTGGAAAAGAAAGGTCAAAGAATCTATTGAAATTGGGAAGAGACTGGAGAATTTAAATAGAGATAACGGACTTGATATTGGTGACTCATGGCATCCCATTTTAAATAAATTAAGAAGGCATATATAAAAAGCAAGCTGAGGTTTCTCCAAGGACGCCGACATGTCTCCTTAAAAGTAATCAGAATATTATTTAAAGGTTGACATTTGTTATAATTCCTCAAGCAATTCATATTTTTTTATCCCTGAAGATGGGTACACTTAGGTTACCCGAAACGTTGGATCTTGTTTCTTCTTCCCACATGATGCTCCCAGAAACCAATCCTTCATACTTTCAGCATCATGGAAATCTACATAATCTCATTGCATTCTTTTATTTATGAAACCAGGGAAATATGTACACACAAGGTTGCTGAAAATTATCTCTAGAACTGAGAAAAGAGAGATCCCTTGTACAATTGATTTTAGGCCTTATATAGGCACTTGTACCCAAAAGTAGTTACATAACTACCTAAAACCAAACCTAAGACCTCACTCCAAGTTGACTCAACTTGAGTTGCATTTACAATTCTCATATAAATTAATTCTAATGAACTAATTAACTTTTAAGTGACTTATTATCATGACATTTAATTAAGTCAACAGGTGAATTGATTAATTTCATCTTATTTACTTGAGTCTAGGCACATTTAAAGTTTCCCAATATGACAAGCTTTTCATGACTCGCCTTGTGATACTGCTGCCACTGATTTACCAATGTTTCATTTGTTATCTTGACTACCTTCATGACTTGACTCACTGCTTGAAACATTGCCTAGGGCTTATCTCTCCTAGAATCTTCTTTGTAAGACTGTTTAATTTTGGCTCAATGTCACCCATCTTGGCATATGCCTGGGTTCGGTTGTGAATTGATTCCCACAAAGCATCTGCAATCATTGCACCAATTTTTGAATTCCTGTTGTCTCCTCTAAATGCAACTCAACAGCAGATTTCCCACTTCCCCTTTGTAAGTTTTGTCTCCTTAACATGGTTCTGGCTGTCTTCATGTACAACCAGCTCATAGAATTTGTTGTAATCCTTTTTGTTCTCAACTATTTCAGTGAATAGTTCCGTGTATTTCGTCATTCAAATCCATTATGTGTTATCTCTTTTGCTCATTGCATTCTTAGAAACCACCTCTCGTCAAGATATTTTGTCAAATGGTTCGAGTGCCTACTCAAAATGCCCATTTTGTGTATATTATAGAGTTATTGCGTTCCATGAGATCATGGCCGTCTGGTTCAGAAGTATCTTGGACAGCATACTTCTACTTGGATGATTAGTAGAACAGATATACCTACCTTCTCGTAGGGTATGTAGGATACAACTTGAATAGCTCGATGCACTCACAACTAGATGAAATGTAATGAGACATGGTCTTTATGGAGAACGATGACTGCAGGCAGTCCAAGACCAATATATCATCCACCAACAACCATAGTTGTTGAGGCATTTTTCTATTAGCTGAGAGTTCCTCCATTCTTTACATGAGGATTCTATGTTCTTAGCCAGTCCTTCCTCACTGTGAATTGATTTTCTTGCCGTTAACCTTTTCTACGGCTTTCCTAACTTGTTCAGGACTGTCTTCAATATTGAAGTCCATTCTAGGAGGTATGACCACCATACAATGTATATAAAGACCATAGCAGATTTGACCTTTCCGTTCTATGGCATTTGGGACTGTCTTCAAAGCTTCATATTTTGCACAAGGAGGATATTGGCCAAGTTGTGGAGCTTGGTTTTGATGACCAGCTTCCAAGTCTTCTTCAATAGACGCATTTTGAGCATATCTAGTAGTCAATTGTAGTCTTTGAGACCGCATTTCATAGAGGCATTTTGTCGAACACTTAGTGGGCAACAAAAACACTTGGTCACGTCGCTAAGAGGCGTTTGGAGTGTGCCATTGTGGGTTGTGGTGTAACACCTTTGGTATGCATTTGAGTCAGGCCTTGCGCCATCACTAGACTTTGCCGTGCTTTTGCAAACAACATAGAACAGTTGCCTTGGCCAAGACTGTCTTCAAAGCTTCATATTTTGCATAGGGAGGATACTGCCAAAGTTGTGGAGCTTGGTTTTCATGACCGACTTCCAAGTCTTCTTCAATAGATGCATTTTGATTATATCTAGTAGTCAATTGTAGTAATCGAGACCGCATTTCATTGAGGCATTTTGTCGAACACTTCTTAGACAACCATAAACACCTGGTCATGCCGTTGAGAGGCGGTTGGAGCATGCCATTACAGGCTGTGGCAGAACACCTTTGTATGCATTTGGATCAAGCCTCACGCCATCACTAGACCTTGTTGCACTTTTGCAAACAACATAGAACAGTCACCTTGGTTGGTACTGTCTTCAAAGCTTCATATTTTGCACAAGGAGGATACTGGCGAAGTTGTGGAGCTTGGTTTTGATGACCAGCTTCCAAGTCTTCTTCAACAAATGCATTTTGAGCATATCCAATAGTCAATTGTAGTAATTGAGGCCGCATTTTGTTGAGGCATTTTGTCGAACACTTCGTGGGCAACCATTAACTCCTGGTCACAATATTGAGAGGCAGTTGAGAACGTGCCTATCGGACTGTGCGGAACACCTTTTGCATGCATTTAGATCAGGCCTTGCGCCATCACTAGATTTTGTTTCCCTTTTGCAAACAACGTGGAACAATTGCCATGGTTGGGCTTTACATGCCATCGCGAAATACAAGGAAAGTCAAAACAGTTCTAAAGTTCCATGCAATCCATGATGAGGCAATATGCAAGGACTCAACACCCGGTCGTGCCATTTGGGTTGACTTAGAGCCAATCTTGAGGCAAGGCTTGATCGGGCATTCACTATCATCATGGAACCATAGAAACATTGGAATAGTTCCAATGGGAAAACAAAGGGCGGTGTGGCGATGAATCGATGGAAAATGCAAGTGTTTAGTTTGAAGGGTTCATTGCTTAGAATTTTGAATCCAGCTTGGCTGCACTGCGGTTAGGCAAGCATTGGAACAAAACAAGACCTGGTTGGGCCATTCAAGTCATCATGGAATAAGTGAATGTACCAAAGGGCACAACAAGGTGCAATGAGAATGCTAATGATTTGGCACAATTTTTGAGTAAGACTTAGTCACGTTTTAGCAAATACTTGGAACATATTTCAATTTAAGCTTGGTCAAGATTTATGAGCTGACTTAGAATAACTTTACAATGAAATTGGGCTGAGACCAAAATGAGACCAAAGAAGACAAACTTTCTTCCATATATTGTTTATACTCAATTTTTGCCTATGGATTAGTTTGATACAACGAGACACAAATCGGTAAGTTTTGGACAATCCGATTTTTATGTGAAAACACACTATACGTGCATGTTCTTGCGATTTTCATTGTTCTTCAATCATTGCCCTCTCAACTTCCACCATTGCATGGACTAGTCTTTCCTTCTTCACGGGTGGGTTAGGGTAATTAGTTTTTTCTTTGCTTTGCACTGGGTGATCGCTATAACTCGTGCGCTTGGCTATGTCAATCATGTAAATGTTTTCCTACTCGAACAATTGCCATCGTAATGGTTTTCGGGCCCACACCATATGTAGAGAAGTTTAATTTTGTTTTTATTTATAGGATAAGCTCTTGCGAAATGGCCCGACTCATTGCACTTCTTACATTGTATAATTGGTTGACCTTGACCATTGGATTGTATTTGAATAGTGCTCCCACCCACATTGTTCTAGTGTCTCGTGATTATTTCTATGTTCGATACCCTCAGGGGATGCACTAGGAGACATACCCTTATTCCTTTGAGGTTTTTCCTGTGTGGTAGATGGTGTCGACAACTCTCTTTGTGTGGAGTCCTCGACGCCCTTATTCTTTAAGTTGCGAGAAATTCAAATCTTTGATTACGTGGCCCATAACTTGGTAGATCTTGTAGTACACCTTCCCGAGTCGGTTGGCCTTGGTACAATATTTTGTATTGCAACCTTTGAACCATAGGTCCTTTCCTTCCTCCTTGGTGTTTCTCTTAAGCTCCCTCATCATATGAAGCATTCTCTCTAAAGGGCCTAAACCAATCTTGTTCCAATCACTAGAATCAACATTATCATTATTTTCGCTCCTTGAATGCAATTTCCATGGTTCAATTGTATGTGCTCTCATAAGATGAAGGTGGGACCACCTACATCTTTCTCTCTAATGAGGGTACCAACCCCTCTATGAACCATCTCTTCATTAGGTTGTCACTTGGTTCTTTTTCGAGTTTGCTTGGCAATTCGCTTAGCCTCTTATTGCAGGCTCGTACATTCTCATGCTTACACTACCGGGTGTTATAGATTCTTAGAAATAAATTTATTGTGCGTCTCTCGGATCTTATATTCCTTCTTGAAATGCTTTCTTGAGTTTCTCCCATGTTGCTTTGCTAGTATTTGGTGCATATGTCAATCAATCAATAACCACTCACAGGCAAGTGGCTGGGAAGCACTGCTACCAAAGACACTCATCTGTGCACCCATTGGCAACAAATAGTAATGCATGCCATGCAATTTTGTATTGGATCTTCCGATCTGTCAGCAATGAACTTTGATGGTTTTACTTTTCTGCAGTTGGATTTTATGGGATAACCATGACTATGGGAAAAGATTGCCTCTAACATGGTCCAATACAATTCTCCTCCTTAGAAAAGTCTATGCGGAATGTTTCTCTACTCTTCTAGTAAAGGCGAAACATCCCTATACTTGATGCTTCCGTTGGTAGTGATCGATACGTTATCTTGCTCGCTATTAGGTCCTCTTTTAGTGTTACCCTTAAATTTGTGGTTCAAGCTGCCCTGGTGTATTTGACACTTTTAATAGTAAAATGTTCTATTCTATGGGTGTTTGCTTCATACATGGCTTGTTTTTCTTTTGAGAATAAGTCATTATCGAACTCCCTTTTGAGAACAAAGACCTCCTCAGTAAAGAGGGGTCTGTTGAATTCTTGCTAGACTTCGTGGACTCTTTTGTAGGACTTACCAACCATATCCGGTCAGCAAGTTCAGATCTTTCTTCTCTAGAAGGAGTAGCTCCCTCGCAATCTCCACCCACTATGCACTTGTGAGTGGTGTATGGTGTTCTAGTCCCAACCATACCCTTACTTGGTTTCAGCTTCGCCACGTCTCGACTTCAACTTTGGCTCATGTCTTCTACTTTCATCAAGGATTTTTAGAGGTGGCTGGCCCTCACAGTTTCTGTGCTTACTCTTTTGCTCTAATAGTAAGGTAGATTGTTGAATTTCTCGGTCCACTTCCCTACCTCGTTGTCTTTTCTCTAGCTTTTCTCGTGGTCAATGGTAGTAATGCCTTTTGGTTTGACATTGGTTTTGGATCTTTCTTTCCCTTCACAACAACACCTCTTCTCGTATTGTTGTAAGACTTGTCATCATTGTGCTTAGTGGTCATGTTTGACATGAAGGTCTTCGAAACAATATAATGCTTGGCAAGGAGTCTGGGTAGATAAATAAGAAGTCGACGCACTTCTTTTGTTTTTACCAAGTTTCCATAGATAGAATTTGTTGGCACTTGGGTCTTCTAAGATTCTTCTTTGATGTGCCCACATGAGATCCCAAAATACTGGAAGTCCATCATGAGTTTGTCTTCTCTTTATTTATTAGTTTCAAGTGCTTCTTGATTTGATTGACCCATTAAGTTGAAATCATATATGTGCCTTTTTTAATAAGCATTTTTAACCAATGTTGACTTGTAAATTGACTTTTACTTGGCCTCGACTTTCTTAAAGGCAACTATGCTAGATTGTTTATGAAATAAAACATACTACCAAAGGAACAATCACAAAATAGTAAATACGTATTACCACTATGCAACATAGAAGAATATGAGGGTAATCACAACTTTATTTCATAGATAGTGTTCAATATAGTTTGTTCTCAGTATAGGAGGACCGATACTTAGCGCCCTATCCCGACATGTAACATACTATTTGAATGAAAAGTCTCAACGATTTCCGGTTAATACATTTGTCACAACTAAGAATAAAGTCGTTACACCACTATGTATTGCCGACAAAAGATTAACATAACAATGTCAGCTACAAGACAACACATTGGTTCATAATGACCATCCTACAACCAACTCCTATAAGGATGGAAATTCTTCTTAGAATGGCTTCACTAAGGGTTCTAGCAATGGGAAAACTATTGTGTTGATCATAAGTACAATGGGCATTCTACTGGAAGAATGTTGTATCTTGAAATCAAAGGAAGGCCAAGGCCCTTCTAGCCAAGTAGAAATCATAACTTGAAGATTCAGAGGCTCAGGTATCAAATCCCAACACTTCTAATCCTTAGTTAATCGTCAGTGGCCAATGACTATTCTTCTAATAATCGATAAGCTTTATTAATACATAATTGCCAAATTAAGGACTAATTGGCGGTGTTGAACTTTGATAGTGGCAGCTAAAAGAACTTGATTCCACAAAAGCTTGTGGATGATCTTTGTTTGCCAACTACATCACATCCATGCCCATATCATTTGGGATTAATCAAGGAGGGACACCGACACGTGTGACTTGCAAGTGTTTTGTGACATTTTCCATTGAGCCATTCCTAGACCTAGTTGACTATGATGTCATTCCATTGGATTGTTACAAATTGATACATAAAGCACCATATTAGTAAGACTGCAAGGTTTTCTTGGATACATTTTACAAGACCTATTGTCTGCACAAGGATGTTAAATTGCATAAGTTCCTTCTTCTGTTTTAAGCCTTTTACTTTTTGGTAGGCCTGTAGCTAAACAAGTCAACATACATAAATCTTTGACTCTTTGTATCATTCAGAAGTGAAGGTGAGCCCCAAGTTTTCAATCATCTTCCCAAGATCCGACATGAGGATTTGTTTGATGGATATGATTGTGAATATGAAGCTTTCTCTTTTCTGTTTGGAGAAGAGGACATTCTCAATGATGAATGTATAAATAATAAGGTTCTTGAGTCTCTCAAGGATGATTCCACTCGGGAAGAAGGTATCTCCATCATGGAGATGATTACTGTAGCTCAAGATGGTCAAGATGAGGAAAGTGATGATCTCCATATTTCAGCCCCAACCTTATGCTCATTCTCCTTTCAAGAGGATGAAACACTGTGCAAGTCACACCATAATGAGTAGTAGAACCATTTGGAGCAACCTGAGAAACATGGAGCACCAAGAAGCTTGTGATGGTGTTGAAAATATCAAAATATCTACAGAGAACCAACTTACAGAAATGGTGATCATATGGAGCATGACAAGCAAAGAACAAATGCCCGTTGGAGAACACAAGCCTAGTTGTGAACATAACAAGCTTGGTATGATCAAGAACCAACCTTGTGATAGTGGACAAATGAAAAATAGGAAATTAGAAGTAGGGATGAATCTCAAAATGGACTGGAAAATGGAAATAGAATTTTAGAACAATGAAGACAATGAGCTGTCCAAGTGGATCCTCGCTTGCAAGAGGAGTCATACAAACTTTCTCAAGAAGAAACACACAACTTTCTCTTTCTCAAGTATATGGAGATCTCTTGCAGCAACTGGCTTTCCCAAACAATTGAGAAAGGGGTGTTACTTCATTGAACCAGTCAATGAGTTTGCAAAGTAACGTCATTTGATGCTACCCATACAGTGTAACATCCGGAGAAGAACAAGTAATATGGTGAAAGAGGACTGTCCCCCGCCTGTACATAGATGAGCTAGGTTTCTTTTGTTTTTCCCTATTTTGTTTCCCTTTGTGTTTCCCTTCTTGTGTTGTTTTTGTTGTGTGGTGTTCAATAAATATTCCACAAGAAGGTGTTTCCTTTGACTCTATTATGCCCAATGGATAAGGCACTGGTCTACTTAATGTCGTGAGATTTTGGTGTTCTTGCTTGCCTTGTTTACACTTTGTCTAACCCAAGACAAGTCCCCAAGTCAGAGCCAGTTGTTGGCATGTAAAATGTTAGGCATTTTACTTGAAAACCCTATTGAAATTTTTGCCCCTTTTCGGTCAAACTTGTCAAAACTTGTTAAAATTGTCAAAATTGCCAAATTGCCTATTTTCAAAAGTCAACTTCTGGGAAAGGTTTCGGGAGCCTCAAATCGTTTCAGGAGCCTAGATTGCAGTCAACGGAAAGGTCTTGAAGTTTTCTCCATGACAATATGGTTTAGAAGAGATTCTGCGAGATTTATAATCGTCTTGGGAAAGTCTTCTCCTGTGCACTTTTGAGGAAAATGAGTATGTGAACACTATAGAAGGATCAACTTTTGGGAAGGTTTTAGGAACTCCGAGGTGGTGTTGGAAGCTCAAATCCAGTCATCGGAAAGCTTATAGGGTCTACTACACGATGGAATATGTAAGACAAAGTTTTGGGAGCATAAAAGAGGAAACCTTCCCAACACTGAAGCACGGTGGCCTTTTTGGACAAGGAATTTGCATGAAGGTTTTAGGCACCTCAAGCGGAGTTGGGATCCTAACAAAGGGCCAAGTTGAAGCACATTGAACCCCCTTCATGACCCAAGTGATGGTTTGGTTCATACTTGTTCCAAGCTCTTTGACAGCTTCAACTCACCGGCGCGCCTTCCTACGAAAAAGTGGTGAATATCTTTTTTTCTATGATCTCATGAAACTTTCATTTGTTCCAAGCTTGTTTTGCCAAAACCACCAAAATTTGTGTTGATGATTGTGCAAAATCTACGGAGGAAACCTCTCAAATTTTGTCAACAAGATCCCCTCACCAAAACCTCCGTTTTAAGCTATCAAACTTGTGCTATGATGGAGAAATGCATGGGTTATGAGAAAAACCACTTATTCCTCTAAAACCACTCAGAAACCTCTCTTACTCTAAAAATTGTTTCACAATTTTCTCTCAAACCCCGCGAGGGATCTTCGCCAAATTTGGAGCATTGGTTCCCCTCTCCAATACCTCTCCAATGAATCAAAAATCAATCTATTTGGATGAGTATCACTCCCAAAACAAAGAACTGAGTTTTTTTACATATCCTCTATTAAACCCATTTTCCAAGCTTCCTTCTCAGCCAGAAATTGTTTCTCCATTTCCCATTGATTCCGATGAGGGATTGTCACCAAATTCGGAAATTCTCGTCGTCTTGGGAATACCTTTCCAATGAATCGAGTTGTGTCCAATTTGGATTTGATTTGCTCCCGTAATGGCCTAAACACAGATTTAATTGCCAAAACCATTCAAAATTTTGAATTTTCGGAAACCGTCTCGGAATCCCGTTTCACTTGCACCATTGAATTCCACCATCATTCTAAGGCCTCGTGAAACCATAAAATTGCACAATGAAGTTCCACTACTCGGATATGAGCCTATTTTAGTCTTGGTTTCCGAGTACCCAAATGTTGGAGACAACAACATGGAACACATGACGACCATTGAAGATGCTTGGATAAGAAGGGAAAACTCATTTGCAAACCAGAGTCAACGTGCACATGAGGATTGTTGAGCATGATACATCCAATTGAATCATTCAAGGCTTTCACGACGGGAACCATGGTACTAGTGTATTCTTGATCTCCGTGCCACCCTCCATTCAAGATACAAGATATGGTGAACTCCTATTCTTCATGAAGACATTGTCCATTCAGTTGTTGTTTGGTGTCATCTCACAAAAAGGAAATGTTTCCATTCCAGAGGATTGCTTTATGTTGCCACCGAGGTTTCTCAAGAATATATGATATCGTCAAATCCAAGAGAGCTCATGGTTATTGAGTCCAGGATATACATGTTTCTACCATTGCTCACATAGATGAAGAGCTGAAAGAGAGATTTCAAGACATGACAAAGACGCTCAGTCAAGATAAGGTGTGGAACATCATTTCTCAGTCCCAGACAAGACATGGTGTGATAAGAGAAGTAGTTAAGTTCCTATTCAATTGCTACATTCATATCTACAACGAGGGAAGAGTGGAACTTTGTCCTTGATCATCTTCATTTGAGCACACTTTCTCTCTCTTATTTTCTCTCTCTAGCATTCTATTTCTTCATTGGGATTGCACTTTAAGTTGAGAAGTGCAATGCCCCTCCCATTACCACCCTTTTGACTCTTGTTGCGTGATCTCACATTGGCCTTGGTCTGATTGAGTTGGTCATTCTAAGCGTCGTGCTTACGATTGGGATGATTCGAAGTTTGAAGCAATTAAATGGAGTGAAAAGAAAATAGTACTACATTTTCAATATTTTGAAATATTAGTTGTTAAAGGATAAAAGTAATTGTATGGATCTTTTATCTTTGGTGGCCCGTCTTTCCTAAGGTCAAGAGCACGATTATCTATAATTAAGAAAGCTCTAAAATTCAAGCTTCCGAGATGCTTTATCTTGATGGGAGTCAAGTCTCCGTGCTTTACGGGTTATTACCACCTCCATGGTGGTTAGTAGGACTCTTGCGACCTTTGACGCGAGGTGCGTCCACAAATAACAAGGTCACTTTCTTTGTATCATAATTACCTTTATTAAATTTAATGAAAATAATTACGAGATGATAATAAGTGTCTTATCAGAAAGTTGTTGAGGTTTAGGGAATAACAAATTGTAAAATAATAAAATAAATCATGAAATTAGCATAATAGAGAGTTTTCATTAAAAATAAATAATTCATTAATATTATAAAATCTCTCCAAATTTTTGGAGCTTGGGTCAACCTCTTTTCAAGGAAAGAATTAATGAAATTCTCCTTGGGTATTGAAATTGGTTCACGCGAGCTAATTTTGGAAATTCTTCTTGGTTTTTGTGTTTTTGCTCGCCGTTGAATTGGGGGGTGCGTGGAAATTCTGGAGAAAAAAAGGAGGAAGCAAGCTCAAGGCATGGGAGTTGGTTGCCAAAACGCCTCTCCAGGCATGGTTGTTCTGGTCTGCAATGGTTGTAGGTGATGCACAAAATGAGTTTATTAAAAGGCCTCAAGGGAATTTAAGCAAATGCCTTTGGCAAGTTTAAAGCCAAAAGTCCAGAGATATTCTCTAGCTTCCTCCCCAACCTGGTGTCAAATTAGAATTTTGAACTGGGCATGAACGTTGTCGAGTTGCATTGAAGGAGGGTTCTTTGTTTATATATATATATATATATATATTGGTAGATATGACTAGTTGTAAGCGCTCTAGTAGACTTTTTGAAAACGTGGTCTATTTTAATTAATTTGGGAGGCCGAGTAGAATTGCATGGCCCTGTGGGGAAGTAAAATGTTAGCTTATTTTCCTCCAAAAATGTGGCCATTGGGACTGCAATTAGTGTTGTACATCGTAAAGAAAAAGGATGCCTTGAAACGGCTTTGGAAACTTAAAAAAAAATGCAATTGATAGGTGTAAACCCAGGCATCTCACCCTTCTACTAGCGTCCCATGTCTATGCCATTTGGGAGCTTTGAAACCATGTTAGACAATCAAATGTATTTGTTTTCTAGTGCGTGGATTGTGGGTTTGGGACGCTAGAGAAAATCTGCATGGCCTTGCGTGGGGCAAGTAAGTTGTTAGTTAAAATGCCTAAAAACAAATGTGGCCACATGGACTTTTAACTAAGTGTTGAGATGCCACAAAGTGCATTACCATGGTCCTTGTGCTAGGCTGCGAACTGTTTTACAAAATGGTTCAATGAGATGCGGCCTCAAGGCCTCTAATGTTTACAAATTTGGTTGCACCTCCTCTAATCGACCACCCTCCTTAATGTTGCAAGTTTGTGATTGGCGTGGATGGCATTGGCATTATATGATATTTTACATTTAGCCCAAATGCAGATGCATATAGCGGGCACACGAATTATTCGACAAAATGCCCGAAGGAAATTTGGTCAAGGACAACTTTAGTATTTGCTTTGCTTGGTGGAGCTTAGTGTTGTGTGGACCGTTAGGGGTTTTGATTTTGGCCATTGCATTCGTCGGCAAGTTGTTTGGTGGTGAATTTTTGACTTGGTTTTGTATTGCGAGCTGGCTCGCCTCCTTCACGTGCATTGTGACCCAATATGGTTGATTACCTGTGGGCTATGTGACTTGCCAACTCAACAGAGGGCTCAATTGGATTTTGTTGATTGTTGGCAATATGAGTTGGTCCTGACGGAGCTTGACCTCTTGAGATTAGTTCTCGATTTGACTTCTATCCCGATTATGTTGGCTTTATAAACTGCTTGTAGTATGGCACAAGAGCTATCGATAAAATCCAAGCATTCGGACAACCGCAAACTGAGCTTTGTGTGATCCTTGACTTTGCAAATTCGATTATCAAGCATGGGTATCTTACTCTATCCTTGCATGTTTTTAGTGTTCCTAGTTTTCTTAATTGTAATGGAGTTGTATATCGAACTAAAGAAGAATAAATTGTTTAGGTGAATTAAACGAAAACATGTTATTCAATTGCAAATTGCACCTCTTTTTGTACGCAACTAAACCAATGACCAGGAATGAAAACACTACTCTTTTACCTTGTAAGAAGGATGGATAAACCACGATACTAGTTTTGGATTCGGAAATCATGCGGTTGGTGGGTTAAACGCAAAAATTAGTGAAAACCACTCCTTGGTGACCTTGTGCAACCTTAATAAAAACCTGTTTTTTTCAATGAGGCACAAAACATGAGTATAAACCCCAAAATGAGAAAAGCAAACTTTAGCCGTGTACCTTGTCATGTGGAGTGTTCAACTGAACCTTGAGTTATCCCTTGGATGTCCGTTTTACCTTGTTTTGTAACGTGTTTAGGAGCCCAACAAGGCTAGTTTACAACTTTAAATAGCTGCTGAAAGTGAAAAATGCAGTTTGGTTTTGACCCGCTGTTTGGCCCTAGGTGTCGAAACGGATTTTGGCTTCCGCATACCTCTAATATTTCTATGAGACAATTGCTACAAACCCTCAGTTTGGGGAAAACATCCCACAAGTTAGTTTTCTTGATAGGTTTTGTAGGCCTCCGGTCGTTGGGTGACAAGGCTGCTTGGGTGGTGTAATGTCCTCTTATGGGGCCAATAAGAATTTGCAACAAGGATTAGTGAACGACACCCAAAAGATTAGATCAATCAAGCAACACCACAAATTCTCTTGTCAAGGTATGAGGAATGCATAACCAGCTGATAAATAAATGAGAACTTCATGCATTCGGATCAAACCCAGCCACTAGAACAAATATAGGGATCCCTCAACTAGATCGCTGCAAGTGTGATAAAGCAAACTAACAACAACTAGCATCCCTCAGACATTTGTAAACCTTGACGGTTGGGGCATGAGATAATTTCCAGAATTCGTAACTTACTTGAAAGAAGACCCGAAGATGGACAAAATACAGATCTGACCCATTATGAGGATTAAGCCATCAATGAAATCACTTTTGTGTCACCAAATAACATGCATAAATCACGGAATACTTGCCAAGTGAGTCCAATACAGTTCGCTGTCACAGGGAGACTTTTTCATGCATCCAACACACTCTAAACCCAATCGATCCCCTTAGGAATCATTATAGGATGAATTCGCTGTTCATAATTATTTAAACTTGCATCATAGACAAATCTGGAAGTACTTCAATACTGGTCGCTAAAGAGAGAGAGATCAGCAGTCACTTTAAGCACCAAAAACATGCACCAACAGGTCGCTGGGACAAGGCAAGAGATTAGTAATCACAACCAAGCTCTATACATCCAATCGTTGCCCTAGAGAGGCTTTAGCACCCAGATTTACACTCCTAAACCAGTCGCCCAAGCTAGGAGTTAAAATATAATGAGATCGCTGCCAAAAATACAGTCCAATTCACTTAGCATGGGGTGGCCCAGCCAGCCAGCAAGGATTAATATGTTTTCCTTCCAAATCGTGACTCTCCAACACACTCAAAATCAGACCTGAATGTGGTCGCTCAATGCTAATCGCTGTAAATTAGGCACACCACACCCAATCACACCAGTCGCTGGGCAAGAAGCATTTAACATCCACAAGCATCCACAAAACATCCACAAGCAATTCGCCAATGATAGAGATCAGCGATAGATATTTGCAATAAACACGAAGTGGCTATTTCTTTCAATAGGTGGTGTTGATAAACACCTATAAGAACATCACGGGCATGCATCCCATTCTTCAAGCATGAAGAATTAATTCATCAATAATAATAATCAGCATACCCTCCTTGGTCGCTCCTCCTTTGGCTTTATATCCTTCCTTTTAATGTGGCGACTTGCATTGGGGAAGTGATCTTCCTTTATTTCTTCTTAGCCGACCTTTGAGCATTGTTTTATGTTATTATTAAAATATTAGATGCCTTAGTGTGCGAGAGTAATAATAATTACTCTAAGACAAATAATAAAATAATAATATTAATTAACTAATTAATTCCTCAAATGTGCAATAGTAATAATAATTACTTTTGAGGGATTAATTGATCAATTCCATGAAGCCATATTATTTCACTAATTAAATATCCTTGCCGTAATGATAATAACCACTCTACAAGCAAGAACACTTAATTAATAAAATAAACCCCATGCTAAACCTTAAGTTCTTGGGGAAGGGACAAAAAGGCCTTCAATTCCCAGCGCTAGAAATGTCCCAAGAAAGGGGACATGACAGCCCTCCCTTCTTGAATTTGCTTGTCCTAAAGCAAAATGATTCTTGGCTGGTTCATGTCTTCAATATCCAAGTGTAATGTCTTCCATAAGCAAGCCCCCATGTGCTCTGTCGGTGAGAGAGTTGAAGCAACAAGATCATCTTGCAATGGCTGCCCAAAAATTCAGTCATATGCTTCCAAATTTGGTTGTACCTTTGCCACACACTTTCCCAAGAAATGTTAGCTATAAAAATAAGCCATGCATAATTCCTCATGAAACTCCATTTGATGTGGAAAAACTTATCAATCATAAAAAGATTTGAGTTGGAAACTTCATTACTCTTCCTAATATGTGGTCCATGATCATAAGGAACAACGAATGAAGAAGATAGCAAACTGAAAATGATAAGTACAACAGTCCTATGTTGCATGACAGCTTGTACTAACAACAATAAATCATTCTTCTTCAAGACCCAAGCATCATCTTTTACCTCGAAATCATACAACCTTGTTTGATACACACTTCCTCAAGAAATGTTAGCTATAAAAATAAGCCATGCATAATTCCTCATGAAACTCCATTTGATGTGGCAAAACTTATCAATCAAAAAGATTTGAGTTGGAAACTTTATTACTCTTCCTAATATGTGGTCCATGATCATAACAAACAATGAATGAAGAAGATAGCAAACTGAAAATGATAAGTTCAGCAGTCCTATGTTGCATGACAACTTGTACTAACAACAATAAATCATTCTTCTTCAAGACCCAAGCATCATCTTTTACCTCGAAATCATACAACCTTGTTTGATACTCATATGGGACTTCTTTGGACTTCACTTTCAGCTGGAAGAGATTATTTATTAGCCCTCTAATGTCTGTTGTAATAAAACAATATTCTGATGAATAAGCAGCAACTTGACAACTCCATAAATGCTCCCATGTGATCATTATTATACCGTCAAGTTTATACATGAGTGCATCAAAAAAATGACTTAAACCTCCATCTTTCACAATGCATGTTGTCCATGAGAACCAACCTTGAAACATATTCTGACCCAAAAGAAACTCCATCTCTTTCTCTCCTACAGCTGAAAGTATACCAAACTTGCAACTATTCATCAAAGCATGGTATGAAGAAGCAATGTCAAAACTTACCCCTTGCTGCCCCCAACATGACAGCAGCGTTAGATGGCTTGAAAATGTCTTCTCGTCATGTGCAATGGGTGCCCCAAGCTGTACTTCACCTTCCTCTTTGTTTGTAGAGTATGGCACAAAAAGACAACATCAAATTTTCCCTTTTGCTACCCTCTTGGCTGTTCCCAATGTGACAGCAGTGTCAAGAGGCCAAAAAATACATTTTTATCATATTCAAATGATATCACAAGCCAAGACTTACTTTCTTTTGTTACCTTCTTACTTCCGGGGCTTGATGGTGTGTCTCTAGGTCCTTCAAAAGCTTGTATGATAGCTGCATTGTTGTTGAGGCAAGATGAGCTATCATTCGTGCTCTCATCATCCGGAATAGGCATGAGTTGGGGGTTTTGTTTTCCCCATCAACCAAGTGCCCAATATCTTCCTCTTGAAGGGGCTGTTGTACCAATATCTCTGATTTTTCGGAGTTAAGGCAGCTTGCTTGCATTCCATTATGAACTCCTTCCAACCTTTTAATGAATGCTTTCTTTGGTGCATGGTTTGGGAGTCCTTTGAGGACAATTCCTTTGCCATCTTTGAGGAACTTCAACTCCATATGATTCGGTGTAAACTCTCCTAGAGCATGCAACCATTGAACACCCAACACATTGTCAATATTGCCAACATCATTAACCAAAGAATTAGCTATCACCTTGTGTTCTCCTTCATTTGCTGTCATAAAAAATGTAGAATGCGGATCTGCCCATTGAGGCCATGTATCACCCAGCAAAGAACTCTTATGTGATATTTTGTCAAAAACTCCTTGATGGTTTATTCCTTTAGAAGCATGCCTAACACTTATGCAACAAAAATTCTTAAGGAATGATGAATTATATGAAGATGCATGGATGAGACTTACCCAATCAAGTGCTGTCCTTTGCAGATTAAAATCGTACCATGGTAAGTCATGAGGCACCAAGCCATACACATGTTCATCCTTCTTTATAAGATGCCCACCAAGGTGGCCTTCAACCTTTGTTTCATCAATAACTCTTGCATATATTTCATGGGAAAGACAAAACTGAAATGAAATAGTGTGTAGCCATAGATTACTCAGTTCATACCTTGGAGTGGTATTTCGGGATCCATCTTTATTAGCTGCCATTTCAAATTTTCCAACCTGAAAATCACTATCAGCCCCTTGGAAAATATCTTTCCTCATCATTTTCGAGCCTCCTAGGACTCCATCATGTTTTCCAACATCCGTGCTTGCCATATGTAATTTTGAATCTTCACTTAATCCCACAAAATCATGTGCAAACAAAAAATCAAAATTGATACTTCTCGGAAAAATATTCATTTTCCATACCTCAGAGTGCCCACCATGGTTTTGTGTACCGTTGGCTAGATTTTCTGCATAGCACAAAACCTAGGCAATCATGAGATAAATCTCCCTCATTTACCGGTGAGGCTCCCGTGTCAGATTTGTCAATTAAAGTATGCTAATATCTATATGGGGTTTTACTTTAACTACTCAGTTCATGAACCATAACTGAACAGTTCTGCAGCAAGTAAACAATTGTTTAAAGAAAGGAAATATTTATAGAAGAAAGGAATTATATAAACACAGAGAAGAAATGGGGAAGATGTGCATCCCAATCAATAGATAGCAGAGTTGATTGCATGCACATAGAAGAAACCAATAGATATAAACACAAAATTCTAAGCAAAGGTAGCTCTAGATCTAGATTTGAAATAACACAAAGTCTATTAAAAGATCTAAGATAAAAAGCAAGAAACACAATACACCGTGACACAAAGTTCTCCGGAAATTTGCTCTTGTATATTCCTTTGCTTCAAGTGGCTCTCAAGGGTTTCAGCACAAAGTCTGGAACACAAGGTTTCTTGCTTACAAATTCGATCCTTAACCCGAAGGTTCTTCCTCTACTTATAGAATGTAGAGGGGCAATTACAAGTCGGAAGCTTTTAGTTGAACTGACACATGTGGAAGTCGGAAAAGAAACAACTGACAATCTCCCTCCTGGAATTCCTCTTTGCATGACATGTATGATTTGCAACTGAAAATAGAACCTTCTATTTTGCACATCCGCCACCTATCTCCAAGTAGTTGACTTCTTCAAGTAATGGCTTTTAAACCAATCACTTAAGTTGTATAATTTAATTGATCGCTCAATTATTTTGTCGGAGGAAAGAAGGAAGAGGAAAGCTGCAGTCTTGTCTTTTTCATGTCTGCATATAGCTGATTCTTTTGCCTTTGATTCTCACCAAACTGGATCTAGGAGTAGCTGGATCTGGAAGCAAGCTGGAATTGGAAACGGCTGGATCTGGAAACAACAAGTTGGATCTGGAAGCGAGCTAGATTTGGAAGCGGCTGGAATTTTGCCTTTGCCTTGTCTTCTCTTTTATCCTTGAAGCTTTTGCAGTTCTTCTCTTATACATGCATCAGTGCAATGTCTGCCATAAATAACTCATCATTTTTATTTTTAATTGCATATGAGCAATTAAAAATTCTGGAAAGCACTCCGGGTGAATGCAACTTCAATGAAGGCTTCAATTGGAAGATTGGAAGCACATGCACAAGATCCTGGAAGAAATTTTCACACACTGACTTCTACACGGGTTGCATTAGAAACAAGAGGATGAAGCCTTTGTGCCGGAAGCTTTTGCAATTATGAGATCTGGATCTGGATCTGGGCCTATTGACTTCAACAAATCTAGAAGCTACGCATGATTCCGCTGAGCTTTCTCTTTCATCCCGCTTTGCCATGGCTGGAGCAATCTTTGTCTGAACAATTCTTTTTCTTCTTACTGGTGGAATTCTTCAAAACTGGTGCAGATCTGGATAATTCTTCAGATTCGGAGGATATATTCAATGTATTGGACATTGATTAAAGCTCCTTTTCTTTTGTAAAGCACCTGTAACGAATTCCTGCAATTAATTCAGACAAAGATGGCAACCGGAACATGAACAGTGGATTTTAATCATAAAAATCTGCATAATTCAAGCCTGCTGCCCCAAAAATTGATGTTTTGTTTGCATGCAAAGTGAGCATGAATTTTTCCAACTTCACCTGAGCACCTGTATTACTTATGCAAACAATTATCCAGACACAAATCAACTTCCTTCAACCTGTGCGCCAAAATTGGAAGCTTTTAGCATTGATTTCACCTTCTTTTGAGCAAAAATCCTCTTCAAATGGGGCGCACTTTTCCTCTAGGCTGCACTTCTTTACTTGTGAATTAATTAATTCATCCTTATGGCAGCCCATGCTTATATAACCCTCATAATTCTATAATTAATAATTGCCCCTCCTATTCCTGGCAATTAATTAATTAAAAATCATGCTTTTCTCTTTAACTGGTGTGCTAAAATTGCATGTTTAAGGACAACCATCCAATAAATTAAATTTAATCAATTTAATCATCCACTCTTCACTCCACTTAAGTTTCACAGTGTGCTTTAACCTTAGCCACTAAAAATAGAAATTAATTTAATCATTTAATACTTTAAAAAGTATTATTTTTCTCCCAAAAAGGCGCACTTTTGACATGAAGGGCTGCCATTAAATAAAATAAATTTATTTAATTTTAGACTTCTGCTTCCACTTAACTCAAGCCTCACAGTATGCTTTGACCTTAGCCACTGAAAATAGGAATTAATTTAATCATTTAATACTTAAAAAAATATTATTTATCTCCCAAAAGGACGCATTTTTGATATAAAGGGTTGCATCAAATAAATATTATTTATTTAATTTTAGAACAATCTATTTTCAACCTCCTTTTGTCCATTTACCTTTGTTGACTTTTCCACAAGACTAGGCGCCTATTTTGGGTGAATAATTAATCAAATTAATCAATTTAAAGGCTGCCATTACTTTTCCAAAGGGGGCGCACTTTTTGACATAAAGAATTCTATTTTTAAGTATCATATGACAATGAGATTTTTTACCTCGCAAGGCAGCCCGAAAATCCCATGATTCACTTAAGTGATTTGACTTTCATAATGGGATTATTTTTGCAAGGCAGCCCTGCATTGGCAACTTTGACAATGCAATAAAATCCCATGATTTCACTTAAGTCACTTTTATTTTATTTCACCATGGGAATTTTTACCCTACAAGTGTGCAATAAATTCCCCCTGCTCGTTGCCTCTAATTTTCCCACGGCAATGACTTAAGTGACTTTTCCATCATGGGAAAAAGTACTAAGGCAAGTAATAAAATAAAATCCCACTTGCATGTTGCTTTAATTTTTCCCATGATCCACTTAAATCCTTTGTTTTCCAAAAATGCGCCCAACCCCGCAAGGGTTTTTTAGTGCACGACTTCGCTTTTTCCCAGTGAACCGGACCTCCGATGGCGACTTCCTTGCGTGCAATATGCGTATGTGATCTCTGAATACCCAGTCAATAATCGGGCTAACCCGTGCAAAGGAATTGATCTAGAGAAATTTCACAGAAAACGAAACAAAAACACGAAAAATTGTCAAAAGTCACAAATAAAGCCCAAAACTTATTCCTAGTTAAAACCCTTCTGGTATATAGGAATAATGATATGTTCGATCACAACAGGGTTAAATCGGAGCGCAAATTGCCTCAAACGGGGCTCAAAATAATTAAATACAAATTTTCCAAGAGAAAATCCCGATGACAGAATATAACAATTTTGGGCATCTGGGTATTTGGCGAAAATGGCTAATATGGCTCTTTGGGAATATCTTGACGCAATACAAGAACTTTCTGGCAATAAAAACACAAAACGACCCATTATTTTAAAAGTACAAAAAAATTTGAATAGGATAGTCACAGATTTCAGGATGAAATCGGGACACAAAGTAAGGAGAGTCTTCTTGCTCAAAAACTCCATCAATTTCACTTATATGCTCCTTGTCAATGGCTGTCCTGGTATGGACAGCAGGTTGCACATTCATATTCGCAGTAGAAATTGGTTCTTCACCCATAAAAATCACTCCTAATTTGAGGATCTGAAATTTCTTTGGATGCATGGAGTTTGAAAACCCTTGAAATGAAATAAGGGTGCTGCCCACTTTCATAGTCTGCTCATCAACCTTATTCCCACTTGACATATGATTAACATCATCAAAAACAATCTTAGAATTAGAAACCATTACTTCACAATGCAAACCTTTCTTCCTTGAGTCGTCCAATGTATCATTGATGTCTTCTAGGGGCTGCATATGGCGGAAGTCTTGCTTGACACCTCGAAGCTTACAAAACCCTTGAAAAGACAAGAGTTCCTTTGTGGCCAAATTTAGAGATGCATACTCTTGTTGCAAAGTCTCAAAAAGATCATCATGATGAGTTAGCTTACCCTTCTTTGTTTGTCCTCCTTGGTAATGGTTCTTGATTGAATCTAAGGTATCATGCATCATGGCTGCCATATGATTTTGAAGTTCTTGAAGCTTGCTTTGACCACATCTTCCAAGAGCTTCATTTGCTTTGGAGCGGGACCTCCACTCTCCATTCCCATCTTCTTTTCCTGTATACAACAACCTCACATGTGCAAAGGAAAGTGGCCCCAATAGCACTGTAATGTCCCTCTTATGGGGCCAATAAGAATTTGCAATAAGGATTAGAGAACAACACCCAAAAGATTAGCTTCATCAAACAACACCACAAATTCTCTTGTCAAAGGTATGAGGAATGCAAAACCAACTGATAAATAAATGAGAACTTCATGCATTTGGATCAAACCCAGCCACTAGAACAAATATAGGGATCCCTCAACTAGATGTGATAAAGCAAACTAACAACTAGCATCCCTCAGACATTTGTAAACCTTGACGTTTGGGGAATGAGATAATTTCCAGAATTCGTAACTTACTTGAAAGAAGACCCGAAGATGGACAAAATAGAGGTCTGACCCATTATGAGGATTTAGCCATCAATGAAATCACTTTTGTGTCACCCAACAACATGCATAAATCACTAAATACTTGCCAAGTGTGTCCAATACAGCTCGCTGTCACAGGGAGATTTTTTCATGCATCCAACACACTCTAAACGCAATCGATCCCCTTAGGAATCATTATAGGATGAATTTGCTGTTCATAATTATTTAAACTTGCATGATAGACAAATTTGCAAGTACTTCAATACTGGTCGCTAAAGAGAGAGATCAGCAGTCACTTTAAGCACCAAAAACATGTACCAATAGGTCACTGGGATAAGGCAAGAGATTAGTAATCACAACCAAGCTCTATACATCCAATTGTTGCCCTAGAGAGGCTTTAGCACCCAAATTCACACTCCTAAACCAGTCGCCTGAGCTAGGAGTTAAAATATAATGTGATCGCTGCCAAAAATACAGTCTAATTCACTTAGCGTGGGGTGGCCCAGCCAGCCAGCAAGGATTAATATGTTTTCCTTCCAAATCGTGACCCTCCAACACACTCAAAATCAGACCTGAATGTGGTCGCTCAATGCTAATCGCTGTAAATTAGGCACACCACACCCAATCACACCAGTCGCTGGGCAAGAAGCATTTAACATCCACAAGCATCCATGAAACATCCACAAGCAATTTGCCAACGATAGAGATCAGCGATAGATATTTGCAATAAAAACCTATAAGAACATCACGGGCATGCATCCCATTTTTCAAGCATGAAGAATTAATTCATCGATAATAATAGTCAGCATACCCTCACTTGGTCACTCCTTTGGCTTTATATCCTTCATTTTAATGTGGCAACTTGCATTGGGGAAGTGATCTTCCTTTATTTCTTCTTAGCCGACCTTAGAGCATTGCTTTATGTTATTATTAAAATATTAGATGCCTTAGTGTGCAAGAGTAATAATAATTACTCTAAGACAAATAATAAAATAATAATATTAATTAACTAATTAATTCCTCAAATGTGCCATAGTAATAATAATTACTTTTGAGGGATTAATTAATCAATTCCATTAAGCCATATTATTTCACTAATTAAATATCCTTGCCGCAATGATAATAACCACTCTACAAGCAAGAACACTTAATTAATAAAATAAACCCCATGCTAAACCTTAAGTCCTTGGGGAAAGGGACAAAAAGGCCTTCAACTCCCAGCACTAGAAATGTCCCAAGAAAGGGGACATGACAGCCCTCCCTTCTTGAATTTGCTTGTCCTCAAGCAAAAGGATTCTTGGCTGGTCCAAGTCTTCAATATCCAAGTGTAATGTCTTCCATAAGCAAGCTCATGTGCCTGTCAGGTGAGAGAGCTGAAGCAACAAGATCATCTTGCAATGGCTGCCCACAAATTTAGTCATATGCCTCCAAATTTGTGCATGCCTTATGTTAATACTTATTGCTTCCCCTCTTAATACTTATGTTAATACTTATTGCTTCCTTTCTTAATACTTATCTTAATGGTAGAAACTTTCTATTCCTAAACTATCCAAAGGAACCGTGCTTTTAACCTTTATTGTGTATCTCTCTCTTAAACGAGTCTTATATAGTTTTATCTTATTTTACCGACTCTCTTTAAAAAGACTCAAACCCATATCTTGTCGTATCTTGTCTTACACATTGAAAGATCTCATTAAGAGATCTAAGAGATGTAAGTGGAGTTGTTTACCACTTTTCCTACGCATTAAACCTCATGTTTGACACCATTAACCTCCTCTTGTATCTAATTGACCTATGGGAGGATGATTTGCTCTATTGTAAACATGTATCAAGTTGTAGATCCCTTGAGTTCTAAGGGAAAGAAGGAATCCTAGTACCCCTTTTAGAGAGTCTTGGCGAATGAAACCTATGTTGGGTTTTGTCTATAGCATTGCTTTTCCTAGAATGTTGAGCTTAGAAACAAAGTGAACCATGGAAACCACCCCCTTTCAAATCATTGGCAATCCCTTTCTTGTTCCAAATTGTAGGCTGAGTTGTCCCTTATGGGAACACATAATTTGATAATGAGACCTTCTTTCTCAAACATGGGATTCATATGACCCATGTGTACCTCAAAATGCATCCTATCTTTTGGACTATAGTAGTTTCACTTCACAAAAAGGAGATAGGGTCTCGAGCCTTGTCACCGTAGGAATATAAGTTTGCAACATGGAAAGAGGATCAAGCAAACATTCTCTTGTAGTCTTTGAGATTCTAGAGGTATTGTCAATGTGATCATGATTCTTCCCCATGAACCTAGTGGAGGGTCTTCGGGCGTGTGGAGGTGTATTAGTTGCAATGGTTATAAAGGTACTGTGTCACCTTTTGTTCGAATGACTCGATGTTGTATTAACACATTTAAGTGGTTGTCCTAGGAACTAAACACCATTAGAAGTGAAAATGATGCAAAGTGCTTTGGACCGTAGAGATTATTGGGTTATGTATTAATGCACCATTAAGACACTAATTGTAAAGGAAATTTGTAACTTGTCTTTGTTATTGAGAATATACTCTTGTGTTATTGGTCTAAGAATTTTAAGTACCGTGGAGATTATTCATAACTTTATTAGATCGTTCTTATGTTGTGAAAGTGGATGTGAATTGATCCACGTGAAAACAAGTAATGGAGGAAACATAGTTTCTAATTTGGAAATCCAATCTTATAATGTGTAATGTTAAGTTACTCCTAATTAACAATCGAGTTATACAATTTATTTGCAATAAGATAAATGAACTAAATTAGATGGAACCACTATTCGTTAAGTATTAAATGAACCAAAAGAAATGTGGTCTAGAAAAAAGGAAAATGTGCTTTCATGTTAAGTACTCTTTAAATCGTTAAGGTTAAATAATGAAATATGAGTATGATAATGTTGTAACCATGAAAATGTGGTAATGTGGAAAGTTCCCATTGGTGATATTCATATTATGGTGGGGTCGTGGTTTTGTACTTGTTCATTTCTAATAGTGTGGCTTGATGTGCATCTGGTGTCGTCATATCATTTGTATGTTCTTCATGTTGGTGTAGTCGTCTTATGTGATGTGGGGCAATCTCTTGTGAACCTAAGTGGTGTCGCATAGTTGTTTCAGTAAATGAAAGTCCAAAAAAAAATTATCTTGGTATATTTGGTCTTGTGTTTGGGTCCCACATGGGTGGGCACTACAAGAAGTCACATGGGAATGTGAAGAGTCATTTGCTTTGGATACAAATTATAAGGCTCTTTTCGTTCCAAAGGCCTCCTATTGCAATCTGTATTTCTTCTATTTCTTGCTTAATGTATTCCTGTCTTTATCTGTAATGTCCCTTTTTGGGATTGAATCTGAAAAATGAGGAAACCACACAAACCCCATTAGGTTAAATTCAGATCTTTAAATTAGCAAACTGATTTTTCTAACAACTGGAAATCAACAGTCTGATTTTTATAACAGCAGTCCGGAATTAATGGAAAATCACTCAAATATCATCAAATAACTCAACCACAATATAGATAAATACTTTAGGAAGAATTTAAGACACTTTTCATCATCAAATCTGATCACACACTCAGCTGGAAATTTAATTTTGAACAGCAGAAGTACAGCCCATAAAAATAATGAAAAGAGAGGTTTCCAAACCCCGCTAACCACAAATGAAGATAGATTCTGGCCTTAGAAATTATGCCAAATCAGAATATCAAATAAAATCTGAAGTATGTGCCCTAGAAGGCACCCAACTATCACTCAACCCTAGTCGCTCCCTTTAGGGAGAGCTCTAAAATGTATGCAAAGCCCTTGTAGATGTTTTCCTTGATGCCCTAGATCCAAATCTGCAAGTAGTCTTCAAGAGATGTCTTCAAATCACCCAAAATGGAGGGTTTTGTCCTCCACCAAGCCACAAGGAAGGTTTTCGTCTTCCTTGGAATGTCGACAAGAGGGTTTTCATCCTCAAGTGGATAGTTAATGAGCACTTTGCCCAAAAAACCAAGTGTAGATAAAATGCGCCAAAGATGGGTGCAAATGAAGTCCTTAAGTCCCTTTTATATCCTTCCCTTGGCGCCAAAAGCCAATTAGAAGTGGACCGACCTCTTTAAGCTTCTTTTGTCTTTTAATTTGCTTTTATGACTCTCCCAACACAGCCGACCTACCTCATAAAGGGAAACACTAAAAGAAAACATTAAATCTAAATAAAGAAAACTGAAATGAAATGCAATTCCTTCCCTTGTTCAATCATGCTTCCTTGCCACAGAAAGGGAATGGCAAGAAGTCCATTTTTAGGCCCTCAATTTGAAAAAGGGGACATTACGGAAGTCACATGGGAATGCGAAGAGTCATTTGCTTTGGATATAAATTGTAAGGCTCTCTCCATTCCAAAGGATCAGTTTTTGCTCCTCCTATAACAAGCTATATTTCTTCTATTTTTTGCTTAATGTATTCCTCTCTTTCTCAACTCCTACTCCAATAGAGCATTGTAATCTTGCACAACCAAGGAAAGACTGAATATTTTGATGAATATAATGCAGTTAAACTTTGTGTTGATTGTGTTTTTCGTCTTGCTTTGCATATTGGTGTCTTCTCATTGAATCTAGAAATACTTCTAGTTTTGTGGTTAATAAACTCGCATCCTATTTATTACCTAAAACCCCCTCTCCATTTCTCTTCTCCTACTCATACCTCACACTCATTTTCCTCCATACATTGTTGCCACAGGTTCAGTGGAGTGTTCTGTGTGATCCCGGTCTTCGACCACCCTGAGAATAGCATTAGTGTACAATATTTCTAGCTTTCAATAAATGGGAGCCTCCCCATTCCTAAGAGGAGGGACTTAGTCCTAGAGCGTTGGCGGAAAACCCCATATTTTGTCCTGTGACAAAATATTTCGCCAACAACCCACAAGCTCCCACCACCATCAATCAAATCTCTTTTCAACATGTCATGTTTTTAAGTAGCTTAAAGGGATTCATCCTTTAAGGTACATCCATCATTCAATTGAGCTTGTGGTAGGATCTCGGTTGCCCAATCGACCACTTGTATCACGCAACATCTATGAGCGAGTTGACATGGAGCACCAAATTAAGCAATTATTAGAGGAAGGCACGACTCAGCGCACCACTTCTCCTTTTGTAACTTTAACTCTTGTAGTGACAAAGAAAGAGCATAATGAATGTTGGTTAGTCACCTATTATGAGCCTCTTAACAAATTCACTTTGTGAAGAATAGCTACCTACCTCCCAAGATCGATGATCTAGAGCGGCTTCAAGGAGTTTTTGTTGCAATACCATTGTTGAAGATCACATTCATAATTTATAGGAAAGAAACAACTATGCTTAGAACATCAATGATGAGAGGAAACCATGCACACAAAGTTGCACACATTCATGCATCATGAAAAGAAGAAACTCCTTTCTTTATTGACATCTTCACAAGTTGTACAATGCTAGAGAATGGAGGAAAATAGATAAGGAGAATGGAAGAATGCTATCTCTTTTTCCTTTCTCAAATAGATCTCTCTTGAGTGCACAAAATTGACAACCCTTAAGAAAGAGTGTGTCGTTACATTATATAGACTAAAAAATGACTCTTGCCTACCCCCCATGTGTCCCTTCATTTGTCCTTTTCACTCGTGACTCTTGACAATCCTAGGAAAGAACATTAAGTCCCCTTTTATCAATTAAGGGCAACTTATTACATTTTTGGACTATAGTCACATTAATGAATAGGACGAACGTCATGATTGCTCACAACGAAGAATTAGAAAGGGGAGAGAAGAGAAAGAATGAGGAAGGGGAAAAAGAGATGCTCCCAAGATTGAAGATACCTTCGTCATTGATGAAGATCCACCCGAAGAAGTTGAAGACGACAATCTTGGCTTTAGATGACCACTACAACACTTCTACACTGATGTGAAACTCCAATGAATTTCACTTTGAACAATTTTCCCTCACCGATGATGATCACAAGCTAACTCCTTTTACATGATGCATAGACACCCTGGACCACAAAATGAGTGTTGAGAAACACTGTTTCAAGACTTCCCAATGTGAGCTCGAGGTAAACACTTGATTGATGAACTTCCTTATCTTGTTGAGCTTACCCTAACCAATTTATTCTAAGACACCCAACTCACCTAGAGATGGTGATGGATCCACCCGCTGCGCCTTGTGATGCTCGCTCAACTTTTGAACACAATTGAACTCGGGATGATGCTTAGGGACCCTTGTGAGGTTCTCATTCCCTGTTTGAGCCATGAGGTCATCTTACCGTTTTGTGGAGAGTCCCATGGAGCAACTTGACGAAGGCATAACTTGGGCATACTATGGTATTTTCCCACACTTCTTTAAATGAAATTGACTGAAAATAACCTTTTGAAAACAATGGGAGGGGTCTCATACCTGATTTTGCCTGCAACCTCCTAAAAATAGGCTTTTATTTGGGCTCATAGGTTGTGCATGCTGAAATCAGGTTGTGGGCAGAATTGCTTGAGTCTTGTGAAAAATGTGAGACCACCATCCTCTAGAGCTTTGAAATATCTTTTTGACAATATTTCGTTTGGCCTCCAACTCTTTATGAAGCTCTCGGAATCACTTCCTGAAGCTCAGGGGTTGTTTGTGCACTGCAAGTTGCTTCACCCTCTAGGACCCGCTTTTGTTGAAACTGTCCCAAAACCTCTGAAACTTCCTAGAATCTTCCAAAACTAGTTGCACAACATTCTTAGCTCTCTGATACACCTCCTTGATGAGTTTGAGTCTTTCATTTCGCCAGGGGGTGTGGCAACCTTAGAAGACCGGAAAATAGTTTTTTTAAGCTTCTCAAAAAGCTCGTCTTGAAGAATCTTGTCTTAGAAGTACTTGAATGGACTTGATATCCCTAAATCACCTATGGACATGACGACACAACACATTAGACCACTTAGAAGGATGGGATAGGACTGATACGGGGTTAGGATGATCTTGGAGGAGGGCTCGGGATGACCTTTAAGCAAAAAATTTCACAATAGGGTATGGTTGTCATGCTTTCAGGTGTGAATTTTGCCCTTGCAAAAACTCATGACAACATATAGGAAGTCACCCCCTTCATCAATTCACTCATTAGAAAGCTCGACTTGGATTCCACAAGCTACTTTGAGCATTTATTTGTTTGAAAGGCGTTCTTTGCATGCTCTCCTTGACCTGCAACCACCGTGTGAGGTTGAAACTTATTCTTCTTAGTATGCCATAGGCACAATTCTTAAGCAAGGAGGACAGCCGGTGGCATGCCATAATGAGGCTTCAAACAAACTCTATTATAACATGTACGACAAGGAATCATGTGTTTTACTCCAAGCACTCAAGTCGTATATCATTACGCACACAAATCATTAACCCCTTTGGTTGTTGAAGTGTCGATCCAAGATTCGGGAACATTGGCATTTGAAGTGGGCATCCTATATTATACAATTCCATTTGGTGATCAAGTACAAGAAGAGTATCATCAACACGTGGCAGATCTTCTTAGTCATTCTCCTTGTTGGTACTTAGCATCTTGAATGTACAATGTGCAGCTTATGATGAGTGGAAAGATCTTGACTCCTTGGATTCTCACTTTGGTCCCATCATTTATGCTTTGCAACAACCCACTCGTGAGAAATCAAACATCTTTCCTTGACTTCAGTTTGAGAGATGGGTTTTTGTTCAAGCTGACTCAGCTTTGTGTTCTTACTAGTTTCTGCTCAAGGTGGCTCATTTTTCCTCCTATTGTGGACATTTTGGCTTTCAAAAGACCTTGCAAAACTTGCAAAGCTACTTTTATTGCCCTTCTATGTGGCAACAAGTTGAGGATTTCTTCCATTGCTGCTCTCTTTGCAGCCAATCTAAGCTTTTCATTCGGACTCCGCCGTTATTGGTACCTTCACGATCATGGGAATCAATTTTGATGGATTTCATTAGCAACCTACACACAACTGAGCATTGGCTGCATCTTTGTTGTGACGTGCCAGTTTTCCAAAATTGTAATTACCGTAATTTTAATGCCTTGCATCAAGATAGTTGATGCTCCATGGGTTGCTGACTTGTTCTTCAAACATTTTTGAAGCAATTTCAGGCTACTACTCACTATTATTTCTGATTGTGACTCTCATTTCTGGAGTCACTTTTGGAAATCATGTGAATTTTTCTTGGTTTCCAATTGCACTTATGTACTTCCTTTCATCTGCAAATTAATGGCAAGACTGAGGTTGTCAATCGCACCTTAGTACATGTTCTCTGCATCTATCATTGCCAAAACAAGCAGTGGGACAACTATTTGCATGTCTCTACAAGGCATTCTCCTTATAAAGTTTGTTGTGGCTTCTAGCCATTGGCACCTTATGAGATTCCAATTGCTTTTCCAGCTCTAGTTACGTCCCACCAACAGAAAGAGCAAGAAAAACCTTCTTTCTTTATGCAAATATAGGCCTAACTTCATGTCAAACTTCAAAACATCCTTCAGCGTAGTTGGGCCAGATTCAAGACACTCAATGAACGTCATCAACTACCTCATTCTTTCCACATTGGTATTGTGTTTGCCTTCACTTGGATAAGAAGAGGTTTCATGACCAACAACATCACAGGTTGAAGCCCATTCCTTATGGACCTTACACAATTTTTCAAGCTCATGATGTTAGAAGATGTGAACAAAGAAGGAATGAAGAGAAACTAGAATGCACACATTGTAGATTCTGTGTCCGTCATTTTATTATGCAAGAGATAGTTACAAAATAGTTGAGAAGGTTAAAACCTATCATTAGTTAATACATAACTAATAATGACTTAATAATAAACTATAAACCTTATATTCTAATACCCTCTCTTAAGGCTTATACTACAAAAACAAAAACAAACACATTGACAGAAAATTGAAACAACAGAACCAAACAGAGCCATGCATTCTTCAGAAGCTCTCTCTTTGAAAACAATTCTTTAATCAAGTAGAACTCCATCAAGCTGCCTCATAACCCTCGTAAAGGTGTAGTTCCCAAGTTGAATTCCCGAGTTTGGATTCCACCTCCCCAAACTCCCAAATTACGAACCTTCCGAATTATTGGACAACCATCCATATTGAGTGACATCCATAGTGCTCCATCAAGTTGTTTCATGACCCTCGTAAGGGTATAATTCCCAAGATCCACAAACTCCCAAACTAACTAGACAACCATCCATGCTGAGTTTCATCTACACTAGATCCCTTCTGTCTTCAAAGTGTGGGCTTCTTTAAAATACGTATTCTTCATTAGCAAATTCTTCATCACTTTTAGCATCTGGTGGATCTTCAATAATGGCTATATCCCCTTTGTCGTTATTTGATCTTCTACGATAGTTTCTTGAGTATAATGCACTCTCATGTTGAGGATCACCTTCTATGTCTCTTTTGCAGTCATGCATCTCAAAGGAAAGCATGATGCCAATTTAATTTAAACTACTCTAACCAACAAATAAAGTGCAGTTGTAAGACTGGGCTTATCTTGTTTGTGAATGTCTCTCTGAGCGCCAAAGGAATCTTGAATAACACTTCAAATGGAAACAACCAATACTCTTTTTGAAACTTTTTCTTATTTTTTATTTTATAAGACTGCAAATGTCTGAAAATTACTGTAGACGTCTGAATTTTTTTGCCAAAAAAACATAAATATTTTCGGCAGAATAAAATACCATATTATGCCCTAGCGTCTGGATCTTTAGAATAACCACAAATGGCATTCCTCCCGCGATTTGACACAAATCATGCCCTAGACAATTTCAATTCTTTCCCTAGCAGTCAGTAACTCATGTTTATCTGCTGAAACTCACAACAGTTGCGTCCTAGCAGTCTGTAGCTCCCATTTTCTGGTTTGAATGGCACTCTCCACGTGTACTTAAATGTTTTCTATCTGTACCATGCCCAAAAATCATGTTTGGGAAACTGCGACTGAAAAATGCATGTAAATATGCAAATGACGGCTGGAAAACTTCAAAATCTAAGTCATATGGATCTGTGGTTGAAGATTTCAAACTGGTCTGTCCACGTGCCTTTTCCCTGGGGAGACTGTGCCCTTATGGCTAAAAACCAGACTCCCAACTGTATTTCCACGTGCCTTTTTTCTCCCTTGAAATGCCTCCTATGTCTTCCTCACTTGTCTGGCTCTAATACCAATGTTAGAAGATGTGAACAAAGAAGGAATGAAGAGAAACCGGAATGCACACATTGTAGATTGTGTGTCCGTCATTTTATTATGCAAGAGATAGTTACAAAATGGTTGAGAAGGTTACAACTGATCTTTAGTTAATACATAACTAATAGTGACTTAATAATAAACTATAAGCCTTATATTCTAATAATATTGTTAATGCTAGCTAGCTCAAGCTGTTGGAGCCATCTCACTTGGATGCAGAGGTTTCCATCACTCATCTTGAAGATCGAATCCCAGACTTTCAGCAACCATTGGCTGATGATACTTTGCTTAATGTTCAGACTTGCAACAATCAAAGGAATAAAGTCGCTACTTGGTTGGCTGCAAAGGCACTTCTCGAACGCAGGCCTAGTGGCTCTTTGAGTCAGCTTTTGCAGAGAAGTTTTCTCATCTAATGTAAAAGTTGGGGATTACTTCATCTAAGTAGGGAGGAAATGATGATAATATTCTATAGTTAAGCCCCCTCGTTGTTATCTCCACATTGTAAATCCCACCTTGCACACATGACCTAGTAAACTGTAGAATCTTATTCTACATGTACAGTTCACTAACTGTTTCCCAGTTAGATGGAATGAGGTGTCCTTGCACAAGTAAATTAAACTAACTTCATTTCAGTTAAAATGAGATGTTCTTGCATATTGCATTAAATTAACTGCATTTCAGTTTAACTGAGAGTTGTCCTTGCACATTTACAGTTCAGTAACTGGTTTGTCTGGTTGCAGTGTTTGTGCATGCTCTTCCAAAGGGAAATTTGCATTCACTTAACCTCATCTTTGTAAATATATTTATACCTCACTAATGAAGAGTGTACATCATCAGTTATTTGGGCGGCATTTCTCTCCTCTTGTACTTCCCTTTTTATTCTGCTGTCACAATTCTGCAGGGATATATGAGCTCATCTTTTATCCCAGTCAGTATTTAGCCAAAAGAAAAATATATATTTTAAAATGAATAGAACTCTCAGAATAAGCTGAATGCCAAATAAAGCAATCCTATGTCCAAAAAACTGTACTTATCATTGTGCTGATGCGATTATATTTATCTCAAGCATGATATGTATATTACTTTCAATTTAGATTAATTCTCTTTTCGGATGACAGCAATGGTGCACTCCTCCAATTGCTCGAAGGTTGTTATTTTGAGGAAAAACTGCAAAAGGTTCCTTCTGCTACCGGCCTTCTATTCTTTACCTACGTCATAATGCTATCATTTTGAGATGATTTCTGGTTTTAGCTTTGGAAACTAAATTTCAATCCACAATACACTCTAAAACCTATACCTTATTCAAGCTTAGCCTGATTTAGTCATCACATTTCTCCTTGTTGCAGGCAAATGTTTTGATTGCTTTTAACAACAAACCTGCTGCAGAAGCTGTTCCTTATTTTGAGCAAGTGAGTGTTCTTCCGAACATACCAAAGTGGAATTTAGTTTTGGGGCAATTTTATGTCTACAGCATACATTAGTAATTCTTGATTAGAAATGAAATTAAAATTCATTGCCTAAGATGTCTACAGTTAAGTCCCAAGGAGCATGTTATTACAACGAGGCCTTTAATTTAAGGCTCTGCTGTGCCAGGAGTTTAAAAACGTGTAAGTAGACAATCTCATTAAAATTTAATGGAAATGACATAAAATTGGGTGGAGTACACATCTTGAGAGGAGGTTGCTTTGCTGTTGGCTGAATCACGGATATCTTATCCTGGAAGCTTTATACCATTCCGTTTTTATAATTGGAAACTAAGAAATCTTGTATTGGAAGGATATCAGTCTTGACGGCATTGGATATGCTATGAGTTGTGAATTTTCCATTTTTGGGACCTTCAATTTATTTTAATGTCACTCTAAGATGACCACTAACCTAAAGCTAAGAAAGCTGATGGCTCCTATGCCTTACATAACTATGACTCTTATACCCAATCTTAGAATATACACAGGAATAATTGGCACGCACAGATCTCAGAGATAATGTTCTTCCTGAGAGTAAGCTGTTAATCTTGTTAATCATTCTGAACAATTGTTGAAGTTAGTTGGAAAGAAGCTATCTACTGGGAATTATTCAAGATGAAATGAGAAATGTTTTTCATGGTGCTTCTGGTTTTCAAAGGAAACACAGGTGGAATTTTGTGGTGTGAAGGCCATTCTCAAAACCTGGATTTAAAAACTAGAATGTAATTCCTTTATAAAGCTGAGGATATTCTTGGTAATTGGTTAACAATGCTATTGGTCCATGAATATTCTAGGAAAGGATCCTCTTATATCCAGTGACCCCTGGATACTTGGTACTTACAATTTCAAGATTTTTATAAGGTGCAAATTCTGAGGTGCAACCAAAACACTTATAGGCCACAATCAGGCCAGTATCCTTCACAAGTGGAGAGCATGCAAAAACTCAGGACCTGAATAGTAACTTCTGAACCCTTGATCAAGTTCAACACTTCTGCTTCCAGTTTAAAAATGGTGCAGCTGGTCGAATTGTATAATAAATATAAGACAAACTACACATGGAAAGTCTGTTGTGCATGTCGCAAACAGATTAGATTAAAGTTTTGTGCATGGGGAACTGGTCACGTCACACTGAAGATTGTAGGAATAAATGAATAAGACTTCCCCTTTTATAATTGTTTTGTATGGTTATGCGGTTGTAACCGCTAACTAATTTTGTAACCGTCTTTGCATAATAAATACCCGGACACACAACCCATTTGTACAGTGTGTATTCCGGTTTTCTCTTCAATCATTCTTTACACATTTATTCGGTTTATTCTCTCTCTCCGCAAATTCTAACAGTGGTATCAGAGCGTGGGGCAAGCAAAGAGAGAGAATAAACCGAATAAATGTGTAAAGAATGATTGAAGAGAAACCGGAATACGAGAATACAGTCTGCATACAAATGGGTTGTGTGTCCGGTATTTATTATGCAAAGACGGTTACAAAATTAGTTAGCAGTTACAACCGCATAACCATACAAAACAATTATAAAAGGGGAAGTCTTATTCATTTATTCCTACACCCCCTCTTAAGACTTACCCTACATAACTCAAAAACAAACAATCTAACAAAACAGAACTACGCTATCTTCAAACACTTTCACTTTGAAAGCAATGCTATGATAGGATAGGGCTCCATCAGTCAAGTTGCTTCATGACCTTCGTAAAGGTGTAGCTCCCGAGCTGAATTCCCAGTTCTTGGATTCCACCTCCCGAACTCCCGAATCACAAATCTCCCAAATTATTGGACAACCATCCATGTTGAGCCATCCACAAGCTCCATCAAGTTGTCTCATGACCCTCGTGAGGGTATAATTCCCAAGATCCACAGTCTCCTGAACTATCTGAGCAACCATCCATACCAAGCTTCATCTACCTTGTATCCTTTCTTGCCTTCAAAGTTTAGAGCATCTTTATAGTGCGTATTTGTCACCTATGTCCTCACTACCTTACGCATCTAAAGTGGGTCTTGACCATGGCTATATTGGCTATATTTGATATGACTTTACCCTTGAGCACATCATTGGCTCGAACACGACAATCCCATCTTTGTGTGACCGCTTTTCTTACAATAATGACATTGATCTCCGAATTATCTCGATCTTCTATGATATTTTCTAGTTCTAGAATAGAATGCACTTTCTTCTGGGAATGACCTTCTGCATCCTCTCGTAGTTGTTTTCCTCGGCTAGAAGAGTCATTATCATATCATCCAGAGATTGAGATTGAATTTATTTGAGGTAAAAACTACATTGCTATATTTTGAAGACGGACTATTTAATAGGATAGCTTTGGCATCTTCGTCCTCAATTGCGGCTTTCACTTCATCGCTAGTTGTGTTCGAACAAGGACCTTAGATTATTGATGTGGCTTGACATAGAGACTCCGTCATCCATTTTGAACCTATATAATCGAAGTTTCGGGAAAATTTGGCATTGACTGCTTTCGCTCCAAATAATTTATTTAGAGTATCCCAAATTTCCTTCGATGATTTGTCTAGGTCTACATGATGTTGAGTCGAGAGAGCAAGGCCAATAATAGCTTTTCGCTCTATCATCTCTGCTTTGCCATTCTAACAATTTCGATGCATCGGTAGGTGTTGTCTCTTTCTCGTTTACAATGCCCCACAAATTTTTATTCATAAGTTGCATTTGTATTTTCACTCTCCATGTATGAAAATTTAGACCAAAATATTTTTCTATGGGCATTTCCATTTTAATAAAATAGAATAAATACAAGCTGCGTATTTTGGCAATGAATAAATAAAATAAAATAAAATACCCACGGTTTATGGTTTCGTGCCCTCTAGCGAGAGTAGTCTTTTTGCTTCTGCGTCTTTCCAATTTTATGTCTCTGTGAAAATGTTTGTGCCCTAAAGCAATTCATGACTGTAATAATGCACCATATTAGCGCAAATCGTGACTCTAAAAATGTCTAAAATCATGATTTTTCGTGGCTATTAAAATCGACTATTTGTGCTTGAAAATGTTATTATTTTCCTGAAAAACGTGCCATTTTGCATCTGTATTTTCGTTTTTTTTTTTTTTTCAATGCCAAAATACACAGTTGTATTTAAGATTGTTTTTGAGTTATGTAGGGTAAGTCTTAAGAGGGGGTGTAGGAATAAATGAATAAGACTTCCCCTTTTATAATTGTTTTGTATGGTTATGCGGTTGTAACCGCTAACTAATTTTATAACCGTCTTTGCATAATAAATACCCGGACACAACCCATTTGTACAGTGTGTATTCCGGTTTTCTCTTCAATCATTCTTTACACATTTATTCGGTTTATTTCTCTCTCTCCGCAAATTCTAACAAAGATCATAAAAATGAAGAAATTTGCAAATAGATTAAATAGTAATATACCGGTCGAGAAAGGAGGGACGGTGTCGGATTGGAGTGTGGGGGATGCGAATGGCATTTGGAGCCAAATCTGCGACTAGTGGAAGCCATTACCCCCTCCTCGCGGGGCATCGAGCAAGGCGGCAAGGGGGTTTGAATCGGGTAAGGAAGGAGGAGCAACGAACCAAAGCACAATAGGCGGTACCTATGGCAAACGGGGTGGGGTTCACGGGATTACTTTCGGGGATGCCCTAAATAAAAATGGTGGCAATGCGACTAGCAGACTGAGCATACCGGTAGATCTAGCGAGAAGAAACCCCATCTTTGGTCATTGAAAATACAAAGGTGGAAGATTATTATCATACTCTCTCTCGAGATCTTTGTGATTTGTCGATTCAAAGGCCTATGGCCTTCCTCTTCCATCGTATCGGTTGATTTTTTAGAAGCTGGACGAGACATGTGTGAAATTTCTCTCTGTTCCAAGGGTTTTTTTGTTGTACATTTTAAAGAATCAGAAGATTACCAACGATGCCTATCTAGAAGGCCCGTGGTTTTGGGGCAATGCGGGTTTATTTTTGACTCCATGGTTTCCCGACTTTGATCTGAATACTCTTTCGGTTACCAAAACCCTGTTTGGGTTAGACTTCCTAACCTTCCATTGCATCTTTGGTATGCCTTGGAGGATATCGGAAACGTTTTGGGCAAATTTATAAAAGAAGATATGGATAGAACCCACTTGGGTCTGTGCACCTATGCCCGCGTTTGTGTCGAAATCGATCTGAGTAAAGGATTACCGGACCGAATTAATCTAAAATTTGGAAATTATCAGTATTCCCAGGGTTTAGATTATGAAAACACGGCATTCAGTGTAGATTTTGTAGAAACCCTGGTCATTTGCAAGCTTCATGTCCTCTTGAACAAAAACCTCAATCTAGCAAAAGGGCGGAGCGGCTTCTTCTGGCGGATGGGGTTTTCTGAATCCGGATTTGGTGGATGCCACATTTTGCAAGGAAGAGCCTAGCAAATCCAACACGGAGGACGTGACAGCAGAAAAAATGGAAAAAGAAAAGATGGATACAGAGAGAAGAAAAATCAGGGATTTTGGTCATGGGAGGAACGAAAAAGAGGGCACATTTCAGACAAATCAGATTCAGATCAGGATTCCCTGCCAGATAATCCAGCTACTTCGTCAAATCCCGGTGATCTCACATTGGTGGTTTCGTCAGATAATGGCAAGTGGCATGAAGTGAAGAAAAGGAAAAGTAAAAAGGGCCGAATGGGTAATATTGAGGACTATTTCTTGTCCCAGTGTGGGAAATAGTTTTTGTCAGGCGCTGTTAAGTTGCACAGGTTTGAAATGTAACCATCTGGGGATTTTAAAGCCCAGCTATTTGGAATGGGAATGGGTCCCATAATCCCGTTTTATCAATAAATCAAAAAAATAACAGTCAGAAAAGATATCCTTGGTTTCTTTGAAATATTTTGATCTACTGACAATGTTTATAGGACATGTAAAACCAGTCAGATTTCAGTTTCTCTTCTTCCTTGTTCAAATGTGCTTAGAACCTTAATTTCTCTAGTCACGAGGTTCGTACATAAGAAAGTTTCTTGCTTATATTCCAACATTCCAAGCTTCTGTCTCCTATGATTGTTCTTGATTGTGATCTCACCTGTTCTTGAGGCAATCTAAATTAACCTAAAAGATGCACATCAACTTAAAAGTTGTAGAGGATGCTTCCCAAGGTTGTCAATGGTCATGGATATATTTGTAACAGACTGCAAACTGCATCTCCACAACAACATGTAAGAAGTAACAGGCAATGCTTTACAAGGGTTAGGTCAAGGCTTGTCTTAGGGTTTATTATTCCAATGGATGCAAGATTGTCTTGGTCACCCATTGTAAGCGCAAGCACCTCTTCTGGTTTAGGTCAATGGTTGACAACCAAAACACCATCTATATACACTGGTCCTCTGCTAAATTACATGGCTAGTCTTCTCCCACGTCTTGAGCCAATGCTAGGTCGTACACTGCGAATTTAGTCTGTAAGAATGCACTCAGTGAGACTCACCTTATTTTATATTCTCAATTAGGGTGGTCAGGATCTTTTTGATAGGGTAAAATCAAGGAAAAATGCTGGAAGTTTCAGAATCATCATAGAATCATATTCTCCATAAGAGAGAAAAGAAGCCTTGAGAAAGGAAATATCGCATGTATTGGGAGATTGGGTCCCTTAATATGGGTAGGGTGGCCTGTAAGCCATAAGGGTCAGGCCATAGGCACTTTTAACCAATAATTGAGTAGAAAACAAGCAAAGGAAACTGATAAGCTTTACTGCAGTGTCACTTGTATCTGTTTCTCCTACTGTTGGCAAAAGTAATGAATATTAAATACAACTCACTTGTGCCACTTGATCTTCCAGCAGAGGTTTGGCTTAAGTGCTTTAAAGAAATTTTGGCTTTTCTTGGGGTCCCAGAAAGCACAGAACCAACTTGGCCTCTTTGTGAGCCTTGTTTGTGCTTGGAATGAGGCATTTACCCACTTGAATAAAGCATCATTTTTCAAAAGCTTCAGTCTGGTAGGATAGATGATCAGTTGAGGAAGACCTAGGAAAAGGTTTTCTGCATATAGACTCTTTCTGACTACGTACATATGTACTCTAAAATTTGAAACCTGGGAGTAGCACTTTCCAAAATGAGGTTCCCGTAGTAATTTTTTAATGGAATGGGTTTCCAAAGAAATGTGCGACTTATATAGGTGACAGAAAATGTGCATAGTTCGTTGAATTTTGACTATGAAATGGACTGAACAATGCACATGGGGGAGCAAGAAGGTCTGCCATTGAAAGATCCTCGTTTCTTTTTGTCTAATGATCATTTGATATATTTGATGGGTGTGGAAACTGATGAAAACAAATTACTAGTTACTATAGGAATTCTTATAATTGAGATCATATATACATAAATTATTAAATGAATTCTTATGATTGTGATCATATATACATAAATTATTAAATTCCCACCCTCACAGTTTGAAGTTATGTTTTTGTAGGTTGGTCCTGCAGCTGCTCAATTTTCTCCTTTTGTTGAAGCTTCCCCCTTTTATGAGATGGCTAGAAATACTTCAGGTATTATTCTTTGTAGTAAATTTTAAAATTCCCCAGATTTTTTTCTTAAACATATTTATCTCAGAAGTATGCTCAGCATAAAACTCTTTTTCCATGCTTTAAGAAACCAACATTTAATTGACTACATGAAATACAAACTTATTATGAAGTAAAAGATCAACTAATACCATTTAGGAATATGGTGCTTATTCTTTCATTAAGCTCTTTAAGCGAGATCATCATCATTGTCTATATGATGACCTTTATCCACAAAAGCCACTAATCAATATATAATGTTCTATGCATTTTACCTACTACGTTTCAGAGGAAGAGGACATAGATATTGAACAAAACCTGTGACTACCAGAACTTGGTTTAATTGTACATCTACTGCTGGCATGCCTGATATTAGGACCGATTTCTTGCATAAGATGCAACATGATTGAACAATATTTGTTTTTGATTGGCCAAATATGCAAATGGACTCGTTTATTACAGATAGTCCCACCTAGATACCTGCATTCAATGACAAGTTTATTATGTCTTATCCCACCTAGATGCCTCCACACAATGGAAAAACACGAAGCAAATCCTTTATGCATTTTCTTGCTTGGATGCATACACACAACCATGACAATATCATTAAATCAAAATCCCATAGGTGGAGTATAGGGGAAGACTACATATGTCCCTTGATGTTCATTGCAGATAAGGAAATACTAATTTGAGACTGCAACCAACTGGTGTTGACCTACTAGTCCAAAACTAATAATTTTAATAAATAATATAGCGATCATAGTGCCTTGAGAGATTTAAGGACTTCATTCTATCAATTCTAATGGAGACCTAATGGATTCAATATAATCAATGCTTTGGGAGTTGAAGGACTTAACTGTAACTGTCTCGCAGAGTTCAAGAACTTTAAATGCCTTAAGGATTCGAGGAAATCGTTTTCAGAACCCATGGGGTTGAGATCTTAACGAGTAGCAATGCCTTGTGGACTTCAAAGACTTCATGAAGAAAACAAATACCTTTGAGGCTTCACAAAATAAATCCAATGCCTTATGGGGTTGAGGGATTCACCATTGATGCTTCGAGGACTTCATTATGTACACTCAAAAATGCTTAACTAATGTGTTTCATGTCAAGGGGCTTGCTGGCACATTGCATCTCCCATCATTGATATACTGTGGGATTGGGGTGGGCTCAGCGAGCAAGCATGTTGCCATAGTATCGAGTAGGTGTCCTTAGTGTGTCTTAGGTCCTTGTTTGTTGCACTTAGAATTCATGCTTGCCCTTCAAGATTGTCATATCCCATTTTGGGCATCCTTATCTCGACATCCGAACGACCGTCAACAAGCATGATTTGACCGTCACGAGAGAAGGCAACATATGTTGCATTGACTTAGGGTGTACAAGACCCTCTTGTGGGTGAAGTTCCATGTTAAGCAAGCACTTGACTTCAAATGACTTGAGTTTCATAAGAGAGAAATTTTTGACTCTTGTTTAGTTGTTTGACGACTCCTAACTAGAAAATTGTGATTATCCCTTTGGTTGCAATGACACTTTAGACAGACTATGTATGGAACACCACTTAGTAGGCTTGCATATTGTTACAGAGACCTTGGTATTATGGTTGGACATCCCTTAGAGGGTTTAAGGTCCTACAAGATATTCATTATAGTTCGCCAATAATTACCATTGGGTTATTACTTGCTACTTGATAATTGCTAGGCTTTTGTATTGAAATTTGTCGCCAGCTATGAATTATAACAGCACTTTGTGGAGTGTTGATCCCATGGGCTTTCGAGGACTCTAATGGACTATATGTAGTGATCCGTCCTCCAGTTCCTGGAAAATACGACTGTATTTTTTTTCAATTTATTTTAATCCCTACCGGAAGACAAGCACTACTTATCCGTACATGCCCGCAGTTGATTCCACCCTATAACCTTGTTATGGGCTTGATGTAAATGCATCATTAACTGCCCACTAATTCGTTAATGTACAAACCACGTACAATTATACTAGATATGATCCTTTCGATTTATTTGACATAATAATTCAGCAAAGATATCTTTTTATACCACACATGTACTAATTCATTTTATTCGTTTTTTCATTTATTTCTCCAGCTAGTTTCATATCAAGACTTGCATAATGATATTTATGCTTTAGTTCTTCTACAAAGGTTATACCATTCATCCAACATATAAAGTGTCAACAACATTACAACTTACAAGTTCCAAGGCAAAGGAACATCACTAATAACCTCAACCAATATAGTTCAAGGTGAGGTTCAATTATAATTAACACATATAACATTTCTCATTAAACTCCCGCTCATACCTACAACTCCAATTGTTTAGAGATGCGGATTTGGTTAATCTCAATTCACTACTCAATATTACAGGTTATCAACACTTCATTCAATTCTCGTGACTAGGTTCATGCTATATTTTTACCATGCCCACGAGGCATACTGTTAGCTATTAATTTTATTATAATCCGACAAGCCTCATTCCATTCCTTAATACCCACGTTAGCTCCTGTCATGATGAATTAGGGTAGTGTCCATAACTTTATTAATTTGCCTATTGAAATTGTTTAACAATATTCTCTCAAATAATAATCCCATAACAATTACATAGATGATACCAAAAGTAGTATTCAAGAGTATAGACTTAAACATTATAAATATTTCTTTCATAATGATATCTTCATATTGATAAAGATGAATCAAGTTATATCTAAGGCTAACCACTTTGCATACAGTTCATATCCAATACCATATACAACTTGTTTTCTTTCATTCCATCGAACTCAAGTCCGAAAGGAGTTATAATAGCCATAACTACTTAGATTCCTGTTAACCTTTGGGTTATTGATTCTTTGGAGCAAGGAGAGCACCAATTACAACAAGAGAAGTCTCTTTCTCATTTTCCAGTCTTTCTTAATGAACTCCTTCAACTTCTAGAACTCTTATCATAAAAGAGCATGTCAACCGTAATTGCTATAATAAAGCATTACAGGCTTAATACTTACATTTCTTGTTCGTGACAGTTCCAAGGTCTTTCCTTAAGAGTGCTTGACCAATTAATCTTTCTTATAAGGTTTATTACAACCTCTACTAGCCAATTCATTTATTATGTTAGAGTTACAACAATGGGAACAACGTTGTGCCTAGTATTGCAGTTCCCAACCTATCAACAATGTCTTACTACCTGTTCAACTCCATTAAATTAATATCTCCATGATATGAACAATTCATATATTCATAACCATTCCAACTCATTAGTATTTACATCAAGTATCTTACTTATTGAATTCAAGTTGCTTAATCAAATATATATAGTTTCCCATACTTGTCCCAATTATATAAAGGTTAACATATTGTCCTCGAACATAACCATATCAACTTGTAGATAACTATTGTGAATCATTCTTATTGCTACGAAACACAACAGTCATATGGTTTCGCTTCTCATCATGGAGGCTTAAGTAATTCCTCACAAGACTTGCCTTATGGTCTTAATAGTCTTTTACATTTTACACATACCTGTAGTCAAACGATAGAAACAACTTCCAGGATATAATTCCGCATTCCAAAGTTCAAGCATCTATTTCATGCTATAGGAAGGTTCTATTATACTTCCCTAAGGAGACCTTTGTCCTGTAATGGTTGTTTGTAAGCCCAACAAAAGTCTTACTTACCAATCGAGTATATAGACCCATAGTTGTAAAATCAACATTATCTATAATAACAAAATACAAACTTGGCAAGATTATAGTGTACTATCATTATTTCCAGGAAATAATTCAATGCACTAACATCAGGTTCATAATGAAGTGACAAGATATAAACTAAGGACCCCAAATTAGTTCAAATGAAATAGAGGTTTAAACCATGATAGCTTTTGCTTGTATTCATTACTTCCAAACATAGCATAGAACAAAAAATGGGTGATCCAACAATGGGTATCTAGCAATAACAAGCAATGCTATAATTTTTCTAGCCAACCCATAATGGGGAAAATGCCTTCATACAATGAGCTTAGGATATATAAGAAGCCCCGAATAACAGACCTTAGATACATGCATTCATCCGGAACTATGTTTTACAACTGTCCCCTAAATGGATCATCCACAAGTCATTTCCAAACTGTTTTCAAGAATCTCTGACAAGCTACAACAGCACATACTTTTCAACAAGTAATACTTGATTCTTTTTATATTCAATTCAGGAAAATACAATCATAATGTGTAAGTGGAATTTCTTTTAAAAATTCATAATCTTCTTTTAGTGCAACATGTAGAGATTCTTCAAGATAATATAACATTCATTATTTCTTTAACTTTCAAGTACCTGCAACAGTTATTGGGTCAGCTCAAGTTTAACTTGCATGAATTCCATTCCTTAAAAATGAGAATTAGTGAAAAATAAAGCATGCATACATTTTACAACAAGATAACAGAAAGTGTTCCAACCTTTTTCCCATTTTCCCCTTTTGTCCAGCTAAGAGTTCAAGATTACAATACGTAATTATTTCATGCAACCAAAGTTCCATCATATCAGTTTTAGAGAGAATAATTTCAACATAATGCCAACATGGCCTCATTTACCAGATTTGGGTTTAAGAGAGAAATTAAAACCTTTTCTAAATTTCCATCATAATGCCCTCATGACCATATTTACCAGATTTTAGAGTTTTAAAGAGAAAAAAAAATTAATTCAATGTGCTACCACGACCAAAATAGGGCTAGCCATAGAAAACCTCCACATAAGACCAAAGAGTCATAACCCATAAATTTATTTAGGGAGAAATAGATATCCATGGATGCTTACTTTTACCTATCAGCATATGCACACATGCATATATGGTATGTACATGAAAGTACACATTCAAAATGTATTTAATCCGTAGCCAAAAACTAATAAACACATTGCATGTGTATGCTATCCCAACAAAACCCATATACATCATTTTAATGTCAACTAGTGCTTAAGGTAAAGAAAGGAAAACATTCTTGACTAATAACAATCGTGCCTGGTCATGAGCTACGAGCTCCTTCTCACATCTTCCTTCATGGCATGTCCTAAAGAACTACAACCTGCCCTCTTTGCCCGCAAAAATCGCGCCATCAAGGAGGATTTTACCCATTCAAAACATTGTTCATAACTTTGTTTACGATTAGGGATTTTATCAATTTTTGAACTCTCGGTAAAACGCATGCAACTCTACTAAACACTGCCGCCATTAGCGGCTTAACTAACTTCGAGTTTTGCTCATTGCGAATGCACCCACACTACCAAAGTCATGTTCATGCAACTTAACAGAGCTAGGGTTTGAAGTTTACCTCAACTCGCCCCATGCCAAAACAACAATGATTTCAATACAAAGTCAAAAGCCCCCTTTTTAAGCGTATCTCAAACATTTTATAGACTCCATTCCATATGCCGACCGGGTACATGACCCATGTGTTTACATTCGAGGTGTTTAAACAAAACATAACGTGACCCATGTGTTTACATTGAGGCGTTTAAACAAAACATAATCATTTTAAAACCAACGTCAAACAATCTTATAACCCAAAAACAATAATAATACTTTTCAATGATAATGTCAAATAATTCCTTTCTATTTCCTTGTCGGGTCCGTGACCCTTGATCATCATTGGAGTCGTTCATAATAGCCAATCAAAACTATGACATATTGTTGTCATGTGTTTTTGCAAGGGCAAAATTCAATGATGAAAACATGACAACTATACCCTAGTGCCAATTTTTTTGCTTAAAAACCCTCCCAGACACTTCCTCGGATCAATTTTCCCTCTGTGCCATGTCTATCCCCATCCACCAAGTAGTCATATGTGTTGTGATAACCTTTCCCATGTGTTTGAAATATGGAAACAAGATCATGAAGTTCTTCTAATGCAGTGCTTCTCAAGGCAGATTCTTCAGTAGACTTAGAAATGGCTATTTTTAGCCTTTTTGAGACAGGTGTGCACCCCAAAGCAGAGTTGAAGGCCCAAATTCATCGGGAAGTGGTATTGAGGAGCCAAGAACATTGTGCAAGTGATTTAAGAAGATTTAGGAAAGATTTGAAGGTTTAGGAACAATTTTAGTGAAAGCGGGTTTTTAAAGGTGAAGGAGCTTACAGTTCAAAAAAGCACCTGAGCTTCGTAAGATGATTCCGGAGCTTCGGAATGAGTTGGAAGTCAAACAAGATACCATTGGAAAGTTAATGCAATGCCCTACATGGTGGTATTTTCAAATCTTTCACAAGACCTAGACATTTCTTTTCACAACTCATTCTTGGAAGACTCAATTTGTGATCCCGAGAAAGAAGGCTATTGTTGTCCCAAATAACTCCCCTAGTTATTTGGACAACTTATATTTATTCTGACTCTGATGTTTCACATTTTAGGTTGCGCGCACTCTGGTAGTTTCCTTGGCACCTTGGCACATCGGTTGTTTGTCGCGCACACCTCTACACGTCCTCCTGCTTTCCCCTTGTGTTTCCTCTTCCCTTCGCTTCCACTCGCACTTGCTCTATGCGCTCCTACTTCCTTTTCCATTTCCTCCTATCTCTTTCCATTTCCCCTTTGTGGCTTCCTTATGCGCACTCGCTTTCATTCCCAGGTTGTCACGCACTCCTCGCGTGCACATCTCGCAAACTTGCATTCAAATCGGCCAAGTCTTTCACACGCCTTCGCCAAGCGCGCCTCACATTTATTTCCTTCTTAGTTTGCCTCACTCGCCCCCTTCTTCCTTCTTGCACACCTTTGAGTTGAATACTCGCGCCGCTGCTTGCATTCTTGTCTCTTACAATATGCATCCATTTCTTCCTCGCGCGTCACTTTTTGCGCGCTTGTGTTTTGCTATCCTCTTTCGCGCCTCTTGTTTCCATGCGTGCCTTGCGTCTTCTTCCGCACCGTCGTTGTGCCATGTGGAAACTGTTAGACTTGAGTGTGCAACACGCCACCAATCAAAGCATGTCAACTGGGTGCCGAATCCTTGCAGCAAACCAATGCGTGACACGTGGCAGAAATGACAAAACAAATGAACAGTTGGCTGATTCACAACCAATCAATCGCGTGCCACATGTCTTCCATGTTCGAGAATACACTATAGATCTTTTGATAGCCATAACTTTTGTTCCGTGGCTCTAACACACACGGGCCCAATCTCATTTGAAAGATTCATTGACATGGGCTACACGTTGGACTTTTCAAAATCAAATTTTGGCTAGATTTGGTAGGTGGAAAACAAGGAAACGTCTTTCGGTCATAATGCACACATCAATCGATTCAACCACCGGGTTTCTTAAGATCTTGCCTCTTTTCTTCTCCTACACGCCTGCAGGACATGGGAAGGCGCATTTGACAACATTGTAGGCGGTTTTGCAAGCATTTATCACTTGTTTTTGGTGGTTGAAGATTTGAATCCGAGTTTCCCTCTTTCTCCTCCTCTTCTATCTTTCTTCTATAAATCGTAAAGCTCTACTTATTGAAACAAATCCCTCTTTGTTGTAACGACACCATGCCAAAATGGTGGCCGACTTCCCACGAGTTTTAGACCTTGATCTTGGTTTCTCGCTATGTATTCTCGCTTCTGCCATGAATGTGTGTCCTTTAAGCAATAAAATCGGGTTTTATGGAACTTTTGTCTTCCCTTTTCTCATTTATGTTGCATCTTGCCACTCTGTTTGCATTTTTGACATATTGTGGACACTTCTCGCTTGAGGTTCCATTTTCACTTTGTGTTAATGCGCTGGAAGCCGAGTGCGCATGGCTGTTTGTGGCGCGCGCTGTCCGCCCTCTCTCCGCGCGCTCTCGCTTTCCTTCCCCTCGTGGAGAGCGATCGACCCTCTTCTTTGGCACTATCGCTTTTCATTAGCTAAGATTTCCTTCATGCATCTCCTTCTCACCTGGTCCCTTGGAATTGTAGAGTAGCCTAGATAGCTTCATTTCCAACATTAGGAGTAGTGTTAGCGGTAGAAATAAGTAGAGGAACCGGCCTTCTCGAGAGGAGGTCTATCTCGGTAGCGCGCAAGGTCCCACAACTTGGAGACAGTCCCATTGTTGCCTCAACGACCCAGTTCGACCCGATCGGGACGGGTGCAAGTTTGAGCTCCAACAACTATTTTTGAGGGGTTGTCGGGAAGAACTAGACCTTGAGACCCATCCCATTCTCTTCAGAAGGCTCTTGGGAGTTAAAATCATATAAGGGTTCATCAAAAAAAGATCTCCGGGAGCTCGACAACCTTGTCTTCAAGGTTCTTCCCAAGGTAAGCCTTCCATACTTAGTCAATTTTTCCAGTGCCACGTGTCAACATGAGGTTGAGGCACACTTTTTGTCCCTTTCTAAGAGGAAAATGGGGATAGAAAAATGCGCCCCACCCCTAGTTGAGCTCCTAGACTCATCACATGACCTTGAGAAGCCTTAGTAAGCTCTTTTCGCCGCTTTCTAGCCCCGCCTTCAGGCAACCACAGCTCCGCGATTTGTCATCATGAGGTTGAGTCCCACTTTTTGTCCCTTCCGTCCCTTTCGAAGGGGACAATGGGGACACAAAATGTGCCCTCCCCTTGCTTCCACATGGTCCATCACATGACCCAAACTCGGCCCCAGTGCTAAAAACAAGCTCTTCTCCCTCATCCACCAACAAATGCATGATCGCCACTTGTCCTCATAAGGCTAAGGCGCATTTTTCTGTCCCTTTGGCCCCTCTTCCAAGGGGGATAATGGGGACAAAAATCGCCACTCCCCCATAAAGCATTTAAAAGCCGTGAAGTTAGTTTTTTCAAAGCTCCTCCTCCATATGCACGAAAAACCCCAAAAATGTTGCCAAAATTTCTCAAGAAATCTCTCTTTCATTTTCCTTCCATGTCCTCATGATTGCAGCGGCAAAATACCTCATAAAATCTGCATTTTTCAAGACTCCATGCCCTTGTTTTTGTCTCGAAAGACTACATGCTTGAAATGATGAAAAAATCATATCTCGCAATTTGGTAAATGGATCGAAGTGAGATTTTTTGCAATCTTCCTCTTTTCCAAACGCATTCAAGAAGCAAGTGAGAGCATAGTAAATGATGCCCTAGATTTTTAATGTCAAAAACTCTCCTTTTGTGCCCTAGCTTTCGTTTCTTCAATTTCCCATCATTAAGCCGTGGATTGAGCTAAAAATTTGAACACAAAGTCCAGAAGAAAAACCTATTCTAGTGAAGCTGATTTTGTCGCAATCCGAGGTGGGAAAGAACACTTTCTAAAAAGCTCAGTGACTCCATTAATGGCTGCCATGACACAACAGTGAAAGGGCAATGAGGTACCTCTTCACTTCCCAAGGTTCCAGTGGGCAGAATCACGCGAAAATTGGAGCAGAGCTTCAAAATGAATTATGTAAACTTCTGCAAGTGGTTTCATTCGAATCCGACACCGGGAAGACCACTTTCTATTTTTAGTAAGTCTCTATGGGAGCACCTACTAAAAATAGTAAGTCCAAGAAAAATGTGCATTCATACTCCTTATTTCATTCCCTCATGATCGAGACACTCAAAATTGGCAAAATTGACAAAAATGGCAAAAATTGGCTAAATGGGACCATAATGATGAATATTCTAAAAATAGTAAATGGGTGAAATGAGCTAAAAGTGGTCACATTTTAGTCCTTCACACATCCTACAATGGTCTCGACATTTTTGAGCTCCTCTCTCCTGTTTCAAGTCAATTCTCGCATTCCCCGATGCGGTGAGCGAAGAATGTCAAAATGAGAAAATTGCCAATTTTGTACCGAAGGCCATTTCAGTTCATTTCACATTGGATGCATGATCAAAAGGTGGAAGGCATTGGTTTTGATTTCATTCTTCTTTCCTTGCTCTCCGTGATCAAGGTTTTTGTCCCATGTTTCACTCATCGTCAGTGCTCCCATAGTGGCGGAATCAAGATCACGATTGTGTGAATGAAGTGCATCCAATTTTTCTCATATGAATGATTGATCATGAAGTTGTGATAGTGTCTCAAGAATCAAAAGGATTGTCTCAATAAGGGGAGTTATCTTCCAGTGTTCTCAAGTGGTCCACTTCTCAAGTACTCATCACTCCTCTTCTTGATGTGTTCGAGCGGTGTGGCGAAGGTTCATCATTTCAAGAGTTTTCAAAAGAGGCAAGGTGTTCAAAGTGATCTTCGGCGGAGCGTTCCATCAGTGCATCGATTTGGAGGGTCATCAGGGGTCAGATTGTCATCTTCAACTTCCTCGGAGCTGATCTTCATTGAAATCCATGCTTTGGAGCATTCCTTCTCTTCTCTCCTCATTCTCCTCTTCTCTACCTCCTTTCTAATTCTTCGTTGAGCGTAATCATTGTATTTTGTCTTATTCACTTAAGTGACATATTTGTAAATTGTAAAAGTATTTTCTCAAAATTATAAGAGAAATACTTAATTTGTCTCTTCTAGGGGCAATTGAAAGGTCACAAGTGGAATAAGAACGTGAAGAGTCATGTGGGGGAGATGAGAGGTCAATTCACATTGCTATAAATTGAAATGGCTTCTCCATTTCAAAGGATCCTGAAAATGCTAGATTTTGATAGCATCTATGTTGTAGTAATAGTGGATTGTGATTTGAGTGTTGAACTTTGTATCACCAACACATGAAATAAAACTACATTTCTTCCATTTTCCTTTTCCCTTGCATTCCTCTATTTTCTCTCTTATATGCACTTTGTAAGCATAGTGATTAAAAAGAGCTTTGTGTCTTCGATGAATGGACCTCAAAGAACTATGTCTGTGCGGTTTTTGTTAGTCTCACTAATGGCATCACTGTTGAATCTGCGGTAATATCTACAAAGACCCAAGAATCCCCTTAGTTGAGTCAATGTGGTGGGAGGAGGCCAATCTATGATAGCTTGAATCTTTTGTTGATCTACGTGCACCCCTTTTGCATTGATGACATGTCCTAGATACAAAATTTCTTCCATGCCAAACTCACATTTGGATAACTTTGCAAAAAGAGATTGCTGCTCCAAAATGCTTAGGACCATATCCAAGTGCATCAAATGTTCTTCCCATGATTTGCTATATACCAAGATATCATCAAAAATACCAACACAAATTTTCTCAAATGCTCCCTAAAGATATGATTCATACATGATTGAAATGTAGCAGGGGCATTGGTTAACCCAAATGGCATCACTAGAAATTCAAAATGACCAAAGTGACATCTAAAAGTTGTCTTATGGACATCTTCATCTCTTACCTTAATTTGATGGTAGCCTGACCTTAGATCAATCTTTGAAAAGAAAATAGCTCCATGCAACTCATCAAACAACTGCATGACCTCTCTCATTTTATCATCATTGTAAGGAAGTTCAGGAGCTGTAATTCCCATGATTTCACTTATGCAAGCAACAACTGCAAGTCTTATATCCTCATCTTGATGTCTCATCAACTCTGGCTTGACCAACGAGTGAACCAATGGAGACAAAGCTTTATTCATAGCTTGAGAAGGTGATTGACTAACCTTGGGTAGATGAACTTCAGCTTCTTCCAAAATGCTAAGAAGAACAACCTTAGCATGAGGTAGGTGTTCTAACTTCTCACCCACAAACTTTAGTCTCTCCTAAAAACCCGTTTCAATAGAAATCTGATTTGTGCTCTCCTTAGGCTCAACTGCAGGCTGGTCGCTAACTGCTGAAAATTCATCATAGAGGCTTTTAGATATTTCACTTGTGGATACGTCATGTTTCTCCTTCTTTTTGTCTTGTGATGTAGACCCTTTTAAAATGGATGCTATATACTGTGCTAATCCTGGTTGTGCAGTCAATTTATCCATCATTCTCTGACTCTGTCTTAACTCTTCCAGAGTGGCATTCAACTGCTCCTTGAGAGTAGTCATGATGTTCAACTGAAATGTCAGATCTGCAGTTGATTAGCTGAAACCAATTCCACTCTACCCAGCAGGCTGGCAAGATTTTTAGCTCTGATCACTAACCCTCCAGGCTGGGAGGATCCAAGCTCTGATACCACTGAAATATCCCTTGAAAATCTGACCCTGTTTTGGTGATTTGAGCTCCAAGGAATATTGTCAAACACTTGGCTTGCAAGTCTGTACTTGCTGTTGTAGTTTCTTCATTTGGTGTTTTGGTTTGTTTTGATGATTGCAAAGGACTTGCAAGAAGTAATTTAAATGATTGAAATAAATAAATAAAATAATAATAATAGGTTTTTACAGTCCACGATGCCGTGGGGCGGCCTGTTTTTGGGTCTACAAGCGGCTTATAGCATATGGGACTACCTCGTACTCACATGCGGGAGGCAACTAACTTTGCTACAAACGAGGCGTACATACCCTACCCCCTGCAGGATTTGAACTTGTGACCTCAAGAGCACATGTTCTTCACCATTGTGACCTCTATTTAAAGGGAATGCAATGCTACAGCTATATGCAATCAATATATGACTAAAATGACGTGAGAAATGCACCTACAACTTAGTGGACATTATTACAAACATTTGCCATGTAAACTATTGATTGAATATGAACTGAAATAAGTAACTACAGCAATGACATATTGACAAACATTTGTTGTGCAACCTTATTTCTCCTTTATTGAATGCATAGAGTTCTTTCAATCTTATCAAATGTTGTTTACAATCGAGTGCAATGCCAAAACTCTTGGCTTACATCGAATCATGAATGAATGCCGCTACAATGTCCTATACCAAATATTCATGCAACTACAACCACTATATGGCAGCAACTAATACAATGCAATGTAGCCTATAAAAATGATATGAAATAGAAGAACTCGATATGCAAAGAAATGATCGACCTCCTCTTTAGTTGATAGACTTGCTTGGATGCTTATTGGCTAGATTTTCTACATAGCATAAAACCTAGGCAGTCATGAGATAAATCTCCCTCATTTACCGGTGAGGCTCCCGTGTCATATTTGTCAATAAAATATGTTAATATCTATATGGGGGTTTTACTTTAACTATTTAGCTCATGAACCATAGCTATATAGTTCTACATCAAGTAAACAACGGTTTAAGAAAGGAAATATTTATAGAAGAAAGGAATTATATAAACACAGAGAAGAAATGGGGAAGATGTGCATCCCAATCAATAAATAGCAGAGTTGATTGCATGCATATAGAAGAAACCAATAGATATCAACACCGAATTATAAGCAAAGGCGGCTCTAGATCTAGATCTAAAATAACACAGTTTATTCAAAAATCTAAGAAGAAAGCTAGAAACAAAATACACCATGACACAAAGTTATCCAGGAAAACTGCTCCTGTATATTCCTTTGTTTCAAGTGGCTCTCAAGGGTTTCAAAGACAAAGTCGAAACACAAGGATGTCTTAACATAAATTCTCGATCTTTTAACCCGAAGGTTCTTTCTCTACTTAGAATGTAGAGGGGCAATTACAAGTGGAAGCTTTTAGTTGAATTGGTACACATGCGGAAGTCGGAAAGGAAACAATCTGGAAATCTCCCTCCTAAAATTCCTCTTTGCATGACATGCATGATTTCAGTTGAAAATAGAACCTTCTATTTTGCACATGCCCGCCACCTTTCTCCAAGTAGTTGACTTCTTCAAGTAATGGCTTTTAAACCAATCACTTAAGTTTTATAATTTAATTGATCGTTCAATTACTTTGTCGAAGGAAAGAAGAAGGAAGAGGAAAGCTCATAGTCTTGTCCTTTTTCATATTTTGCATACTCACTAATTCTTTTGCCTTTGATTCTCACCAATTTGGATCTGGAGCCGGATCTGGAAGCGTCTGGAAGTGGTGGATCTGCAGGCAGTGGAGTAGTTCATCTCAGATACATGCATCAATGCAATGTTGGCCGTGACAACTCATCATTTTTATTTTTAATTGTATGAGCAATTAAAAATTTCGAAAACACTCGGGTGAATGCAACTTCAATGAAGGCTTCAACTGGAAGATTGGGAGCACATGTACATGCACAAGATCCTGGAAGAAATTTTCCACGCACTGACTTCTACACGGGCTGCATCAGAAACAAGAGGATGAATTCTTGTCGGAAGCTTTTGCAATTATGAGATCTGGATCTGGATCTGGGTCTCCGATGTCAGCAAATCTAGAAGTAATGCATGACTCCGTTGTGCTCTCTTTTTCATCCCTCTTTGCCATGGTTGTGTCTATCTTTGTCTGAACAATTCTTTTTCTCCTTATCTTGCTGGAATTCTTCAAAATTGGTGCAGATCTGGATAATTCTTCAGATTCGGAGGATATATTCAATGTATTAGACATTGATTTAAGCTCCCTTTCTCTTATAAAGCACCTGTAATGAATTCCTGCAATTAATTCAGACAAAGATGGCAACCGGAACATGAACAGTGGATTTTAATCAATAAAATCTGCATAATTCAAGCCTGCTGCCCCAAATTTGATGTTTTATTTGCATGCAAAGCAAGCATGAATTTTACCAACTTCACCTGAGCACCTGTATCACTTATGCAAACAATTATCTAGACACAAATCAACCTCCTTCAACCTGTGCGCCAATATTGGAAGCTTTTAGCATTAATTACACCTTCTTCTGAGCAAAAATCCTCTTCAAATGGGGCGCACTTTTCCTCTGGGCTGCACTTCTTTGCCTGTGAATTAATTAATTCATCCTTATGGAAGCCCCTGCTTATATAATCCTCATGATTCTATAATTAATTAATGCCTTTCTTATTCCTGACAATTAATTAATTAATAAGCTTCACTTTTCAAATGGGGCGCCTATTTTGTGCATGCTTATGGCTGCCATTAAATAAATTAAATTTATTTAATTTTAGACTTCTGCTTCCACTTAACTCAAGCCTCACAGTATGCTTTGACCTTAGCCACTGAAAATAAGAATTAATTTAATCATTTAATACTTTAAAAAGTATTATTTCTCTCCCAAATGGGGCGCACTTTTTGACATAAAGGGGCTGCATTAAATAAATATTATTTATTTAATTTTAGAACTGTCTATTTCCAACTTCCTTTTGTCCACTTCCCTTTGTTGACTTTTCTTCATGCTTGGGCACCAAAATTGGGTGAATAAATATTTATTTAATGCATTATTATTCACCCAAGGTGGGTCGCACTTTTGGAATAAGGAATTTCTATTTTTAAAAGTCATATGACAATGGGATTATTTACCCTGAAAGGCAGCGCTAAAAATCCCATGATTCACTTAAGTCGTTTGAATTTCATAATGGGATTATTTACCCTGCGAGGCAATAAAATTCCATGATTCACTTAAGTGATTTTTCTTTTATTCCACAATGGGAATTTTTAACCTGCAAAGCAGGTAAGAAATTCCCGCCTGCCTGCTGCCTCTAATTTTCCCATTGTGACTTAAGTGGCGTTGTTTCCATGGAAAAAGTACCTGCTGGCAGCAGTGCAAAATCCACACCGCCTTGCTTCCAAAAATTCCATGATTCACTTCAAACCCTCTATTTCCAAAAATGCGGCCAGCCCATAAGAGGCTTTTTGGTGCACGACTTCGTCTTTTCCCAAAGAACCAGACCTCCGATGGTGAATTCCTTCTGGCACAACGTGCGTATGTGATTCTAGCTACTCCAAGCCAAGAATCAAAGCCAAACCGAACAAGGAATTGATCCGAGAAAATTTCACGAAAATGAAACGGAAAAACACAAAAACACAAAACGTTGCGAAGTCACAAATAAAGTCCATAATGCATTCCTGGTTAAAAACCCCCTAGTATATGGGAATAATGACATGTACGATTACAACAGAAATAAATTGGAGCACAAATCGCCGCAAACGTGGCTCAAAATAATTAAATACAAATTTCCCATGAGCAAATCCCGATGACAAAATATAACAATTTTGGGCATCCGGGTATTTGGCGAAAATGGCTAATATGGCTCCTTGAGAATATCTTGACACAATACAGAACTTTCGGCAATAAAAACACAAAACGACCCACTATTCTAAAAGTATGATTTTTTTAAATAGGGTAGTCTCGATTTCGTGGTGAAATCTGGGACACCAGATGCCACGATTTTGAGATGGTGCTTTGCATGATTTCCTTTTGTTTATTGCTCATACACTCGATCATCGATCATCCCCCATAACTAAATTGATACTCAATATTGCCCACAAAAACAACTTAAAATATCTTCAATACTTCCTTCGATTGAATCACAACAATACGTTAGTTGTCGTGCCAAAAGAAATGATATTTGCAACAATACCTTAGCTTTATTGCTGAACTCAACAATCTTCTTAATAATAAGATGCAATAATACATCAGCTATTGCACCCAATTAGCTAGCTCTCGTAATTGCAATAATACAACAGCTATCGCAAGATTGAATCCTTCAATGAAGCACAAATGGAAATCCCGAATGAATCTCCCACAATATGAATTGGGTTTTCGTCAATCCACAATCCTCCAAGGGGTTTTGTCCTCGGAAAATAATAAGCATGAGCTGCTCAAAATGTCTTTGAAAATGATAGATGATCCTCCAAAAGAAAGAATGAACCCTTTTATAAAAACCCAAACCCCGGAATCCAAACCAGCTTTAATTTTATTTTATTTGCCCTTCAATTCCAAAGGGGGCGCCCAAGTGTGGAATTATACTAATTCCACTTTATAAAAATAAAATTCCACTTAACGTCATAATTAAATATTACAAAATCACTTTTCCGACTTAATAATATGACGTTATAAAGTAACTTTGTAACCCCACTTAATAAAGTCACTTTAATTAAAATAATATTATTTGCTCATTAAATAAACCATTCTAGTGCTCGACTCAAGTGCGAAAAACATCTCATGCCACAAGAATCATCTCTTATCCATTGAATTTACCTACGGAGATGGATAATAGGCAAATCTCATCATCGAGTGATCAACTAGGAAAGTGGGGACATTACAGGGGACTCAAAGGGAAGTGCTGCAACACATTAGGGAGTGCCTTACATGCCAACAAAGCAAGGCACAACATGAGTTTCCAGCAGGTCTTTTGCAGCCTCTACCCATTCCAAATCAAAAATGGGAGAGCATTTCTATGGACTTCATCATTGGTCTTCCTACGGTCCAAGGTAAGAGTGTCATTTATGTAGTGGTGGATAGATTGACTAAATATGCACATTTTTTTCCTCTCCCCACTAAGTTTGATGGACCTTTAGTTGTTGGAGTATTTTTAAAGAAGTTTTCAGACTTCATGGGTTGCCAAAGAATATTGTAAGTGATAGGGACAACAGATTCTTAAGTTCTTTTTGGCAAGAACTCTTCCATCTTGCAGGCACAAAGTTAACTCCAAGCACAAGTTACCATCCACAAACGGATGGGCAAACGGAAATTGTAAACAAATGGGTGGAAGGGTACCTAAGAAGCTTTGTTACAGGCAACAATCAGCGTGGATTAAATGGCTTTATTTGGGGAGTTTTTCTACAACACTTCCTATCATATGTCCATTGGTATGTCTCCATTTAAGGCCTTATATGGTTATGATGCATTTTCTTTTGTAGATGTTGTTATTCCGGATAGTAGAGTGTCGGGTGCTAAAGATTTGGTGCAACAGAGCCAAGATATCATGAAAGCACTCAAAGACAACCTTGCACATGCTCAAAACCAGCAAAAATTGTATGCAGATCAGCGAAGGATTGAGAGGTCTTTTGAGGTTGGGGATATGGTTTTCCTAAGGCTACAACCTTATAGACAATCTTCCCTCAAAGGGAAAGGATCTGAAAAATTAAAACCAAGGTTCTATGGTCCCTACAAGGTCACAAGGAAGGTAGGGAAGGTTGCATACGAGCTTGAGCTTCTAGCTCAAAGTAAAATTCATAATGTGTTCCATGTATCATGCCTCAAAAAGGCATTGGGGCAGCATATAGCTCCCTCCATGGAGCTGCCCCCTCTTGATGATGAGGGCAAATTAGTATTGGAACCGGAAGCTATCATGGAGGTACGTGAAAAAGGTTGAGGAATAGAGTTATCAGGGAATACTTGATCCAATGGAAGGGGCTACCTCTTGAAGATGCAACATGGGAGGGTGCAAAAATTTTAGAGCACCCAAATCTGCAATTGCTTGTGGGAAAGCAATTTGAGGAAGGGAGGACTGAAATGTCCCTCTTTCTAAAATAACATTGTTGAAGACCCTTGGCCTATTTTGTCTACCCGACGGCTAAGGGGGAACATAAGGGTGACTTAAGTCATTTAAAATTATTATAAAGTGCCATAAAAAGAAAAGAAAAATATAAAGCACTTATATTAATTTTATGACTTAATAAAATAACAAAATTAGAAAGGGAAAAGGCACATTACAATTTTTATTCCCTCTAGGGAAAAATGCGACTAGCCTTGGGGAAGGAAATGAGTGAAAAGGAATTAAAAATCAAAGAATGCTGATTGGTTGTGGTGGGTGGTCATCTTTGGGTCACTTCTTTCCTTAAAGGGGCAAGTCGACTTGTTTTGGATCATTCTACTATCATCAAAAATTCTGAAATTTGCTTGTGAGCTGAGTGTTTGCAGCTGCATTCTCTGAGGACGAAAACCCTCATGAGAAGAGTAAGGAAGAACGAAAACTCTTCCTTTTGGATTCATCTACTAGTGTGTTGAATATTCAAGAGAGATCTATTTGCTGAAGTATCATATATTTTCTAGTTGGAGCGACCCAGTCTATAGACTGTTTTTGCATGAAGAAAGGATATTAAAATCAGATCTGATTGCTGTTGTTTGAAGCTGATTTTCAGACATCTATTCTACTATTTTTGGAGAATTTTTCTTGGGTCCAAACCCTCATTTTCCAGCTGTAACTGCAGATCAGGTTTTGCAGATTTATATTAAATAAAATCAGATATTTTGGAGCTCTAATTTGGTACATTTCTCTTGCATTGATCCTCTGAAAATTATTGCTTTCATTTGAACAAGAGAAAAGCTTTGTTGTTAACTTGTGGTGCAATTTTTTTCTTGGGTGCAAGTCACATTTTCTAGATTTAATTTCAGATCTGCATTGTGTTCAGTTCTTTGTATTCTATCTCAACTTGGGTATTGGGAAAAATCCTTTGAGCACTCCTTTATGTCCTTTAGGGGACATTGCAACTTTCCTCTATATTGAATGATGAACTACTTTGGTTATTGGGTGTGAACTCTGCAATTGGCCTACTCATAGCAATAACCTTCCTTTCCTAATTTCTCTCCTTTCCTTTCATCACTGTAATTTCCTCCCTTGTACCCGTACAAGCACTTTGCCACAGGTTCAGTAGCGTGATCCCCGTCCTATTTGGTCACCCCACAACAATAGATATGATTAGATTAGTTTACATTCAATAGTGGGAGTTGCACCATTCAATGCAGACAAGCGTAGCCCCGTGAACGTTGGTGGAAACACCTAATTTTCCATATCATCAAATTTTCTCACCAACACATGATTACCATATATGTGTAATATTTAACAATGATTAAAATGACCAAAGTCAACAAACATAATACTCCCCTATTATTTTATGGTCGGGTCCATGACCGTCCACCCTTGATAAATATATGCCATGATTTTTATAACATAATCAACCAACATAATTACTACCCAAACAATTATATACATGCCAATGCTTCCATAACATGTTTTGTTCTAATGATTTCCGCATAATCCCACACAAGGGTCCACTCAGTTCATGACTTCACCCACAACTCGCGCAATCGGTGTGTTGAGGAGAAATTATAATGCATAGACCAAGTCAACAATATACAACAATGCCATCATCCATATATTCAAATAGGTGATGTTGGTGCGAGTTAAGATTTCGGCTGTTAACCAAACTTATTAACGCAAAGCTTACACCAATTAAAGATTGGTGTAACGCTATGTCTTTTACCTTCACTAATCTATTCCGACCTATTGACAACCTATGCGGACGTCAATTTTTGGGGTCAAATAACGGGATGTTACACTATAACCATTTGTGCATTCGACATACGCTCAAAAATTGTAATGCCCCCTTTTTTAAGACCCTCAGCCTATCTTTCCCCGTGGGCTTTTGGGATGTTGCAAGGGGAAAACTATGCTAGTAATTGAATGATATTGCCTGGAGAGTGATTATAATCATTTGTCATCATAAAGCAATATTCATTTAATTATTAGTTCTCATTTAATCATGGATGCTAAGTGGTTTTTCCACTACTTTGTATTATTGCTCACAAAAGAATATTTATTGAGCAATTAGTGTAATTTATTATTTAATTTAATTCCCAAAAATACAAAATTAAAAGGGGATTAATTAAATAATATTAGAGTGGCTTTTAATGTCAAATAGACCCTCAAAAAGGGACGCCACTCTTGTTTTCTCCATTCTAACATTGGCGACTTGGCTTATGTGTTGGTGCATTAATTTGCTGAGTTAAATCTGCATGTTGGGGTTCCATTTTAAGTGCTTTTGGAAGGATTTTATAGTGCTAATGATCTGCTGTTAATGCTGCAATTAATTCAGCCATAGCGACTTGGAATGGTGATGGTTTGATCATGCTTTGATGCCATAAATGCTAGATATGAAATCTGCCATGTGTCATTAATTATTTCAGATCAAGGGGCTAATATTTTGGTGTGTTTGGAGGCTAGGAAAGAGCTGGAAATTATTTAATTAATTTTCTCTAACCCTAGCGACTTGTACTCAGATTTTGGGGATCTGTTTGAGGTGGTTTCAGGCATCATAAAATTCAGATCTTTAGTATTTTGGAAAGCTCTTGATTTATAGAATAATCTGCAATTTATTTGGTGAAGAAATATTGAGTTTTGAGGAAGATATTAATTTTCTAAGTTTTCAGTTGTTCTGGTGCATTTTCATTTATTCCACTGCTGCAATTATTTTCAGATCTGGAAGAGATCTTTTTCCTAACTAGCTCTCCCATCTAACCCACCACCTTGGCTCACTCCAACCCCATTTGGGTTGTATTGAAGCTAACATTGGGTTATTTGAGGTCGAACTAGGAGGGTTAGTCCTTCTAGCATCGATTTGGTTGAGTGAATTTTCAGATTTGAATAATATCCCCTTATATCCCAAAAGGGGATATTACAAAAATCTAAATTTTGGTCATTAGCCATGTTGGGAACCGGCATAGGAACACGATTAAGAAGGAAATTACCGTCGTAGGAGGGAAAATAATCATTTGTGGAAGGTGGAGGGACAAACCGCCGAGACGTCATTAGCATCTTCAACCCATTTTTGTATATGTGGTTTGGCGGGCCTCCCATGATGTCTCTGTGGGCACATTTCATGAGTGGCATTATCGGTAACATAGACTATGTCATCGTTGGTGGTGACGGTAAATATCTGTGATCGATGAAGGTAGAGGTTTTTCACCTGGAGAAAACTAGTGGTTCCCAGTGTTGTCTTTGGACGTAGGGATATCGTTCTCCTAGGGGTGGCTATGGCTAGTAAATTGTTCTTGAAGGTGCGGGGAGGGATGTCGAGTAAGACACCTTGGTTTTCTTGCTAGATTTGTGCACGTGGAGTGTGTTGAGGTCGAATATGCTTGCATGGCCTCATAAAGCGCATGTTGTTATAGAGGATCGGATACTTTACGAGGAAGATGTTAATGAAGGGAAGTACGAGTTGATGCAATATGATAATCGGTGCAGGAGGAGTGGAGGAGTGTTGGGATTATTACTAAGGGACCCAAAAGGAGGATCTCTCGAGATTGTTGGGGTTGATGGGAAAATTTGGGTGGTTACAGAGGATTTCAACGTCGGTTGGTATATGTTGAAATGACAAAGATCTTTGTGGCTTGGTGCTGCCAAGGTTGGGTCATCCCAACCACTCTTTGGCCAACTTTGGCTCGAACAAAATGTTGTTTAAACTGCTTCACATATAATGCCTCATGGTCTATCACCTATCTCGACTACTCACAACTAAGAATTTTAGCTTCTTCATTAGGTTCTTCACTATTTCAAAGATGATGCTCAACTCTCAATGGCTTCAACCTTAAACAATTTAATAATGGTTGGGTTTATGCATGTTCCTTTGGGCCTTGGAACATTTGTAGGACTTTAACATATTCTACATTTAAAGAAAAGCATCAAATATCTTTGCTTCTTTGACACGTGGGTCCTTTAGGGATTTTCGGAGGATTAGGACTTGGTGATGTTTTAATGTATTTGCTTTGTTGTGTTGAGATTGAGTAGAGTCAGGTGACATTATTTCTTGGGATGTTGGAAATTTGTTGTTTTATAAATTTATTCTTTATATATATATATCTTGGAGGCCATCCCGGTTTAGTGGCTTGGTGTCCCCAAGATTTCACCTGGAAATCTGGGACTACCCCTTTTTAAATTTTTCAATCTTTTTGAGTGAAGGGTCATGTTTTTGTTTTTGCTTTTTGCTTTTTGTTTTTTGCCTTCGGTTGCTAGCGTTGCTCAAAGGTATCTCCAGGAAGTCATAAAGCCACGTTCGCCAAATACCCATATGCAAAAGCTCACTCAATTCCCTTCCGAAACCTAGTCTGGTTTTATAAAAACTTTTACTTATTTTTATATTAAATAAGTAAAAGTTCATTTAAAAATAGATTGAGCTAAAATTGGGAAATTTAGGTTATATAAAGCACTTTACCGCATCATTATTACCACATCATTATTACTTTCACCTCAAAGTGGAGCATTCACCCGGGGAAGAGTTTTTACAGATTAGCTAATTGGAGAGATTTTTCGAGCAATTGCCCACAACTTCTTTCAGGTATTTTGTTTTTATTTATTTCTTTTGTGTTTTGGTTTTGGTCTTTCTCCGTTTTCCATCTGGCAATCCCCATAGCCTTTTCTTTCTTCCTGCTGGATCTTTTCCTTGGCCTAGGGTTTTGAAGAAGCCATCCATTGTTTTTAATTGCAAATCGACTTGTTCCAGCTGTGATTAATTTTATTCCCACAAGTTTCAATTATCCAAAGCCAAATCATGGAAGATCTGTTCTTCTATTTTTGAAAGAAGCCATGTGCAAAGAAAAGAACGCAGTTTTTCAAAGGCAAAGGCTTTTTAGTGAAAATCGTGGATGTCTATGGCTTTGTCTTATTTTGTGAAAGCATCCTCTCCCTTCTAAATCCACACAATCCAAAAGCCTTCAAAAGCACAAAAGCAAAATCACTTAAGTCAAATCATGGATGTCCAAGGTCTTGTCTTCCTTTTGCAAAGCATCCACTCATCCTAGTATCCACACAATTTTTAAAAGCAAAGGAAAATCATTTAAAGGCAAATCGTGGTTTCTAGGCACTTTGTCTTCTTTCTATTTGCACGCAATTCTTCCATCCATTCTCCCTGAAATCAACGCAGCCTTTTATTAAGAATTGGAAACCACTTAAGTGGATTGTGTGGATACCCAAGTCTTTGTCTTCTAAATTGGAAGCATCCAATCAGCCTTCAATCCACACCATCCTCCCTTCCCTGCATCCACAGATCTATAAGAAGAAAAACATTTTAAAGAATTGTGTGGATGTTTGAGGCTTTGTCTTCTATTTTGAACACAGCTATTTCCCTCTCCAAGCACGCAGACATCCTTGCATCCCCTCTAAAAGCCCAAACGCAGCCAATATAAATGCATGCAAAGTCTCCCAGTTAAGCCTTCAAAAGCCCATGCATGTTGTTCCCAATCTCCCAGTTGAGCCCACATTGAGCCTACTTCTCTTTGCTTGCACCCGAAGTAATTCCCAGAATTTAAGGCTGCCCATATGCATAAATAAAAGGGTGATGGGTTGCATTTTTGTCTGAATTGTTTACAGGAATATTTCACTTGTGCACATACTTGAGAAGAACTGCAAAAGCTTCAAGGACAAGAGGTGAAGACAGGACAGAGGCAACATCCGCAAGCAAATCACAGTCAGCTGCTCAGGGGGAAATAGATGGAATCATTACTCCTCTCACGGGTAATCCAATTGAGAAGTTGATAAAAATCTACAGTGATACCAAAGATCTCAAACCCATTTGATGAGAGTCGAATGAGAGTCAAAGGAAAGGAGTCAACCGCATATGGGAGAAAGAACTTCTCGGATTCAAGACAGAGATATCATTCATATCATTCATTGCTAAAGCGAGATGGGGCGGAAGTACAATACATGTTGGATCAGCATACAGAGTATGGAAGAAGAACAAGACTGAGAGTGTTGCAAACTAATTTCTTCTTTTCTCTCTCCTCTTTCTTCTTCTTTCTCTTATTTTCTCCGACAAAGTAATTGAGTAATCAATTAAATTGTAAAGCTTAAGTAATTGGGTTAAAAGCCATTACTTCAAGTTACTAGAAAAAGTCAATTACTTGGAAATAGGTGGCAAACATGCAAAATAGAAGATTCTATTTTAAGTTGAAAATCATCCGTGCCAGGCAAAGAGAATTTTTAGAGGACTCTCAACTGCTTTCCTTTTTCATAGCTTCCACATGCGGAAAATCATTAAAAGTTTCCCATTTGTATTTTCCCTCTATACACTATAAATAGAGGAAGAAGCCTACGGGCTAATCATCAATAATTAGAACTTGTTTAGCAAAGGCTTTTGTAACTAGAGCATTTTTAAGATTTCAGACTTTGTGTTGGAACCCTTGATGTGATTTCTGTAAAAACTGGGATTGAATAAAAGGTGGATTTCTGGAGAACTTTGCGTCTACAAAGTGCTTTGTTGAGTACTATTCAAAGGTTTTAGATAAACTTTGTGTTATCTTAGATCTAGGCTAAAAGTTATTTCTTTCCCTTATTGCTGAATGTTGTGATTTCTCTATTTATTTACTTTGTGTGGATGAGACAAACTCTGATAACTATTTGTTGATTCAAGACATCTTCCTTCCTTCTTTCCCTACTTCATTTTTCCCCCTTCTGCAAATATTCCCAACACAATTGCTTACTTGCTACAAAATTACCCAGCTGTGGTTCACGAGCTGAGGAAATTAAAGTAAAACCCCAAAAAGTAGTTATTAGGATTCACCACTGCAAATAGATAAACATCTTACATAGGAGCTTCACCGTTAAATGAAGGAGATTTATCTCATGACTACCTAGGTTTTACGTTGTGCATAAAATCTAGCCAACATGGCTCTCACTTGCCTTCTAGGAAGATTGAAACAATATCGTAAAACTTTGCCTTCATTTTCGTGGTCGAGAAACAAGGAGAACAAGAGTATTCCACTTGTCAAATGGAGCATTATTGCTCAACTAAAGTCCGATGGTGGCTAGGGTATAAAGGACTCGAGTTATCTTTTCTAAAGCACTTGTTGACAAAGGGGCATGGAACCTTATCACCAAGTTGGGTTTATGGCTGAAAATTCTACACCAAAAATACATCCCGCCACTCACTATCTTGGAGTGGCTTCGTATGAAGCCTAAAAGCCATCGCCCATCTATTATTTGGAAAGCACTTGTGCAAAGCTTCGCCATCATTGGGAACTTGCTGGCTTAAAACCCAGGGGATGGGACAAAAATCCACATTAGAAGGGATGTTGTTTTCGGTATTCCAAATGAATATAGATTCCCAAATGAAATGAAAGCATCTTTACAACAAAAAAACATCTTCACACTTGGTGATGCATTTGATAATACCTGACAAACATGTGGACTTCAAGATGGAAAACCGTTGAGGCTATTGGCCTCGTGGATCAGGAAACTATCATGTGGGATAGATATAGAACCAATCTCACCACATATGCAATCTACCTCATAGAGGAGGAGGACAAATTGTGTTGGGCCTATAATTCAAATGGTGGAGACTATAAGGTAAAGTTGGGTTATATTGCGCTTCGACCACAAGGTGAGGTTGAGAATATCCCTTGGTGGTGGAAGGGACTATGAAAGGTTCACGCTCCTCCCAAACAAAATTGCATTTTTGGCTTGCTTTGCAAAATAGAATCTTAACTTGGGACAACCTCTTGCGTAGAGGTTGGAATGGCCTAGGCCTTTGCTTTCTTTGTCGGAATAGCTTTGAAACCTTGGATCATCTTTTTGTTCATTGCCCATTCACATGGGCGGTTTGGGATGCGACTATTTCTCAAGGAACTAGTCCCAAGTGGGAAGGTGACTCATTGATGGATGCCTAAAATAAATGGAATGGATATAGAGGCATATTTAAAGACCTAAAAACATTCCATTACAAATTTGTTGGGGCATCTGGACTACGAGAAATGAGGCGATTTTCAAGAGCAAAATGCCTTCTATTATTACAATGGTCTACAAATACAAACATTCATTGATTACATTGAGACCTCCCACCAATAAGGATCAATGCACACCTGTTGTTTTTCTGGTTGACACTACTACACTATACTGTCTTTTGTGATGGGGCCTCTAGCAGAAATCCAGGTCAAAGTGGGGCTCGAGGCATCATTCACTTCAGAGCAACACTATCACTTTCAAGCAAGGTAGTCTTGGGTGGCATACAAACAACTTAGCTAAACTACAAGCTATTACCACGCTGCTCTCTCCATTGCCATTGATTATGAGCCCACTTCCTTGTTGTGTACTCAAACTCCAAAATGGCTTGCAACTAGATGAACGGTGTGGCACAATGCAATAACATTACTCTCCGACACTTCACCAACAGAGCAGCTGAACTGGCCACACATTTCCACCCCCTTACCTTCACTCACATCTACAGGGAACACAATTCCATTGCTTACGGATTGGCCAAGGATGATTGCAACCTTGACGAAGGTAAGATACTCATCATGTAAAGGTCAATGGAACTATCTCCGTGAGGGAGACATCCTCAATTAAAAGTGGAACTAGCTTCCATATTTGGAGCTGGGATTGTTTCATATACATTTTTATTGTATCAGTTTTCTGTTTTTTTGGGTTGAGGCTTTTACTTCCGTGTATTTTTGGTCTTCTTTTACGGGTTTGTGCCTACCCGACATGTTTACTATTCCGAGCCTACTTGGCTCTATTACCTTTATGCCTTTTTTGGCATATTACTGGTTGTATCTTTACATCTATCATGGAATAAAGGATACCAACACTTTTCTTTTCTATATATATATATATATATATATATATGTTATCTATTTTCTTTAGGTTTACGTAATATTTTTGTTGAATTAGTTCAACGCCTATGTTATTAAAACACATAATGATACAATTGCAGTAATCCCAAAAGTTACAAAGCCATTAGAAAGGCAGACTTTCTAGTTTGGCCACAAGTAAGATTGAATACTCAACAAACATTGCATTAAATAGGACAATCATTTGTATTAATTATTAATATCTAAGTTTGTAATGATGTAGTTATGAATTAATTTTAATCTAAATATTAGTGTGCCCATGGGGCCAAGTATGGTGAAATGAAATTGAAATAAACTGAAATGGCTTCTGTTAAAAGGGAAATAAAGACATGAGGTTTTTAAATTCTATTACAACATAGAATAAAAATCAATCAAAATGTAAATGTTAAAAGGGAAATATGTTTTTAAATTAAATTAAATCCGTTTTGCTCCCAAACTTTAAAGATTTTCTTTTTATCTTTTAGCTAGGTGTACATATGTCTAGACAACCTCACAACTCATGTTTATATGTTTTCACGTTAATGTATTGTCTTGAGGATTATGTGTTTACATGGCCTTCGAGAGATGGAGGAGGTGGGATTTGAGCTGTTGGGCACTTTCAATTGGGCTGATCATTTCCCTTGGCTCACCTACGGGAACCCCCTTTGAATCCACTCATGTTTTGCTCGCCTCGTGCCATGCATTAGAGGCTCAATTGGAAATATAATCAAAGGTGCAAAGATGTCTCCTTGAGCTTGTTGTGTGATCGTGTACACTAAGAACTGACAAACATTCTTGTTATCAAAATTTTGGGCAGACAATGCATGCCCGAAAAATACCACCCTACAATTAGATGTCCCACACCGAGTGACAACTCCATACAATATCAAGTCCCTTATCGAAAATCGCTCCAATTAATCTTAGATCTCGTGTTGAATGACAATAATTATCGGGAATAGCCACAATAATAATGAATCAACTTTTGTTATTTATTGTTGGAAGAATGGCGTTATATAGGATATGGACCTTTGATCTCAACACCAACAATTTTTTCCATATGTCCATGTAGTCCACACCCCCTACTCATTCGAGCAGTTCACACAAATCAAACATAGTCTATATGTGACTTACTAGAAGAAAGAAAATGATCATAGATGGCGAGGGGGATTTGAAGTGTTGGGGGCATTCAACTAGGATGACCGTCTCCCTTGGTTTCGCTGTTTGTTTCTCCTTCGAATCCACTTGTGTTGTGCACCTTGTGCCATGTGTGACAAACTTCATTTAAAATACAATCGAAAGAGAAAATTCTTAATCCTTTCACCAATAAGCTTTGTTGGCTCGCCGAAAATGAGTCCCAAAGCTGTTGTGTTTTCACATACCCCAAGACCCATCTTCATCATCCCTCTTCGTCTTGCCCTAGCGCTAAATGACCTCATTAAATTGTGCCAATTTGTTGACACATTCTTTCTTTTTCTCAATAGCGTTACTAAACTCTTCCCAATTCCAATGTTTAGCTTGAGTTTTGATAAATTGAAGCCGTTTGACAAAGCTGAACATTTTTGTACCATATCTTGGCTTTCCTTCATGCCACCATTGAATAATTTTATCTCTAAAAGTGTCATCTCGAAGCCACATAAGCTGAAATCTGAAAGGAGAGCTGAGTGTGTGGGAGTTTTGGACTTCCGAGTCAATCTGGTCAATGATAAGAAGCCGTATTAATTAGAATAGAAGATTTAGGAATAAAACTAAAAGTGAAGAAAGCATTAGAACTAGAAATCTATCTAGCCTTTCCATAATACAATCTTGACCTTGTCTCTTGTTCGTCCAAGTCCACACCCCATTAGAGGGTTTCATATCAACCAGATTTAGGAACCTAATGTGTTTTGACATAAGAGCCACACTTCCATCTAAACTTTTAATACCTCCAGACTTCTCATCCAAAGATAAAATGGTATTGAAATTCTGCTCCTGCCCCCCTCTACCCCCAAAGAGGGGCCAGGCATTTGGAAAAGAATGGATGATAAAAGAAATATTCTTCCACAAGAATGGGAGAGTAAACATTCAAGCATAAAAATTGTTGAGAATAATCCTGCTCTGAACCAAAAGCCCTAACACTCCCCAACTAGCCACAATATCCAGGACAACCATTTCCTTCGGATTCCATAGAGAAGTTATTCCCCCTGAAGCTCTAGAAGATCCCAGAGAAGTCCCTTCCCTTGTGTGGCCAAATCTTTTTACTAATGGCATCCATTTCCTCCATTGAAACCTTTGTTTCTTGAAGAAAAATCACACGAGGTTGATGCATCTGAATTAACCTTTTAATGTCATTATGATTAGAGGGGCAACCTTTTAGCCCTATTTGGGATTCAGGGTAATGCACTTCATGAATTACTATTTCAAAAACGGGGCAAGATCCCTTACCTTGCACAACGCCAACAACTTTTCACCATCTTGCCCCATTTGACTTTGGTTTAAACATCTATCTGGTTTCTAATTGGTATCAAGTCTTATTTTGAGAGGCTTGACTAATTCTAATAGATTCTAGAGCACCCTCTGGATTTAGAGGTCTATAATAAATTGTTAATGTCTTATCTAAGGATTCTCCTTGTCTTTGAACTACAGGGGAGATTTCTCCTTAAAATCCCACTTGTTCTTCCGCTAATAACCTCTAGCTTGGATTTCTTGAGTAGAATCCACTTGTTCCATATTGGTATCCATCTTTTTGGCTTCCACCACTTTCCTATTATGATCATCTTGAGCTGCAGGGCCACTAATACCATACAATGTTCAACATCCTATAAAGGGTCATCCTCCTGCAAGGTGGCAAATCTATTACGAGACATGACATTTTGGTCTTGAACCAAAGTTTTCTAATAGAGGTCTTAGCTAGTTGAAAGCCTTTAGGCAACTTCTCATCTAGGGAAGGTTCTGGAATGATATGTTTGCAATCCCGAATAAGGTGCCCATATTCATGACAAAATCTGCAACGAAAAGGGATGTTCTCATAATCCACCTCTTGCTCCCATTTATCCTCCCCAAATGCTAAAGTTACTTTTTTCGGAAGCGGCTTATCAAAATCCATAAGAACACATAGTTAGCATAGATAATATGTTCAAATCTAGATGTAGCATCAGTTGTCATCATATAGGTTCCTAAAGAGTTCCCAATGGACATGAAGATTGTTGGATTCCAAAACTCAGTAGGTAAACCAAATAACCTAACCCAAACTAGGCCTTTGGAAGGAAGGTCTTCTTTGGCTTTGCATTTTGTGTGCCAAGGTTTTCATTATTACTAAAAATCTAGACCGCTTGAAACGCCAAGTACCCCCTCGCACTGTGTCTAATACGTACGGGTATGGTGTCCCCGCATTTCACCCGAAATGAGACCGCCCATGTTAAAAAATTTTGTTCTTTTAAAATAATGGGTCATTTTGTGTTTTTATTTCTAGAAAGTTCTGTAATGTGTCAAGATATTCCTAGAGAGTCATATTAGCCAATTTCGCCAAGTACCCAAACGCCCAAAATTGTTATATTCTGTCACTGGGGTTTTCTTACTGGAAATTTGTATTTAATTATTTTGAGCCCCGTTTGAGGCAATTTGTGCTCTGGTTTAACCCTATTGTGATCGTACATATCATTATTCCCATATACCAGAGGGTTTTAACTAGGAATGAATCATGGGCTTTATTTGTGACTTCTGGCAACGTTTTGTGTTTTTGGTGTTTTCCCATTTCGTTTTCTGTGAAATTTCTCTGGATCAATTCCTTTGTTGGTTTGGCCTGATTCTTGGCCTGGAGTAGTTGGAGATCACATACGCACGTTGTGTCAGAAGGAATTCACCATCGAAGGTCTGGTTCTCTGGGAAAAGACGAAGTCGTGCACTAAAAAGCCTCTCCTGGGCTGGCTGCATTTTTCGAAAAGGAAGGTTTGAAGTAGATCATGGGATTTATGGAAACAACAGGTAGGTGGGAATTTTGTACCTTCCTAGCAGGGTACTTTTTTCCATGGAAACAACGCCACTTAAGTCACAATGGGAAAATTAGAGGCAGCAGACAGGGGGGAATTTCTTACCTACCTTGCAGGTAAAAATTCCTCATCGTGAAATAAAAGAAAAATCACTTAAGGCATTGATGGGATTTTATTACCTTCCTTACAGGGTAAATAATCCCATTATGAAAGTCAAACAGCGTAAGTGGATCATGGGATTTTCGGAGTTGCCTTGCAGGTAAATAATCCCATTGTCAATTGACTTTTAAAAATAGAAATTCCTTATTCCAAAAAGTGCGACCCACCTTGGGTGAATAATAATGCATTAAATAAATATTTGTTAATATTTATTCACCCAATTTTGGCACCAGGCATGAGGAAAAGTCAACAAGGGAAAAGTGGATAAAGGAAATTGGAATTAGAAATTCTAAAATTAAATAAATATTATTTATTTAATGCAGCCCCTTCATGACAAAAAGTGCACCCCATTTGGGAGAGAAATAATACTTTTTAAAGTATTAATTGATTTAATTAATTCCTATTTTCAGTGGCTAAGGTCAAAGCATATTGTGAGGCTTGAGTTAACTAGAAGTAGAAGTCTAAAATTAAATAAATTTAATTTATTTAATGGCAGCCATGAGCATGCACAAAATAGGCACTCCATTTGAAGAGTGAAGCTTATTAATTAAGTAATTAATTGCCAAGTAATAGGAAAGACATTAATTAATTATAGAATCATGAGGATTATATAAGCAAGGGCTGTCATAAGGATGAATTAATTAATTCACAAGCAGAGAAGTGCAACCCAGAGGAAAAGTGCACCCCATTTGAAGAGGATTTTTGCTCAAAAGAAGGTGAAATTAATGCTAAAAGCTTCCAATTTTGGCGCATGCAGGTTGAAGGAGGTTGATTTGTGTCTAGATAATTGTTTGCATAAGTGATACAGGTGCTTAGGTGAAGTTGGTAAAATTCATGCTTGCTTTGCATGCAAATAAAACATCAAATTTGGGGCAGCAAGCTTGAATTATGCAGATTTTTATGATTAAAATCCACTGTTCATGTTTCGGTTGCCATCTTTGTCTGAATTAATTGCAAGAATTCATCACAGGTGCTTTTATAAGAGAAAGGAGCTTAAATCAATGTCCAATACATTGAATATATCCTCCAAATCTGAAGAATTATCCAGATCTGCACCAGTTTTGAAGAATTCCGGCCGAGTAAGAAGAAAAAGAATTGTTCAGACAAAGATAGACACAACCATGACAAAGAGGGATGAAAAAGAAAGCTCAGCGGCATCATGCATTACTTCCAGATTTGCTAACACCGGAGACAGATCCAGATCCAGATCTCATAATTGCAAAAGCTTCCAGCACAAAGGCTTCATCCTCTTGTTTCGAACGCAGCCCATGAAGAAGTCAGTGCGTGGAAAATTCCTTCCAGGATCTTGTGCATGTGCTTCCAATCTTCCAGTTGAAGCCTTCATTGAAGTTGCATTCACCCGGAGTGCTTTCCAGAATTTTTAATTGCTCATATGCAATTAAAAATAAAAATGATGAGTTATTTACGGCGAACATTGCACTGATGCATGTACTAGAGAAGAACTGCAAAAGCTTCAAGGATAAGAAGGAAGACATGTCAAAGGCAATACCCGCAAGCAAATCACAGTCACTTGCTTCAGATCCAGCTGCTTCCAGATCCAGTTTGAATCAGCTGCATGCAGAATATGAAAAAGGACAAGACTGCAGACTTTCCTCTTTCTTCTTCTTTCTCTTATTTCCTCCGACAAAATAATTGAGCGATCAATTAAATTATACAACTTAAGTGATTGGTTTAAAAGCCATTACTTGAAGAAGTCAACTACTTGGAGATAGGTGGCAGACGTGCAAAATAGAAGGTTCTATTTCTTAGTTGCAAATCATGCATGTCATGCAAAGAGGAATTCCAGGAGGGAGATTGCCAGTTGTTTCCTTTCCGACTTCCACATGTGCCAGTTCAACTAAAAGCTTCCGACTTGTAATTGCCCCTCTACATTCTATAAGTAGAGGAAGAACCTTCGGGTTAATGATCAGAATTTGTAAGCAGCATTCTTGTGTTCCAGACTTTGTGCTGAAACCCTTGAGAGCCACTTGAAGCAAAGGAATATACAGGAGCAGATTTTCGGAGAACTTTGTGTCACGGTGTATTGTGTTTCTTGTTTTTTATCTTAGATCTTTTAATAGACTTTGTGTTATTTCAAATCTAGATCTAGAGCTACCTTTGCTTAGAATTCTGTGTTTATATCTATTGGTTTCTTCTATGTGCATACAATCAACTCTGCTATCTATTGATTGGGATGCACATCTTCCCCATTTCTTCTCTATGTTTATATAATTCCTTTCTTCTATAAATATTTCCTTTCTTTAAAACAATTGCTTACTTGCTGCAGAATTGTTCAGTTATGGTTCATGAACTGAGTAGTTAAAGTAAAACCCCATATAGATATTAGCATACTTTAATTGACAAATCTGACATGGGAGCCTCACCGGTAAATGAGGGAGATTTATCTCATGACTACCTAGGTTTTGTGCTATGCAGAAAATCTAGCCAACAGGTACGAGTATGGGTACGGGTACGTTGTAGGTTCATGTGGATACGACCCATAGCCCCGAGTACTTCAGTGCACGGATTTCCATACCCGGACGTACTCGGGGCCTGCAGTACCTACCCACATGGTTTTTTTAAAGTGCAAAACAATAAATAAAACTTGAGGGCTTTGATCGGAGTTGAACCTTGGAAAGGTTGTGTGAAATTAAATATTGCCAATAGGCTCCGAAGGGTCAAGAGAGATGAAAAGGACTTCGTTTGGTTGACTTACTATTTGGGTGCTTTATTGTTGCTCCTCATTTGGTCCCTTATTCTCCAGTCAATTTGGAAGGCATGGGAACAAGTGAAGCACTTGGTGGTTGGGCAGCCTATCTTCTCTTCTCTTCCTTGACACTAGGTGCCAAGCCTACAAATCAATTTTTTTGAATCTGAAATATAATGACAAGATCCTTGCCTTGACAAGAGGCTGCTCTGCCCTCCTTTGGTTTGAGAAAGGAATTAAAATATTTCATGACTTGTACAGATTTGGGAAGTGGATGGAATGGACAGACCTTAAAGCTTTCTATAAGCTTCCTCAATCTCAGTTCAGAATGTATACAATGCTCAGAAATGCTTTCACATTTCCCTCTACTAGACTAATTATGGAGGATGAGAATGACTTTTGGGATACTATGAGGTGACTCAAAGGGCCCCTTCTCCAAGGGGCTACCTCCAAACAACTCTATGAATAGATTGCCTTCTCCCCAAACCTTTCCCTGGGCCTTAACAATAAGCAGAATGTTTGTGAGCTCATTAGTAGATGGACTCATAGATTTAATGTTTTGTGGTCGTCTTGTATTCAGTCAAAGAAATCTCACTTTAGGTTGCTGAGACCATAATCTTGTTGTTTACTTTAAATGTTTATATTTATTTATATTGTTTACTTTTTAAAAATATATTCTACGAACATACCCACAGCATACCGTACTCAAGGTTTTTAAAAAATTCCGTTTCAGCGGTACCCGTACCCGTACTGAAACAGTCTAGCTAAAAACCATAAGAAAATATCCATTGGGATACATAGAAGCAGTGAACTCACCTTTCACCTTCCACTGCTGAGTCGCCCAAATCTTAAATGCCATCAAAAGACAAAAACCCATCAAATGGAAAATCTATCCTTGCATTTCCATAACATCTATGCCGTCTTGGAGATTTTCTATTCTGATCTCGATAATCAGAGATCCACCCTTCATACATCCCGTCTCAATCTTCCGAGGAACAACCTTAGGCGTCCAAAGAGGCTCTCTCTGAAATGATTGTTGGAAACAAGATTGACACCTCTGGTTGCATCTCTGAAATTTAATTTTTTGATCTCAATTGGGCCTTTGCCAGATTCAGTCCGTACCTGATTGGCTTCTCCTTTTCCTGCAATATCAGGCAGATCAGAAATATATTGAGCACCCACTGTATTTGGCCATTGTTGGGGAGACTCCATTTTGCCCCTGCTCATAAACCCCCCTCTTTCCAGTCAGAAGGCCCTCTTGAGCCCTAAAGACAAAAGCACCAGATTTGTTACATTCTGGTGGATGCATTCCAGCAACCATATGCTCAAAGGACATAGCTCAACGAAAAGAGAGAATTCCGTCACCCAACCAATGGAAAGAGTTAAAATGATACCTTTGAAACCCTTGGTCTACTCTGGAGTTACAAACATCAAGCACAAATATAGATAAAAACAGATTCAATGTTTACATATTTCTTCCCTAGACATTGATCCCTATTATTTACAGACAAACATCACCACAACACCTCGAAAATCTGTCTCCAACCCTCAGTGCAGACACGTGAGCTCAAAAACCCCTGCAAAGGAGATTTTGAGCCCTTGAAAAAACTGATATGAAGCTTGCAAACCCAAGAAACCTCAAAAACTACAATTGTAAAGCCCTAAAATACAGTTGCGAAGCCCTAAATTACAGTCATGAAGCCCTGGAATTTGCCTCAAAAACTATTGGGAAAACTTGAAAATGAACCATCAATTTTATTTTATCAAAAATAAAATTAGATGTAATTTTACAAGTTTCTACTTCTATTCCTTGTTTATGAAGCTGCATCTGTAACTCGCAAACTTGATGCCAATGCATTTGAAGAAATTAGACATGGATAAAAACAAGTGCCGCACAAGAAGCTGCACAAACTGTACACACTGAAGCTGACTTTACCTAAGTAGAATCTGTACACAAGTTATACAACTAGTTGTTCTTGCTTCTATTAGCCCATCTGTACTGATCTTCAAAGGTATTTGTCTGCACTTCGTCTACAAATTTTGAACACCCATCATACAGTCGAATAGTCTTTTCAATGTTACCTGTTTGGTTTTCCCCTTTGCACTAGTCTTGACCTTTGCATATATGTTTCCCTTTGCATTAAATTTGTCCTCTCTATAGCGCACGAGTTTTCCATACGATAAAAAGCCAAGCCAGTTGGCTCTGTACACCAGTTGTCTTTAATTTCTCCAAGGAAGCTATCAGACACTATTTTTGACCATCCACACATTCTAGATTGCACCTCAGGCCATATGCATCACTTCCCAAATTTTCTGCTTCATCATGACCTTGTGTATGGCTCCCAGCAAATCATTTGACTTAAACCATCCCTACACTTAGAGTCAAGCTGTTTGCCTTTCTCCTCAGAAAAACTATCCTTACAAGATGAAGCTAACTGTACACCTCTTCCAAACTGATCCAGATCGAATTGGGAATTTGAGGTACAACACACTAAATTGTTGGAACTTTATGTGTTACAGGTGGAAGCAATTGAATTACACCAACTGTAGCACAAAAGATAATTGCAAAATTGTAGCTAAATGAGCCATGAATAAATAACAATAAAAATAAATTTAGAGAAAAAAACTCTAAAAAAAAAATGTATTGCTTCATAGATATGGGAGGTATTGTAATGTCCCCTTTTCTCAAAATAAGTCACTAGATTAATTTAAGTTGTTATAAAAACAACTTATGTGCATGGGTGAAAAAGTGACTTTATAATAAAGTGATTTCATAATGACAAATTAGAAAGTGACTTTTAAGAAGGCACTTATGTTATTTTATAAAAATAAAGTGACTTTTCCATAAAGTAAGTCAACATTAAAATAGAAAAGGGGAAAGTTGTTTTTGGACTCTTTCATCATGGAACGTGACAGGAAAAGTTATAAAAGAGAGTGGGGGGGGTCACTTGGAGAACATCTTTGGTCATTATCATAATTTTCATGAAGAGTTTGAGCTGTTGCTCCAACCTTTGCATTAGAGGACGGAAACCCTCTTGTGTATTCCACTATTGAGGATGAAAACCCTCATTGGCATTCAGATTTTGGGGACAAAAACCCTCAATTTCTCCTTGGTGATCTCACACAGAGATCACATTTGAGCTAAAGATCATATTTTTAAAGTTAAAGGCCAGATTTTCAGAGCTAGGGCACAATTTCAGGGTGATTTCAGAGATTGGCAGCTAGGGCATCATATGCAGATCCGATTTTCAGTGTTTCTACAGTGGAGCAGCCACCTATCAGCTAGAATCAATTGCAGCCATTTCTAGGGTTATCTACACCCTTTGGGGTTTCAGACCTGCATTTAGGGCATCATCCGTGGGCAGATTTCTTCAATCCCAGGTTGCATACGTGTCATTTGGCCTCTTCATGCCATCTGGGGTGTCATTTATCAGAAAATTTGCTGTAATCATACATGGGTATTTTTCCTATTTTGTGGTTTGAAATATAATAGAAATAAATTCAGTTCTTGGTTGTAAAAATTATTTTCCATCATATTCATGTGCTAAGAGGTTTTCTAAGTGCTTTGCCCCTTGTGGGTATTTTTGCTTTGGTGATATTTGATAAATAAAGAAAGATTTCAGATTGCTGTATTTTTTGAATAAAAATCAGATTGTGGTTATATGTTTGTGGGAATTTCCAGAATTTCATATTTTATGCCCTAAGGGGACATTACAGGTATGGACACCCATCTTTGATAAGAGATGTAAGCTATTTCACCTGTGCCACTACAAAATGAAGGTAGCGATCTTTGAGAAGAGATGTGAAGCTACCACTCTTTGTTTTGCATATTACAAGATGGTAACAATCTATGAGAAGAGATGGGAAGCTACAAGACTGTCTTCTTTTTTATTTCTCTTTATGTTTTGTTACATTTGAATAACAATTCCTTTATACCCATTTTAGTGAGAAATGAAAAGTCTAAAAATGGAATATAAAGTGATTTGACTTGAAATTTGAAAACTCACGCGATGAGTGTTCCCAAGAAGTTGAGGGGATTTGTTGCGACTGGAAACTCATTGAAGTGCAAGATTCAGGTTTTTCCTAAACTTTTAAGTTTTTTTCTATTTTGGGGTCAGTCGGCGCAGAATGCCCTCGAGAGTTTAGCCAAAGGATCCACTGTCCTTTAGGACTTCGTAAAATAGTTCATATTGTAAGCTTTTCAACACATATTGCAGCTTCAAATTCTGAGCTACAGTCAAGGTGTTATGATCCTGTCAAGGTGACGTACTAGTTTGTCGGTAATCTGCCAAAAGACTGCCCCAGCTGCCACCTGGACTGCACTCAAACATCCAATCTCAATTCAAGTGTTGAATTGCTATATCATTGATGGAATTGAGAAATTTTCTGAGGTCATTTTCCTAAGCCTCTGACCAAAGTCACCCAATCATCTGTTTCCAAACTTTCTTCTAAATTCTTCTAATTGCCATTCAAGATTATGGTCAAGGTTTCGAACTTCATTTCTCCAAGCAGGGACTTAAGTTCTCATTGTCAATGTTCTGAAGGTGTATACTGAGCAGCATAGTACTTGTGATCATGATTATGTTGCTTTGTGATGAGTGTAAAAATGTTAGTGTAGGATCAATATTGTGTTGCAGAGAGTTTTGTGTCATAAACAGTGCTCCTTTTATAGCAAATATTTAAGATATAATGTAGAGGGGTGAATTCCAAACAATGTTTAATTGAATTAAAGCTGAAATTTTTATGATACACGGCTTGGGCTGAGGGTAAATATTGTTTCTCTCAAGGGTTTGGTGAAAATACCAAGACTAATTTAGATTTTATAGTCTCTTGAATATATAGAACAGTTTCTCAAGTGTTTGGAAATCTAAATATATCGTATGCCTTACTGGTAAAGTGAAACAATTGATATTGATTCCTTCAATTGTTTAAAGTGTGTTTGTGTGTCTGGCTATATTTCAAAGTCAAATTAACAATTCTTATAATTCTTTGTGCAATACAACTTCTCTCCTTAATATTTTTGGTATTTATAAATTTCAGAAAATTAAAGAATCATGCTAAAGAAAAGGAATCCATACATATGAACAGTGCTTTTTAAATGAAATGTACTTTTGGAATTGTAATTGCTTTAGTAAATACATGTGGTCAAGATTGCCATCAAACCAAAGGCTTGTAGGATTCTTATTGGTAATAGAAAATGATTGTAGTCTTTTGTAGACATAGCTGTTGAGCCAGGATGGTTGTAGCTAATTTAGGTGATAACGGCAAGGTGAACTTCAATCAAAAGCCCTATGATCGTGACTTTCTGCTGAAACAAGTGAATGGGTTATAGTCACCATAGGCAATAAGGGTGGTGAGGCAAGGATTTGGATTAACAAGGAATCCGTAGTGTTCGTAGAAGCTTTCCTAATTGTAAATCATTGAATAAGTGTCCAATTTTTGGAGTAATTTTTGTATACAACTGCGTTAAGCGTTTTTAATTTCGAATATTACGCCAAAAATGACTTCTGCGTAGAAGAATCTCAAATGTAAATCTGTCCAATCATTCTGATAAAAGTTGTCTTTTGATTATATATAATGAATTACTAATTATAGGGCAAGATTTTGTGTTGGGATGGTAGAAGGAACTACCTTCGCAGTCCTGAGGTGGGATCTAATTGAACAATTCATTATGTATTAAGCATTGGTGTTGGTGTGGCTGTTCTTGCGCATGGATAGTCTGCCACAATTGATCAATTATGACATCAAGGATGCTATAATACGCAAGATATTGATTGAAAGAATTTCATCTCTTTTATGATTGGTTTTTGAGCTGAGATAAATTATCAAAAATTAGGTTAAAAAAGGACAAGTATTTTGGAGGGATTGATCTCAGTATCCATCATTGGTCTAGCCTTCTACGATGATGCCTTCCATTGAATTGGTTTGTGCTCCTTATTTCCATCTCGCCACTGGCACAAAAAGGCTAGTGGTTGCATCAATTCATCGAAGAACCTATTGAATTATTTTGGTGCTGATTCACTATCATTAAAAAGTGTTGTTTGAATTTTCTTCTGCTCTAATGTTTATTGTTTTTGGTGTGTTTCATGCAATCCCTTTTGGGATTTGAATTTTCTTCTTCTTTTTGTTTGTCGAACCATTATCTTTGTTGTGCTCATATTTACTTCTAAAATTGGGAGTGGTGAATAGCTTCATTCATATCTTGGTAAAGCTATTTCTTTGTGACATTCTAGAAATTCTCATTTAAAAGACAAGGTTGCAAGGTTGTTGACAAGACAAAAAGCTTTTCCTTCACAGGAGATGCTTTAAGGACAATGATGGAAGTTGCAGGGCCAATGCTTGAACAGTATAACCCAGAAGCAATATTATCACTTACAAGATTTACTGAGCAAATACCATCAGTCATGAATCAGGTAAGCTCTATTTCATATTGCATGTTCTTGTATCGATGAGTCATCTTCTTGTCTATACAAGGTTTCCATTCATACTTGAATCTCTGATCAAGTGAATATAAATTGTTTTAATCTGATTTATTCCTTTATTTAGAGGTTCCTTGACTGAGGTCTTAAATGTTCATTTGCCTGAAATGATTCATGTTCTGGACATACATAGATCACTCAAGGAACATCAGAGTTTACACCAACACCTTCAGAGAACCGAGAAATCATTAGTACAGGCTATAAAGTTCCGAGGACATTGCTGGTATAATCTTTACAGTTGTATCCCCACCAGAAATTTATTTTTAATTGTGAAAGTAGATAGCTTCTTCTGCATATGTCGCTTTATTTATGATTTTGATGATGAAATGCAGGTTAAGTTCAACTTTGATGCTATTGACGAAACAGATCAACTTGAATCAGTTTTGAGGCCTCGTGTTGATAAAATTGGTGGTATTTTATCAAAAGTAGTATTGAATGGAACCCATCTCACACCATGTGGACAGGTAAGCATCAGATCAAGTTCACTCATTTCTTTTATTGTTGATTTTGTCTTCTCCATGCATGCCTTATTGAAAGCATATTGTGCTTTCTTATACACTGTGGATGCTTGCAACTTCTTCTTGTAGCTTCAGAGGAACTGTGATTCCTAACCAGTTCATAATATAAAATTCCGCTTATATTTGTCATTTGTGAATTGTGGAACAATTCACCTCATTACAGGGATAAAATTCAAAATTGAATAATGATGAAAAATAGTATAAGAAAGAAATTTTCATTTGGATTGAGTCCTTTCCAAATTGGATCAATTGTTGAGATTATGAGTGGGAGAATACACCAATGATATAGATACGAACCATCCTTATGCTAGGAAACAAAGTAGGTCTAGTCCCTAGAAAGAAAGAATGAGATTATAATAATGTCTATGAATGAGACATAAGAGCGGGAGCCATATCTCTCTGCCCCTTCTCCCTTCTCTCTCTGAAAAAACTGACTGGGCAGAGCTATCTTCTTCCATAGATCTGAGGGGTCGAGTCATAAAGATAGAGTTCAGATCTCTCTTGGTCTGAATCCACACCCATGAAGTTTGTAATTGACATATATATGTTGTGTTGCTGAAACTCATAGCAGGTCATAAGTACAACAAATTACAATAGCTCATCAAAAGTACTAAAAAGAGTCTGATAACCAAAATTAATTATTTAAAACTAAACCTAGATCTAATTTAGGAAGCAAAGAATTGGTAGGAAAGAGGTAAACCCAAATAGGAAAGCGTTGGACAACTTAGTATACACAAAGTCATGTAATATAAATAATAAAACAATCCTGCAAAAAGGAAGGCTCCAAGTTAAAAAGAGAAATTGAGCCAAGAGAAGGGGGTCGATAGAGAACAAGACTATAGTCTGTATTAGTGTTAGGAGAAGAAGAGACAACATCTTTGTCGACCACCATGAAAAAGGCAAATAGAGAGTTTGATGATGTCCTCAAGAGAATGACTTGTCGAGAGAATGACTTGGGCTAAGATGGCACAATTGAAAGATCTTGGGAGGAGGCATGAAACTCCTCCTATTGCCTCTCCTTCCATTCATGGTCGCCAATCCTCCAAGTGTAGAAACCTTGCAACATAGCACGGGAGAAAAGGAAATGACGGAGATCAAAATACATGGCAGGGGAAAAGGAGATGATGTGACATCAGAAGTCATCGCACGGTATGAGGATTGTTCAACTTTCAGAGCTTCAATCTCCAAGTTCAGTTATCTTAGTTCCATACATTTTGGGTTTTAATTAAGAAGTCTGATGATGTTTACAGTTTCTTCCCTGAGGTTCTTTACTACTGATATTGATCAGACTCGAGGTAAATTATCTACTGTGAAATTCTTTTTGCTAGTTTTAAAATTATCTTTGGTTTGTACTCTTGAAAAATTAAGGACTTTTTATGGTCTCCCTCATTTTGGGAGGAAAATATAATGATGATTTCTAAATTGTGTATACTTTGAATTCACTGTTCTTCAGGTGACACTTTTAAGTTTTGACTACATGTATAATCTTCATTCAATACGGAATGTATTTATTCAATATCATCCATTCTGTACTTTTATAGAATATCACTGTCATTTCAGGAAATGTTGTTCCTATTGTTTGTCCACTAGTGTCTATTTAGGTTGTGGATGATTTGTTTGGGTCTGGTTGTGTGAGGATAGGAGCTTCAATCAATGCTTTCGTAAGGATGTTGAATGATTTTTGTTGTTTTTCCTTCTCTTCAAATATTTTGTTTTCATTAGTAACTCGTATAATGGCTAGGCTATCTTAGATAACCCATGAGACAAATCAAAGTCAAAATCTTGAGTCCTATGAAACTTTAAATTGTGTTTATACTCATGGCCCATGGGTGTTCACCAATTTGGAATCATTTTATTTTCCTTCAGATCCACTGCTTTGTCTTTGTCGGAGAGTATGTTTTGGATGCTTGGTCTTGTTCTTAATGAAATTGTACTTCTAGTTTAGCATATAGTTTATGTTCTCTAAGTAGTTTTAGTAATATCATCTAAATGTGTTTTGGGTTCTTCCTCATCCTTGTTGAAGGTTAATATTTCATCTAAGAATACTTTGATTATATTTCTCAGTTATGGGCAAAAGATGCTATTCATTATTCAAATAAAATTTGTTAGTGTGTTTAAGGCCAAAAGGCATAACCAAAAATTTGTAATGGTCATTGGAAATTATTAAGGCTATCTTAGGGACATTGGTTTTATAATTATAAATGGTGGTATTTTCTTCTTTAATCTATTTGAAAAATGACTATCTTCTTTAAGGGTTTCAAGAGGCCGTGTATTTAGGGTAGGGTACATTTCTTGTAGTTCCATATTTTTGCTTGACTAGAAATATTGGTGCACCAATGGGGAATTTAGATGGTTGTACATACGATTGTACATACGATCTTTCTATTAACACTTGAACTTTGCTTTCCATCTTTTATATATTTTTGTATAACTTAATCTATATAGGGATCTAATGAGTTGGATTCATGTTTGATTCAAGTTCATTTTTGTAGTCTACATCTCTTTGGGGTGGGAATCTTATGGGAAAATGGTTTCTTATGATGTCCTCGTATGTATCAAATGAAGACTTGAATTTGATTTCTACTTGTGTTTTAGGCTCTTTGTCTATACTTGATGCATGTTGTGCAACAATAGTTGTATTTCCTCATCAGCCAGTTAAGTTTAATTTGAAACAATAAGGCCCAAGGGCATGGTCAAGTTGTCTTTGTCTCTACAAAGTTCAACTTTCCTACCTTTTGGATTACAAGTACATGATATTTTGTGTGAACCATGTTGTCGTTATATATCAATTTATATCCAAGGATCACATTGTAATTTACTATTGTCATCATGTCCAGCCTAATTGAACACTATATTGTTGAATTTTTATTTTGATGTTGGGTATGTGCATACCCATGTTTGAATGGCGTGGGAATCTGCCAATTTATCTTCATAGGTATAATCTGAGTTGATTGCTGGATGTCATTTTTATGAGTGAAATTACTGCAAATGTGTGGTCACAAACTAGTTTATTAGGGTGTGTATTTTAATGTTTATTTTTTTCTTTGATGACGAAGACCTTGGTTGGTTGATTTCTTTCAAAGGCTCTTTTACTCATTTTTGAGGTTTTGATTGTTTGGTCTTTTAATTTTTCCAAACTATAGTAACTATCATTGCCCCTTTGTTTTGACATTTATCGTATTTCCTTTTGTTCACCATTGCATGCACCCCCTTTTGGTCCTCAACACACACATGGCATCTCTTACATGGTAGACAACAAGTATAAGACATCACATTGTGTGGCCCTAGATTCTTATCTTGGTTGTTTTCCATTTTTAAATTTTATTTTGATTGTAGATTCTTTCTTGTAGTCAATGAATTTGGAAGGGTTTAGAGTTTTCCATCTTAAAAGATAGCAATATGGCTTCTCCCAAAATATTTGGGGTTAGATTTGCAATCCTTATATGAACATAGTGCTTAACATTGATTAGAAAGGTTAGAAAGTCGGGTAATCTAGCATCTATGGTTCAAAAGTATAGTCCTTATGGTGCCTACATTCTTACTTCTAGCAATTATCTACTTCTAAATTGTTCTTTTATGGGGAAAATATTTAGCCCATTGTATCCTTGAAGTAATGGACTATTTGTCCTAACTATTTGTGGATTTCTTGCTAGTTTCAGACTTCACGATTGAATACTTTGAACCATTCATGTGAAAATCTCATAAAGTAAAGTACTCTAGTAGGAGCTGTCTTCTAATCAAATTTGAATGAGAGCCTTTATTCTAAACTAAGACATTGGTGTACCTAGATTTCATCCTGAAATTGACTACCCTATCCGAAAAAATTTCGTACTTTTAAAATAATGGGTCGTTTTGTGTTTTTATTGCGTCGAAAGTTCTCAGATATTGCATCAAGATATTCCCAAAGAGCCATATTAGTCTTTTTCGCCAAATACCTAGATGCTCAAAATTGTTATATTTTGTCGTCGAGATTTGTCTACGGGAAATTTGTATTTAATTATTTTGAGCCCGTTTGAGGCAATTTGCGCTCCGTTTTAACCCTGTTGTGATCGAACATATCATTATTCCTATATACCAGAAGGGTTTTAACTAGGAATAAGTTTTGGGCTTTATTTATGACTTTTGGCAATTTTTCGTGTTTTTGTGTTTTCCGTTTCGTTTTCTGTGAAATTTCTCTAGATCAATTCCTTTGTCGGGTTAGCCCGATTCTTGGCCTAGAGTATTCGGAGATCACATACGCACATTGTGCCAGAAGGAAGTCGCCATCGGAGGTCGGTTCCTTTGGGAAAAGGCGAAGTCGTGCACTAAAAAGCCCTGCGGGGTTGGGCGCATTTTTGGAAAACAAAGGATTTAAGTGGATCATGGGAAAAATAGAAGCAGCAGGCAGGTGGGATTTTATTGTCTGCCTTGCAGGGTACTTTTTCCCATGATGGAAAAGTCACTTAAGTTGCAGTGGGAAAATTAGAGGCAAGCAGGCAAAGGCGGGAATTTATTGCCTGCCTTACAGGGTAAAAATTCCATGGTGAAATAAAAGAAAAGTGACTTAAGTGAAATCATGGGATTTTATTGCCTGCCATGCAGGGTAAATAATCCATTGTCAAAGTCAAATCACTTAAGTGGATCATGGGATTTCCAGGGCTGCCTTGCAGGGTAAAAATTCCCATTGCCATGTGTTTTTAAAAATAGAATTCTATTATGCTAAAAAGTGCGCCCCCTTTGGAGAGAGAAAGGCAGCCTTTAATGTGATTAAATTAATTAATTTCTCTTCTAATTTTGGCGCCCAGGTATGGAGAAAAGTCAACAAAAGCAAAGGGGAATAAATCAATTGGAAATAGATTGTCTAAAATTAAATAAATTTATTTATTTAAAGGCAGCCCCCTCTTGTGAAAAAGTGCGCCCCTTTTAGGAAGGATTTAATGCTTTTTGAAGTATTAAATGATTAAATAAATTCTATTTTCAGTGGCTAAGGTTAAGGCACACTGTGAAGCTTCAGTTGAGTGAAGAGTGGATGTTTAAATTGGATTAATTTAATTAATTGGATGGCTGTCCTTAAACATGCTATTTTAACACATCAGTTAAAGAGAAAAACATGATTTTTAATTAATTAATTGTCAGGAATAGAAGGGGCAATTATTAATTAAATAATTATGAGGGCTATATAAGCATGGGCTGCCATAAGGATGAATTAATTAATTCACAGGTGAAGAAGTGCAGCCCAGAGGAAAAGTGCGCCCCATTTGGAGAAGGATTTTGCTCAGAGGAAGGTGGATTTGATGCTAAAAGCTTCTAGTTTTGGCGCATGCTTTGAAGAAGGCTGATTTGTGTCTGCATAATTGTTTGTAGAAGTGATACAGGTGCTCAGGTGATGTTGGTAAAATTCATGCTTGCTTTGCATGCAAATAAAATGTCAAATTTTGGGGCAGCAGGCTTGAATTATGCAGATTTTTGTGATTAAAATTCACTGTGCATGCTCCGGTTGCCATCTTTGTCTGAATTAATTGCAGGAGTTAGATACAGGTGCTTTTATAAAGAAAAGGAACTTATATCAATGTCCAATACATTGAATATTTCCTCGAATCTGAAGGATTATCCAGATCTGCACTAGTTTTGAAGAATTCCAGTCAAATAAGAAGAAAAAGAATTGTTCAGACAAAGATAGACAAAGCTATGGTGAAGAAAGATGAAAAAGAAAGCACAATGGAGTCATGCATCACTTCTAAATTTGCAGATATTGGAGACACGGATCTAGGCTCGGAACCTCTTCTTAAATTGATAGACGGATCCAGAGCGGGGAAAGACTTCACTCATGCGTGAAAAATTAAAAGCAATGGAATTATTCGAGAGCTGCAGCTTTTCCATCCATGCCCGATTGCCAGAGTTTGTTATGCGAGTGCGAGATCCATATCGGATGAGATCGAGATCGAGATCACGAAATCCATATGCAGATCCAGATCAGATCTCATAGTTGCAAAACTTAAAGCCTGCAAAGGCTTCATCCTCTTGTTTGAATGCGCCCGTGAAGAAGTCGGTGCGTGGAAAATTCCTTCAAGATCTTGTCTGCAAATGCTCCCATCTTCTAGTTGAAGCCTTCATTGAATTTTCATTCATCGGAGTGCTTTCTAGAATTTTTAATTGCTCATATGCAATTAAAAATAAGGATGATGAGTTATCTACGGCAAACATTGCATTGATGCATGTACTGGAGAAGAACTGCAAAAGCTTCAAGGATAAAAGAGAAGACAAGGCGAAGGCAAAATCCAGTTGTTTCCAATTCCAGCTTGTTGTTTCAGATCCAGCTCGCTTCCAGATCCAGCTTGTTGCTTCCAGATCCAGTCGTTTCAATTCCAGCTTGTTTCAAATCTAGCTACTCCAGATCCAGTTTGGTGAGAATCAAAGGCAAAAGAATCAGTTGCATGCAGACATGAAAAAGGACAAGACTGCAGCTTTCCTCTTCCTTCTTCTTTCCTCGACAAAGTAATTGAGCGATCAATTAAATTATACAACTTAAGTGATTGGTTTAAAAGCCATTACTTGAAGAAGTCAACTACTTGGAGATAGGTGGCAGACGTGCAAAATAGAAGGTTCTATTTTCAGTTGCAAATCATGCATGTCATGCAAAGAGGAATTTCAGGAGGGAGATTGCCAGTTGTTTCTTTTCCAACTTCCACATGTGCCAGTTCAACTAAAAACTTCCGACTTGTAATTGCCCCTCTACATTCTATAAGTAGAGGAAGAACCTTCGGGTTAAGGATCAAAATTTGTAAGCAGTAACCTTGTGTTCAGGACTTTGTCTTTGAAACTCTTGAGAGCCACTTGAAGCGAGGAATATACGGGAGTAGATTTCAAAGAACTTTGTGTCACGGTGTATTGTGTTTCTTGCTTTCTATCTTAGATCTTTTGATAGACTTTGTGTTATTTCAGATCTAGATCTAGAGCTGCCTTTGCTTAGAATTCTGTGTTTATATCTATTGGTTTCTTCTATGTGCATACAATCAACTCTGCTATCTATTGATTGGGATGCACATCTTCCCCATTTCTTCTCTGTGATTATATAATTCTTTTCCTTCTATAAATATTTCCTTTCTTTAAACATTTTGTTTACTTGTTGCGAAGCTGATCGATTATGGTTCATGGTGAGTAGTTAAAGTAAAACCCCATTTAGATATTAGCATACTTTAATTGACAAATCTGACATGGGAGCCTCACCGGTAAATGAGGAGATTTATCTCATGACTGCCTAGGTTTTATGCTATGCAAAAATCTAGCCAATAGACATATCTTGCATGAGTTATGTTATGTTTTCTTCGAATTCTTACAATTTTTTTTCTTGGGGCTCGAGGGGAAGGGTTTTGATTTATATGTTCATATCCTCTGCCATATCTCTTAGGCTCTCTTTTTTTTCTTTTTGTTTCTTATGATTTACTTTGGATATGCATTTGCATGGCTCACCATGATTATATCACCAAAGTTTTCACCGAGGAGAGTTTCAAGAGGATACCAGATTAGCATTAGTACCTTGGAGCATAACTATATGTTGTCCGCATTCCCTTCTTTGGATTAAATTAAATGCTACTAGTTGAGCTCACAAATAGTGGCTGTCACCACGATTCTTTCTAGGATAACAATTTATAGAGAGAGCGGGCACTGCCAACATTTATGATGAAACTCTTTTGTCATTCAAAGGCCATACATCAGAGGTTTATGCATTCACGTGTAATCAGTACTGTTACAGAAAAACAGTCAGATTATAGTGAAATACACCTTGGACAGCTTGTTTGAGAAATAATTGGCCTATAGAGTGTGGAGTTCTAATTTTAGTCCAAAGTGAAGCTAATGATCAGCTGAAATTAATTCCCAAATTTTTTTATCCAAGTCTCTAAATTCTTTTGTAAAATAGACACTATTAGATAGAAAGACCATGGGTGTCCAAATGAGCCCTAATGGCTTCCATTGCTATCTATCTTTGATGATGGATTTATGTATGGTTGGTGTAAGAATCCTTCACGGGGAGAGAATAGCTTCCTTCGTTTGGGTGCTGTTCATAACTTCATACCATGGCGGAGCCAAATTTTGGGTCAGTGACAAGAAAGATGCATCCATGCAGAGTAATAAAAGTGTACTCATAGTTTCCTATGATTTAGGTTCAAGATAACTGGAAGCCCATTGGATCTGCCGATATACTTATGTTGCCCAAAAGGTACTTTCTGGCAGTTTTTTCATCCAAGCAAGAATGGGATCAAATTTTTCAAGGGGTGGCTGGGCCTTGGTTTACAAACAAATCTAGTTTGTTTATGAAGCAGTAGTCTCCATTTTTAATCCATCAGAATAATTTCTGACCACAGTTCCAGCTTGGGTTCGTTTGCCTCTCCTCCCTGTGAATATTGACAAGAAAGCTTCCTCAGAAACATAGGTTCAGCAGTTGGGGAGTACATAACTGCTTTGTATTTCACAAAAATCCTGGAGTTCTTAAATATGCATGACCATGTCTCAATTTGAATTTGGATAAATCTCTCATATATCGAGGAATTGAATGGGAACAACCCATAGACTTTGAGAACATCCCTTTTCATTGTAGATCTTGCCATGAGCATGGTCGTTTAGCAAGGGTTTGCCCCTCTCAGCCTCAGTAGCCAATCTAGGACTCTGCCACAGCCCATCCCCCAATGAATACAAAGATAGAAACACCCACTCTACCCCCACTGGAGATGCAACAATTGAAACAGTCAAGAGGGTAGGCACAAAAGAGGACTCTAAAATGGAACCCAAGTTCCACGAAGCATATAGTAAGAAAACCACCAGAGTCTGCTGCAAATGAAGCTCAATCATCTCAGGTAAATCCCTTTACAGCCTTAGCAGACCTGAATGCAGAGGATATGGTTGAAGTTTAATGCACTTCAGCTCCGCGAAGCCTGATCCAGACCTCTAAATATGTAGAACAACAGTTCTCCAAAAGTAAGACTTCATCCTCTCTTGCTTTCACATCCAACGAAAACAACAGTAAAAGTACCGTGAAAAATAAACAAAAGATTGGCAAGAAACTTCTTCTCATAAATTTGGTCCCCACACATCCAAATCTATGGATCACAAAGAAATCTAACAAATTGGAAGGAAAAAAAGGCATCCTGAAAGAACTAGATGATAACTATGTAGAAATGGATTCAAAGGATCACTCTCAGTCAACTCAACAGATGCCGGTTTCACATATGCGGGAGAGTACCCCTGCCACTCTAAGTAAATTAATGCTTATTCTCGCTTGAACATTTGAGGCATGGGTGATCAGAAGAAGGGTACTTTTCTCGGAGACAATAAAAGAAGATCGATGAAATATTCATATTTGGCTCTCTCAAAATACCCACCTTTTACAAGGTTCTAGGGTAGTAAGTGAACAATATTGTGCAACGCAGCTCACACACTAACTCACTTGGATCTCACCAAGTATGCTCTCTCACCTCACCAGTCTTTGGCGTGGGGATTAGTTACAAAATTCTATTCATTTGAATTACAAGAAAATTTCACTATCATAAATGTGTATATTCCACCCAATGGAAATCATAGAATCACAACCCTAACACTTTGCCCAAATATTGGATCCTCTCTTCCAACCCCATTATTCTCATTTTAATAGGGATTTTAAAGCTGTCAAAACACCGGATGAAAAATAGGGGCCAGCGGTTTAACCTCGAATAATGGAGGCTCTCACAAATTTTGTCAAGGTTCTTCTGTTATCCGTAAAATTGACAAGGGCAATTTTACGTCTTTTTGAGCCTTTTTGGTGGGCGCATGGATTTGCCTTGTAACACCAAGTTTTGGTGCGCCCCCTTAAAAGCCTTTGGCGCATGGTTTTCCATGTTAACACGTCTTTCGGTGCGCCAAAGGGCGCATATAATCTATGTGTTACACCAAGTTTTGGTGCGCCAAAGGGCGCACATAACTTCATGTCGACAATGCATACGGTGCGCCAAAGGCGCGCTCATTCTTCTGTTGTCGAATACTTCCGTGCGCCAAAGGGCGCACACTTTCCCCTGTCGACAGCAGTTTTCATGCGCCATTTCAAAAGTGGTTGGCGCATTAATGACAAGTTTTTCTATAAATATCAGTGCGCGCCCAATGTCATTTTCATTCCTTTTTGTCAAAGCACGTGATTGCTCTGGATTTGTCAGCTCTGCTCTGTCGTTGTCATCGCCCTGTGGACCCGCTCTCAATTTTTGATATATATTCGAGGTAAGAGGTTCTCCCTCTTTTCCATTTTGTGCTTTTGTGTTCTTGAGTGCAGGTGTTTCTTGGTCTTTGTTTTGGGTCTTAGTCGGTTTTTAATGGAGTATATTTGAGCTAGTCCCCCTGTCTTTGTCATCTGTTTCCTTTTCTTTTTCTCCTTCCTCCCTCTTTCGGATCTGCTTTGGAAGGGAGTTGTTTTTCATGGCAGTCTGCTGAAACCTCTTTGTGAAACCTTACTTGTCCAAGCAACCTTTTGAAGTAGAAGAAAGAGTAAGAAAATATTTGAGCAGTTAAGTGTAGTTTCGTGGCGCACTGGCGCCTTGTAGCAATAAAAACAGTTGCGCCCCCTTTGGCGCATCTACCCGCCATTCTGACCTCAAAACCCGCGCCAAAGGGCGCACCCTTCCATCCTGCTGCAGTTTGAATTCATGCGCCCTCAAAGCGCGCCCTTTTTGCATGCTACAAGTATAAATCCCGCGCTTCCTTAAAACCCTTTGGCGCACCTTCTTTCCATGTTACATCCCGCTTTCATGCGCCAAAGGCGCACCCGGCTTTCATCATGACACAAGCCTTATTCGCGCGAGTATCAAGTTAGAAAGGCGCGGGCGCACCCTCCATTGCAGTAACATGATGTTGTGTAAAACCTTCATGCGCCGTGCCAAAGCCTTTGGCGCACCATTTGTTAATGTTACACAACCTTCCCATGCGCGAAAGGCGCACCAAACCAAATGTAACACGCATTTCTGTGTGCCCTTTATAAAATGCAACTGCTTCATCCATGCGCCATGCGCCTTTGGCGCTTGATATAACCTCTGCATGACATTCCTTTTAATGCGCCTTATCTATTTGGCTGCCGATTGCATTTTTTCCGCGCCACAGAGCCTTAAAATCTCTAACTCTTTCTTTCTGCTAGCTTTCGATGGAAGATCAAATGACTAATTCAACCTTTTTGGATTGGGTCTCACTTCTTCTTCGTGCGAGATCAGCAGGCGAGTTCGAAAGAACACATGTCTACGTCAAGCGAAAGCCCACCAAACCAAGAGGAAAAGCTAAGGCGTGTGAGAAGAAGAGATGAAATACAAATATCGAGAGGGTCGGGATGCCGAATCACGAGGTGAGTGCGGTATGGATGTCGAGAGACTCGGGTGGGTCACATTGACATGGAGGAGTTACAGGTTAGGACTCGAAAGATTCTGAAAGTCCATGGATGGACAAGTTAATAGGCAGTGCCCTGCACTTCGCCGGAGGAATCCCCGTCAGCGCTGTAAACAACGAATTGATGATGATGAGTAGCTTCTTCTTCTTCTTCTTCTTCTTCTCTCTATTCTCCGACTTTCTTTTCGAAATGTCTAAAATGTGTTGGCACAAATGATGACATCATCCATGTTGCATCATGGGATGATGTCATCCACCAAGTTGTCAAAGTCAACATGACTTTTAGATATTTTGTAAATATCTTTGTAGATAAGTGGTTGGCTCCATTTTGCCTTCTCTCTCCCTCATTTTCTATAAATATGAGAATACTTGTTGTATTCAAGGGTGAACATTTTTTAGATAGAAATAGAAGTGAGGAGAGAAAGACTTTGAGCTTTCTTTATAGAGAAAAACGATAATACAATTATTGGACTTTGTGCTCAATAGCTGTGTTATACATTAGATCTTTCTTACGTTAGATCTGTATGTGTTTAATCTGTTGGATTCATATCTACTTTTCCGTCATTTGTTTATCAGTATTGCTTTGTTTATTTATGCAAGTAGGTTTGGCTCTGTTTACTACCAAACTAAAAACATAAATCTTCTGACCTTTCTGCTTTGGAATTCATTTCTTTTCTCCCTTCGGATCTGTTCTTTCTCTTCTCCCTCTTTCATTCCTTTCTTTTCGCAGCCTGGAACACTCTCTTTGGGATGAGATCCCGACCCCGAAGCGAGAATCTGTGAGACTTGCATAGGTTCCTGCTAAGTAGAAATAGCAATAAACCAGTTTCGCTTTGCTGTCTCAAAGAGGGGCTAAGCCCTGCACACTGTTGGCTCGTCTATCCATAGATCTGTCCACGCGACAGATTTTCGGACCAACAGTTTTTGGCGACTCCGCTGGGGATCGGATAGATCTGTCAGATCTATGGTGGTGGTATAATATAAAATCAGAAAAATATAAGAAAATCACTGCCTGTTTGCAAATCTGCACTTTTTGTTGAAAATCCAAAAAATTTGCAAAAGTGCCTAAAACTGAAAATTTTCTTCTGAGATCCGTAGATCGGGCCTAGTTACAGATCTTTAGTTCGCTGAGTTTTTATCAAAATTAACATTTTTTCGTAGATCTGAATTTTTGACTATTTTCCAAAAAGTTCAAAACCCTCTGAAAAATTAAAAATCAGATCTGAAAATCAGCCTGCTATTCTTCCCTGCCATCTTATCCTCGCTATTATTTGTCATTAACCGCAATCGGTTTTTCGAAGAGGATAGTTTTAAATATTCAGAAAAGTGCCTGCTGCTGGTTTTTGACAGAAAAACCAGAAAATCAGCAAGTACAACCAAAAATAAATTTTAAATCTGCACCACAGCGTCTCAGATCTGGAAGGTACGCTGGCAGGTGAGCCATTTACGCGTGGCAGGCGAGCTCGTGGAGAAGTCGATCCTACTTTCGATCGGCTTCAAAGGCACAATTTCAGTGTAGCACCGACGCGCTTTTTATCACTAAGTTCAGCTGATCGGTCAACTAGAAGCGCCTCACCCCCACGGAAGAGCCGGTTTTCACAAGGAGCCTCCACGTCCCTTTGTAGCGCTTTGCTGCTCAGTGGAACCACCCTTCCGGCCGTGTTCTCTTTCCGGCCTTTCAAATGGCGGTACCATGGGGAAATGCTATGGGTCCTCTCGCACTGCCACATCCAGTTCACGCGCTCCCTCACGGAAACCGAAAGAATTTTCCCAAATTCGACGGGAGCGGAAATCAAAGCACGGATTCCCACATATCTGCATTCATCATGTCTTGCAGTATTTTGGATGTGACGCACGAAGATGTGTCGGTTCGCCTTTTTCTGGAAACTCTACAAGGGCCCGCAGCTGAATGGTTTCAACATTTGCCGGCTGGATCTATCACCAGTTGGGCCACCTTGCGGGAGGCTTTTGAAGACAGGTACAAGCCTTCAGAGGATGCATTTGCGTTGTTATCACGGATCACTCATCTGAAGAAAGAGGCCAACGAGACCATGCGCGATTTTATCGCCGGTTCAATGCACTAATCAACCGTGTCCCTGTTGCCATGCTTCCAACACCGGAGAATCAGAAGTGTTTCTTCGTGAACGCCATGAGCTCAAAAGTTAGCTTCTTGCTCCTTCAAGAGCGAGTAGCTACCTTGCCGCTCGCTCAGGCTGCTGCCATTCGGATAGAAGACAATTTGATAATATCTGGCGAGTTGAAAAAGGAATCATCAAAGTCAAATCTTGGATCCCTACTTTCTTTACCGTACGATCCGGCATTCCAAAAGATGGCGAATGATCTGCTCGCATTGAAGAAGCAGTTGGCCCAGGCCTCTCCCAGTTCCTCATACCGGGACGTTCCACGAAGGAGTTTCGTTCCCAATAACGTTTCACAAGACCGCGTCTACCTGCAACTGCTCCACGGTTGGCGCTTGAAGCTCCTCCGGTCAATGCTTTGGCCGAAATTGAAGAGGAAGAGCAGTACTATGAAGAATCTTCGCCTCAAGACGAAGATGATCAAGATGTCGGTGAGCCGACTGGCGACTCCACTATTGGATACATGGAATTTGATGAGGATGAATCTGATGAAGAAGAGAGTACTCAGGGCTATGCAAGCGGGCAATCCTACGTTGTTTTTACCCGCTCACAAGGAAAAGAAGCAGAAGTTGCTGCCCATGTGCAGAAGGAGAAGGTCGTGTCAAACGTGCCTCCAACCATTGTTAGAAGAGGTAATCCTCTTCCTACTCAATTCCCTGTTAAGTCTTTTGCAAAGAAGTCTTTTCCGCCCATCTCTCCTCCGAATCAGCCCCCTCATATTCCTATCAAGATCAGTAACCCTGTTCCACCATCGCGCAGTGAAGGACTCATTCCCTCACCAGCATGACCCTTGGCGCGTTTGATATTATAGATCATGCTAAAAAGACCAAGATCCAAATATACGAAAAGTGAGTATCTTGATCAAATCCCGAACGACTTGTAAGATTAACTAAATATATTGAGTCATTTGTTACATCTAAGCGAGTTTCCCAAAGGAATCCTTTCCACTCCTCCCTGAATCCCACATAAATGTTGCTTGACATCTGCATCGAGCAAGATAGAACCTTTCTATCTCTCTCTCCTAATCAACGGCCATAAGTTGAGCAACTGTATAATTGATTCAGGAGCTTCTGACAACGTTATGCCGGCGAAAGTCGCCCATGCTTTGGGCCTCACTCTTACCAAACCTTTCGGCAGATGTTATTCATTGGAAACCAAGCAAGTGCCATTGATTGGCCAAATCAAAGACGCGCAATTTGCGTTCGCAGCATTCCCTGAAAAGAGGGTAAAGATGACCGTTCTCGTCGCTGACATTCCAGCAGCCTATGGAATTTTGCTGGGAAGGAGTTTTTGCAGCGAAGTTGGCGGAGAAATTCACATGGACTGGTCTAAAGCTAGAATTCCAGTCAAAGGCGTAATGCAAACTTTAGAGCCGGAATCCCAAAAGAAGTACTTGGTCACTAGCTCTGAAGATCCCAAAGCTCAAATCCTTTTTGAATCATCAGGGTTGGGAACTACTTCTTATCTACCGAGACAGGTACAAAGGGCGTTTTTGTTCAAGAAAAGGACCTTAATGAGATCTGGACCTTGCAATTTGATGGCAGTTGTGTGACTAGTGGATGTGGCGCTGGAGTTGTGCTGATATCTCCCGAAGAGGAGGTGATTCCTCTCTCTTTCAAATTGCAGTTTTTCAACACTAACAATACTGCTGAGTATGAGTCTCTCTTACTTGGTATGCAAGCCGCAAAGGAAAGAGGAATAAAAAATCTAAAAGTACAAGGTGATGCTGAGCTAGTTGTAAATCAGGTCAAAAGGATTTACCAAGTGAAAAATGAAAGGCTCAGGCACTACCGCAACGCAGTATGGGACAACATCGAAGAATTTGATGCTTTTTCAATAGGAGCAATTCCAAGAGCTCAAAATGACATGGCCGATTCATTGGCCGTTTCAGCATCTCTCATGCTCCCACACCCGGGTTTGAAAACGGACAAATACACCATTGAGGTGGTTTTCCGCCCGAGCGTACCAGACAACTCTCAGCATTGGCAAGTATTCAACGACGATAATCAACTCATTGCCTTTCTGGAAAAATCAGAAAATTTTGACGAGTTGTATTTCGAAGGATCCACCTCTACATGCCGTGAATCAATCAACAGTCAAAACCACGAAACAAAGGAGAACGACGGCATATGTCAGCTCAAAGGGAATAAAATTCCAAAGGGCCTGGTTTCTCTGGAGCGCCTGTTTGACAGGCATGACCGTTTTGTGAAAAAGAAGAGGCGAGATGATCCTGACTCATCTCCAGAGACAGAACCAGTCAATATAGGTTCGGAGGCACACCCGCGATTTGTAAACATTGGCAAATGTTGCACACCTGAAGAGAAGCGGAAATTTGTCAAGTTGCTGAAGAAATATATGGATGTATTGGCATGGTCCTATGCCGATTTAAAGTCCTTCAAGCCAAAGGACGTTCAGCACGATATTCCCTTGAAAGACGATGTCAAAGCCTTCCGTCAGAAGCAAAGGCACTATAATCCGAAGATTTCGGGCACCATCCAGGCAGAAATTCAGAAGATGCTGGATGCAAGAATCATCTTCCCTATCCATCACAGCACTTGGGTGGCGAATATTGTGCCAGTGCGCAAGAAAAACGGCGAGATACGCATATGCGTAGACTTCCGAAACTTGAATCAAGCTTCGCTGAAAGACAACTACCCTCTTCCGATAATGGATCAAGTTCTGCAAGCGATGGCTGGATCAGAAATCTTGTCTATGCTTGATGGTTTTCGAGGGCTCTGATCAGTTGAAGTCTACTTTGAAGATCAATTCAAAACAAGCATTCACTACTCACAGGGTACATTTGCCTCTGACGGGATGCCTTTTGGCACGACTAATCTTTGGTCTTTACTTTTCAACGGGCCATGGACTTCGCATTTAAAGGTATGATGGGAAAAGTCATTGTAGTTTATCTAGATGACTTAACCGTGTTCTCTAAACAACGAAGTGATCATTGTGATCACTTGGAGCAAGTATTGGCCAGGTGCCGAGAACATGGAATTTCCCTAAATCCCAAAAAGTCTGTTTTTGGGGTTACGGAAGGGAAATTGCTAGGCCATGTGGTTAGCAAAGAAGGAACGAAGATAGATATTGAAAGGGTTAAAGCTATTCAGAGCCTTACTCTGCCTACAAGCAAGACTGGTGTTCATTCTTTCTTCGGAAAGGTGAACTTTCTCAGGCGTTTTGTTCCTGATTTTGCTGAAAAGACTCGCCACATCTTGAACATGATGAAAGGGTCACCAACTTTCGGATGGAGTGAGAAGGAAAAAGTCATTTGAAGAAATAAAAACACATTGCCCATGCACCGATCTGGTATGTCCCGACTTCTCAAGGACTTCATCATGTATAGTTACGCCTCCGAACATACTGTGTCTGCAATCTAATGCAAAAGAACTCGGAGGATATTGAATCTCCAATCGCGTTCATGAGTTCTCCTCTCAAGCCTCACGAACTGAAGATGACTCAATTGGAAAAGCATGCCTTTGCCGTTGTCAAAGCGGTGAAGAATTTCAGGTATTACATTCTGAACTCGCATACGGTAGTCTTTGGTCACGACACGGCGGTGAAATCAATTCTAACTCAGCAGGAGTTAGGAAGCTTGAGAGGGAATTGGATCGCAAAGGTCCAGGAATATGACTTGGATATTAAACCAACCAAGCTGGTAAGGGGTAAGGGCCTGTGTCAGCTAATGGCTGAAAACAAAGATTCAGAAGATCACGATAAAAAGAGAAGCTGTGTGAAAAAGCGAGCAAAGCCCTCACAGAGGGGCTGATTCTCTGCCTCTAGTTCTGTTTGTTGCAACTAGTGATGAGTGGTACTCCGACATCGCTTTCTTCCTTACCTACGGCGAATGCCCAATGCACCTAACTGCGAGGGAGAAGCGCACTATAAAGCTCAGGGCAGCTAAATATGTCATCTGGGATGACGGTTTATATAAAGCGCGGGATAGACGGTGTCTTCTGCGATGTGTTGACAAGCCCAACAAGTAAAAGCTGCTGGAAAGTTTTCACAATTCGGCTGTGGAGGCCATTTTCTTCTTAGTGACTTTGACACATAAGATCATTCGAGCAGGTATTATTTGTGGCGCTCTTTCAAGAATGCGGCTACAGGTGGCAAAGTGTGAACCTGTCGTGATTTGTCGGCAAGCCCAAATTGGCTGCCCTTCCCCTAAGGCCGGTCATCATCAATGAACCATTCAGGCAATGGGGAATTGATTTTATTGGCGCACTCAATCCTCAATCGAGTGCTGGACATAGCTATGTCCTTACAGCAACGGATTACTTCACCAAGTGGGTGGAAGCCATACCTGTCAAGCATGCCACTTCTGAGGTGGTTTGCAGTTTTATCAAAGAAAATATCATTGTCAGGTTCGGCGTTCCAAACAAAATCGTTGCTGATAATGCTTCTAACTTCTCCTCCCGAGAAGTTATTAGTTTTTGCTATGAATATGGAATAACTTTAGCACATGCCTCGGATTATTACCCCAGGAAATGGTCAGGCGGAATCCAGTAATAAGAACTTGGTGACCATCATACGGAAATTAGTAGATGAGAATCAGCGGATGTGGCACAAGTCTTTGTACGACGCTTTGTGGGCGGACCGCATTACCCCCAAGAGATCTCTCGGCATGTCACCTTTTCAAGTGTTATATGGCACTGATGCCGAACTTCCCATTTCTGCTGAACTTCCTGCTCTACGCTTGGCACGAGTGATCGAAGATGAAACTTTTCAGAGTTCTCTAGAAAAGAGAATTATGTATCTGGCGGAACTTGAAGAAAAGAGAGTAAGAGTGGTCGGCGAGGATCCTTTGAACATCGAGAATCAAGTAAAGAGGCTTTTTGACAAGAAGGCCAAGCAGAGAAATTTTCAAGTGGGAGATCTTGTCCTCTTATGGGACAAGCGAAGAGAACCAAAGGGCATGCACGGAAAATTTGATTCCCTATGGAGAGGGCCCTTCAAAATCAAGCAACTCAATGGAGAGAATAGTTTCTATCTCTCGTATACGGATGGAGTGAACTCCGCTTCCCTATAGCGGGCAACATCTCAAGATCTTCGGGAAGTAGAGCTTGCTCTCTTCTTTGTCTGATTTGCTTTTTTGTGTGTTTGTCGTGTGTTTGCTTTCGGTTTGTTTTGTGTTTCCTTTGTTCTCCCTCCGGTCCCCCTTGTTTTTGACTCCGTACCCAATGGATAGGCACATGTGATCTGGGATTCTCTACCCCCGAGTTCGCTCAGGGATAGTCCCCAGAAAGAGCCAGCTGTTATCCCGTAAAATTGACAAGGGCAATTTTACCGATAACCATACGGAAAATTTTGTTTCGATCCCTTGTTAGGGATCCCCCGCGTTCGAAACGTCGTAAAGTCCCTTCCCGGGAAATCTAGTTTTCGAACTTAGTCTTTTTGAGCCTTTTTTGGCTGGGCGCATGGATTTGCCTTGTAACACCAAGTTTTGGTGCGCCCCCTTAAAAGCCTTTGGCGCATGGTTTTCCATGTTAACACGTCTTTCGGTGCGCCAAAGGGCGCATATAATCTATGTGTTACACCAAGTTTTGGTGCGCCAAAGGGCGCACATAACTTCATGTCGACAATGCATACGGTGCGCCAAAGGCGCGCTCATTCTTCTGTTGTCGAATACTTCCGTGCGCCAAAGGGCGCACACTTTCCCCTGTCGACAGCAGTTTTCATGCGCCATTTCAAAAGTAGTTGGCGCATTAATGACAAATTTTTCTATAAATATCAGTGCGCGCCCAATGTCATTTTCATTCCTTTTAATCAAAGCACGTGATTGCTCTGGATTTGTCAGCTCTGCTCTGTCGTTGTCATCGACCCTGTGGACCCGCTCTTCAGATTTTTGATATATATTCGAGGTAAGAGGTTCTCCCTCTTTTCCATTTTGTGCTTTTGTGTTCTTGGTCTGGGCGTTTCTTGGTCTTTGTTTTGGGCTGCTAGTCGGTTTTTAATGGAGTATATTTGAGCTAGTCCCCCCTGTGCTGTCCTGTTTCCTTTTCTTTTTCTCCTTCCTCCCTCTTTCCAGATCTGCTGGAAGGGAGTTGTTTTTCATGGCTTGGTCTGCTGAAACCTCTTTGTGAAACCTTACTTGTCCAAGCAGCCTTTTGAAGTAGAAAAAGAGTAAGAAAATATTTGAGCAGTTAAGTGTAGTTCCGTGGCGCACTGGCGCGCCTTGTAGCAATAAAAACAGTTGCGCCCCCTTTGGCGCATCTACCCGCCATGTTACAACCTCAAAACCCGCGCCAAAGGGCGCACCCTTCCATCCTGCTGCAGTTTGAATTCATGCGCCCTCAAAGCGCGCCCTTTTTGCATGCTACAAGTATAAATCCCGCGCTTCCTTAAAACCCTTTGGCGCACCTTCTTTCCATGTTACATCCCGCTTTCATGCGCCAAAGGGCGCACCCAGCTTTCATGCAACACAAGCCTTATTCGCGCGAGTATAAAGTTAGAAAGGCGCGGGCGCACCCTCCATTGCAGTAACATGATGTTGTGTAAAACCTTCATGCACCGCGCCAAAGCCTTTGGCGCACCATTTGTTAATGTTACACAACCTTCCCATGCGCCAAAGGGCGCACCAAACCCCAATGTAACACGCATTTCCTGTGCGCCCTGCTATAAAATGCAACCTGCTTCATCCATGCGCCATGCGCCTTTGGCGCCAGTATAACCTCTGTGACATTCCTTTTACGTGCGCCTTATCTATTTGGCTGCCGATTGCATTTTCATGCGCCACAGAGCCTTAAAATCTCTAACTCTTTCTTACTGCTAGCTTTCGATGGAAGATCAAATGACTAATTCAACCTTTTTGGATTGGGTCTCACTTCTTCTTCGTGCGAGATCAGCAGCGAGTTCGAAAGAACACATGTCTCGTCAAGCAAGAAACCCACCAAACCAAGAGGAAAAGCTAAGGTGTGCGAGAAGAAGAGATGAAATACAAATATCGGAGGGTCGGGATGCTCGAATCACACGGGGCCGAGTGCGGTATGGATGTCGAGAGACTCGGGTGGGTCACATTGACATGGATGAGTTCGGGTTAGGACTCGAAGATTCTGAAGTCCATGGATGGACAAGTTAATAAGCGAGTGCACTGCTCGCTTCGCGGAGAAACATTGGAGGAATCCCGTCATTCGTTTCACATATCATCACTGGCGGATGAAACAACGAATTGATGATGATGAGTAGCTTCTTCTTCTTCTTCTTCTTCTTCTTCTCTCTATTCTCAGACTTTCTTTTGAAATGTCTAAAATGTGTTAGCACAAATGATGACATCATCCATGTTGCATCATGGGATGATGTCATCCACCAAGTGTGTCAAAGTCAACATGACTTTTAGATATTTTGTAAATATCTTTGTAAATAAGTGGTTGGCTCCATTTTGCCTTCTCTCTCCCTCATTTCTATAAATATGAGAATACTTGTTGTATTCGAGGGTGAACATTTTTAGATAGAAATAGAAGTGAGAGAGAAAGACTTTGAGCTTTCTTATGTGAGAAAGAACGAGTAATACAATTATTCGGACTTTGTGCTCAATATTTGTGTTATACATTAGATCTTTCTTACGTTAGATCGTATGTGTTTAATCTGTTGGATTCATATCTACTTTTCCGTCATTTGTTTATCGGTATTGCTTTGTTTATTTATGCAAGTAGGTTTGGCTCTGTTTACTACCAAACTAAAAACATAAATCTTCGACCTTTACGCTTTGGAATTCATTTCTTTTCTCCCTTCGGATCTGTTCTTTCTCTTCTCCCTCTTTCATTCCTTTCTTAGGAGAAGCGAAATAGAATGCTGTGAGACTTGCATAGGACACATTTGTTTCACACATCAGTCCTCAATAGAAACTTTATCAATGGTATTCAAAATCAAAAGAGAGGATGTGTTATTGTCGAACGCTCCTCAGGAGATACTTGAGCATGCTACCCAGTATTTCAGTTATTTCTCACAGAGCAGCTACCAAATCAAAAACAGCAAGGAGTCAATGAAAAGCTTCTCAAGCTCATTCCAACTAAACTATCTGTCTGATAATAATCTCGTAATGAAACCAATCACTGGTGTGGAGGTTAAACATTTTGTATTCTTCTTTCAGCTAGACAAAGCTCCCAGACCAGATGGATTCCAATTTTTTTATCAATTGTATCGGGAAACTCTCAAAGATGGTCTGACAAGACATATTATGGAATCTGAAACCAATCGAAATATGCTTAGAAATTTGAATACAACGACATTGAGCTTAATTCCCAAGCAAGCAAAAGGTGATCAAATAAACCAATACCACTCTATAGCTCTCTGTACTCTGGTGCTAGACTGCCAGAATACGGATACGGATATGGGTACGGATATGGGTATGGGTATGGGTTCAGTACACTCTGAAATGGAATTTTTTAAAACCCTGGGTACGATATGCTATGGTACATTGCAGTACAATATATTTTTAAAAATTAAAAAATATAAATATATATTAAAATTTAAAGAAAACAACAAGCTTATGTTTTAACAACCTATAAAATATTAGAAGCCAATAACAAGCTTATTATGAATTAGAAGCCATCTAAAGAAAGATTTCTTTGACTGAATACAAGAAGACCACAAAACATTAAATCTACGAGTCCATCTACTAAGGGCTCACAAACATTCCACTTATTGTAGGGCCCAAGGAAAGGTTTGGGGAGAAGGCAATATTTTCATAGAGTTGTTTGGAGATAGCCTCTTGGAAAGGGGGCCCTTTGAGCCACTTCATAGTATCCCAAAAGTCATTCTCATCCTCCGTAATTAGTCCAGTAGAGAGAGCTGTGAAAGAATTTATGTGCATTGTACACATTCTGAACTGAGATTGAGGAAGCTTATAGAAAGCTTTAAGGTCTGTCCATTCCATCCACTTCACAAATCTGTGCAAATCATGAACTATTTTAATTCTTTTCCCAAAGCAAAGGAGGGCAGAGCAACCTCTTGTCAAGGCAAGGATCTTGTCATTATATTTCAGATTCCACCAAATTGTTTTGTAGGCTTGGCACCTAGTGTCAAAGGAAAAGAAGATAGGCTGCCCAACCACCAAGTGCTTCACTTGTTCCCATGCCTTCCAAATTAACTGAAGAATAAAGGACCCATGAGGAGCAGCAAGAAAGCCCCCAAATACTAAGTCAACCAAATGAAATCCTTTTCATCTCTCTTGACCCTTGGGAGCCTATTGGCAATATTGAATCTCACACAAACTTTCCAAGGTTCAATTCCAGTCAAAGCCCTCAAGTTTTTTTTTTTTTGCACTGAAAAAAAAACCATGGGTACATACCCACAGGCCCTGGGTACGTCCCAGGTACGGTTTTTTGTACCTGGAACATACCCAGGGCCTGTGGGTATGTACCCACAGAGTACCAGTACCGGTTTCCGTACCAGGTACGTTTCAGGCCTGGTATGGGCCGGTACTGGACGTATCAGTGCAGTCTAGCTCTGGTGTATAAGATTCTCTAAACATTGATAGCATCTAAAACTAACACTCTTCTTTCAAAAAATAATCTCTGATTTACAATCAGCTTTTGTTCATGGCAGACATATCACAAGTAATATGATAGTGGTTCAAGAAATCATTTACTTGCTTCAGAGAAACAAAGACCCATGGATTTTCATCAAGTTGGATATTTCCGAAGGTTTTGATAGATGTAATTGGGCTCTGATCAGAAGTATGCTACGGGCTTTTGAGTTCAGTGATTCAGTGACTGAATGGATTAATATTTGTATAAGCTCTCCCATGTTGAGCATATCTTTAAATGGAAATCTTGGCCGACCCTTTCTCTCTTTGAAGGGGCTCTGCCAAGGAGACCCTCTGAGCCCTTATCTTTTCATGATAATGGGGGAAACACTTTGTCATTTGGGGGAGAGACTAAATATAAACATAAGATCAATGGCCTTTCAGCTACCAAACACAGGCATTGCTACACCAATTTCCACATTTGCTTATGATACAATTCTTATGTCTAGTCTTTACCGGTAACTCAAATTTATAAAAAGATACAGCAGAATTTTCATCTGGCTTCTGGACATCACGTAAAGAGGCACAAATCTCGTGCCATATTTGTCCATTTTCTCCGAGGAAAAGAGGGTCATTCTTTAGATATTAGATTTCCAAGGGGGCACTCTACATATGCCATATGTGGGTTTTGCTGCTCATGCCCAATGTTCTGCCCAGTTGTCAAGCTGAGTTCTCCGTCAACTAACAGAGTAATTGTTACATTATTCTAATAAATATCCGTTTTTGTAGGAAAAAAAAACCCTACTACTCAAATCATTGTCGAAATCAACCCCTATTTTTCTTCTCTCCTTCCTCTGCCGCCTCCAAATTGAAGAGGGGATCAATCAAATACAAAGGATATCTTTTCGGCAAGGTGTTGAGGATAAATTCAAATATCCCTGGTCTCCTGAAACCAAATCTGCGCTAGCAAAAATGATGGATAAATCTGACATCCAATTGGAGTAATTGAAAATACTTGCTCAATTAACAGGAAAAATTTTCAAGGTGAATGGAAAATTGGTCTTTGTAGCACAGCCAAATCTATCAAAATAGGCTATGTTTACTTCTGAATGAACTCGCTTGGGAAATGGGTTCACAATTCTCCGTTGGCAACATAATGGACAAAACTATCCACGCCTGCAGAAAACATTTTATGACAGACTGCAAACTCTTTTACAAAACCAGAGGTTATTATACATAAGGGATTATTGTCTCCACAACCCAATGAATCATCTGGGTTGGATAAGGAAAACATTAAACTCGGGAAAGACAAAAGAAGCCCAAAATTACTCTCTTCTAGACTGTCTTCTAGGGAATTAATTTCTTCAAAAAAACTAAATGAACTTGTTTGGCACCACGTGAATCATAGTTTCTAAATCCGGCTGGATTTGCATAAAATCTGGCCAGATCTGATTTTTCAGGTAGCCGGATAAATTTGGTCCAGGTCGCCACTGTTTTTTTCCAAAAGAATAAAATATTTTTAGTTTTTTTTTTGCAACAAGAAATACATCCAACACCCTTTTATATTATTTAATATTAAATATATTAGAAATTTTCTGTATTTGTCAATTTTTGCTTATTTATAAATTATGATCATATATAATATGTATTTAGTCCATATCAAAATTTTCAGAACTTTTTCAAGAGATGGATTTTTGGGATTTTTTGGCCCTCCCGAATGGATCCGGCTTTCCGAACCTGGTATCTATAATGCGAATATAGACGTATGCACCATATCCTTGGCCTATCAAAATCTCAATGCTAAAGTCCCCCACTGGATAAAAAGTGGGGACAAGTGTGGGATATCCCACCGTGACCAAAAATCCAAAGTTTTTGTGGTTAATAGTACATGAAAAATTTCTCACCATAGACGATCTTGAAAAACTTGGATGGGTAGAGCAAATCATATGCCCACTTTTGCCAACAAGCAAAGGAAACAGTATATCATTTATTTTGTTTCTCAGGCAGTATGCTTAGCAGACTTGGAAAAACATAGCTCTCCAGTTCCAAATTTCTCATTTTGATATTACATTGATATCATGAGTATTCAAATGGAAGAAAATTCAAGCGAATATGGAAAGCATCATGCTCTTCCATCAGGTTTCTCTGGGATTTATCTTGTGATTTTTGTGGAAAGAAAAAAAACGCTCAAGTATTTAACAATCAAAGACAACCACCCAGGTAAGCAATCAAATAATATGCAAAAATACTTTGATATTGTATAAAGCTAAGCCAAGAATTTTTTAGCTTCAAAACAAAATCCCGGTAAAGCAGCTCCATTGGCAATATTATCAGATATTCGAATGGCACTCCTATTCTCAGCTTTATGCAGTCTATTTGCATCCAAACAAACAATTAGGTGAAACTCAAGGCTTTTTACACAAGAGTAGCTTTGGTCCATCAAATTGATATTGATTCTCTACATCAAGGAGATCCACAAGTGATTGTTCACATTGTTTACAAGAGTCTGTCCATTAAAAGCTGGGTCAAGGGCAAGTCTAAGGGTCTCTCCATTAAAAGTGGGGTCAAGGGTAGGTCCGAGGGTCTTTGACTCTCTCCATTAAAAGTGGGCTCTACTCAGGATTAGATAATATGGTCAAACAAATAGTCAAATATCTTTAAAAATCAAAGAGGTCACTCTCACTCATAAAAGGCATCATCCAAATGGGTTCACAGATCTCCTGAAAACAAAGAAATTTTTACGGGCCAACAAATCCTCGTGGTCTTTACAGGCCTCAATCTCTCAACTATGGCTAGCCAAACCGTAGTCAAAGCATGATAATTTCTCATAAGCTCACCACCTCATGCAGAAAGTAATGGTCCTCTTTTCCACCACATCTCCCACTATTATAAACCTCTTCTTTTTTATTTATTATCATCCTTACTATATGTTAAGATATTTTTGACTTGTAAGTCTTATTTTAAGTTCCTCGTAACCTGTTTTTGCCTTTCAAGACTTGTGTTTTATTCACTCTTTATTTTTATTGTTATTTTTCAATCCACTTTTCTCTCTCCTTTTTTCATCTCTTCCTTAGGGAAAACTTTGCGATCTTTATTCCTCTAACAAGTTCCATTTGCAACAATGCTTCTTTTACCAACCACCCATATAGATGTTAGTGTAGCTTATTATTTATCCTTTTATTTATTTATCGGGATAATTCTTACACTTGTGTTATCCCTACACTTGTTGGGTTAGCTTGCTTAGGTGTACTAGTTGTGTGGAGTTAGCGTACTAGTTGTGTTGAGTTAGCTTCTCGTTATGTGGAGTTAGCTTACTAGTCTTTTGGAGTTAACTTAACTACCAGTATCAGTTAGTGGGAGTTCTTCACCACTGATTTAGGTAGTAGTTGCACTTCCCTCCTCCTATATGTACATATTTATTATTGAATAATTCAAGTCATTCTATTGTAATGTATTGAGCATCATGGATTATGATGGATTTTCATATATGGTATTTTAGCTCTTTCTGATTTGCAAATCTAATGTGGTGTGCTATTATCATCTGAGATCGCGGCTTGGAACAATATTCTTATCGTTCATTTCATGGTATCAGAGCAATAGATGATGTAGACATTTAGTAAGTTTTTCTTTGCAAACAAGGTTTATTTTTTTCATGTATTTAGAATTAGTTAGTAATTTTATGTAGCATGCATTTTTATGCAAAATGGAGTGCGGCATTGGATTTGGAAGGTGCCAAAACCCTAGGATCGACTATAAACTCGACCATGTTTTGAGATAGTCAAAACGGACACAGATCTGTACCCTTTTGGGTGCATCTTTTTATCCATTGGATAAAAGCATGAACCTTAGGATGAGTTCGTTCTTTTACCCTCTAGATATTTCGGTTTTGGATGCAGTCTTTTATCCACTGGACGCAGATATGTACCCTATGGGTGCATTCTTTTATCCATTGGATATAAGCGTGTACCTTCCGGATGCATTCTTTTACCCTCTAGGTATTTCGGTTTTGGATGTAGTCTTTTATCCACTAGACGTAGATCTTGTACACTGGGTGCATTCTTTTATTAATTAAATATAAGCGTGTACCTTAGGATGCATTCATTTACCCTCTAGGTATTTTGGTTTTGGATGCAGTCTTTTATCCACTGGACGCAGATTTGTACCCTCTTGGTGCATTCTTTTATCCGTTGGATATAAACGTGTACCTTTCGGATGCATTCTTTTATCCTCTGGATATTTCGGTTTTGATGCGATCTTTTATCCATTGGGACGCAGATCTGTACCTTTTAGGTGCATTCTTTTATCCATTGGATATTAACGTGTACCCTCTGGACGCAATGATTTACCCTCTGGACATTTTAGGTTTTGGGCGCAGGCTTTTATCCTTTGGTCGCAAGCATGTATCGTGTGGATGCACTCTTTTACCCTTTGGACATTTGGGTGTCACGTGTACCTTTTAAAAAGATCAGCATTAAAATATTATTTTAATAGCAAAACCTTGTAGAGCTCATAACTTTTGATCCGTAGCTCGGATTAAGGTGATCTTTTTTTAAAATTGTGTATTTTTTCGAGATCTACGCATTGGTGACATTTTTATACACATATTTCAAATGTAAAAGGTAATTATTACTCATTGTAATATTTACATGCACTCAATTATAAAGTGTCAAATTTGAGAGGGTGTTGTGATCACTTGTGGATGCATTTTCGGTTGAGCCCGACGTCCTAAAATTTTGGGTATTGCATTCTTGTATCTATGGGTGTATACATTTATATCTCTTGTTTGTTGAGATATTTTGGATCTGTATTTTCGACACTTTTTTGGCATGTCGAGTCTCTCTGTGGGGGAACTATTCTGGTGGAGCCCAATGTTAGTTTGTCAGTGTTCAAGTAGTTGATTTTGACAACTCATATAGATCTATGGTGTCACTCTACCCATTCTGCAGTATGGGAGGGTGTGGTGTTGATATTGCTTCTTCAGTTTCGTGTCCTTGCCTTGTTACCTTGGCTTTTTCTTGGATCGTGGCACTCCTATTTATTTGGATCTCGTGTCCTTGCCTTGTTGCCTTGGTTTTTCTTGGATCATGGCACACCTATTTGTAGCAGTTGATCAAATTATGTTTGGTGTTTGTTTTTCACTTTTCGACATCACTCCATTGACAGTCTCCTTGCATGGAGCTATTCTGGTGAAGCCCAGTGTCAGTTGTTTTTGAGTTATATGATCGAGCAGTGGATTCAAACCATAGTGTGCACCACACTTCTTCAGCATTGTACAAGTTTTTGGAGTCGAGCTTCTGAGGATATCTTGCAGCAGATTTTTGCTCTCTACTTTGTTATTACTGGTTTTGGGTACCTTGCGGTGTCCATTTTTCCCAGTTGTTGTACGTGGGTACCTCATCAAGCCTTGTTGCCGGGACCCACCTTATTTTCCACCCACCTAAGCTATGCTTACGGGAGGGTGTTAGTGTAGGTTATTATTTATCCTTTTATTTATTTATCAAGATAATTCTTACACTTGTGTTATCCCTACACTTGTTGGGTTAACTTGCTTAGGTGTACTAGTTGTGTGGAGTTAGCTTACTAGTTGTGTTGAGTTAGCTTCTCAGTTATGTGGAGTTAGCTTACTAGTCTTTTGGAGTTAACTTAACTACCAGTATCAGTTAGTGAGAGTTCTTCACCACTGATTTAGGTAGTAGTTACACTTCCCTCCTATATGTACATCTTTCTTATTGAGTAATTCAAGACATTCTGTATTGAGCATTATGGATTATGATGGATTTCCATATATGGTATTTTAGCTCTTCTGTTTTGCAAATCTAATGTGGTGTGCTATTATCATCTGAGATCGCGGCTTGGAACAATATTCTTATTGTTCCTTTCAATAAATCCATCACCACTTCCCCTGCTCTCCTTTTAAAACTGCGATGCGCATTGTGATGTGGTTTTTTTTGCTTGTCAACTTCCGGATTCACTCAAAACCTAAGCTAGTTTAAGAATGATCAACACGGGATTTGAAGACTTGGGCTCTCCACAATCACATCAACATCACTCAATCAATCCTTCGATTAGCTTTGGTAAGAGATCTCTACCTCAAGAACTCACTCTCTACGGATTTAAATCCATCGCTATGTAATGTCCCCTTTTCCCAATCGAAGACCTTTGGCCCATTTTGTCAACCCGACGGCCAAAGGAAAAATATAAGGGTGACTTAAGTTATAATAAATTATTATAAAGTGCTATAAAAAATAAAATAAAATAATTAAAGCACTTATAGTAATTTATTTAGCTTAGTAAAAATAAATTGTAATTCCTATGGAAAATACGATTTGCCTTAAGACAAAAAGTCGTTGTAAAGGGATTTATTATATTTGATTCCTCCTAGAAAGGATAATGGCGACTTGGGCCAAAGGGGAGTAATGAAGCCTAGGAAAGATAAAAACATAATTAATTTATGTATTCCCCCTAGAGAAATGCGACTTGTACTAGGAGGGAAATGTTGTTGGGAAAAACATTTAATATGGGAAAATATTAAATGTTTGCATAGGGAAAATCATGTGAGCTCATTGGCTGGTTTGGAGGTTGGTTGTTGGCCCTTTTCTTTTAAAAGGGAAGTCAACTTGCCTCTTCCATAACGGAGATTTTTATATGATATTTTCTCTTGCATAGAGCTTCAGCTTTTGCATTAAAAATTCTAAGGACGAAACCCCTTATGAATTCTACCTCTTGTGGACGAAAACCCTAAGAGTTTGAGAGGGTTTTTCACTCAGAAATTCCCATTGATTGTAATCAGATTTTCAGAATTATTTTCAGTCATTTCCAGCAGTGTATTTTGAGGGTATTTTGGAAAATAAATTGCAGCAGTTCTTCTATTGGATCGACCCAGTTTGGGACTGATTTGGCATGTTCTTTGAGGTATTTAAATCTGATTTCTATTGTCAAATCATCTACAGATTTTTGTGAAGTGAAGCAAAACAATTTTATAATTTTTAGAGGGTTCTCACAGTGGTTTTCAAGCAATTTTATAATCAGATTTCAGATCTGATTTCTGATCATTTGTGGCTTCTAAAAATTCTGATTTTAATATATTTGGGCTTCATAAAATATGGCAATCAATTTGTGAAAAGAATATAATTTTTTGAGAGTGATTTGCATTGGTTTCTCATCCAAACCCTAGTCACATTTCCTCTATTTAAATCAGATTTGCCCTAGCTTTATTGTCATAGCTATCGAAAAGTATGTGTTTATATTTGTGAGGGGAGAAAAATTCATTTTTGGCAAAAAGATCTATTGGGGATCTTTCACGCTACTTAGCAGTTATTGGGGTTGGGATGACAAGAAGAAGATATGAACAAAATACTAGCATATTTCCCCCATGTCAGGGTAACTAGAAGTAATTTAGCTCATCTTGTTTCCTCTCTTCTGTTCTGTTTTGCTTCTAAAAGGGAATCCCATTCTCTATGCTCCTCAAGCTGAACTTTTGTTGCAATTGAGGGCAACCCATGGATCTTCGTATCTACTTGAGTATCAGTGGATTCAATTGTGATTCACTCTCCTTTCATAATAATCGAACAGTAAATCTGAGACTTTCAGAGATCGCAAGGAAAGAGGATATTTATTTCCAGTAAGACCTCATTGAAGCAACATCACTCAAAGCTGAACAACAGGAAGGATTAAGACTGCTCCTAAAAGCTATAAATAAGAACTCGGCACTTTCACTTTGTCATTATCTTTGTGCGAATTCAAAATATTTGAATATCAGCAGCAAGAAAAGACTTTCAAGAGCGAATATGTCTCAAGCTATGCAACTTAGCTGTAGGAAAGAGAAGCAGAAGCAGATTATAAGGCTTGATGATGAAGAGCATGGTCAGGTCCATCTTCAAGTTAATCTTCCTTTTGGATCCCCTGTTCATCCTTTTCCTTTATTTTCTAGAGTTTAAACTGTGACAAATCCCTTTTGTCTATGAGTATTTCTTGCCATATGAATCAGAACACTTCCGGTGCCAACCTCTCATTGCAAATCCTTAGCCAATCAACAAGGGTTTACTCCCTTGCCGATTGCAGGTGTCTCAAGCAACCCTACCAAGCACTGACAAGAGCCTACCTTGGCACCTCTGTCCTGAAGTTGGGCATCAGAATTCCAACCATGCTTGTCTTCTTACACCAAACTGCTCTACACCTGTCACAACACTAAGACTAGAATCACTAAAAGAAAAAAAGAACAATTTGAACAATTACTCAAGCCACAGAGTTTCACCAGCCTCAGAAGTTCTCTCGGACAACATATCCGAATGACCAAGAATCTCTGCCATTCCCGACCTCTGCTCAATCGTTTCTGAGCTAGTCAAACACTATCTGGCTTTAGTTAGCAGAATCAATGACTTGAATGATCACATGAATCTGATGGCTACACAAATGAGAAATAGGGAGCCCACTTCCCTGCTCTGGGTGAATGTTGTCTGCAACTCTTTAACATGACTTCCCAACACCAAGATAACCTCAATACACTGAAAGCTAGCAATCGCTTTTGCAAAATATGGATACAAACAATTGAAAACTTGCTTTATGTGATCCCCTTCAAGCTTTTGATTGATAAAAAAAAGCTCAGAAAAGAGAGCTCCAACAATGAGATACCAAACACGAGATAATGGTGCCAGCTGCAGTAATTTGCATGCTTAGACACTTGACTGGAACCTTCCAACATACACTCCGGAAGATCAAAGCAATGGATATCTGACAGATCAAGCTCCAGGGACTGCATCAACTAAAGGACAATAACTTTCCACTCTCTTGTCAAATTCTATGATGCCGGTTCTCACTCCTGATGAATTTCTTAATTTTGGCAATGGGCTTTTTTCTAAGCAAGGATAATTCTTAATATGTTTTCCTCTATGTTTAGCAATTAGATATTTCTCAGCAGGCCTAGGAGCTCTCTTGTTATGCTGTCCTCTGAATCAGTCTTCCTTTGTACAGGCTGGCTTTCTTCTCTCTCCTGATTTTGCTTTCTACAGGACTTGAGTTTTTGTAACTCTATTCATATTAATGCAAATTTAATCTCCTCAAAATAAATAAATAAATTTAAACAAGGCTTTCATTGATCATTTTCTTGTGGTCAATTCTACTTTTTCTGCCCTAGGCAATGGAATGAAACATTTAGAATCATATAGATTGTATAGGTCATATTTGATGCACATACCTTTTTTAGTTAATATAAATGCTTTATAAATTTTTCTCTTCCCTTTAAAGACTGACATATGGCTTAACTTATTCACAGGACTTAAACTGGCAAGTAGGTGACTCTTACACTCCAGCTGATGCTGTTGCTCAGGTTTTGAAAGGTGCCGCTCTAAATGACATTAAAGTGTTGGTCAAAACAATTTCCGACTGGTGCGAAAGTTCGAACTAAAAATCCCAATATAGAACACATCCATAACTGCTCCAATGGGCAATATCATACCATGGCTTAGCAAATACAACGTAAATAAAGCTATGTATACTCCAATTTTACTTCACACTGTTCACGCAATGGCATTCCATTAAAGGCCATTTGCCTTCAATACCTGGATGCCATGTTGCTCTATAGGTTCTCCCACCCATTGATTTGTTCACAATCAATTATTGTAATCCTAAATATCTATTTCTAAATGCTCAAGAGACCTATAACTCAGTGATACAGCAGCAAATAGTAGGTTTTATATTCTAGGTTTAGCTGGCCCATGAGGGATTAACAATTTAATACCATATTTGAAATTGGTTTTCAATATATAATATGAGATAGCTACTCTCCACGCGTGGTGAGTATATTTTTCATATACAATCCATTTTGACACTGATATATTAATTGGGAATACATTCTCATTTTGTAAGAGCTTGACCATATTAATTTATTGATACAAATGTATATATACTAAGCAACATCATTCATAGGTGCATGTGAGAAGCTGGCAAGCTTATGCAAGGATATATAGGAATGAGCGTGTTTTAAATAAATACATGAGTATTGCACTTGATGGAACCACATTAATGATAAGAGTAAGGGTGAAAGCTGGTCGAAGTTTTGATTTCAAATAGTCATGTAAATGTGTGACATTTAAAAAAGAAAGCATCATAATATGTTATATTTAAATAAAGTATACACTTTTTTTTTAACAAAATGCATGTATTAGTTTCACTATTGATTGTTCATTTTAGTTCTCATTTTCATAGTTATTATTTGGCTTGAAACTTACAATCTCTCGTATTGAGAAGGGTTGTCTATCTAGGACAAAAACCATAGCAAAGGGATGGATTGATAGGACCTGCATGTACTCCATCCTGCATGAATTGATAGGATGGCAAAGTGTAGGACCAATCCTAAAAGAAACACAAAAACCATTTGAATGTAGGAAAAAAGGAAAGGGGTGGATTGATAGGAGCGCATGTACTCCATCCTCCGAGTTCTTGCCACACATCTACTCACATTTATTGATGCATTACCACGCTATTGTGCACACACAACTCATGCACGAAGCCTTCTTCAACATCCAAAACAAATGAGCCCACCAAAATAAGAAAATAATTTTTTATTTTATGTGGTCAAAATTTTGATTTTCGGCAATGAAGAGATTAGTGTGAAGTTGTGAACCAATCTAATGGTACTCTCACTGAGAATATTTTTGTGACTAAAGTGGATTTTAATGAAATATTTATTTGGACATTAGCTTTGCAGAAATTGCACACATCTTTACTAAGTCGTGGAATAGTTGCGGGTCATGCAGGTATTTAATTCCCATGTTTTTATTTTAAAATCCCTCTTTCGAATGACAAATACAATACACCTTTTTCTCATATGGCCAACTGTTACAGTGGCTTGATTATAAATGATTGTACAAGAATCACCTATTCCCCTAAAGATAATCAAGCTTGAAACAGAATAAAAATGCTTATTGGGTTGTCCTCATTTTTTACATTTTCGTCCCTTTAAACGCAAATTGCATTCATGTACATAAGATGTAAAATGTAAGAACTGAATTTGTGTTCTGACTACATGTAAATTGCAAGAACTGAATTTGCAAACAACTATTGACATCGACAGTACTCATTGTTTGCTCTTTTCTTGTTTAGATACCTCCAAAAATATGTTTCCTCGACCTCTTTCACGTCGTTTTCTTTGTGGCCAATTTCCAAATTTGGAACATGTTAACTTTTCTGTTTTTATTTATCCCCTTTAGACTTAAATTGCACTTGTGTGAATACTACACTACCCTAATCGTTAACTTGATAGTTGGCCAAACACACCAATCTAAATTTTGCATGAAATCGCTACCTAAGCATTTTAAGTACACTTTGTGTCTTCATGTCCTTGTCGTGTCCTCTATAACATGCATTCAAATTCCCTTTACATTTTCTTTTTCTAACAACCCAATAAAGTCAAGAGCTGCAAATTCAAACAAGTATTCACCTTGGCAACATTTTCCATCAGCTACTTGCATTTTCAGATATCTCCCTCTATAGTTTCATCTGCATCTTTCCCGGCACAAGATTTCTCCTAATTTTGATTGACATACATGTCATGCTCTTCATAGAGACTTCATTTTCACATTGACTCCTCTATTCCTCTTTCCTTTCCCTAGCCCTTCTTTACCCTCAAATGTCTTTTGCTACACCCATCTTCCTTTCTCATTGTTCCTCTCCATCCAATTTCGCTTCTTCCCTATATCCCTTTTGGCTTTCTTGGAATGGCCTTTTCGTTTTGGCACATGTCTTATTCCACTATGAAAGGAAATGCACAACAAAAGGGCAAAAAAAATCATATAAAGTTAAATAATTATAGTTTTTAAATTCATTATTGATGATGGGAAGAAAATAGAATATTATTATTTATTAAATAAATTAATTAAGTGATTAGTTATTTAAATATTAAATTTAATTATTGATAATTTTAATAAGTAGTTATTTAACTCTTAGATAAATAAAAAAACTTGGTCTATTTCTTTTTAATATTTTTATATGGTAGCACAATCTTGCATCTTCCCTCTATAATAGTTGATTGGATGTGGTTATGATGGCATGTGCCTCATTCACTAAGTTTCGAAATCTCCATCTAATACCGACATTGTTGTTTATTGCATTGTCAATCAAGAAGAAAATCTACAACAAGTAAATTCCGACATATCATGATCCTTACGTCAATAAGGATGTTGTCATGAACAAAGTTTCCCATTAAATCACATTGGTTGGATTTGTCTGCAATAACATATAAACCTCAATAAATCATGATCCTTATGACAATAAGGGTATCACCGCAATGGAAATGACCTTTTACTAACACAATGGTTGATTGGCTTCTAGGATGAGAGTGTTTCCCTTATCAACCTTCCCCTCTCCTCTATAACCATTAAAAAAATTATGAATCCCAAAGATCCTATTTGTCAAATCTAAGAAAAGGCATGTATCGATCCCATGTTCTTGTAGTAAAATATATATCAGTGAAATCTATTATTTTGAGAGTTCAAATGAATTAGTTTTTGAGCTTGTGTATCAGGAAATTATCAAAGTATTTATCTAATCTTCTTTTGCAATTTCCCTACATGCATTGATGGTCTAGGTAATTTCATAAAAGTCTTGCTTCACCAAGTATATTTATCTCATCTCTTGGCTTGGTTTTGCATTGATTCCCATAACTCTTTACAAAGCAAGAATACTTCATGAGATATTATTTCATTCTTTGTTGCCTCAAATCAATATGCTTGAACTCAATTTCTTGTGATCTATCTTTCATATGTTAACAAAATGTTTTCCTCTTTGTCTGGTTCAGTTTGTGACACCTTGAGAATATTAATGCCATGTTCAAACTTTGCTATGGATTTTTCTAAAGGCATTATTCTTTGTATCAAAATGGCCCACTTTCCTAACTTTCATCACGCTTGAGAATAATGAAGCTGCAAAGTTGTTTGATATTCGAAGGCTTGAAAGAGGTTCCATTTATGCAAAACATTGCCTTGTATTATTGGAATACCGACAAACATCTATAGTACAATCTTCGTTATATATTATCAATGTCGTTTAAATCTTGTAAATGGAACTTTTCAGTATATAAAATCATAAAAGTGTGAGAAGATAATTGTACTCTATAATATTTGCACATTAGAATATTCTATCAATACATCTTACGTTTGATTTGACATCCACACATGGACATTGGAACTCCATATTACGTAGTTCTCATATTCAAATATTCTTGCTATTTTTGCACTATTTTCATATTCAAAAGATTATTCGTGCTATTTTTGCACGTATTTCTCATATTCGAGTATTCGTGCTATTTTTTGCATTATTTTCATATTCAATATTCGTGCTATTTTTTGCACATATTTCTCATATTCAATATCCGTGCTATTTCTTGCACTATTTTCATTTGTGAGTGATTTCCAATGTAGGTGGAATAGACGATTTAGATTATTGATGTTTTAAAAGGTTCTCTACATCAATACGACCTTCATCGTGAATGGAATGATGAGAGCAATGAAGGATTGATCCATGGATGTGCATTCAAGGCATGTTGTAGGTTGCAGAGAGAAAATATTTAATGTTACTCCTTTCAGACATTGAATTAATTTGTTTGACGATAGATTTGCAATTAAAGCTTGAAATGGTTGTGTGAGGATACCCTAGGAATACACCTAAGAAAATGTTGAAATAACATAAGATGAAAAAGCCCCAACCACATAAATTGAACAAGTCTCCATACATTTTGCATCTTTAGTGGACAAAAGATGTGACATAGGTGGTGGAAAAAGTGTGTAGATACTTTATAATTTAAAAAAGATGGATGGAGAGAAGTTATGTTAACGGTGTTCCATTAATGATGTCTAAGTCCGTGAGGTGTGTGCATGGGAGACAAAAAGGCAGGCGATGGGCTCGAACGCATGCCTAGGAGAGTCGGATGGGGATGGCGGTGACGTGGGGTCCCACCACCTCAAAATTGAAAACCCCAAGGGCCAAGCAGGGCTAGAATTTGATGGTTTGCGGATTGTTTTTCATATTTTAGCCATAAATTACAACTAAATAAAAATCAGACCGTAAATTTAGACAGGTAAATTTTTATTCAAACTGTAATTTTGAAAGTTTATATTATTTACAAACCGTAAACTTTTCTAATAGTCAAAAATATAATGTATGAAGTATATATATAATTCATTTTTGAAATATTATATATATGACTTTGAGAGTGATTTTTTTGTTTAATTTTTAAGAAATAACCAAATACAATATTCAACAATTAGCTTTATTCTTTTTTGAAGTGAAAGTAATAAATATTTTAGATTGAAACTTTTTGTAATAACTCCAAGTTTAAATTTAGAAATTAATATATTTATTATGAATTTATTGAACGCACACCATCTCTTTACTTTTTCTCAAAAATAATACTAGATATTGTGAATGTGTTTTATTTCATTTTTCCCATTATAATCTGCAGATTTCAATTCATGTTTTTAGTGTTGTTAATTGATAATTATAATTTTTAAAACAATCTTTCTACAGACATCAAAGAAGAAGCTTGATACATATTAATTATTTTGGATAACATAGAAACATTGCATATTATAATTTCTATTTTTCTGAAAAATAAAACAAGATTTCAAAAAAATAGAAGTTTTGTTCAATATAGGTTGAAAATTGCCACGACACAAAGCACCAGATTTTAGTTATAAAATTAGCAATATACATTTTAAACCAGTAATAACTTCATATACATAAGGTTGAAATGTAAACAAGTAATAAATTCATCATTCTAAAGTTCTTTAAAAATGATGTATATCAATTATGATTTTTTGACAATTTAGAATATTACTAAAAACGTAAATTGAAATGTAGATATATGACCAAAATGTCATGAATTTTCCTTTTGATAGGCAGAGGTGACCGTCAAATTCTAGGCCTAGGGCCAAGTGCCCAACACACTCCAATTTATTTATTTTATTACAAAAAAGAACACCTCACATTCATGGGTTTCCAATTGAATGTGGGGTCTGTAACAAGGAATCACATGTGATTGTTGTTATGTACTATCATAACAGGACTCGTGGGACCCACAATTCCTGGGTAACCCCTCCTATGGACTTACCCGTGTTGCACGTGACAAACATGCTCTCCACCTCACGTGCGTCCAACCCCGATCATCAATACCTCCACGTGGACCCCACGTCACCGCCATCCTCATCTAACTCTTCTAGGCATGCGTCTGAGCCCACTGCCTGCCTTTTTGTCTCTCACACACGCACCTCACGGACTTCGGCGTCGTTGTGAAACTTCTCTCCATCCGTCTTTTTAAATTATAAAGTATCTATGCACTTTTTCCACCACCTATGTCACATTTTTTTCGACTAAAGATGCAAAATGTATGGACACTTGTTTAATTTATGTGGTTGGGGCTTTTTTATCTCATGTTATTAGACCAATTGCCTGGATGAATTTGAAGTAAGGAAGAGAGACCATATGTGAATGATTGTTGATCAAATGAGGAGTTTTTGCTTTGATTGGTTCATTGAAGGAGTGGGAGATGATGGATCAAATACATTCGATTGAGTACAAGTGGTAACATCTACACCCCTTCCATCTATCTCATGGAGCATAAGATAATCATGTGACATCAATGAAAGGACTGAAGTAGTGATTCAAAAATCAAGGGAGTGTTTCACAAAAAGAGGATTGCTCTCATTGAGTCTAGTGGCCTCCTAACTCTCTCAAGGCAAGCATCTCACATCTAATCAATTGAAGGTATCTGAGAAAACTACGAGCTCCACTCACTCAGGGGAGCCCATGAAGAGAAAAGAAATGGAAGAAGAAAACACTAAAGGATCTCACCCGGGAGGCTCCATAAGAAAACTAGAGTCATTGAGGACCCTGTTGAAGATCTCAAACAAGGTGAGATTGATCCTTCGCAACCTCCATTTTTGCATCGGTTCCCAAGTGTTTCCTCTTCAGCAGCCGAGTCATCTCATCAAGTACAAGATATGATCCCTCATCATGAACCTAAAAGTGCCATCATGCCTAATGTTGATCCCATAAAGAATCGAAACCTTTCCTTGGATCCAAGAACGGATTGGGAGTGAGCCAAGGACACGCAATAGGCATCAAAACCGGATTTCGAAGCTATCTCAAGGATTGTAAAGACCAGGTGAGGTAAGAAAGCAGAGGTAACTTCTCACTTTTTCAATAGTGTTTCTGGTAATCAGTATGTAGAATTTGTCCAGCCAAAAGTTGTGAAACCCATAGAGGAGATGATTCAAGCAAATTGTGAAATGACAACAATCTCTTTGGGTCAAGCAACACATGAGGGTGATGCACATTTTTTCAAGGAGTCTGTTGCTCGTATGCTTTCCAGGAACAAGGAGTATAAACAGACAATTGAGTAGTTGGAAGAGCACGTGAGAACTCTCACTTCTTATGTGTAATCATTCGTGGATCCTAATGCAATTCCATATCTTCATGCCAAGGTTGTTACTCTTATTAGCAGCTTCAACCCCTTGCAACAATCAAGAAGGCTCAAGGTCACACAATGCAGGGAAGGGCTAGTGACAGGTGGGTTGAGAAGATTTTGGAGAAAGGGAAAACATTGTTTCCTAAAATCCTCTCATTGTTCGAGTTTTCTCTTGCTACCGATGCAAAAGTAAAGATGACTAAGGAGGAAATTGAGAAGGAAAAGGATCATTGGGACAATGTATTTCCACTGGTGTCGAGATGAGTACTCTTGACTCTTTCATATTGATGGGTAAAAATGTATTCACTTCCATAACTAAGAACTTGTCCCCTATTTGGTCTCACACATTGAGTGCCCGATACGAAATGTTGAATGAGGCTATCTTCGAGCTTGATTCTTGTGAAGAGCTCGCATAAAGTTTTTTTAAATTATAAGCAACGGTGTGCAAAGGCTTGGATCTCCTCAATCAGTGAAAGTTCATCAGTGGAAGAGCTTTTGAAACCATTCGAGGAATTGGTCAAGAAAGAAGTGGGGATCCCTTCTTATTCAATGAAGAAACTTTGGAATCTCTCGTGGAAATTAGATGTACAATTTCCAACACTACAAAGGATCATCGAGTTTGGTTCAATCAGTGCAAGAGCATCAACAGGGCTTCGAGACACGGATCCATGCTTTGAGCTTTGTTTCCTCAGGGCAGAAAAGGTAGCACCTGCGGAAGCCCGCTTCAAAGCAAGGAATTCAAAGGTGAAGAAATCTTTCTAGGTGTACTCCCACATGGTTCATCTCAGTTGAGTAAATCCTCTCCTCCATCGGAGTGATAACCCCTCTCTTCTTCTTTCATCCTTTCTCATGTTTTAGTTCTTCATTAAGGAGGTACTTTTCATTATTTCGTCTTATTCACTTAAATGACCTATAGGCTAACATTGTAATGAGTTTTTCCTAATTAATTAAAAAAGGCTCACTTTTGTTTCCTAGGAATATGAAAGGTCACAAGTGATAAGGGGAAGTGAAAAGTCATGTGGGGGATAGATGAAAAGACTCTTTGTAAAGCTATATATTTGGATGACCTCTTCATTCCAAAGGGTTGTCAATTGTAAGTTTCTAAGTAGATAGCTTTGCACTACTAAGATACAAACAAGAGATTGCATTCTTCTATTTCCTTCTATATGTTTCCTCTATTTCCTTACATGTTCAACTTTTTACACATGATGATCTTGTAAAACCAAGGAAGGTGTTGGTGCCTTTGATAAATGAATCAATAGAATTATGTGTCTATGATTTGTTAGTCTTATCATTGTTAGCAAGGTTGTATTCCTCTAATTGAGTGTGGATTAATTCTGGTTAATGTTGTGAAACTCGATAGTGCCTATTCACAAAGTTAACCCTCCTTCCCTAAATTCTTACTCCCCTTTACCTCCTCTCACTAAGAAAATTCCTCCCTTGCACTAAGTGCAAGCAATTTGCCATAGGTCTAGTGGAGTAGTCATGTGTGATCCCGGCTTCACGACCACCCACATATTTATTTTTTCGCATTCAATAAATGGGAGCCTCCCCATTACCAAGAGGAGGGACTTAGTCCCAAAGTGTTGGTGAAAATCCACTAATTTGTCCTTGCAACAAATTATTTTGCCAACAAGACACAACTCATATATCATTAACTTTAAAAGGCCTTAACGACATCTACGACAATTCCCTATAGGGATAGTTACAAATCTATTTCAGCTTACAAATCTACAAGGGTGCAAACCTTCGTTGCTTGAAATTTTACTCTAAGTCACCAACGACTTCCAAAAAGGTCCTCAAACATGGTCCTAGGCGGTATTTATAGATCTATAATCCCACCCATTTGGAATTTGAATTCCTTCTAGAATTCTCTCACGATCTAGCTCAAACTTGAATTTGAACTCTTGTGCATTAATGGCGTTTAACTACTTTTCATGGTAGTTGAGATAAGTCTATTTGGAAGCTTCCACATCCTTGCTAAGTCGGCATCCTCCATTCACTTGCCACTTTGTCATTTTCTCCCCCTTATTGGTTCCTTTGTGTGCATTCTACCTTCCACGCGCATATGCTCTTGAAAGTTCTGTGTGCCTCGCCTCTATCTAAAGCTTCAAAATCATGTGCTCAAATCTTTGTACATTGTTGCGTAACATCACCATGTCATTGTTTTGAGTCTTGCCAAAATTTATGCGCCCTTAGTTGTCCCTTCACGCCTTCCCTCTATATCTTATCAAAACCTTCTATGTGATATTTCCTTCTTCAAAACTTGTGCGCATAACCACGTACTTTCCGTTACGCCATAGCTACTTAGTTGACCTTTTCCATTTCTTACGCACGCTGTCCTACTTAGCCAAAAAATTTAAAATATATCTAGTCCTTCAATTTTCATGCAATGCTCTTGTATCATAGGTTGTATACAACCTTACGAGCTATATGCAAAAGTTGATGTATGTTGTGACATGGTCAAAAGTTCAAGTTAGTTAACAAGTAAATGGGTTGAATTTTTTTAAAAAGGTTATGACATTAAAAGGTTAAATAAACTAACTTGATGAATACATAATACCACTAACATACCTACTACTACTAATAGTTAAGAACAAATTGTAAGCAACCTATACTAAATAGTCATTTCTTAGACTATTCTAATCAGTTTTAAACAATTGTTGCATTAATATTGAAGTCGGTAAAGGCTTGAGATGGAAAAGTACATAAATCCCTAAAGGCAAATTATTTTTTATGATGACTATGATTGTTTATTTTGGGGTTAAAAGGAGGGGGATATTATTTAAAACTAGTTCTCTTCCTTTCTCTCTTACTAATTTTATTGTAAGCATATTTCTACACGGTGTTTCTCCCACAATCAAGTTAATGGTTGAGTTGGGCAGGGCCACATTATAGAGGGATTATCTTAGGCATTCGAAGTTGTGTTATTGGAGATAGATTTCTCATGGATCATCTATATAGACCATTTCATGGAGCATATGATGATGTTGTAAACCAGTTGTAAAAGTTAACGAAGTTAAAACTTCGTGTATGTAGCTAAATTTTCTTCTATTCATATATGTTGCTTGAATTGTATCGAGCTTATAATAAAACACGTGTATCTCTCTTATAAAGCAACTTATAAGTTGATGTCTTGTTGAATTTGATTTCATCTTGTAAATTAATATTATAAATTTGAACTGTGATGTGAAAATTGAATTATATGACTAAATCAAAAGGTTTTTTTTAGGATTTATTGGCATATAGGCCTTTCTAAAGTGAATTTTCTTGATAGCTTTCATCTTGGTAGTCATTATTCATAAAATAATTTATTATTTTTCATTATTTTTAATTTGTTTTCATTACCAATAAGCAGGGAATTCGATCAGACAAAATGTGAAACCAATAGCCTTTATGTTCTCTATTATTGTTGTTATCACTACCTCTCACCGTTATCATTTTCACACGTTCATAGCCCAAGATTTAGACAAGCAAAAAACTCAAGTTTAAAACTCCACTAATTTACCTCAAGCGGTGCCCACAAATCGACAACAGTAGATTGTATAACCCCTAATATATACTGTAAAAATTTCTTGTTCATCAGTTAACCATTTTAAAGAATTGTAGAGAGCTTGATATAACAAGAATGACAGGTTGTGGATCTTTTATGGCGCTAACCATTTCAATGGTGGTGCTTATTGTGGCATTGGCAACAGGCATTGTGGCAGGGCATGACGGTAGGACACATTGTCCTTTATTTTTTCATATTTTGACTTCACCTATGAGTAGAACACAAACTAACAAAAATTATTTCCTGCAGGAGAACTATCTTTGCAATCTAGCACAAGATTTCTATCTTGCAGTGCTTCGCATGCTTCTTGCATCATTCAATTTGTTGTAATCAACATTATAAAAGAAAATATCTGTTTTGAACTAAAGGTGGAATCCATATAAACAAGAAAATGTCCTATGCACTGCTAAAGTTTTGAATTTTTAATACATGGCTGTTATTTTCTTTCTAGTTTTCACATGTTGAAATTCAATCACCTATCATTCCATCTGAGCAAGTGAATAGGACAAGTACGCTGTGGAAATGCAATATTTATTTTCCAATAGGATCTCAAATCACTGTCATTATTACTGTTATTTAGGTGGTATTTTTGGTTTGTGTGGTTGCATGCTCGAATACCTTGCCACCTCCAGAACAGGGGGAAATCGAAGGAGATGTTTTCCACGAGAGAGGGAAGGCTTGATTATTTTTATTCTTCGTGATTGTCGTGTTCTTTCTCATAAATATTAGGGATGCATTGGTCCTGATGCTCTGTACACCTTGGTTTGGCTCATATTAGGTTAAAGTTTTATTACCTTATCTAGCTACCACTTCTTTACATGTGATAGATATTGATCAGACTTTCAGCTATTATTTTGATGCATTGGGTCTAGTCTCTGTAAAACTTTTAAACCAATGAAGTTCTTGGAGGAATTTTTTTCGTATGTATATTACCTAGCTATGCTCCAAATTACGCAACTAATTCTTATTTTTCCTCCCTCCCCAATGTGCCACCTCCCTCGAAAAGGAAAACTAGATATAAAGTATATTTGGTTGTGTGTAATTTCAAGATTTAAAATTGGGAGATAATTTTTTAATATGAAATTTGTGTCTAGCAGTAGGTTATTGGATCTAGTGTGGCACAGTAGTTAGAGATTTTTCTCCATATTGTACCACATGTTTTGATCTCACTTCCCTGTGCATTACATACCCGCAAAAAACTTGTTGCACAATCCTACTATCTTACAAACATATCTTATACTATGGTATTGTGATCTTGTACCCCATGTCATGATATCGTAACACACATCCCATTCATTGCACATATGTAATGCTTCATCATAATCATGTGAACCCATAGTATGCTCCATAGTGTGATATGTCATCATGTCCTACCTTTTCAAACTCTTATCACCTTCACACACCATGTCTTATTACACCTCCCCATAACTTTTGCATCATGAGAGAGGCCACCACATGTCATTATGTTACACCAACATGCAACCCACACCTTCAATGGGATAATGAATGCACTTTTAGACACTTATTACACAAGCCAAATCATATATTATAAGTGGTGAAACATAACTTTGTTTCATGAATGTGGGATAAATGCCTTAGCCTCTAACTACATGATCTTTCGTTGTAGACCTAGGATAACAAGCCCACAAAATCTTTGTTTGTACTCAAATGGTCAATTTTTACCATGAAACTTGCACAATAAAACCGCAACTCATTTATGCTCTCCTATATATTCTAAAACAAGAGAATACCAATTTTTCATCCTTAATAATTATCTTCCTTATTTCGTCGAGGAAATCATGCTCTTGTAATTTATCAAGACACCCTTTTGATACAATGAAATAAATATAAATGCTAAATAATCTATCAACTACCTTATTTCCATCTCTTTAACATATACAAATATGATATCCTAGATTCATCGCATTTCTTAGGTCATATATCTACACTTACAAAATTTAATTATTAATTTTCCCTATAGTAATAAGTATAAAATGTCTAGCAAAATCCCCATATGTATGGATGTGGGATTCTATGTGGCAAGATAGTAGCACCCATTTGATGTATCGTAGTTTGATTCTTTCATACACCTTTCTATTTGTTAAAGTAGATGGAATATTTTACCTTTTTTACTAGATGAAAAAGTAGTAGTGATCGTTATAATTCATTCATTAATACTTTCAATAGTGTTGATAAATGTTTTAATTAAAATTATAATATATCTAACATAGTTATGTTTCTTGAGTATATAACTTATGTAAAACGTTTTTCAATAATTAAATTTTGTTCTTATTTTAATTATTTATAGTCTTCAATAAAATAATATTATATAGTAAGAAATATATTTTATATTGAAAATACCTATTAGTGTTTCGCAAGCACATATGGATGCTTTTGCTAGTTTATGTTATGTGGATGAGTTATTTATTCATTGTTGTTGAAAAAGATAAAATTTATTGCAAAGACTTGTAAGAAATGTTGGATGTGTGTTGTGTAACTATCATAATATATATGAAGTCTACACTTTTAAAATTATCTAATAAGTGATTAATGAAAGAAAGTTTATTGTATAAGAAGATAACACTTTAATACAAGTTACTTATGTTAAACGTGGTAATAGTCTACAACTTGTGAAAGGTTTGAAATTGTGTATAGATATTTATGTAAGAAATGTTGGATGTGTGTTGTGTTACTATCATAAGATATATGAAGTCTAAACTTTTAAAATTATCTAATAAGTGATTAATGAAAGAAAGTGTATTGTATAAGAAGATAACACTTTAATGCAAGTTACTTATGTTAAACGTGGTAATAGTCTACAACTTGTGAAAGATTTGAAATTGTGTATAGATATTTATGTGGTTTATTGACAACCTCATCTAGAATTTGAAAACTATAGATAACTAGTACAAGTGATGAAGTATTTAGTTGCTCGTGTTGTTTTTATAATTAAATAAAGATGTTTAGTAACAACTGAATTAAGTTGAGTCATTTGTATCGAGGTAAAAACAAATTAGTTAAGTGGCAAAAAGGTTGTCTTGTTAAGCAAGTTCTTCATCATAAAGAAAGGTCAAATATTTGGTAAGCTAGGTGCAAAACAAAATTTCTAGACTTGTTGCATGAGTATGTTAATTACATGAAAGATTAGGAAACCAAGGTGACTAAGTTTAAGTCAGGACTTAGAGATGTAAGCATGGATATAAAAAGAATACTCGACCTCCCCTTCGAAATACTAATCCTACTACTAGAGCCAACAAATTTCCAGTAACTCGGGGGTTCAAACTATGTTTGTTGGATCTCTGCAACAAGGATTGTCCAAAGTACTACGCAAACAATGGTGGAAATCACCGGTGTATGTAGTCATGTCTTACCACCAAGTTGAACTATAAGCCACCCCGATTGAAATAAGAAGTACTTTGTTTGGCATTTCCTTAATTGTGTTGATTGATTCTAGATCCTTGGATAGTTACATTTCTAAAATAAGTATTTCATTGTGTAACATGAAACACGTAAAAATGAGAGAAGTGTGGCAAGTAGAGTTCGGCATAGAAATGAATGTCTCATAACAGAGGAGTTGGAGCTAGTGGAACTTGACTTAGGAGCTCTTAAGACTTGGACGAATCTGCATATAGCCCCTATGAAATCTTATGACGACATCCTAGGGAATTCTTTTGGGAAGAATACCGGAAAAACTAGTACGTCATCGTTTCATGGTCATATCTCCTATACCAATGATCAAAATTGTGAACTTTAATATGAATTAGAAAGCTCATCAAGTGAACTAGTTTTACTACCCTAAAAGTGTGCCTTCGACATTACCATTTGGGCACCAACCAAAGGTTCAGTGTCAAAAAAGCTCCAACGAGGCTCAAAAATGTAAATTACGAAAAAAAAATTGGGTCATGACAAAACCTCTAAAGTTCTTGGGTAAACGGATGTGACATGACTTCAAATTCCATTTTGAAATTGTTCAATTCTTGCTAAAAATAGATGTAAAAGGCATGAGAAACCAAATGAAAAGAGAGAAGGAATTGTAGCAAATTGTAAACATTGGGTCTTGAAGCTTCTCGTTTCTTCTCAAAGATTGCTATCATTTTATTATATGCAAAGGAGCAACTTCTCATCTCATTTAAGAGATTGCTACCTTCTATTTGATGTGGCATGTGAGAAATAGCTCAGGGATATCACCATGTCTCTCCACAAAGATTTCACATATCACCACAGAGATAGTAACTCGACTCTTCTCATAGGTAGTCATACATACCTTTCATATAAATGAAGCAGTAAATTGTCTTATGAAGAACTTGTCTCTTTATGTATATTTTATTCATTCATGGTTTGTTTTGCCATAGTTTTGTGTATCATTTTATGCTACGGTCCTGCACTATTGTATGATGTTGCAATTGTTGTAATTAAAATCGATTCCTCCTCTAACACATCAATATTCACAATTTAGTGTGTTGTCCATTGGATTCCCCATAAAATCTAGATCAATGGTATCCTAATAGGGAAACAAATATATACAATTTGCAGAAATTTTACAATTCATAGGAAAAGCAAGCAGCAAAATAGTGTAAGACACACTTCAAGATGTTGATCCATTTTCAGCACCATGAAATGAGCAAGTGTCACCCATTGAGAAAAATGAATATTCAAGCATTGAAAACCAGCAATTGTAAACAACATTAACATCATCATGGAGTAGATGATGAATATGCGTAAGAATATTTCCCAATTTGGAAGCATCATCGTTGAAGGATAATAATTCAAAGCAAAGAAAATGTGCAACGACATTGTCAAAAGCTTCATAAGAAACTTGCAAAAAAAAGAAACATATTGCGATGAAGATCGAAAATACCTAACCATCCTATAAGATGAATTCAAGAAATGAAAGAAAAGAAAAGTTGTGGGAGATGCACAAACAAACAAGAAAAATGTGGTATAGTTTTTGGTTCCTTACATTCTAATAATCCTCCATATTTGCTTGGTAGTTTTGAGGAACACAAAAAGTGTTGGTTTCAAATTGTTAAACAAAATAAGATACAACGGTCAAGGCCTTGGAAAGATGGTCAAGGAATTCAAAACCTCTCAAAGTAGAAAAGAGGCGTAAGAATTTTGGTCTTGAATATGGTGGAGAATCATCTCAATCCACCATGGATTCCACTTTCATTAAAGCAAGCATCTAGAACAACATGCTCGACATTGGTGTGTGTCTTCTCCTTGTGCATGGAAGGTATTTATTTCACCATATTATTTGCAATTATTGTGGTAGAAGAGATCACATTTTGTTCATTGTTGGAATCTACATCCTTATGATTTATGTTTAAAAAGGCAATTACAACTCTACATGTTGGTTGTAGATATCCCTATATATAGGGCTTCAAAATTAGTAAACATGAATTTTGAAAGCCCCCTCCGCCGCCCTTCCCGCCCCCCAACTCAAGAAAATTACTCATGCACTCAAAAATTCTTATGTTCCTCATAAATTTGAACTAGGAGCAATATGGCTTATAACTCGTTAATAAAGGACAAATGATCAAGGTTGACATCCCATAACATTATGTTGGTCGAAAACTAGGAAAACCAGACACTAATGCATCACCTTGTTGAGGTCATATTCCCTACATTGATGATTGGAATTGTAAACTTTAATATGCATTGAAAGCTCATCAAGAAAACTGGTTTTACTACCCTCAAAGTGTCTTCTACAATGCCCACTTAAGGCACCAACCAAAGTTTTAGGTCTAAAAAGCTCCTAAGGCCCTCACAAAATACAAGTATAAAAACCATTATAAATAAATAAAATTTTCTGTTTTGGCTATTTCAGTCATGGCAAAACCTCTCAACTTCTTGGGGAAACACATGATATGACTTCAAATTCCAAATGAAATTGCTTCATATTCCATTTTGAGACTCGCTTATTTCTTGTTAAAACCATGTATAATGACATGGGAGCCTGAAGGTATAGAGAAGAAATTATAGCAAATTACTTAGGATTGTGTAGCTTCTCATCTCTTATCAAAGATTGTTACCATTTTGCTATATGCAAGATAAGGAATGGTGGTTTCTCATCTATTATCATAGATTGTTACCATGTTGCTATATGCAAGATAAGGAATGGTGGTTTCTCATCTATTCTCATAGATTCTTACCTTCCATTTGCAATAGCATTGGAGAAATAGCTTAGAGATAACAGCCCATGTCTCACTACGAATATATGGTAGCTCACATCTCTCCACAAAGAGAGCCCTCACTCTCTTCTAAAAACAATCAATGTTGGATTAAGCCCTAGGCAACCTAGGCAGATGCCTAGGGTGCAAGCATCTAAGGGGCACCTATTATATTTAGAGTTTTATTGATATTGAAAATTCACGAGTTTCTAAATTCAAGATTTAATATTCATGATTCAAGGAGACGAGAAACATGTAGGCTGCTAGGAAATGATTAATATGTTGTTATACGCAATTAGTTATATGTAAGGTTTTAAAATTAACCCACTTGGGAGTGATCGGACTTTGTGCTTTTGCAGAGGTGGGTAATGAAAGAAGCCATGTTTAATTAAGAAGGACATTAAACGGCCAAGTAGCCAAAGAAATATTGCTTCCGGGAACCATAAAATGTAAAAACCAACCCAAGCACGAAAAATAAGCACAACAAAATATATAGATTAGAAAATTATGAGTCCTACTCTATAGCATTGATACTCCACCCATGCCTTTGGGGACTTTTGTCACATTAACGGTGAATTTTATGCCTAGATACTTTCTCACGTTATATTCATTGACCCATGTACCTGCATAAACATATAATGTATGTAGATATGCGGTGTTTTCTTTCAATTTTTAGGTGAGACATGAAAGTTGTAAGTTTTGACATTCACGGTGACAAATAAGTCTCGTGCATTTGAAAATTACAGAGTTGCTCAAGAAATAAATATTAGTGAGGGAAGACGATATACATGTCAAGAAGGGGCTCTCCATATACAAATGCTACAACGTTTTAATTGGTTAATATTATGTGCCAACTCTTCCAAGCTAGTACCAAGCAAATTTAGCTTGGAGTCATAGTTCCCACATCTACAATAAATTTAAATAATAATACTAATGTTTTCCATGCATGTAAGTCTATTATAAATCTGGTTAGAAGTCTGATGTAAAGTAAAAAAATATGTCAAAGTCATAATATCATCCACCATCCAACTCTACATTGAGGTGTGAATCAAAACGACTTAAGAAAAATATTATATATGGACATAGCAGCTTTAGAACAATATTGCATATAGAAGCTATGGCTTTAGGTTTCATGATGAACCATGCATTAGAATCATAAAGTGAATTAATTCTGCCACGTATTCAATATCAAGGCTACTTGATTGCTATTTTTTATCAGGCCATGTAGGTTGGAAAACAATCAATACTTGGACCTTCCCAACAAAAGGAAGTGCATCTAAATTGGCCATTTTTGTGGGAAAACCAACGTGAGAATCAATTTTGAATGTCCACTGTATAATATTTTTATAAAATGAGAGGGGCTATTGGCTCTAAATATTGCCTAGGGTACTCGGAATTTTTAATTTGGCCCTACTCAAAAATAGTCATACATATCTCCCATATCAATGAATCAGTAAATTATCTTGTTCATAGTTCATTTTGCCACTTCTTCAATATTATCTTCTGATTCAATTTTATAATTAAAATGGATTCCATCTATTACACATTAATTTCACAATTTAGTGTGTTGTCCATTGATATTGTTTGAATTCCCGCCATATTGTTTGAATTCCCCGCCGTGTTGGAATTAAAATTCACATATAAAGTACCAAGCCACACATCATGGCAACCCCCGTTGCATATGATTATATAGAGAAATGGGCTTTTGCTATTTATGGAGCAACAATCCATCAAGAAATAGAAAAAAAAAAAAGCTCATTAAACTGAACAGGATAAAACCAAACTTTGCTTAATAGAACATGCACACCATGACCCACCACATACGCCAAATTTGTTATAAATTTTTACATTGATGTCTGATTGACCCTGTGGTATTATTTAGTAATGTGGAACTCCAATGTAATTTGAATTTCGAATATTTGTTGCAAGGAGGTGTTCTAGACCTGGATCAAAAGCTCCTTGGGAAAAGCCTATAAGTATAAACATAGAAAATATGTAACTTTTCAAAAACAAATCAGACTAACAATATTGTACGAGTGACAGATTAGAATATTGTTCAAATGAATCAAGTAGTTAATTTTTATATTTAAATAAGGATATACATATTTCAGCATCCAAGTAAAAGTGATCAATAATATGTAATATTAGTTGTGTTAAATCGTTACAGAAATTGGTTTCCCTTTTTGCACTAAAAACCATAGACATTGTTTACGGGCATAGATATACTTTCCGCATATTATAAATATTGGCGTGCCAAGTGAAAAGGTCCACAAAAACTTGGATACCCGTGAATTGTGCCACAAACCTTGACCTGATCATGTGTCTTTAATGCAAAAAGAAAATGAAAAGGATATCTCTCCAACTTGGTCATTCATAATCAGTGGTGCTGCAGATCATCCTCAATATGGTTAAAAGTTTTTTTAACTACGTTCTACAAGAGTTCCCTCATGGTCGTTGCAAATCTTTAGGGAAAATTTTACTTCGACTACTTGAACCATAAGTAGCAAAGAGTATGTCATGGTCCCAAAATTCAACCACCATTGCTAAGAAAGTTGTATATGAGTATTTCCTTGACCAACTTATGCAAATCACCCAATCACCTCATTTAACTCCATCAAAGGATGCATCATTAATGCTTAATGATGTGATATATTAATAAACTCTCATAAATTATTAAAAAGTTATAACATGCTATTTAATTACATTTGAGCTCCTTAATTCATTTCTAGAAGCTTCCCAAAAGATTCCAAATTGTTACAGAGCATGTCCCACAAACATATTGAGCATCCCATACACCAACTAAAACAGCCACCTCCATGCACTGCCATAACGTCCATAGCAAGTGATCAGTGTTTCCATTAAAGAATCAAAAGGCACATAAAAATAAAGATTCCCTAAAATTGATATCCATTTGAGCTCTAGAAGATCTTTGTCATCTTTGAAATTTGTGAGTTCATGATGCCACCGTTTTCTCATTAAAAATTTCCAACTTAGAATACATGTTCCTCAACAAGCACTAATACTATTGACAATGATCAGAGATTGAGAAAACTCCCAATTCTTCCAAAAACAACAGTGTGCACAATAAAATTGTTACATACCATTTTGTGGAGTTTACAGTCAGTAAGATGCCAATCAGTTTTGATGAAAAATATATGCTTAAACTGATTGAACATACACGATGGAGAAGACCGACATGTAAAAACAAGCTTCAAAGATTTGATTTTTAGGTGTGTCTACATATCAAACTATCATGCTGGAGATTAAGAAACCAATAATTGAATGAAGTGGGCATACATCCAATTCATTTTACACTATGAAACCAATAGTTGAATGAAGTAGGCGTACATCCAATTCATTTTACAAAAAGTTCAGTTCATGTACAAAATTGAAAGTTCAAAAACCTATAAAATCTAGCCTAATTACAATAACATGTAATGTGCTAAAAGGGTTATATTATGTAATTCCATCAAAGAATTAAAAGGCATATAAAATATAAAGACACCCTAAAATTGATATCCATTTCAGCTCTAGAAGATCTGACTTTTTACAGTTTTCTCATAAAAGATTTCCAACTTAAAATACACATCCCTCCACAAACACTAATACTACTGACAGTGATCAGAGATTGGAAAAGCTTTCAATTCTTTCAAAAACAACACATTGTGCACAATATAATTGTTACGTACCATTTTGTGGAGTTTACGGTCCATAAAATGGCAATCAGTTTTAATGAAAAATATATACTGAAAGTTGAAACTGATTTAACATACACGAATGGAGAAGCCCAACATTTACAAACAAACTTCATAGATCGATTTTTAAGTATCTCTACATATCAAACTATCATGCCAGATATTAAGAAACTGATAGTTCAATTAAGTACGCGTACATCCAATTCATTTTACAAAAAATCAGTTCATCTACAAAATTGAAAGTTCAAAAAACCTATAAAATCTAGCCTAATTACAATAACATGTAATGTGCTAAAAGGGTTATATTATGTAATGGCTAACTTGTGACTTACTTTGATTAAGGAAAATTTATGCTTTTCATTGATGTATTTAGCACTAGTTTGAATAATTTCAGAGGTTCCATACAAACAAACATTTGCCAAACAAGACATTAAGATGCAACGTAAAAATAGAAACAGCTTCGGGACACCTTGCCTTGCTATATAAAAATGCTTTATTTTACAATAGAGTATTTATTAGACATTCATATACTTTTTCTCCCCAGAGAATAAGCTTAAAATTCAAGCAACAGTCAATTAGAAATAGCCAGTCCACTGCACAGTTTTTCTTCAAATCCTTTATGATGGTCTCAATTGTGTGCCTTCCAGACTTTTGAGTGGTCCGCTATTTCTTTATAGAACAATCATTAGCATTCATATCATTATAGTTTTGTAAAGTCATTCATGTGTATGCATATTATGTAGCACTCGTATATGTTTTGTTTATGAGAAATATTTTAGATGAGAATTTGTTTTTCTGTAGCTATTCTAAGTTACCCATCTGTTTTGGCTATGGGTTTGAATACAGTAAATTAGGTTCACCGGTATGGCAATTGTTTTACCCTACGTATGGCTTGGGTACGTCCATACAAATATATATATTCTAGCCTAATAAACAGGAATAACCACATAGCATGCATAGAATAAACAAAATAACTATAAAAACAGTACTGATAAATTGATAATGCTAAATGTTATGATAAATACTAATTATTAATAAAAATTAGAACCCATCATCATATCGCTCTTGGTATAATGAGAGGCAAGTGTTGTTTCATGTTATCGGTTTGAATTTTTAGCAATTTTTGGGGTTTGTAAGTGTGTTGTTTTTGCTTTTTTCATTACTTTTAAGTCTAATTGTGAAAAAAATAAAAAATAAAAAGTAGTCAACAGCAAATGTTATGATAAATACTAATTATTAAATCAAAATTAGAACCCGTCATCTTATTGCTCTTGGCATAATGAGAGGCAAGCGTTGTTTTATGTTATCATTTTAAATTTTTTGCAACTTTTAGAGTTTCAAGCGTGTTGTTTTTGCTTTTTCATTTCTTTTAAGCCTAACTGTGAAAAATAAATTATTGTATAAACAGGCAAAAGGGTTCACCCCGGGAACCCAGGGTTCTTCACCAGCGGAACCCGTCCATACCTGGACTGTCCTGGACATACCAGGGGCAACCCCACATGTGTTCTTCACCAGCGGAACCCGTCCATACCTCGACTGTCCTGGACGTACCAGGGACAACCCCACATGTGAATAGCACCAATACCCAAACCAGATACATCCCGGACTCGCACCGAGTGCAGTGATGGAAGCTAATCAGTAACATACCAGGGGCAACCCCACATGTGAATAGCACCAATACCCAAACCAGATACATCCCGGACTCGTACCGAGTGCGGTGATGGAAGCTAATCAGTAACATACCCTAGCATTGAAATAACTATTTTTACACCCTAGGAGCTCTGCACTCTTGTGCTACAAAAATTGAAATGGCCTTGATCATCTTACATCAAGAAAATCCATATGTATACTAAAAGCTAAAATAAGTATATATTCATGCACCCAAAACTGAAAACATTTTCCTGGACAAAATCCAGCAAACTGCCTATTTTCAAAAAGAAGCCAAAAAGTGGTTCTTACTTCTTGCATAAAAATTGAAACAAAATTTGAAACCATGAAATCAAAATATTCTGCTATAATTGAAATACAACCAAAGTAGAAAGATGAATGACAATTCTTCTGAATAGTGAAGTATAATATTTCTATGTAATCTCCTTACACAATATGAGCCAGGGAATGTTTTCTCACAATATAAGCTGATGGGATGTTGGCCTCCAAAACAAGGCAAACATAATGTTCAAGTGTGGACACCTAATTAGGATCAAAGCGAAACTGCCTCACTTAACAAGTACTATGTCTATATTTGCAATACATGCAAATGAAAATCCGTGATCAAGTGTGGACACCTAATTAGGATCAAAGCAAAACTGCCTCACTTAACAAGTACTATGTCTATATTTGCAATACATGCAAATGAAAATCCGTGATCCACATGAAATATTTGGCAGACTGATTTAAACAGAAATACTACATCAAAACAGACAACGTGATGCCATTTGAACTCATAACATGAGTATCATTCAAAACTTAATTAGTGTTACGATAGTCAAACTCAAACTTAAAAATCACAATATTAGACATAATTTATAAATATCAACCATCACATGATGAGAGAATCAGGTACAAAACCATCTTACCTGAGTTGAGAACGTAACTCTCATCCATGCATTCAAAGCACCTGTGTATAGATTTAGCTTTTCTTTCCACCTTTATTGCCTTTAGTACCAAACGAACTCATTATAGACTGCTGCTTAGCTCTTACTTCCAACATACTTTTAGCTCGAAGAAGTGCTGCTTGCTTTTGGCGATAACTGCGACTTCTTCGCTGGCTGTGCCATAATAAAGTAGTAATGAGTACAATAGACACTGAAATAATAAGAAGGTATGGGAAACCTGTGCCAGCATAAGCTTGAAAAGCAAAATCTTGTAGACACGATAAAGGTCTTCAAAAGCAAAGTACATTTTTAAATCAAACTTCTCATAAACCTTGTGGTAACTGATTATGTGTACACTTTTTAAATCGTGCTTCTAGCAAACCTTATGTTGACTCGTTAGGGTAGTAGGATGGTTGTAAATGTCCACCACTCTAGCATGTCAGGTTGATAACAGAAGTAGTAACAAAAGTGCAATAAATGCAATAGTTATCATCAGAATAGTATGGAAAATACTTCACATGAAGCCCATGGAGCGAATTTTGTAAAACGTTATACAGAGGATTACACTGACATACTTATCATATGAAGGAGCTGGAAATATTTAACATTGCATGCATTTCGTAACATTATCTGGAATTCATCCTCACAGTTAACAGAACTTAAATATTTTTACAGAGCAAAACAAAACCATGTGAAAAAAAAATTATGCAACATTGCAAAAACAAAACCCTAAATGGAACTTCCCATTTGAGAAACAAAATGTGCAGCATCCATGTAAAGCTGTCATATCTTTCTAAGTGACCTTACATAATGACATTGAGCTGTAAACTAAGCTGTAGGCTTCTTTGCGATTGGCACACAAGAAATTTGACTCTAAGCACACTAGTCATTCAGACTGCTACATGCATAATGGAAGCGAAGATGGGAAATCTTTGCCTCAATAGAATCACTAACATAATACCTCCATAGGAAAGCTTTTCCAATCACAAAACTCATAAAAAGCTTCAACCAATTCTGCTCACCGTCAACATTCATCAGACAAAAAGTTCACATATACATCTCAAAACCCTACAATGAAAGCCACAAATTAATAAATTATCCAAAAGAAGCTCAAATAACACAAGTTCCTCCTTCCACAAATGTGACATGGGAGCACGAACTTCCTTCCCGACTACCAAATTAATTATAAGAAAAACAATCCCGTGTTCTGAAGGTTTTGGAATAGCCCCACGCCATAGCATCATCATAGAACAATGTAAGAACTTTCATTAACCATGAACACAACAATGGCCTCAAATGCACAAGAAAATAGATCACAGCCACTCACTAATTAAATAGATAGAAGCTGATATAGGAGTTCAATAGATTTTGAACCCTTTAAGATGAGCAATACCAATAACACATGATGATCATAATGAACTTTTGTACATATCTATGTTGCCAGGAAATGGAAATGGATCCGAAAAACAGAAACACGGATTTTCAAAAAACCCTGGATACAAAACAGCATGGAAACATTCGTACAATATATTATAAAAATGTATAAATATAAAAATATGTATTAAAAAATACGTAATACCCATTTCTAGTCCATAAAAGACAAAACACTTATATACTATACATGAAAATTCAAAACATTCAACATACTTAACATTTTACATGTTCATGAATCATGTGACATGCAAAATTTATATAAAAGCACAAAGAATGGCCAAAGAATATTGTTGTTTATATAAAAGCACAAAGAATATATTATATAACCAAAAGTCTTTCTTGTTATACATAAAATAAACAAAATGTTGTGATATACAATTTTTTTCTATAGACAAAATGCCTTTATGGGATGCAAGGTAAAGGACCACAATCATTAAAATGTTGTGATATACAAAAAAATCCCGAAGATGAATCTGGACAGGATTTATTTTTTTCTGTAGACAAAATGCCTTTACAGGATGCAAGGGGAAGGAATGCAATCATTAAAATGTTGTGACATACAAAAAAATGATAAATCTATACATGAAAAACCTGAAGGGGGTGTGATGTCAAGGACTGCAATCTATCTTTTTTTGCTGTTTTAAATAACCTGTGCCACCAGATAGAAACAGAACTCCTTTCCATGCCATTTCTGGCGTATTAAGTACACAAGAATCAAACCGGGTATGTTTCTGCGCAGAAACAGCAGGAGGTAGGCCTTTCAGTGCAACATAAGTACATATGAATAGAGACTTGTCCAGAAACCATTGGTTGGCCTACAACAGAACCATTAGCAAAACCCACAACTCACACAACCAAAAAGAATATTCACGGAGAGCTTACTGAAATCAAGTTGAAAGTAGAAGGATTTAAGTGGAAATAGATCCTACTCTAGAAATCATGCCTGCACTGTAAGAAATTCCAGCAAACAAGGGCATGTAGATGCCAATTGCCCTCTTCTTAAGAGTTTCCTTCTCTAAGGTCCACATGGAAAAGATCCATCTTGTCGGGTAAAGGAAAAAAAAACGAGGTAAAGCTTGGCAGAAGAAAGGCATAACGTAGCCTGATAAACATGGATCCAGCAAAAGATCTATATCTCTTTGAGGAAACAGAAACGAACCCTTACAATGAGGAACATGAAGAGGAATGTCCAAAGAAAGCTGTTTGGGAGGACTATGAAATGGGGAACACAGGTTTGTATGAAAGCAACCAATGTGGAGGAGTATATTCACATTGAAGTTGACGTTTTGGGAGCAAGACCATGATTCTACCTCTGATGATATTGAAGCTGGAGATGAAATCCTGACATCAACCTGATTCTCAGAATCAAGAAGAGAGAAAAGAACTGCAAAGTAAAAATGAGGTGAAGGTCATGAACCTGATTCTCAGAATCAAGAAGAGAGAGAAAACTGCGAAATAAAAATGAGGTGAATGTATCTGTTAAATGAAATGAAATTATATGATCTATGGTTCTCTTGAGTTGGGCCTTAAGGTAATGGCAAGCGTTCTCCTTATAAGCTTGTAAGTTTGTAACTGGTATTAATTGATATGGTTGTTTTTTTCCTTTTTGCCTGTAAAAGGAAAGATCCCCTTATCACTAGTCATAACAGCATTAAGTATAAAACCCCGCATATCCCTTAAATACATTGCATGATGCCTCTCAAAACATGCTTTTCCTTCAAAGCATGGAAAATTCTAAATATTTTTGCAACACTTGCCCATTTTCCTCCTTATCATATTTTGGTGGTTGTACAAAGAAAAGAAAAGGTGCAAATATTTCTTTTATACAAATGATCATATAACACATGCATCTGTGAAATAGATGCTGATAGGTACATATGCCCAGGGACACACACATCATTTATAATAGCAATTCAAAATATTTCTATATATTTATTACAAGTCCCCTTTGCTTGAGATGCTTCGACATCAAAGTATAGAGAGAGATGGATGTGAGTTTCATGAAAAATTGATTCTCACAAGATGTCTCACCTAGTGGTAAATTCTTCCACCTGATTAAATAATCAATGATGTGTCTGGAACACGGATTCCTTGTATAAGTTTTGAGAACACCTTCAACTTTAAGCACAAGTTTTCAACGTATCATCTAGGGATGATAACTCGGTTTGAACAGGACCATACATACAATTTCTTCTTAAGACAAAATACATGAGATGCATTCTGGATGTGACTTGATCTTGGTAATTTCAATGCATGACCTACAAGACCAATGTTCTATGTTCTTACCACTCCAGAATGGTCCATAAAATTCAGGTGGTAATTTCAAGCTTCAACCACTACTTCAATGAAAGTATGCTTTTGTGGTTGAAGATGTATAAAGACCTAGTTTCCTTCAAATTATTGTTCTATTCAGTGTTGGTCAACTTTTTGCTTCATGCAATTGCAAGCACATCCGAGTTTCCCTTAATGATGTGGATTATATTTTGAGATTCTTCCAGATTTTAACTGCTGGTACTTCGATACTTGCACTAGTAACAGTATTGGTGGTTTATACCTGTAAAGGGAAGAAAATGGAAGCATCTTGACGGACATATGGTAAGAGGTGCTATACCACAATTTTGCAAGGTACAACCACCTAAACTATTGGTTCTGTTTATCGGAGGCAAAAAACAACAGATCCTTGTAAGTACTTGTTTACAACTTGTATCTGAGTATCAGTCTGTGGATGGTACAAAGAATTTGTGGTAAAAATGCATCAAATTGTAAGTTGCTTGTAAGAAGAGGGTCTCAGTTAAACACAATAATTTTAGGAAATATGTGTATAAAAATTTCACGATGTGGGACATATCACATGGTTTCTTTGTTGCCAAGACGTGAGCATATTTAGTTGGATGGTCTATCACAACAGAAAATATATTTTTTCCTTCCCCAGAGAGTAAGCCATCAATGAAGTCCATAAAAATCTCTTCCCAGTTCTAGCTGGCAATGTGCAATGATTGTAGTAAGCCTATATGCAGTATGCACTAGTCTCACAATTTGCAACATACTCCTTTTTATATGTGGATTTAGATTGCTCTATTCACTCAATTTTTGAGTCTCATACATGAGGGGTCTGCATTCCTTCATAAGAACTGCTTCAAGGCCATGGACAAATGCGTCAAATCCTATTACAAAGGTTTTTCTAGAGTCAATGGTTCCTAATATTGGAGCAGTCATCATGACAACCTTAAGTTACAAAAAAACCAACATATAATCGATTATCTTCAAGAATCTACTATAGCCTATCAACATATTGAATGTAACTATCCCAATCTCTGATCTAGAGAAGGATTTCATCAAAGAAGACTGATGCAAAATTTTGGAAGTAGTGGCAGAATATTGTGTTTGTAAGGCCCTGAATGGTTGCAGGAGTGTTTGCCCGCACAAAAGGCATGACCACACCTCATACTTGCATGAAGGTGGATCGTTGTCCGAGTACCTACTTTAGATGAAATACCTTCAAGACTAGTTATCTTTCATCAACAAAAAGGTGGACGATGATGATATCGTGGCTCTGGTTCCGAACTTCTTACCTTCCTCGTATGAGTCATTTGTGGAGGCACTCCATTTAATGGATGAGAGTCAAACTTTCATGTTTGACAAGGTGAGTTCCTACCTGTTGAAAAAGGGAGTGGAGACAAATTCAGGCATAATCTAGTTGTGACCAATCAAAGAATGCTCTTGTCACACAGTCAAAAGGAAAGTGGAGACGTCATTTTGGTGAGTCCTCCACTTGGTATCAGGTCACATGCTATTACTGTCACAAGGTTGGGCACCTTAAGAAGGATTGTCGGAAGCGGAAGTATGATCTTTCGCAATAGAACAAAAAGCCATGTGATGAGGAACATGTGGCAGCAATTTGCAGAAGAACAAGATTCGGATGACGGCATGCTCTTTATTGTCTTACGACATCATGCTTGCATGACAATGGTACTAGTTGCTAGATCATTGACTCTGGTGCATCCGCACACTTTTCATGTCGCAGGGACTGGTATGTTTCATTTACTGCAAATATATGTTTTGAATTAGTAGTACTAGCTGATGGAGAATCACTATGATAGAAAAGATAGGAGATATATGCATTGTATTGAATAATGTTCATAAATTGTTGGTACGGAATGTTAGATATGTACCTTCTTTACAAAAAAAAATTCTATCTATTCGTCAATTAATTGAAAATCTCAATATTTTTGTGGCTTTCTGTGGGAAGAAGTGTGTTGTCTTTGATGTGAAACAGAGACGGATGATTGCCCTTGGTATTGGGCAAGGTGGCCAATATCGGCTTGTTGATCCTGCTATGATCAACATGAATGCACGTGTGGAGGACAGCTCCACCATACAAGATATACGCGGCTGACATGCCTTGGCAGCCTTCACAGGATGGATTTCCTCATTCTGAAGAACAATTTGTTGTGGATGGAGACTCCACTATTCCAGATGCACCTACAAAGTGCATGGTGAGATGGCATGCCAAGCCACTCACTCAGAGGTACTTGCTCGAAGGACAATAGAGCGTGAACAGTTTGCTCATTGTGTTGTGAAAGACCTTTCCCAATAGAGGGGGATAAATGAGCAAACAAATAAGACAAAGGAGTTGGTTCTCACTCCTACTACAGAGATGGTTAAGGAGTTGGTTCTCACTCCTACTACGAGAGATGGTTATTTCTCTCACTACGATGGAGATGCTTGTTTCTCCTACTATTGTGGAGTTGGTTCTAACTCCTACTACACAGATGGTCACATTTCTCTTTTGGATGAGCACTACATGGTGTTGCAAGGACACGGTCAAGGTGACTTTGATTGCAGGCTAATTGAGTCTCTGTATAGACTCCAGCAAGCTACACAAGCTTGGAACAAATTTCTCACTCCACCTCTCCGAGTTTCTGATTCCAACACTCTGGAGATGGGGGTGACACTCTCAAGTCTCAACCATTGATGATTCATCACTAGTCAATGAATCACGTAACGAAGAATCAATGGACCACTTGCCATATCTTTGTTCACATGACTAGATTCTTGTTTTGCGGTCCTTTTCCATTCGACAACCGCAACACAACAATGGACTACTGATTTCGAAGTACCACCTATGGCACAATCTATAGATCTAATGACTAAACATATGGGCTTTAGGACATTTGTAAAATTTCAGGACAAACTTGGTATTGTTTCCAGTTTAGTCATTAAGTGGGTGTGTTGAATATTTATACTAATAATAATCGGTTAGACAGTTGAGAACTGCCTCCAACTGAAAATTGTTTATAACCACCTCTTCATAATAAATATAATCTTCTTGTGTCCATTCCAGCAATGCTTACTAACAATATTTGGGGAGTTGAGTTGAGTGGCATGATTTATTTCTCATTTGGGAGGAATCCCTTCGAGGGATCTTTGAAATCCTACAATGTCACCGATAGACTTCTTGTAATTGGTGCTTCAATATTGATTCGTTGAATTCTTCAACCAGTTTGAGGGCACAACATCTAGTGATGATTCCGCTAGCACCCTTTTTGACTTCATAGATGTGATTTCATGGAAGTAGAATAAACCCGTTCAATTGATTTCTCAACAATCTTGATAAAAATTTGACTAAAGTTCCTTAAAGATTTATGGCAAATATCACTAACATTTATAGCCATTGAACACTCAATACCCCTATGGAAATTAATCAAATTGGTGTGGTAAAGTAATTCCCCATGGATAGCCTTATGATGTGACCTAACACCGCAATTAATACGTTGTTGTCTATATGACATCCAAGCTTTTGATCGGCTACGCAAAACAATTGAGCCTCTCAATTAATTCCATGTCACTAAAGTTTGCAAATTCCTCCATAATCAAAGAGAGAAATCGCCCTTTGCTTCTTAATGTTGCCCTGGATTTTCAATGTGATGCAAGAGCATCTAGGTTCACAAGCAATCTTACATCGCCCAAAAACAGTTGGAATAAACAGTTTGTGTGGATTTGGATGTTTGGTTTGGTTGGGTTACTTGCAAATCACCGCAATAGGATTGCAGTCTCTTTATGAAGCTCAGACACTCAACCAAAGTCGGCGCACATCCTTATTTAGTGGCACCATGCAGAACTTGTTGGCACAATGTTGGATCTTTGAGGATCCTACAGAATGCTCTAAAATGCCACTAACCCGCGCCATGCATATGAATTTTACACAGATTTGGTATGTGGCACAAGGCTTGAAACATGGCTAAAGCCTATAACGAATGCGCAGAAGGCTGCAATGTAGTATGATGTCTTGCATCAAGAACGGGAGGCCTTGGCAGACTCCACTGATTGCACAACACTCATACACTTGGTGCAGAGCAATATAATTGTGTATAAGGTTTCAAAATTACTGCAGGCCGAGGAAAGCTTTACACTCCTATGCACCAACGCATGTCTTGATTTATGACTCATATTATACCCGTGCATTAGTCTAGATGGTGTGCACCTATCAGTGAATCCACGAAAGAAACAGAAGTGGTCGGATCATGACAGAAGTTGCATCGTCACTGACAGGCAGTTGTGGCATAGCAGTCAGAAGTTGAAGGGCCTCGGTGTAATGTCAGTCACCAGACACGCGGAAGTTGAATTGTCGGTAACTGTTGTAACCATCACACTTTGTTTTGCCTTTATTTGTTGTTTAAAAGCCATAGGGACAGGGCATTCAAACCAGAAGAAGGAAACAGTTCAAAGAGGGAGCCATTGGAGAGCTGTGAGCAAAGATCTAGTGCAGATCTAAGGGAAGGGTACTGTGGGATTAAATCACATCCACGACTGGACTGGGAAATGTTGTAAGAGTGTTTTGTAGCCTTGACACGCATCGAGAGTTGTTGAGTTTGCATGCTATAACCTCTCAATAAGAGAGGTAAAGAAAAGTTGTTTTCCATTTAATTGCAAGACTGTGTGGATGTCCATTATTGTCTGTGAATTTGTGCACTACGCGGTCTAAGGTTGTCCTTCATTGGACCTCCCAACCATGACTATCGTTTGGTATCAGAGCGGGTAACAACTTTGGGGCAAGTGAGAAAAGAATTGTTCTCCACTTGCATGGGTGGGTAAAGAACTGAGGATGAATCCTCCTTTGAGTGTACAATAGGAAGAGGGTGTTTTAGCTGAGTGTACGTGACTTTGTTGAGAGGAAAAATCTTGTTGAAAGCTTGAGAAGAAGCATAACTGCATAGGATTGCAGCAGTAAGCTTGGGTTGGGATGCCTCCAAGAAGAATGGCGGGTAAAGCGGGTGCAGTGGCTGCCAATGTGGCAGGAAGACTTGAACACATTGTAGAGATATAGTGAACAATGCAGAGAAGATTGATTGTTGTTGAAGAGGATAGAATAAGGGGGTCCGTCCCAAGGGATGGACTGAGTGGCAGAAAAGATGAGGGATTGGGAGTAAGATATGTGGGGCCAGCAACTAAGCGGTGGGATGAGGGAGAAGATAGGATTGTGAAAGCCATATCGAAGATTGGAAGAGGGGCAAGGATGCAGGTTCCAAGTTTTACATGAACTTTGAACCCAAATGAGCTGATTGATTGACTCTCGGAGATGGAAGAGAATTTCGAGTTTGATGAGGTAGTCGATAGTGCAGAAAGTAAAGGAGCTGATTGATTGACTCTTGGAGATGGAAGAGAATTTTGAGTTTGATGAGGTAGTTGATCTGCAGAAAGTAAAGCTAGCACAAACAAAGCTCAAAGGGGCATACAACCCTATGGTGGAAGGAAGTGCAGCTTGAGAGGAATGGAAAGGGTGAAGATAAGATTACCCATTGGGAAAGAATGGTTGCCAAGTTGAAGGGAAAATTACTACCCACAAATGACCACATGTATTTGTTGAAGAGGCTCAAAACTTGAGGCAGAAGGAGCTAAGTGTTTAGGACTACACGGAGGAGTTCCACAAGATCACAATCTCAGTTGGGCATAGTGAAATGGATCAAGAGAAGGTGGCACGGTATATAAATGGGCTCCGATTAAACACCCAGGATGAGATCAGCATGGTGACGCTGCATATTGTGGAGAAAGCATATAAATATGCTTTAAGGGTGGAAGAAAAGTTGTTGCACAGACAACCAAGTGCGTTGAGAGGGGAAGGAGGCTCAGCAGTGATAAAGAGCAGCCTTCCTACAAGCACAACCAGCAATGGAGTGCGGAAGGTGCTAGCACTGCGCAAGTGCGGCCAACCTGAGGATGATCTACTTCGGAAATAGGAAGCAGTTGTAACAAGAGGGGAAAAGGAAGATCATTAAATGGAACATGCTTTAGGTGTGGAGAAGTTGGTCACCATGCTTGAGTGCTCTCATGCACATTGTAGCAGTGAGAAGCAGAGAAGTGAGAGTGGTTCGCATGTCCTATAAGAGGATGCAGAATCCATAGCATCACCAATACATGTAATGTCCCCTTTTCAGAATTAATTGATTTTGGATACCCGAGGCCTATTCTTTTTGTTTCCCATAGGCTACGGGGAATTAATGAGGGAAATAAATTGAATTTAAGTGATTCAAGGGTACTTTTATATTTTAATTGGAAAAAAACACTTAAATTATATTTTAGTAAGTGTGGCCAAAAAATAGAAGTGGAATAAAATATTATATTTCCAATATGGGGCGAAAAGCAGAAGTGAGTGCTTGAGGAATAAAATAATAATAAACTAATCAATTTCCAATTTGGGGCGCCAAAGGTAGAAGTGTTTGCATGAGCATCAAATTTGTATTTTTAGGATGGAGCGCCAACCTTGGATATGCCAATAAAATAATTTTTAATTGTTTTTAGCATGCATGAAACTCTTAAGGTGGTGCCATCCTTTGGGATCAATAAGAGAAATAAAGATAAGCTGTTGTTTTCCAATTGGTTGCAGGACAGTGTGAATGCCCATTATTGAATGTGAATAGGTGGACTGCACGATCTAAGTTTGTCTTTCATTGGACCCCATAACCGTGATTGCATCACAAAGCATGCACGAAGTCCGCTGGATGTTTCTTATTCTTCTATTGGTCGTGTTCTTGTGTATCATCAAAAATGAATAGCTTTTCTCGAATCCTTCCTCCACACATATTTGCATTTAAAACATAATCCTTATGTTTTCATTTTGTAATATTCCTTGGTAGTTATCTTCTTCATTCATTTATGATACATATTTTGTTTTTCGTTAGTTGGAGCTGAAATTACAAGTGTCTCGATCCTTTGAGTGAAATTCTTGTTTATTTATTTCAGATATAACCCCCTTTTGTCTTGGTTTTGTTTTTGTCTCCTAATAATTTCAATTGTACCCTCTAACTCAATATTTTCTTTTGTGTTTGTTGACAACATTCATTGACATAGAGCGAAATTCAGCTTTAGGCCCATCAATCCCTTTGATCGTTGCAGATAATATATGACATGCTATTGTAAATGCAACCTAGTCTAAAATGAATTTTGCATCCAAGAAAAGATAACAGACACCACACAAATAGCAATCACAATGCATGCTAGGACTTCATGTCCTACCTGTTTTGCCTCGCCCACTTCTCTCTATTACCTCAAATAGAGGCATGAGGAAAGATGGGGAAGAAAAGACGTATGCGTCCTACTTGAATCTTACAGATTGTAGTGCCCTTTTGCTATGGCCCCTAAATTTAAGTCATATTAATCTTCCATAGCTTATGCTTTCTCTCTCCTCGCACATTATTAATTATATTCTATTATCTCCTAGAGTCTTTTCTTCTATTAGTTACTTGTACATGTCCACTCCTACTAGTCACTTGTATATCTATCCTATCGTGAGGGACAAGTGCTTGCCCGCCCTCCCCAAATTATTTTCTCTATTGGCAGAGTCTTATTTTCTACGTGGCGCACAAGGGCTCCTCTCCTATATTTTTCATGGCGATGTTGAAAGAGGCTTATGTCAATAATTGTGAAATTGAAATTGGGAAGTTGCCACCCTTCCATGCTGACTTGCTGCTTTCTACTACATATTGATGTTGCTGACAAGTCGTATCTAAGTATCATCTTGGTGCTTGAATACAAACTCTTTTGTTTGAAATTCTGATGCCTTCTATTTGATGAGTTAATTTTCTACTAATTTCTTTAATAGTTATTAATAGTAATCTTTCTACTGTCATGTCTTAAGTCCTATTCTACTAATAAAGTTGTACTATTCATGTCTGCTATGTTATTGAATACAAAATCTATTGCTAAAAATTGGTTATGTTTGTTATTCTCTATACCAATTTTGCAGTATCTTGTTTCAACTCTCACCGCTTGTGTTACTTTCCTTGCCAATGGTTTCACTGTAAATTGTGGGTTCCACGGTTCAATTGGTAGGAGTCAAATGTTTTAGCTTTTTTCCCAATAAGGTCTTCCCAAGTCAGCTTAACAGAAATACCCAATTGGAAGTTGCAAAATGTCTTTCTTGTTTCATCCAGTCTCTGATAGATCTTCCGTAGTGCAGAACCTTGACAATTTGCCGGATTCACGACTCAGATTTATCTGAAATTTCTCCAGAATGTAGAACTCAAGCATGCAGTCATTTCTTCCTTCCTTCTTCAGTACTCGTCCTATGTCAAGGCTGCAGTTTTCAATGACCTTGGAAACTGTGTAAGAATTAATGATTTCAGATTGCCTCAAAAGTTGCCAGCAGTTAGATATCATCCTATGGATCAATTAGTCTGTCTACGGGCAGGTATAATTCAAATTCCTAACAGAACTTTTTAGCCATCTCGTTTTCTTTCCAAACAAATGGGTTGTGGAATCAATCTCTTCTTTTCTGAGAAGATAAATTTCTTAGGCTTGCAGCACCTTTCTCTTTTATTCTTAGACATAAATCCTCACATTTTTGAGTTATTTTCTTGGACAAGATTAAAACCTCTGATACCATTTGATAAGAACATTAATAACTGAAGAAATTTTATAGCTTGCTCTAGAATAACCAAGGTTGTAGGTTCTGATACCATGCGGTAAGAACTAAGAACCTTCAGCTATAACCAAGAACAACCTGGCCTCTCCAAGGAATAGCTCAATAGATAGAGGTCGAATATAAAGAGTTGAATAAATATCTGACCCTTTGAGATGAACAATCTATAAATAGTAATAGCTATGGACAACACATGATGACCACCAAACACTTCCTACATTTTTCTATATGCAAAGAGTCATTCTAAAACCGCTAGTCAGCACACAACACAAAACCACAGGGCAACGCACAATTCACACATGGCCCATACATCTCCCTTCTCACTAGGCATATCAACAGGACCATAACAACATTATGTACTAGATACATCAACCCAAACACATACATCCCGTACAGCAATATTTCTTCGGACCATGCCAACACGAGAACCATCAAAGAAGTCCTTAAATTTGGATTACACAATTCCTTCTTGCTTGAGTTGTGGATACCAACTCGATGTGCCAACCAATCAATGAAGGTATCAGTGTTGTCAGTTGTCACTGCTACAACAGATATCTTCAATACATCTATCTGAAATCTACCAAGAGATATCAATCTCAGAGTCTTTATCTTGGATTTTTCATATACTACATTGATTAATGACTCCATTACCTTCTCTGCTAATTTTCTAGTTGCTGGTGACAAATGGTATCAATCTAGTCACATCACTGTGTCAGGCTCAAAATAATCTTTTTGGGAAAAGTAAATGAGCTCCAAACTCTACCGTATGGCCAATATATTACAATTGACTTCTCCAAGCAAAAAGGTTAAACTTCTAAGTGACGGTCAAATGGACGTCAAATTTAAGGCTGAAATTTCTCAATGACGGTCAGATGGATGTCAAATTTAAGGCTGAAAATGAACTTAACATGCTCACACCATTACATCTACCCATGCTGCCATTGTAGAATGCCTCTCGTGTAATTAACAAGAAAAATTGTCTTGCCTAGTTGACTGTGACTTAAGAGATCTTTTCCCAAAATGCCCACAACTTCAGCTTTGTTTGGTGCATGTAAAAGATTATTTAATTATAGTGGGCATAGTCCCAAAAGTTAGAAACATCACCAACATAAGATAGTAGCTAAATTGAGACTCCCGAGAGGGGGAAATAAAACTGAAAAGCAAAATACCGATGATTACAAAGCATGATACTGTATAAAGATGTTGCTCACATATGTCAATAAGTTTATAACATCTAGGTATATGTTTCAACCCCATGTGTATGTCCTCGCTTTTTTTTTTGCGGTGATTCCCCTTTGGGGTAACCTTTGACTTATAGATGTCGCGGCCAGAAGGGTATATCTTTCGTCGAATTGTATTGGGACATGCACATCCTTCTTGTCGAGTTGACATGCAATCAAGATTTGAATAATGACCTCTTGGGTCCATTCTAAATCACACTCTCATTTTCTCTTCTTGAATACGGGGGCCCGTTTTATTAAACTAGCATTTAGCATTGTGTCATGTTAAAAAAGCGAAAAGAGACATCGAGGAGCAGTGGCTTGAAGGAAGAGTTTATGACCTCTTGGGCATTCTTGTTAAACTAGCATTTAGCATTGTGAAGAGAGACATCAAGGAGGCTTGAAGGAAGGAGGAATTTGAGGAGGAATTTGAATCAGATTTGGAAGGTGGGATTGACTTGAGGAGGAAAAACCGGGTATTTTTCAAGTTTTTTTATTTGGCTAAAGAAAATGTTAATGTGATCAATGATCACGAATGATGTGTGCATTATGCACACATCATTCGTGATCATTGATCATGATGTCAATATGTATATTTAATTTAGTAATTTTAAAACTCTATGCTTAAAAAAATAAAAAAATGTAACATTTTCTTTGCGTTTTAAAATAAAAAACATATATTCTTTTTTTAAATTATAAATATCATCCAAACTCTGTGTATGCTCTCACCTCGCACCTATACGGTGACCTTGGTGATCAAAAGCAGAATAGGATGTGTAGGGTTTTTAAATTTAATTCTTTTTTGTTTTTTAAAAAAGTTTATTTTGTTTTTTTAAATTAAAAAAAAACTCTATGTATGCTCTCACCTCGCGCCTGAATGGTGACCTTGGTGATCAAAAGCAGAATAGGATGTGTAGGGTTTTTAAATTTAATTCTTTTTTGTTTTTTAAAAAAGTTTATTTTGTTTTTTTAAATTAAAAAATCCGAACTCTGTGTATGCTCTCACCTCGCGCCTGAACGGTGACCTTGGTGATCAAAAGCAGAATAGGATGTGTAGGGATTTTTAATTTAATTCTTTTTTGTTTTTTAAAAAAAGTTTATTTTGTTTTTAAATTAAAAAATCCGAACTCTGTGTATGCTCTCACCTCGCGCCTAAACGGTGAACTTGGTGATCAAAAGCAGAATAGGATATGTAGGGTGTGGTTCTATTTAATAATTTATTGTTATCTAAGTTTATGTTTTTATTTTTCAATGAAGGTTTGATTCAATGGCATCTAGTTCAGCTTCAGTGGGAGGGCATGGGGAAGGGGAAGAAAGCCAAAGTGGGGGTGTGGATCCTAGAGCTCCTCTTTGGAGACATGTGCAAATTGTGGAGAACCTTGTTGGCGGTGGCTCTCGAGTTTGGGTATGCCATCATTGCAATATACAATACAAATCCTCTTATACCCGACTCAAAGCTCATTTAATGGGGAAATCAGGAACGGGGATTAGAAAATGTAACAAGGTTGAACATAAACATATATTGGCATATATGAAAGAGCAAGAGGACGCTGATATGGAAGCTTCAAGAGCTAGATTTAAAACAGCTCCTTTGCAAAATAGGGGTTCACAAAAACCATGACCCATCAAACCATCCTTTTATCCAAGTTGCAGTTGAAACTCCAACAGAGGGAGAGCATTTGTCACGAAAGAGAATTTCCAAAGGCCCATTAGAGCAGGCATTTGCAAATGAGAAAAGGGATGTTGCTGATGAGTTGGTTGCTCGATGCATTTATGCATGTGGGCTGCCCTTCAATGTGTTGCGCTCACCTTATTGGCAACAAATGGTGAGAGGTATTAATGATGCACCGAAAGGGTATAAAAGCCCTAGTTATGAGAAGGTCAGAACCACATTGTTGGCGAAAGAAGTGGCCCATGTACATACTTCTTTGCAGCCAATTAGGGACTCATGGAAGGACTCAGGGGTATCTATCATTTCAGATGGATGGAAAGATGCCGAAATAGACCCCTAATCAACATTGTTGCAGTGTGCCCTAAAGGGCAATGTTCTTAAGGGCTATTGATTGTGAGGGTGAAGTGAAAGATGCTCAATTTATTGCTAATATTTTGATTGAGGCTATTGAGTCAGTGGGCCCTGCAAACGTTGTCCAAGTCATCACGGACAATGCCAAAAATTGTAGAGCAGCAGGGCTGATTGTTGAGGGGAGATATGAGCACATTTTTTGGACACCTTGTGCAGTACACTCCTTGAATTTGATGCTGCAGAAGATTGGAAAAATACCATGGATTGAGGAAGTTTATACAGAGGCAAATGAGATCCAAATGTTTATCACAAATCATCATATGTCCCAGGCTATCTTTAGGAGGTTCTCGACATTGGAGTTGCTGAAGGTAACCAAACAATTTCCTAGTTTCTAATTTTTATTTGCTAACTTTTTATGAAATATCAAATTATCAATTGAATTCCTTTTAATTTAATTTTTTTTTTTAATTAACTTGCTTTAATTTATTTTAATAGGTTGCTGAAACAAGATTTGCCTCTCACACGCTCGTCTTGAGACGACTTGTGAAGGTAAAGCAAGCCTTAAGGCTTATGGTGATTGATGATGTTTGGTCCGTGTGGAGGCAATCAAACACAGAAAGAGCCATCAAAATAAAATCAGTGATACTTGATGATATTTGGTGGGCAAAGGTTGCATACTTGCTTAGTTTTACTGAGCCTATTTTATCTATGATTAGATATGCAGACACGGATAATGCTTGCATAGGGGAGATCTATGATGGCATTGACTCTATGCTTGAAAAAATTAGAGACATCATACAACAAAAAGAGCAGGATCCTGAAGAAAAATTCTACAGTGAAGTTAAGAACGTGATCATGAGAAGGTGGAATAAAATGACCACCCCATTGCATCTCCTAGCCTATGCCCTGAATCCCAAATTTTATAGCAGTGAAATACTTGCACTACCTGGTAGGCAAAAACCATATGATGACCATGAAGTTGCAAGTGGAGCTAAGGCAGCATTCGGAGGCTTTTCCTGATCCAGATGTAACTAGTACAGTCCGCTGTGAAATGACGCTCTTTGTCTCTTCATCTAATAGTAGCATGGGTGAAATAGATGCAACACTTGACAGGTACAAGATGACCCCATGCATGTGGTGGTGTGCACATGGCCATGATGCCAAGTGGCTGCGACCTGTTGCCATTAAAATCCTTTCACAGGTATCAAATATTAAAATGAAATCAAAAGTTTGTTTATTAATTAAAAATGTATGTTCGTACTTAGTAAATTAATACTATAGTATTACTAATTGAAAATTTCTAACTTCTTTTTTGTAACAGGTGGCTAGCAATTCCTCAGCAGAACGGAATTGGAGTACATATTCCTTCATCCACTCAGCCAAACGGAACAAGTTAGCATCCAAGAAGGCCGAGGATTTAGTGTATGTGCATTCCAATTTGCGCATTCTATCACACAAGAGTGAAGCCTATGTTAGAGGTCCCAACAAACTTTGGGATATTGATCCTGAGACTAGCGACTTTGATGCTTCTGCTGCAACTCTTAGCCAACTTTCACTGCTTGGTATTGATGAAGAAGAATCGGGATCTTTTGCAGAAGGGAGGGAGAGTGGAGCTAGTGGGAGTGGAAATGTCGGTGCTAGTGGTGTTCATGGAGATGATTATGACTATGAGGAAATCTAGATGATATATTCTAGAATCTAGATTATTATTATGTATATGTGAATCATTGAAATTGTAACCATGTTGGATGATGACTCTTTAGAACTTAGAAGTTCAAATTTCAATGAATTCAAAATATTTTGAGTGCTTTATCAATTATCTCTTATGGTCTACAATTATAAAATGAGTACTATGCATATATATATATATATATATATATATATATATATTTTTATATTAGGTTTTTGAAAATTGGACGTTTCCGTCGGCGTTTCGTATCAGTGAGGTTTTTGAAAATTGCCGTATTTTAATGCTGCCTATTATAGTGCATTTCAACATTAAGATTTTAATGCTGAAACTGAAGAAATGGAGGATATCCTTGAACCACACTTACCTCGCGTAAATAACACCTGCTGTGAGTACTAGTCCCCCAACTGCCCATGATATCCTTTCACTGGTATCCATCTGCATAACCCATTGATAGAATTGTTGCAATAGAGTTGAATCTCGCACTTCCTCTGAAGAGTCACTTTGTGAAGACTTCTGCCAGAGATTTACCGTCTCAATACTTGTCCTTCCATCAAAACAGAATGTGTTTTCTAGGCCAATAGGCCTGTCCACGGGTTGTAGCACAGAGAAACCTGCGAGCTGGCAAAATTCGGAGCTATTTGAAGTCCATTCCAATCCCTTTCCACATAGGGTGTCTCTAGAACCACATGGCACCAGAACCTGCTAACATAGCACCCCAAAAAAGGGACTGATGAAGCCACCCATTCACATTAGCAGAATTTGTTTGGACGAAATAATATCAAATTCCAGATTTAGATGACTACAACATCATACCTGAGTCTTTGGGTCAACTGCAAAGAAGGCATTGGAACACGCCTGCAAAACAGAATCACAGAAGGACCTACATATCACTGGAGGTCCTGGCCTAATACCGACATGAGGATCACAGATCGAACATTCCAATAATTCCCATAGAGCTAGACATTCCTGACTGGCCTCCCAATAGAAGCTAATTTTCTTATAGAGATCAAAATAGGATGTGTTTGAGTTGAACTACAACATGTCCTTTTCCGGTAAATCCTGCACGCTGTCAAATCATTGGCTCCTTTCACAGATTTTCTTGGTGGTAGTCCTTCAGATGAAAATCTAGGAAAGTGGCCTCTGGGAGAGATACATACTCCACTTCGATGACCTACATTTACCAAACCATACACCTCATAAGCAATCCACTGTTGAAAATTAAATGACCATCACCAATTCATTGCTTATCTCATAAATGTGAAAGAAAAAAAAAAAGTGTTTTAGACTTCACATTTGATTAAAAAAATCATTTATGATTTTGAATAGACATAATCAGGGTTTTCAACTATGCTGCCCTTGGTGGCTTTTCAGTTTGTCTATATATATATATATATAGACACACACACACATTGCACTTTTATCTAATCATTCCATTCTAATTACAATACCGGTTCTTGTCTAAACATGTATGTCAGGAAGATAGCTCTATGTTTACTCCTGTTGAAAGAACACTTCGACCCAAAGTGGCTTTACATTGGCGAACCCAACTTGCAGAAAAAGAGTGAAATAGAGTCAATATATGTCCATATGCCTAAACAGCAAACTAGAAGAGCAGATTCATGGACCAATGCCAAACAAAAAGAAGAAAAGATCAGAAGAGAGTGCAGACAAGGTTAAATGTTCTGTTAGACTTTGTAAAAGTGATACATCATCTTAATGATATATACATTGGGACAATCTGTATAATAGAGATTGATGTGGAAAAACCTCAACAAAATTAAACATATAAGAATACAATCCCATGGTCTTCTCTTGTAGAGCAGTGACAATCTCAGCTACCAGGAAAAGGATAACGGAGATGATTTTCATTCCTAGAAGAAGAAAAGGGCATCAGATTGTATAGTGCTTGCACAAAAGAGAAAAGATACAGATTTTGTAGAGATGCATTTTAAGGGCCAAAAGATGGAGCAAAAGACCTCTTATCTTTGAACAAAGTTTGGAAGACGCCTTTGCCTTCAGCCATGGTCTCCATCGGCTCTGTCTTCTCTGTGATGAGTCCTCCTTTCAAAGGGTTGTTTCATATTTGTAATGTTTGTGATATACAATGTTGTCTTTCCTGGCATGTTTAAAGTTTATTTCTTTTGAGTTCACCTTCCCTAGTTGATTAGAATATTCTATTGTCGTGCATTTAACTTTTAAGTTTTAACCTTTTGTTTCTTTTAGAAGTTGGAACTCATATTAGTCTCTCTCCTACTATTGTAACTAGCAGTGCTTTCAACCCCATTGGCCTATTTTTGGCCCTCCGTGGACAGTGATTACACCAAAGGTGTTATACAATGGGATCTTTGACTTTCCACGCAATTTTTTGTTTTTGGATTAATTTACACCAAAGGTGTTATACAATGGGATCTTTGACTTTCCACGCAATGGGAATGGGACAGCCATGCATTAATTTAGTTTAATTCCATTTTTTTAATTATAGTATCCATAACACAGAAAAAATAAAGGAATGGGACAGCCATGCATTATTTTTTTAATTCCATTTTTTTAATGATACAAGCTTGATGTGCTAGATCCTTGTGGGCCCTCTCTAGTGTATGATTTGCGCCAAGAGGTACATTCCACACCCTCCATCAACTTAGACTTTTGGTGTGGGGGACTGGATGAATAAGGTAAATTGATAGCTGACATTTTTATAGATATATAACTCGTAATAATAATAAATAGAAAAAAAACAAAAAGAGCAAATATAACACATGCACTATATATTATAAAACAAACTTTTTCAAAAAGGTAGCATACTGAAAAGTTTATGAAAATTTTAATTTGTAATGTTGGCCTATAATATATATCATTATGCTTTTTCAATTACTAATATTTATAAAAACATAAAGTAGCATAGGCCAAAGGGTTGAGGTGTAATGGTAAAAGATAAATTGGCCAAAAGATGAACCAAGTTCAAATCACCACACTGCAAAAAGGTGGCCCATAACTTATCGGACATACACACGTAAATAATACGTATAGTGATACATCCAAGACTAGGGCCTACTCCCCAAGAACTGACCTAGGCCCAATGATTTTCTTAGTTACCTTCAACACAAAAATATGAACTGGTACAAATTCATCCAATGTGCATCTGATATGCACTTGAGAGGTATCAAAAAGACTTGAGGTGCCAATCCCTATGTTTGTATACTTGTGGCGGGCTTCAAAACTTTAGTCTTTGGATACCTCTCGCCACATCTCATATTCATATGAAAATAGATTTTTGCTAATTATTATTTATATATGTATGAAGAAGAATTAATGCTAGAAGGTTTTACAAGAGGCTACATATTTTACAAGGGGTCTTGGATTTCTAAATATTTTGGTTCTTGGATCATATCATGGGATGGGCATGTATTAGTTTAGTTTAATTTCATTTTTAGATTAATGCCAACCTAAATATGTGGCATGATTTCAATGTGTTACATCGTCCCTCTCCCCCACATAGTTTTGATGTCATTCTTTGCAGGTCCCTCTCTACCCATGATTGTTATGTATTTATGTGTTGATAAGGAATTAATATTGATAAATTTTATGAAAGATTAAGATTTATGTAATAATAGTTCAACACATATTGATGTTTCAATTAATTAAACAATAAAAGTTATGTTCAAATCATGTGTAGGCAACAATATAATATCTACAAGAAATGTTCAGACAATAACATGAATTTTGGAAGATTGATAATATGTTAGGTTGAAATGTTTGTGGATTCCATGTGTTGTGGTCACTATCATGATACATGACAATGATTATATCAGTTTAGGTTTCCAATAATTCTTCAACAAAACTTATTTGCTTTGGATTTTTCAATTGTTTTCCCTCAAGTGAACTCTATATCTGATCGAAAAAATGGATCTGAAAATACCCAATTCTATGTATTCTCCATATTTGATACTTGTTGTGCAGATTCTCAGCATATTCTTTAATCAGGAGATGGTCTAGTCAGGCTGAGGGTGATCCCACTTATGACCGTAGGCTAGGTGACGGTTACGTTAACATCGTTGTTATGTTCGGGGTTTTCGAGTGAGAGCAACCACGGTCCGTCCCCGACGATGCGAGTAATTCGGGAAACTCAACACTTGCAAATGTTTGGCCTTCCAAACGGCTCGGTTCATCTTTCCACAACAACTATAAATATGCATGCTCATTCTAGACAAGTGTTTTGGGTGAATTCAAGTGTGAGCAAAGAAGAGGAGACATTCTCAGTTGACTTGTTGAGAGTTACTTGCACGTTATACTAGAGTTAGAAAAATTCAAACTTGTAGTATTTGGAGATTTGCATAGTGAAGGGAACAATTGCTTACCCAATTGGAGTTTTTCCAACCGGTTTCTCAAAGTAAACTCCTTGAGAAGATCTCATAAACATGTTGGTTTTTAGTTAGATTCTTCACATTAGACTTCGACAAGATTTGTTCATTGTTTTAAAAGGCATACGACTATCTTTGGATATGTGTGGATTAGAGATTGATTCTTCACATGACCATGAAGGAGGTCCACGACAACACTACGCGAATCTACGATGTCACACGTGCCCCAATGATGATGATCTCGCAAGGTGTTGAAAATTCCATAACCCATGCCCCGCTTAGCCTCTCGCGTGCTTTGAGCTCTCCCCCCTTTTCCTTGTTTTACGTCAGCGGCGGACAATCGACGTTGCTCGTATTTATGTTCCCCTGTAATAGTGTTTCTCCATTGGTTTATTTCACCTTTGGGTAAATACATTAATATTTAGATCCTCTCCACTTCCACCAACTATTATCACACAGCTTATCCTTGTTAGATATAGCAGATATTTAGAAGCCAATGATCTTCTTGTGCTAGCTATTGAAACTAAAGTTTTATTTATGGACTAGACCAGGTTTTGTTGTCAAAAAGAATCGTTCGACCATAGAATCCACTATATATCCATCATCCATCTTATGATCCCTCTCCTACCGCATTGTATTCAATCTACATCCAAAGTCGCTATTGTTCCAATACCTACTTACATTGATGCTAGCATTAGATGCTTTTTGGATTCACGTGAGAGACATACACGAGGGAAACAATCCTAGGTCATTTTCCAAAATCCCACAAACTATAGATCGTGAATCACGCTTAATCTCAGCTTGATATTTGATCATGTGGGGAGCCTTCGAGAAACTATGATTCATCCTCACCGAGGACGATCTATCACGATTATTTCGTTATTTAGAATAGATTTACAAGTTAGAAGGGCTTCTTTGCCTTTGATTCGTTATTAACTTAGTTGTCAATTCCATATTTTAAATAAGTGTTCAATAGCGAAAATCGAAGACATAAGATTACCCAACTAGATTTATATTGTTTCTTTCGTATGACAATCGCGGCACTGGGAGCCCATGAATATATTCCATCCGTGCCTCACCCAATCTTGTCACTCGATATAGATCAATCTTAGGACGAATCTCAGTTAAGAGGATTAAACATGGAGGTCACATAAGTTTTGGTCAAACCAGGAAGAGTTACTGATAGATTCCCATGCTAGATCCTTTGGTCCCACAAATGCAGACGCAGAGATTCTCATTGACATGTACACTAGCTTTTCCATCGTACTGAGAAGATCTCATCAACTTATTCCTAGAGGCTGAAAAGGCAACGACTACCGGATAAATATTTCACACCATGAAGTGGAAGCAAGGAATCCGGAGACATGGCTTCCATAAGAGAGGATGACAAGATGAGATGCGGAGAAGAACGATTCTATCAAGTCCTTGTTAGGGGCTAAACATGACTGGCGAGTCTATATATCCATCATCCAAGGATGATGGGCGAAACAATTTCCTCGTATCCCACAAACTATAGATCGAGATCACGCCGAGGATATTTGAATTGGAGTCCATCATGGGATTGCTCATGGAGAAACTTGGTGTTCCAAACGAGGCATCATGATACCATGAAGAAGATACTAATGAGTATGAAGAAGAGCAACCATGTGCCATCCCTACACCTCCTCCATTCATGAAGTGGAAAGCAGAGAGGATGAGGCAAAGATAGACATTCATCCTTATGATGGAGACGTGGATGTTGGAGAAAGGTCACGAGGACCATTGGCTAGCTCAACTGGATGGAGGTGAGGTGAGGTCTATTTCAATTTGCATTAAATCAATGAGAGTCAACAGATTTCCTTTGCAAAGGTTAAAATTGACCAATCATGCTTTAACTTGGTTTGAAAGTTATGTTCATTCTTGGTTGTTAAGAAGCTTCCTCCAATTACTAAGTGGGATGAATTTAAGAGACTAATCAAAAAGCAATTCTATCCTATTTGTTATGAGGAAGAGAGGTCCATGTATTGGCAGTATCTCAAGCAGAAACAAGGCTAGAACGTGCAAGAGTACACTAGTGAGTTCCGGAAGAAAGTTGTCTAGATGGGCAAAGATGTAGCGGACCGGGACCTTCGATGAAGTACATTGGTGGACTTCATAGCCACTTGAGGAGACCAGTTCTCTTGGCCAAGCCAACGGATGTAGACGAGGCTTGTTCTCAAGCCCACTATTTAGAGATGGACAAGAAAAAGAGTTCATCTACCTCTCAACCTGCTTCAGACAAACAAGGTGACACCAAGTCAAGAGGAGAAGGAAAAATAGGAAGGTAAGAAGAATGCTACTTCCATTTCTAAGAAGGATACTAAAGTTCATTGTGGTCATTGTGATGTTGACACTCATTTCGAGGAAAATGTTGGAAGCTCCACCCAAAATTACATCCCTTAAAGAATAAGAAAAATAAGAAGGCCATGGCTGCCCTCAGGGAGAGGAAGTATTTTGCAGCAAAGAGGTGGATGAGACTATGTGTTGTACCTCCATCTCGCATAGAGGTATGTTTGGGTAATAGTAGTAATGCTCAAGAGAATGAACTTACTAAGCTCTTTCATATAAAAATTCAGTTGAAGAAGACCAAAGTGGATGCTCTTTTTATACTTGTTCGCAAGATAATTTGGTTAGTAAAGAGTTAGTTGACAGGTTGATGTTGGAAACTTACAATCATCCAAGTCCGTACTCATTGGGTTGGGTAAAGAAAGGCATGTAGACATCAGGGTTACCAAGCAATGCAAGATTACTTTTGGTATTGATAAAAAATCATTGATGAAGTTATTTTGGATGTTGTTCCTCTTGATGTGTGTGGCGTAGTGTTTGGCAGTCTGTATTTGTATATCAGAGATGCCATCTTCATGAGAAGAGCCAACCAAGTACCGTTTGGTGAAGGATGGTAAAAGCTACATCATTTCAGCCTTTGCAAGAGACTCGAAGATTTCTTTGGTAAGTGCCATTGAAGCCCGGAAACTTAATGCTAGTGGGAGATTTTCTTTACTTCTTCTAAGGGATAGACAAGTTGAGGAAGTTATTTATGAGACCACTCATAAAGATGGTTACTAACGAAGAGCAGAAGCAAATGGGGAGTTTGTTCAGCAGTTCAAGGAAGAGCCTATGGGGCTGCCCCCGGATAGGCCAATTGAGCATGTGATACAGTTGTTACCCGATGGTCCGCTTCCAGACTCGAGATTCCACAAGCAGTCCATGCAGGATGCCTACGAAGAGAAACAACAGTTGTAATCTTTGTTTGAGCAAGCACACACTTCAGGGGTGGCTGGTCACTCTGGTGTGACAGAGACTGTTGAGCACTTACACAGGTATGATTTTTGGCCAAACATGCAGATAGAAGTTGCTAACTTTGTCGGGGTTTTGTTTCATGTAGTGAAGGAGAGTTGGGGTTATGTATGCCATTATCAGTTTCTTCCCGGCCATGGGTAAGTTTCTCCATGGATTTTATGGACAGTTTGCCTACTTCCAAACTGGTATGAGTATGTTTTTATGGTGGTAGAATGGTTTGGTAAAATGGGTATTCACATTCCTTGCAAAAAGACCAATAATATAACAAAGTTGTTGGTTGTTGATGTGTGGGTTCATTTTGGTTTGCCTAATGCTATTATGACAGACATGGACTCATGGTTCATTGGTGATTTTTGGTCTATATTGTGGGAGAAGATGGGTACTACGAGGTCTATTGTGTTTCATCCACAACCAGATGAGCCGACGGAAGTGGTAAGCCATACCTTGGTCCAATTTTTGAAAGATCCTAGGACTCGAGATGAGAACTTGGCATATATTCAACATCCTTATCACATGGTAGTTCATATTACTACCAATAAAACTCCTTTTGAAGAATGTTTTGGTTAATTGCCTGAGAGTGCTTTTGATGTTGTTTTGAGATTACCATGCAAAGACAACGGAAAAGTGGAACTGGAGGTCCACAAAGATGAGAAATTCATTGAGAAAATTCAGCAAATACACCTCCAGTACAGGAGAGGTTGATAGAGTCACAAGCCAAGTACAAAGCACGGCATGATCAGCACAGGACTGAGCATTCTTTCCTTGTTGGAGATAAGGTATGGTTGTACTTGAGCTAGAGAAAAGCTAAGAAACTCAAGCCTCTTCAATATGGCCCATTTGAGATTCTGGAACAAGTGGGTAAGAATGCATTTCGCTTGGATTTGCCTCCTTATATGAGGATCTACTCAGTTGTGAATGTTGAAAATTTGTCTCTTTGAGCCCTCCATGTTGGATGAGGAAGAAGAGGGAGTGTTGTTGCCATCTATTGAGGATCTCCGTAGAAAGTCGGGTGGAGTTGAGGAAGATGTGGTATTGCAGCGAGAAAGAGAGGACAACACAGAGAGGAGTGTAGGACAAGTGGTTGATTGGGTTGAAAGGCCAATTGCCTACCAAGGCAAGTGGTATTCCAGAGAAGATGTGGGGAAGAAATTTCCTCACCTCATCAATCCTTGAAGCTTTTAGGGACTTAAAAGCCTCAAATTGGGGAGGTATGATCCAAAAATGGATCTGAAAATACCCAATTCTATGTATTCTCCATATTTGATACTTGTGCAGATTCTCAACATATTCTTTATTCAGAGATGGTCTAGTCAGGCTGAGGGTGATCTAGACACCTTCGAATGACATCTGTGGGCCATCGTTGTTCTATTGGGAGTTTTCTAGGTGACAGCTTATGCAACCGCCGTCGATTGCAAGGACTAGGCGGCAATGTTGTGTTGCAGCCGATCTGTCTTTACCGGTGGTCTTGTCCCCAACGACGCCAGAATTCGGGAAACTCAACAGTTGCAAATGTTTGGGCTTCCAAACAGTTTAGTTCATCTTTCCATCCGTCCTTGGGCAAAGCAACTATAAATATGCATGCATTTGATCATTCTAGACAAGTGTTTTGGGTGAATTCAAGTGTGAGCAAAGAAGAGGAAGTTAAGAATGTTCTTGTTTTGTTCATGAGAAGAGTTGAGTTCTTGTTGAGAGTTGCAAGCAAGTTATACAAGTAGGAGTTAGAATCTTTCTTGAAGGTCATTGTATGATAGTAAACTTGTATTATTTGGAGATTTGCATAGTGAAGGGAAGCAATTGCTTACCCAGCTGGAGTTTTTCCCACACCGGGTTTCTCCAAGATAAACTCTTGTGTCTCCTTGTCTTGCAATTTCCTATTTTCAGTATTGTGTGGATGTTTCTTTCATAAACATGCTGGTTTTAATGAACTTAGTTAGATTCTTCATTCAATATCACTTAGACAGGATCTATTCATTGTTTTAAAAGGCAGTTTACGGATCAAAATCATACTCTCTTTGGTTATTTCCTTTAATGCTATCTTTGCACCTATATGTTTAGTTACCGCATTCAAAGTGAATTTCAAGTAAAAAAACTGAAATTCACAGAAACCAAATATGCCTAAAGAAATTCATTGAAATTCGTAAAAATTAATTGAAATTTGTTAAAATTAATTGAAATTTGTTGAAATGAAGTGAAATTCATTCAAATTTATCGAAATTTCATATTCATTAAAATTTGTTGAAATCCATTAAAGCTCGTTGAAATTCATCAAAATTCATTGAATTCATTCTTTCTTGGCTGAATATTTTTAATGAATTTTATTCTCCACCAATTCGAATGTGAAAACTTATCCTATAGGTGTTATTGCTGGTAATATTTCTTTCTTTTTCTTTCTCTGGTATCCAAACCAGAAGTGGTTGGCAGCATGAAGATTGAGGATCCCATGACTCGCTGCTTAAGAGTACACTTGGAAGGTCAATAACATTATAAAATGATATTCCATCAAATTGTATGATCAGTTGAATGCTGCAAAGATAAAAGCATGGGCAGGAATTAAAATTTAGAAAGGAATTCAAAATGTGGCACGCTAATGCTTAAATTACAATGATCTGACTGGTTTGAAGCAAGAGAGATGTGCATCTATCAATGATTATAAGAGAAAAATGTTGAGTTTGATTCAAGGAGTCTAACGATCATCCCAACATCAAGTTATCAAGGCACTTGCCATCAAATATTGGACGAAGAACAACAAAAAAACTTACAATGAAGAAGTGCATTAGGAGGTCACAAAGAATATGCTTCAAGGATGAAAATGATTACTAAGATCTTTAATGAAGTCATGCAGTCAGTAATTGAACAGTGTGAATAAGTGTCCATAGCTAGATTAAGGTTACTTTGTGCTGTAAAACCAAAAAGGCACTCTCATTATGCACGTCTATGAGGTTAATGGACTTATAATGATGCCTTAACTTCTAGATATGATTTATATACCAGGCAACATGTAGATTTACAATGACTGAGCCATAGCATGAAATTCCTAGGTTTATGCAGATAATAATAATCAGCCATGTGTAATCCAAAAAAAGACATGGTTGACGTTTTATGAAGGGTTTCGCTTATTAATTATTATTGATTTTGATGGGTCATTTTTCCTATGGTTATATTATTTCTCAGACAGCAACGTAGGAAATGGACCAATCAAATAGAGGAGAGCCTAGTGTAATAGTAATATGTTGAAAGAGACCCAGACTTGATATTATTAATGAACTAAAATTATATGATTAGTGTGTGAACCCTTCACACAACCACTATGCACAAAGCCGCTATGCACAAAGGACATACTCTAGCAAATCCTACTATAGGCTTTGCTAATTCACAGGTTCCAACTATTGGTTTATTTTTTCTCTGGGTTTGTCATTGTTTATTTTTCCTATTTTCACTTCTCTGTCTCATCCTCTTCTACACACTTAACACTTTCTCATGCTCCAACAATGCCCAATACTTCCCACAACTTAAATTGGCATTCTATACTATGATGCTTTCAAACCTTTGACATTTTAAATGATATCATTTCTTGAAGTTTCGTAATTGGATTGGTCTGTTACCTTCTATCTTGCATCTTCACTCGAAAGTTTGAGCCTTCACCATTAAACAACAAATCATCAGCCAGCGCCAGCTCCTACTTATGATATCTGAAATTTTGGAATAGCAGATCATAAGCAGATGGGGATGGAATACTTTCTTTTAACTCATGCGCATATTCCTTCATTCCTAAAAGCCTATGCTTGTTGTAACTCATCATCCCCTCTGCCATGACTATTGAAAAATTTTAGCCTAGACAAATGTTGAAGTATGATAAATTTGTTACGGATATCCTTGTGTTAGTGCTCACATAAGCAAATATATTTTGTATTATGTAAATAATAAGTTGTTGTAAAACAACTTATTATAGTGTGACTGAGATATTATTATGTGAGTTGTTTAGGTTGTTTAAACAACTCATGTTATTAGACTTTGTGTAATGTTCCCTTTTCTAAATTAGAAATACTAAATAATATTTTTAAAGTTGAGCCCAGATAACTCTCTATTTATGGGCAACTTAACAATATTATTATTAAAATATTTATGGGCCCATTCTTACTTCCCGTGGGCTTTAAGGAAGTTGCTAGGGGAGTACTTTAGCGTTATATTTTGATGTTGCTTTATTACTTTGTAATAATTTATTAAAAAAACAACTTTAAGTTATAATGTGGAATTAGGAGGGGAAAATAAAAGGTGGTGACTTTATGTTTTAAAAGCTCACCTACCACATGGAGCGCCCCACTTGGAGAAAGGTGCCCAAAAAGTATAAAAGGATGTAGAGGGCTCATTTGTAAGGATCATTGGATCATCTATTTTCTTCTATGAGAAAGCATTTTGCTTTTTTTTCAGTTGTTAAGGATGAAACCCCTTGAGAGCAAACTATTGAGGACGAAAACCCTCATTAGAATTCAGATTTGAGGACGGAAACCCTCATTTCTTTCACTTTGGAGCTTCAGAAAGATGGATATCAGCAAGGGCATCGAGTTGGAAGAGTGTTGCAGCAATTGTCAGTGGTTTGGAGGGTTTTTGGATCAATTTTTGGCCATTTCCAGCATGGGTGCCCCATTTTGGGAATTCGGGATAGAATTTTTGTGTTCCCATTGTTGGAGAATTTCTGTAATAAATATCTATAATTGTTGTCATCCCATAGATCATTTTCAGCTATTCTCGTGTGTTGTAATTCCGCATATTTCTCTAGATATGAATTTTCAAAGTTTGCAGTTGTTTAGCCTGGAAAAATAAAATTAAATCGGATCTGAGTTTTTATCTAATTTTAAGTGGAATTTCTTATTGCTAAAATATTTTGCAAGTATTCCCGAAGTTATTTAATTTTCTATAAGGGTTTGATAGGGAAAATCTCTTTTCTATAATTTTCTGCATAAGGGTTTTAACTTTTAGGTAAATCCAAATCTAATGTGATTCTTATAAAAGGAACATTATAATGGTATTAGAGCTTGATTCTCCTCGCTTGTGGAGGAAAATCAATTCGAATGCACACAAGTGATGAGGGTTTCAAATACCAATATCAAAGAAGAACTCCAGTGAAGGGTACCATGGGTGATTGAGATCAAAGACCACCTCCAACGGATGAGCTAAGTTTTTTACAGGAAGTCATCACTCGGGGTCAAAGAGAGATGCACCATTCCTTGAGGGAATCTCAAAGAGAAATGTGGGAGGCTTTCACGGGATCCATGGTTGAATTGACTAGAGATTTGCAGGGTTTCAACACAAACAAGCCAAACAATCATGGAGTGGGAAATAATGGTGAAGGGAGTCCATCGGTAATGACGGAGAGTTTCAATCAAGCCTTCTAGAATTTTTAGAGCGAAATTTTTGCAAAGAGAAGAGCCACATATAAAGACGTAGCAGCTACATGTAGTAGAAAACATGGACACTTATAGTGAAGAATATGCAACCCTAAATTTTGCAACACGTGAGATGATGTCATTCAAGGACTTATGTCAACTAAGGATGAATAATGGCCCTAGGAAGAACAAGGGATCTCACCAAGATCAGTCACAGAAGGATCTACAACATAGATTCGGAAAAATAACTCTTCCCTTCTATAATGGATCGAACAAGTGTTCACCTAGATCATGGTTGCAGAAGGTGGATACATATTTATCCTTAAACCCCATGTATGAGGAGGAAGCACTCGATGTAATGACCCTTTCAAGGGTTTTAACCACACACACAAAATGCAGATCTGATTTTTAAATTGCAGCAGATTGTAAATGCAAAATCAGCGACTATACCTATAATGAAACATACCAAAACAACACCATGAATCCACTCGCCACAATTTTATATATATTATGGAATAATAAGAGCCAAAATCACAAAGAAATATTGAAGAACTCGCTGCTGGAAATTAATTATGAACTGAATATTGCAGCCACAAGAAAATTATAGATCTAGGGCATAAAAACCCTAAAAATCACCAAACTTCAAATTCCGGCCTTATAAAATATTACAAATCAGATTATCAAACCAGATTTCCCAAATAGTTCACCAAATGCTCAAAACCCTACCCAAGGTAGGTCATTCCACCCTTAATAAATCAATAACAAGCTGGAAATGAAAGATATCTCTCTAAATCAGCCTCAAACACCAATCCCAAGCCAAGGAGAAGGGTTTTCGTCCTTCCCTTAACCTCTAGAAGGGTTTTCGTCCTTCTAGGCAAGTCGCATAAGGAGGTTTTCGTCCCCAAATGCAAGAACAAGCAGCTCCAAGCTTACTTTTCTCTAATAAGATAAATTGCACCAAGTCTAGATAGCAAATGATGCCTTAGATCTCCTTTTATATCCTTCAATTGGCGCCAAAGTACAAAAGGTAAAGGCCGACCTGTATAAGAAGGGAAAACACTAAAGAAAAATATAAAATATTAGTAAAAACATATCATATAGATGCTCAATGTTCTTCTCCTTCATCTTTGCTTCTTTGCCATGGAGAAGGAATGGCAAGAAGACCAATTATCTAGCTCTTAAGTGGGAAAAAGGGACATTATAGTCCTCCCTTCCCAAAATTGCTTGTCCTCAAGCAATTGCAAATGCCCGGATCCCAAACAAGTTTCAGCTGCTCCCTTTTTGTAAAATCACCATCCAAGCATTGGTGATCCACCATCTCTTTCCCGCTGTCCCAATCACCAATATAATCTTGCTCTTCTTCTTCAAAATTCAAGATGAGGGGAACTAGAATCCCACCTTTAATTGTATAAAATAGTGCAAGTGTGTCATTGTATAGAAAATACAATCTCCGGCTATAAAAATGTCTTTCTATGAACCAAGACTTCAAGAACAAACTGAAAATGAATAAATCAGCAGACCCCTTTGGTGGAACCATCTTCAATTTGACCCTTGGGTCAAGGTATTTTCCATCCCATCTTTCTCCCATGTTTAGGCCATTGATTCCTTGAGAGAAATAGCACCATAGTGACTGAATGAGGGCTGTATAATGACTACAACAGCCATGAAGTGTTTGGTACCTTTTCAACCATGTGCTTAGAAGCTCCTTCCTTAGTATTTTATAAGTATACAAATAGCTGGAAAATTTGTGAACAATAGTAGAAAGGAGAGTACAATAGATGTAATCATGACATACCTTCAAAGTTTCCCCTTCTATCCATGCTATGGGAGCTGGCCACAAGATTACAGCTGATAAAAACTTGGAGAAAGGGCTGGAAATGCTTACATAAAAGCTTATGGCAGCGTACTTGGAATCCAAAAATATGGTAGACTTACTACCTTCCTTCAAACCAACAACCTCAAGACCATTTCCCCATGATTTAGTAGCTTCAAAAGGAACATTCTTATAGCTGTTCAGAATTGTAAATAACTCATAATCTGACTGAAACCAAACCAGCAACTTAATTTTTCTTCTAAACTCATGGGGTGGTTGAATTTGTACATGCCCAACCAAAAATAAGTTTTTCCAAAGGGCTGATATGTGAAGAAGAGTATCATAATGAAATTTTCCAAAAATTGGAACCATTGCATTCCCCAAGCAACATTAACTTCAGCTGGCTTAATTTCAAGAAAAACATTACATACCTTGTGCCCTTCCATGAAATTTGACAACATGAAGATGTTATTGGTGACCTTGAAGCTTCCAAGGTTAATCATGCTCAGCCCTCGTGAGAGTTGGCATGTATGAGAGCTTTTAAAATTGCGAACTGTTTTGGCAAGTTGGGGAGCAATGAATTTGAAACCTTCTTGAGCCATGAGCTGCCCAATCCTCCCAACTCTTCCATTTTTATGGATCCATGGGTTAGCCACATAAGAAATGAAAAGTTAGGATCACCATTATGACCCCACACTTCATGATAGAGCTCTCTTTCATACTGATTTTAAAATCAGATATTCTTCCCTTTGAAGACCTCATCATAACACCCATATGCCATTTGTGAGAACACCATAGAAATTGAGCCCAAGTGTCTATATGTTCTTTGCAAAAAACCACACTTCTTACCTCCTTACCCCATGAAGTATGATGTGCACAAAGGTGTTCAATCATTGGTGACAAAAGAGGATACAACATATATGAAACATGAGTACTCCTAACCATCCATTCATGGTAGAAAATCTGAAATGATGCATAGGCAAAAACTGAAATACCTTCATGCCATGGGCTGCCCATAACATTCAGAAATTCTGAGTTTAAATCAGCATTCAAAAAATATTTCAAAAACCCCTTACCTTCATGATCTTTTGTTTTTCGGGTGTCATTCTTGAGGCTCCTTAGCAAAACAGATTGGCCTTGTGGATGATAACGGTGAGAACATGGCAGCCACCTAAGAAAGAGTACATAGTCCTCCTTTCTTCCCCTTTGTTCATGAGGTCTATCATTTTGGTGTAGCAACATGCTAGACAATAAATCTGAGTTGCTAGGGTTGCTTACCTTCACCATATCTTTTATTCTTTTTATGCTAGCAATGCATGGAACCCATTTAACATCCTCTTCATTCTCTAGCTCCTCATGCTTCTTTCCATCTTTTTGTTTATGCCCCCAAAATCCTTTTGTATTTTTTCATATGCAACTATTAAAAAACAAAGGAATATCATGAACAACCAAAAGTATTTTACCTTCTTCTTTGCTTGATGCTTCCTTGACAATTCTCCCATGTTCTTGAGCTTCCATAGGGCTGAGATTTCCCTCAAATGTCCTTTTTACTGCTGTTAGGTACAGACCAGCAGCTCCACCTATTGTGATCCTCGGTCTATCATGGAGAAATTCTTTCTCTCTCTTTGCCCTTATCAATTTGGGTGAGTTATCTTTAATGCATTCATCATTGTGACCCCAAAATTCCTTTCTAGGCACATGTATAACAGCTGAGATATGAATCAAATGGAAAAAGGAATTGGTTATCTTTACAAACATACCATAGTCTTTGGAAGGGGGAAAGCTTCTCACCAATTCTATCTTGGCCCATGCACATAAAGCGGTCTTCACCCGGTTTGGAGAGTGTATGTGCCCTTTACCATCAAGGTGTTCCCACTCTTTAGACCATGTTTCTCCAACCAAATGATCTTCCTCTTTTTGAACTATTTCCATATCTTGATTGCTTGAGCTTGGGTTGCCTTTGTGGCCTTTACCAAGGCTCAATTCTTCATCATTATGCCTCTTGACCGCTGTTATAAAAAGTCCAGCAAGCTTGTTGTCCTCATATCTATTCGAACAAGGGTTCCCTTCTTCTTTTCCCACTTGCTCAAGCCTAAATTCATCATGAGCTAAAAGAAAATCAGTATTAACCAAACCATGATCCAAAATTACCTCATTTTGTTGAATATCCGGAATAGGAATGGGAGTAAGGGTTGCAACTTCATTCTTCCTTGGCTCGTGCTTCATTAGTTCATCAAACCCTTGTGTCACCAAGGTGTTGTTAGGAGACCCATCCAAGTGATCAATGTGTGGCAAGAGGATTGGAGGTTTTTAACCCTCCCAAGGGCTGCCCCTTCTCAATAACCAGTTGCTGCAATTTATCATCCATTTTCTTGTCCTTAGGGCAATAAGCATGCCCATCATCTCCCAACGAACTTGGGGTTTTGGCCCCTTCTTCAACAAGCTCCATAGCCACTCCTTGCTTTGCCAACAAGATGGGGCTCTTTTCCACTAGGGTAGGGGTATTTTCCCCAAAACCCTTGTGCATGCCATGAGGCTTGGACCGAGTTCCAATGCCCACTCTTTCTGTTTCCAAATTTATGAACTCTGAAAATGTTAGGGCATCACGGATCTTCTCCGAAAGAGCTTGATATTCCTCAAAGAGAGTTACCACCTTGTTGACTTTCGAAACCCTAGGCTCTTCTTTGAAAATACTTTTTGCACCTTCATCCATCTGTCCATTGAAACCCTAGGTCTTTGAGAATCCGTGCTCGACAAGACCGTAATGACCCTTTCAAGAGTTTTAACTACACACACAAAATGCAGATCTGATTTTTAAATTGCAGCACACTGTAAATGCAAAATCAATGACTATATCTATCATGAAATATCCCAAAAAACACCATGAAACTCCTTGAATCCACTCGCCACAATTTTATATATATATATATATATATATATTACGGAATAATATGACCCAAAAACACAAAGAAATACTGAAGAACTCACTGTTGGAAATTAATTATGAACTGAATATTGCAGCCACAAGAAAATTATAGATCTAGGGCATAGAAACCCTCAAAATCACCAAACTTCAAATTCCGGCCTTATAAAATATTACAAATCAGATTATCAAACTAGATTTCTCAAATAGTTCACCAAATGCTCAAAACCCTACCCAAGGTAAGTCGTTCCACCCTAAATAAATCAATAACATGCTGGAAATGAAAGATAGCTCTTAAATCAGCCTTAAACACCAATCTTAAACTAAGGAGAAGGGTTTTTGTCCTTCCCTTAACCTCTAGAAGGGTTTTTGTCCTTCTAGGCAAGTCGCATAAGGAGGTTTTCGTCCCCAAATGCAAGAACAAACCGCTCCAAGCTTACTTTGCACCAATAAGATAAATTACGCCAAGTCTAGATAGCAAATGATGCCTTAATCTCCTTTTATATCCTTCGATTGGCGCCAAAGTACAAAAGGGAAAGGCTGACTTGTATAAGAAGGAAAAACACTAAAGAAAAATATAAAATATTAGTAAAAACATATCATATAGATGCTCAATGTTCTTCTCCTTCATCTTTACTTCTTTGTCATGGAGAAGGAATGGCAAGAAGACCATTTATCAGCTCTTAAGTGGGAAAAAGGGACATTACACTCAAGTTTGCCACCTTACATTTGGAAGGAATTCCACGTGAGTGGTGGTACCACAAATTGATCACCCAAGGGCATGGATCTATCACTACTCTTGATGAGTTCAACCAAAGACTCATGGAGAGATTCAATAGAAAAGATCCAGAGGTCCATTTCAAGGAGTTGGCATAACTCAAACAAGGATCAGTGCACAACTATACTACTGATTTTCACAAACTTTCAAGGATGATTCCGGATGTGAGCGAAAGAAGGTTAGTTGTCTTGTTTGTTGAAGGGTTATCTGAACCTCTCAAGGGCTTGGTCAAGTCTTTTGAACCTTCATCCCTTCAAGATGCAATCAAGAGAGCACTAAATTTGGAGTCTTCAACTCCTAGAGGTAAAATTTTGCCTTGTGGACAACAAAAGGGAAACTCCTTGGGGCAGCTTAAACCCCCATTTCCGGGTCAACAAAGGACAGCTCCTTATGACCAGCACAAGAGGCCATTTCAACAAGGAAATACACCACAAAGAGAGCTGCCAAAGTCCAACAAAGAAGGGGAGACACGAAATGAATTGAGGAACCTTTGCTTCACTTGCAAGGATCCATGGACACCGGGACATCGTTGCCTTGGGAGAGGGCAAGTTCACTACATTGAAGTAGTGTCGGATGAAGAAGAAGAAATTGAGGAACAAGGGAAAGAAAAAGAAGTTGATCACACGGATAGCACCCTTGCCATGTTATCGGAGCTCCTAGATATCACCCTTTTAGAGTAAGAGGTGAGCTACAAGGTAAAAGAGTTATTGTTTTGATTGATAGTGGGGCAACCCACAATTTTATTGATGTTGATTTGTGAAATATCCCTTGTGGGATATTACTTGAAATTTACAAAATATGCATAGAATAACAGCGAACTGAATTCTGATTTTTCTTATTTTTATGACAGCAATATGCAAAAATAAAGAATTTTTGTATTTTGCAAACTAATCACTTCTAGCACTACCCAAAAGCTTCAAACAACTCAGAAAAATATATAGAACAATAAACAAGAGAGAAATAATTTTTATCTCTCAGATCTGATTTTATTTATTTATTTTAGGGCAGAAAATGAGAGAAAAATACAGCTGACCATAATTTCCAGAATAACAATGGAAAAATGATGGAAATGAATTCTAGGGCATCTTCATGATGATAACAATCTCCAGCTCCGAAATCTCCGGAATCGGACCACAGAAACCCCTCCAAAACTGCTCCTCAAATCTGGAACTAAGTAGATAAAACCCTAGAAAATAGTTGTTCCAAATCTGAACTGAAACCCTTTTATGAAAAGTGGTCCTCTTACTCAACTGAAGTTTCGATTACTCTCCACATCTAAACCAAAAATCTGAATAAAGCTCCAAACTAGCAAACTAGGAGGATCTTTCACCACCGAAAAGTGCTCTGCTAGCTAGGTTCACCACCAAAGCTAGGGTTCTTGCGAGATCTTATTCCACAAGCAAAGAAAGTGCAAACAGCAATTGCTCCAATATCAAAATATGTGTGTATGAATGAATGAATAACTCTCCTCAAGCACTCCTTTTATAACTTCACCATGCAACAAGAGGCCCAAAAAGACCCCAATCGACCCCTCTTGGGAGAACCATATAAACATAAAGTAACTTAAGTTACTTTTATCCCCTAGTCGCCAAAAAGGAACTTAAGTGACCCCCAATGCAAGAATATAACAATAAAGTACCATATAGTCACCCAACGACAAAATATAACAATTATTACCACCAAGTCGCCAAACTTAATGTCAACGACAAAATATAACATAAAGCAAGGTGGTAATCAGACATCCATACCCAATAGCCTCCAACGTCGTTAGCCCCCTGTATGACCAAGGCTAAGACAAATGAAAAGCCTCCTAGGCCATTTGCTCGGAATTGGGGACATTACAATTTGGTCACTACATTTGGCCTACAAGCGGAAGATTTTAAAGGATTCAATGTGACGGTGGTTGATAGCTTCACCATCCCATGCACAAAAAGGTACAACAGGTGAAGATCACTCTAGGGAAACATAAAATAGAAGATGACTTCTATGTAGTTGGCATTGACGAGACGGATGTGGTCTTGGAAGTACAATGGTTGCATTCGCTTGGAAAGTTTAGACAAAACTACCAAAGGGAACTGAAATTCAGATCAGCAGGCAAGGAAATAGTGTTGTGTGGTATGGCTAAGGGAGCACCAATGGTGGTGACAACAAAGAGAATGGAAAGAGTTTTCCATAGAGGGCAGATTTCATGGGCAGCACATTGGTTGGTAAGCTCTACATCCTTATTTTCAAAACAGCAGTCATTTCATGGGTATTTCTAGCTCTTAAGCATTGCACCAGCCCCTAGAAGAAGTCTTCCAATGAAAGTAGGTGTTGAGTTCATGAAATTTATGTTTGGAAGCGAGCAAGATGGATGTTATCCTGTTGTCCCAAGCATTGTAGCCCAGCCGGACATTGGAGGTATGGTTGTTAGTAGTAAGGATCTTGATTTTGGGATTTTAAGCATGTTGTCATAGATTTTTGTGTTGTTGTTATAGACATTTCCAATTTGCCCAACATTTTGTTTGCTGCCACACAAAAGAGGACAGTCATGAGAAGGGATAGTTTCCAACCTTTCGGAACATCTTCAGTTCATAATAAATTGTTTCCAACCCCCACTACATTGTTTTTGCAGAGATTCATGAAGGGGTTTCCGTATGGCAGCTGTTGTACTTTCCTTTCACTTGTTGTCCACAATATTTCCAGCCCCCTTTTATACTGTTGTCAGCTGCAGAAGAGTTTCCAGCCCCTTGGGTGAAGGGCACTATCAATGGCATCATGCTTACAGCCGTCATGAGATGGATTCCAGCCACTATTTTGAATGAAATGCATGGTTACAGCTGTAATTGGGACAACGTGTTTGAGTTTTTGGACAACCATCACTTGTATGAAGAGTGTGAGATGATTGCAAGCAATAAGAGGGAGCTGGCCATCATGTCTATGAGGCATGAAGCAGTGAAGGTGGGAACTTTTTTCTTCTTTAATAAGTTTGTTCCATGTGTAGGTACAGGAATGAAGAAAAAGAAGCAGTTGAGTTTGCTTTTTCCCCATGCAAATGAGGGAGCATATGAAGTTACAGCTAGAGATGAAGATGACAACATGAATAATAACCAGTTGATGGTTACAAAAGATCCCATGTTGCATGAAAACAAAGTCTTTCCAATGCTTGGTTTGAAAGAGGAACAACAATATTTGAATGGAGGTGCAGCCCAGCCGAGGACAGCAGCAAGAAGGCAGCCTAGAACCACCTTTTGGCAGCCTCAAACAATAAATTTTGGACAGCTAAGAAGTTTGTTACAGCAAGGTAACTATTTCAGTTGGTCTACTTTGGGACAGCCTTGCATAATGCTTCCTAGTTTGCTATTGAAAGTAGGGTGTCATCAAGAGTTGGAGATTAGTGTGAGATACAGGAGCACTGAAGGTGGACCTCAAGGGGCAGCCCACTTGAAAATCAGAGCAGCGCAGCGAAAGCATGGTAAAATGGCCCATAACTTGGTTATTATTGCAAAAGAGCCCCAACCAAGCATGGAGGGAACGCAGGATGATGTTTTGCTACCTTCAAATGATAGAGGAAGTGTTTTCATGACAGCCATGAGCCAATTTGCCACCATTAATGATGCTGTCATCATTTTTAGCAGCCCCCATATTATTTCAATTGCATTCATGTATGTAGTTAGAGGATGTTCTTCCACCATAGTTGACAAGGTGGGAACGAAAGGACAAGATGCCACATTGAGAAGTGCTTTGGCTTGTCAAGTTGCTGATTATTCCTCAGTTTTTTGCTCTATGTATGAGTTTGCAACAGGTTGGAAGGTGTTTAGTATAGCTGAGCATGCAAGGAAAAAAGTTGCTACTATTGTTTTTGAGGTTGAAGATGAAGAGGACAGAATTGGGACAGCAGCTGATCTCTCCTTCAAGGCCGCCTTTAAACCTCACGGGCTGCCAAAGGACTTCAATGAAGAGAGGGGCAGCAGATGTATGAGTTTGTTTTGGCAAAAGCTCCTCCATTTGACAAGCACGGGATCCAGATTATGGGAGCATTACAACATGTTTCTTCACCTTGGCATGATGGCACTTGGGCATGACTATTCACACACTCGCATTTTCATCTTTTGGGAGCTTGAAAGTTGAAGGAGAGAGATAGAAGCTTGGAGGAGGACGATAAGAGCTTGAAGGAGGAGGATCAGCTTCAAACAACGAGGAAGGAGTGATTTCAGGTATTTTCCATGCATCCATTGTTTTTTTTTTTTTGTTTTTTTTTTATCAAAATTTTTTTATGTATTACTATTAGATGGTATGTGATCAATGATCAATGACCATGAATGATGTGTTTGCACACATCATTCATGATCATTGATCATGATCTATCTATATTTATTATTTATTTTACATTTTCTTTTTAATATTAATTAATTTTTAAATTTAGTTTTGTATTTGAAGTTTAAAATTTTAGGGTTTCTTTTTTTTAAGTTTTAATTTGTTAAACATCTACCCTTTGTGTATGCTCTCACCTCGCACCATTTATGGTGAACTTGGTGATCAAAATCATAAAATGACATGTAGGAGTTGATAAATAAATAAATATTTTAATTAGTTGTGTTTTTTTTTTTTTAAGTTTTAATTTGTTAAATGTCTACCCTCTGTGTATGCTCTCACCTCGCACCATTTATGGTGAACTTGGTGATTAGAATCAAAGAATGACGTGTAGGGGTTAATAAATTAATTAATTTTTTATTTAGTTGGTTTGTTTTTTTTTTTAAGTTTTAATTTGTTAAACATCTACCCTTTGTGTATGCTCTCACCTCGCACCATTTATGGCAAACTTGGTGATCAAAATCAAAGAATGACATGTAGGGGTTAATAAATTAATTATATAATTTGTATTTGTTTTTAATAGTTTATTAAATTATTTTGCAATTTTTAAAAATATCTCTCATTGTAGGTTAAAGCAAATCAAAAATTGTAGCCATGGCATCAAGTTCAGCTTCAGGGGGCATGGGGAAGCAAGCCATGAGGGAGGCACACAAGGAAGTGTTCACAGGTCCCACAAATGTGAGACTAGATCCTTCTTATCCTTTATGGAGGCATGTAGAAGTGTTGGAGCTCATTGTTGGTGGTGGTGTTTGTGTTTGGGTGTGCCCCCATTGTAACATAACATTCAAGTCCTCATATACCCAATGAAGGCTCATATAACTTGGGGTAATGGGAACGGGCATTAAACCATGTAAGAAGGTGGACAAGAATAAAATATCTATATACTTAAAAGAGCAAGAGGAGGCTACCTTGCAAGTTGTAAGAGTTTGCTCTAGAATTGTTCCTTTGCAACAAAGGGGTATAGGAAAACCACCAACACCACCATCATACCATCCTTTCATTGACAATCACACTAAAACTCTATCAAGTGAAACTCCTTTGGATGAAGAGGCCACATCACGAAAGAGAACAAAAGGACCTCTAGAAAAAGCATTCAACTTGGAGAAGAGAGACATTGTAGATGAATTGGTAGCTCAATGTATTTATGCATGTGGGCTGCCCTTCAATGTGTTGAGGTCACCATATTGGCAAAGCAAATGGTGAGAGGCATTAATGAAGCGCCACATAGGGGTATAAAGGCCCTAACTATGAGAAGGTTGCACATCTCTCTTGGCGAAAGAAGTGGACCACATACAAACTTCTTTGCAACCGATTAGAGATTCCTGAAGGATTCAGAGTGTCTATTATATCGGATGGATGGAAAGACTCCCAAAACAGACCTCTTATCAACATTATTGCAGTAAGCCCTAAAGGGGCAATGTTTTTTAAGGCAATTGATTGTGAGGGGAAATAAAAGATGCACAATTTATTGCAAACATTCTAATTGAGGTTATTGAGTCGGTGGGCCCTCAAAATGTTGTCCAAGTCATCACGGACAACGCAAAAAATTGCAAGGCAAGCAAGGGTTGATAGTAGAGGGTAGATATGAGCACATATTTTGGACACCATGTGCAATACACTCCCTCAATTTGATGTTGCAGAAGATTGGGAAAATCCATGGATTGAGAAAATATACATAAAGGCAAACGAAATTCAGATGTTTGTCACCAACCATCACATGTCTCAAGCCATTTTCAAGAAGATTCTCGAGGTTGGAGCTATTGAAGGTAAGGGAACAATTCATTAGTTTTAAGTTTTTAAGTTTTTATTTTAAATTTTAGTTTAAATCAATTTGTAATTTTGTATTTTATTGAATTTTTTCATTCCTTTTTAATATTTTATAGGTTGTTGAGACTAGATTTGTCTCTCACACACTCGTCTTGAGACAACTTGTGAAGGTAAAACATGCTTTGAGTAGTATGGTGATTGACAATGTTTGGACCATCTGGAGGCAATCAAATATGGAAAGAGCCCATAAGATAAAGGCATTGATCCTTGATGATGATTGGTGGGCACAAGTTGAGTATTTGTTGAGTTTCACAAAGCTTGTTCTTTGTATGATTAGATTTGTAGACAAAGATAGTGCTTGCATAGGAGAAATTTATGATGGAATTGACTCCATGCTTGAGAAAATGAAAGAAATCATACAAGCCAAAGAGAAAGACCTTGAAGAAAACTTCTATAATGAAGTTAAGAGTGTGGTCATGAAGAGGTGGAACAAAATGACCACCCCATTGCATCTCCTTGCCTATGCCTTAAATCCCAAATATTATAGCAATGAAATAGTTGGGTTACTAGTAGCAACACCATATGATGACCAAGAGGTTGCAAATGGGACTAGGGCAGCATTTAGGAGGTTGTTTCTAATCCATCTATATCTAGTGCAGTCCGCAATGAGATGGGGATGTTTGTATCTTCAAAAGGTAGCATGGGAGAGGTAGAGGCTCTTTGTGACAAGTCCACCATGACTCCAATCAAGTGGTGGTATGTACATGGCCATGATGCCAAGTACCTATGACCTATTGCCATTAAACTGCTCTCACAGGTATGAAGTTTGTTATTTGATATTCTGATTACCAATTAAAAATTTAAATTTAAGATGATAACACTCATTTTTGTATATTAATAATACTTTTTTTTTTGTGACAAGGTGGCTAGTAATTCTTCAACAGAGCGAAACTTAGAGTACTTATGGCTTCATTCACTCAGCCAAACGGACCATGTTGGCATCCAAGAAGGTTGAGGATTTGGTATATGTACATTCCAACTTGTGCCTCCTAACGCACAAGATGGAAGAGTATACTAGAGGTCCTAACAAACTTTGGGATATTCAACCTAAAACCACTGACTTTGAAGCTTCCATTGGTTGTTTGTCCAATGTTTCACTACTTGGCATTGATGATGAACATACAGGGAGCCCTTCACAAGGGGGTTGGATAGTGGAGCTAGTGCAAGTGGGAGATGATTTTGAGGATTATCTAGATGATATGTTCAAGTGCCATGTATTTCATGGAGATGATTTTGAGGATCATCTAGATGATATGAATTTATGAGCATTAAATTTTAATAGGTATGCATTTTTCTTTAAATATATATATATATATATATATATATATAGTTTGTATTACCCAAGGGTTTTAAAATTATGTTTCAATGTACCATACCCGTACCGTATGTCTAACTTTAAGTTATAACGTGGAATTAGGAGGGGAAAAGTGTAATGTTGAATTAAGACATAAAAGGTGGTGACTTTATGGGAGCTTGGAAAAAAGACGAATATCAACAAGGGCATCAAGTTGGAAGAGTGTTGCAGCGATTGTCAATGGTTTGGAGGGTTTTTGGATCAGTTCTTGGCCATTTCCAGCCTGGGTGCCCCATTTTGGGAATTCGAGATGGAATTTATGTGTTCCCGTTGCTGGAAAATTTTGTAATAAATATCTATGATTGTTGTCATCCCATAGATCAATTTCAGCTATTTCGTGTGTTGTAAGTCCACATATTTCTCTAGATATGAATTTTCAAAGTTTGTTGTTGTTTAGCCTAGAAAAATTACTAAATTAAATTGGATGAGTTTTTATTTGATTTTAAGTGAAATTTTTATTGCTAAAATATTTTGCAAGTATTCCCGAAGTTATTTAATTTTCTATAAGGGTTTGATAGGGAAAATCCCTTTTCTATAATTTTCTGCATAAGGGTTTCAGGCAAATCCAGATCTGCTATATAAAAAGGGACATTACACTTTGTTGGTAGAGAGATTAGTGGGATAATAGTTAAAGCTAACTCCTTGATTATAAGAGTACCTCGCCTACTTATATGTAAGGTGTTCCATTTGAATTTCATAGAAGAATGATATTATTTAGTGTGTTTATTCTGAACCAAATTTTACGTTTGGTATCAGAGCGGGTCTCTCTAATGAAAGGTTATAAGAAAAATAGGGGCAATTGATTTACACTTCGGCCCTGCTCATGAGAAAAATAATTGTTAAAGAAGTTGAACATAGTTTAATTTGTTGTTAAGGTAGATTAAGGGTGTCTTCAAATTGTAGATTAGCCTATTTCGAACCCACTTCAGCCTTGGATTTTTTCGAGGATATTTATTTATGTTTTTGAAGCAATTTTGTGATATACATAGGTTTCACGATAGTGGTAGCATCTTGAATTAGCAGCAGTACCGGACATTTTGTAGGCAGTATTAATTTGGCACATACCAGTCCTGGCATACTGGCTCAGCTTAGTAGTAATAAAGCCAATGGAGTCGACAATACATATCAAAGAAAATGGAACCGAGATGTGTATCTGAGCACACACGTCAGCGAGAAGAGGAAGATGGAAGTTTTAAAGTTGAAGCCAAAGTTCCTGCGCCTATAGTCCATTATGTTTGTTTGACCAAAGCTCAAGAGGATAAAACTCAAGATAGTTCCAAGACGCTGGCGAAGATCCTGGAGCCGTGCCTTGACCATTCACAAGCCGTGGAGATGGAGACGAAGGAAAGGCAAAAACAAAGCAGCCTGAAAATCTGCTCTATAGCTGACGTGTTACAAAATTCTTTTCATGCAAATTTCTATTACTTAATGTCTATTCTGAAATCTATGTGCGCAATGACATTTCCATGGACATGTGTCTGCAAATGTGTTGAAGATTCCATGATTTGCAATTACTGCCAAAATATCTTATAACCCTATAAAGCGTCAATCATAATAGGTATTATAAGGAGTCAATAATAGTAAGTATTCGGCTTGTTATAGTTAGACGTGTCTGTCATAGTGGGTTTGTTTATTCTTTTAGTTAAAGTTATGAGTTGGTTTATTTTTATATTAAGTCACTGACATTTGTAGCAGTTTGGTAAAATTGTATATTTAGTCTCTTTTAATGTTTATTATTTGCAGTCATTAATCAATGTGTGTCAATATTAAAAATCAAAGTTGAGAGTCGGAGACAAAAATCCGTCATTGTAATGGATGCAATCAAGCGACCCCAAAATCCAATTTGTAAGGAATATGTCAAAATTATGGGGTGGGGGATTCTTCTGAATACGGCATGCAATGGAACTTCAATTTGAGCCTCCACGCAAAATTTGTTGAGAAAGCAGTGACATACAAGAGGATGGAGGCAATGGAGGAAGGAGGACTTTCAGCATCCTCTTGTCAATCACCAATGACAGGGTCACATAGCAAATTTGGTGGCTTATGTTTTTAGTTTATTTTCCGTTGTGTGGTAGTGATTAAGAACAGAAGCAGTATTCCTGTTCAAATTTGATGTAAGATAGTGATGAGAGCTGATAAAAGTACTGCAGCATCATGATATTTAGGTATGTGATTATCTGTAAAACTACCGTTGTAAGGTTTATGGTTGTCTTGTAAAACCATCTGCATTGTAGGTTGTTGGTCAATCCTGGTAAAACCATCATGTTTAGGGTTATTGATAAACCACTTGTAAAACCATCCTTTTTTATTGTTGATTAACCACTTGTAAAACCATCATTGAGGTTCTTGATTGTCCTGAGAAAACCATCCAGATCATGAGCAAGCAAAGACGACACATTGTAGTACAAGATTGATGTTTTTCCATGTTTGCAATAAGGGGAATGTTACTGAGATATCCTTGTGTTAGTGCTCACGTGAGCAAATATATTTTGTATTATGTAAATAATAAGTTGTTGTAAAACAACTTATTATAGTGTGAGTGAGATATTATTATGTGACTTGTTTAGGTTGTTTAAACAACTCACATTATTAGACTTTGTTGGTAGAGGGATTACAGGGTAAATGTTGGTAGAGGGATTACAGGGGGGTAAATAGTTAAAGCTAACTCCTTGATTGTAGAAGCAACCTCGCCTATTTATATGTAAGGTGTTCTGGTTAAAATTTAATAGAAGTAAGATATTATTTTGTGTGTTCATTGTGAATCAATCTTTACAAAACATTTAGATCAGGTGGTGAATTTATCTATTTTGAAGAATATGATGCTAATATTTGAGGAAAAACCTAGAATGAAATACTAATAGTTTTGAAATTTACTGAACAAAATAAAATTGTGTAAAAACCTGGCTAATGTTTTATAAATTTGCACAAATCTAATTTTTGAAGTTTTGGTAAAAAAATAACTAATTGGGGAAAAAACTAGGCCATAAAATTTTCCTTACTCCCCGAAACTGATTTCTTGGGTGCTCCTCTTCGACGAGTCCAGCTCCAAATATCTCAACAGCAAACCCCGCGTTTCTTTTTGGAAGATGCTTTCCATTGTTAGATAAACTTTTTGTATCGAGCGGAGAGGACCCTAAACCCCGGGATGGAGTCGCTTCCAAGAGTCAGACAATGCTGAGACTCAAACCTAGGCCAGCCATAATAAAACCCCACCAATTTACCACTGGATCACAGCCCATCCAACACTTACGGGAGTGAGAAATTTCATAGTAACCAGAGTTGATCCTGTCCATCGCATAGTATCTAGAACTTGCAGTCGGCTAGGGCAGGCAACATGCCCACAAGAGTAGAACCTGTCTACCCCTTAGTTCCCCATGCTGCAGTATGGTGCCTATTTTCATATGGGTTCCCAAGAATACCTTTATATGTACAGTCGCTACTTTCCCTAACTATATCAATAGCATATATGTGTAGGTACATAAAGGTTGTTTTTGCATATCGCTACAAAGCCAGACATTATTTTTGAAGTTCATTGGGGATTTCTTTCTATTTAGGGTATATATTGTTCAAACTTGCACATCTGGGTTTCGACCTCGTGAGCAAGGCTCCAGAGAGTGAACTGAAGTGTGAAGTTTATCTTCCCAATCCAAATCCAGAATTATTACAGTTGTAATAAATTCAGTGAATTTAAACCAGGTTATACGTCCTTACGCAATTTAAGATTTTGTTCCTATCATACAATACTCGAACCATTTAAAAAATTTAAATTTACAGGATAATTAAAAAAAGGTCCCCAATTTATAGCGAAAAGGACATGCCTGTAACTGCAATAGCGCCACAGAAGTTCCAGACAATAAATAGAGCAATGGAACATTGATACCGTCGAATGGAATTTCTGTTTTTCTTATTCTCCATGTCATCCAATCGCGTGGCTTTACCAAATACGCTCTGCGCTCCGTAAAAAATAAACTCTGCGATTAATCTTGATGAGAGATCGTTTAAGCCACTGAGATTTCTGGTTTCGATCCGTCTGGTACGAAATTAAACATGTAAACAAAGATGCGGGTTTTACTAGTGAAATAGGTAAAAGCCCTAAAGGTGAAGAAAAATGTCCGTGCAAGCACTCATCCGTGTAAATTTAGTTTTTTCAATTATAGAAGTTGAAGTTGTGGTTCAATTTATATAGAGATCCTTGGTCTTCTTAGCCATTCCGCCAAATTTGGCAACAATGGCAATGCAAATTTGTTTGGTTGTATTAATTGCAAGCGATTAGTAAATCTATAAAATGTGAGAACTTCGCTCCTCTATCATTCGATACTAGTGTTTTTGATGGAGCTTTGAATCGCAATAGTGTGGAAACGAGCCACGTAGTTTATATTAAGGTAACGATTCTCTCATAGCTCTTTAGCAATCGTCGTTTTAGATTGCCCTACATATTATAAAACTTGTCACTAGTTTGAAAATTTTATTTCCGCTACATATTTTGTTGTTTAATCCCCTTTGAGAGTATTCTTAAGAACCAAGTGCATAGTATCTAAAAGTCCTACGGTGTTAAGCTTGTGGGTGTTCAAAACCTAACTAAAGGCCTTTTTGAGATTTCAAATACAAAGTCATAGTTGTACATGGCCCTAGTTTATCCATAATGTCTTTCTCGTATCCTCTCACTTAAGTAGAGATTTTGTTATCTCGAAATAAACTAAACTTAGAATCTCAATCGGCTTTAGTTTCCAGGTTTTGTTTTTGCCCATTTGGAATTTCATAAGCCAACTAATACGTCTCATAGGTCACTTCATTTGCCATGAGTAGAAAACTTTTACACATGACTAAGCCGCGCAGAGGTGTATTTATGTTCAAATCGATCTTCCCGAGGATTTTAAAGAAGCTATAGATATGCATATATGAGATAAACATATCTTAACACATGATTTGCATCAACATGTCAAACACTCTTGTTGGTGTTGAGTGTAGACATAAAATTACGCACTTGGGTACATTTCTAGGTCCTCAAAAGCATACTAGCATCCATATGGTTCCTAAGCAAGAAAACTAGTGGTTGACACTATCTTTGGTCTCTATTCTTTGTTTCATGTTTTCTATTTGGTCTTACACACCCTACACCCATTCAAAATTTTATTGATTTATCTTTTATGGCTTCAAACACCAAAGACCCAACCACAATAAGCAAAGACTCAAACGCTCTTGTCCCCTTTGGGCGCCCCTAACCCTTTTCTATCTTACTCGCTCCTTTTGGGTCTCTTTTATCTTTTGGGCATCTTTTTTCACTTATGGGTCGACCTTCCTGTTGTCAATTACGAAATTTAAACAAGGGAGTCATATAAATACATAGTTATGTGTTCAAAATAAAGGACCAAGCTCTAAGCATCACTACTATCACCTAAGCTTGCATCCAAAAGGCACCTAAAGCACTTCAAAGGCATCCATCTAGCATCCATTCAAGGGACAAGGGACTGCATTTTCTACATACACTTTGCATAAAAGGGGAAGTTCATTCTATTTCATACACACATTTGCATTATCTAGAAAATCTAGCTCGTTATCAAGTGCATCTTGCACAAGGGCATCCTAGGGCACAAATTTGTACACACTCACAAGAACTACATAGATTCTGAGATGTAGTGCAGCACTTGGTCATAAGTTCACTCTATCGGGTGACCACCGGGGTCAGTCCAACTCCTCATATTGCATCTTTCATTTTTGGATTTGATGTGGTTTTGTGGGTTTTGCAAATAAACTTCTATTTTGCAAGTTACAGGTATCTTCGGCAATTAAGGAGCGACATAAAAGTGATCAACGGAGAATATTTGTGACACTTGTGAGACATTATAAAAATCATGTTCTGACCATTTTCGTAGTCATGGGTGCTTAGTAGTAGTCTTAGCCCTAGTGCCCTTGCCCTATCCCTGGCGCCCCTGTCCGACATCATTTGTGAGATTTAGAATTTATCCTGACTATTTACGACAATGTTCACTTCTGTTCAATAGTTTTCCTAGTCCAGAGCACTTCCAAATCAAGCGTAAATCAGCTAAGTTATTCTTTTTATACATCTTTGCTTAGGGTTTCATACTTTACTTGTTTATTTGTTTGATGTATCAGACTTAACACTTGTATATATCATTGTTTACATTCACATTACCCTACAATTAGGGTTTAATAAAATTATTTTTATTAAATCATTTGGTGAACCCTACTCGTGATAATACACTTGGATCCTCATTTTTCATTCTATCAATCTTCTTTCTAATGTCTCCTCAATCTCCTTGCATGACTTGCTTCAAATGCACCCACATTGCAAAGATGTTCTCCAAAAACCCTCGACATTATGCATCTCCTCGTAATATGCCACCCGCTCAAGTAAGTGCCATTTTCGATCATGTTTATCTAATGACTCTATCACTCCTAATCCTCCATCCAATCAACCCATCTTAGAGTCCATTCAAGCTTTACATTCTTTATTTCAAGATAAAATTCAAGCTATGGAAACCACGATTACATCTCTTAAAGATGAAATCCAACATCTCAAGGATGTTTCTCAAGCCCATGTTAGTTCTTCTTCTACATCTCATTCTACTTCTATGTCTTCTACATGTGCTCATATCAAGTGAACCTCAAGTCTTACCATTACCCACACCTCTCAAGTTTGATTTCAATGTTAAGAAACATGATATTCTTCCTCAACTCCTCACTCATCAATTGATCAACTTTCCATCTACTCATTACTATCCTCCTTATCAACTTGCAAAATACCAAGGTCACCCATATTGTAATTATCATCAAATTAATGGACATAATGACAATGATTGACTATGCTCTAAGAAAAAAATTGGCCACCTTAAGCATTATGGTCTCATTTCATTTGCTACACAAAATGTTGCTACATGTTCATCTCCAATTGCTAACATCCCACTGGGTTCCTAAATCTGATTCATCTATGTCTAATGAGCATCATTCCATAATTACTAATGTTCCTACTCCAATAAGTCAAGAGTCACCATCAACCCATTCCAACTCAGAAACTTCCTCTCAAAATAAGTCTCAACCCCTCCTCCTCTCAAGTCTTCTACGCATTACCAACTCAACTAAGAAACCTCCTCTAAAAATCAGTCCATCCCCTCCTCCTCTCAAGTCTTCTACAACATTATCAATCCCACATAAGCTACCACCATTCAAGATCCTCCCCACCCTACTCCACTTTTGTTTCCAATTCATTTTTTCAAACAAACTATTCCTTGTATTGATTTATTTTGGGACACATTTCAAGCTCTTTCACCATGATATGGTCTTTCTCACATCACCGCATAGATCTCATCACTCACATACTTGGGGGCATCATAGCTTTTCCCCCCTTGTATTATTATCAAATGTCTCTATCATCTCATCATACTTGACATTTGCTTAATGTTTAATATTTCTCACACAATACACACCCTTTGATATACACATGTATTGTCATTACCCTATGACACACTCTAGTTCCACATGGTTCATACTCGACTATTGAGGGTCTAAATCTAAAATGAACCTCACACATTCACTTTTCACATCTATGCTTCTTCATGATCTATCTTTATAGCATTTCTCTTTCAAACCATTTCCGATGACGCACTCTTGTTCTATGGTTCATTCTTGATTGTTGAGGGGTATTTTATAAATGAACCTCATTCTCATACACATCCATGGGGGCACGTTGCTCCTACTATCACATTCACACATTACATACCATTCCATCACACTCACTCACTGCATTTGCATATCTTGGTTGCATACTTTATTCTTGCTTGCTTATACTACTTACATTATGCACTTTGCTTATTATGTTAGTCAGATACTCAAGTATGTCATTATCTTTCTATATATACACATACACGTTCACTTGGTCTTTTGAGGTGAATGCAGATCTCTTACAAGTTCTTACATGCTGCAATGATGTTTGGCATTATACCTTTTACTAGTCCCACCGAGGCTCCTGGGGCATCTACATTTTTCACTACTACACATTACATGTTTATTATTTCATTTTTTACTACTTCTCATTCTTACTACCTTTACATTTTCATTGATATATACACACTCTTGACATACTTTTTTATCTTTCTAACATGCTAATGGGTGCTTCATGTGTAGACATTTTCCTTTGCAGGACTATATGCCACCATGTTTGTCTGATACATTTTGTTTTCATTGTTTGTTATTGTATGCTATTGTTTTCGGGTTATGCCCTATGTCTTTTTGATCACACTTTTTGTATGATTTTGGCCGCTTTGGTCCTGATTGTCTTGTGACATTGTGAGCGATGTCCCATGTTTGAAACCCACTTTTTGGTCCATCTTGTTTGCACACTTTTTTGTTACATTGTTTTTCTATTACATGTTTACTTTTTTTGCACTAACACATATTTATAGCCATTTGTTTACATGTGCCTTGGTTTCTACCATGCACATCCCCTACCCCCTGTAGGGATACAATACATAATCAACATCAAGTCCTCTCTTTGGGCCGCATTCTCCTATAACATCGCATGCACCCCAAACGAGGGGGCATACATTGGGTGAACAAATCACCCCTACAACATCTCAAAGCTACAATACAATACAATACAAACATATAATCAACACAAGTTATAGTTATAAAGCAATGGCTCAAAATAAAACTTGGGTCAAAATCACAACACACAACACTAAGCCCAAGCACTGAGAAGACAAGAGCGCTGGGTTCATGTGTCCTCCCTTGGGTGCTAATGTCCTGGGGCACACATAGTTAGCTTATCATATCAACACAATCACATAAGACTTCAGAGCAATTTTTTTACAATATCATGCACAATCCTCTCAACAGTAAGAGAATGCATTATATCTCCATTTCAATCGGAACAAACAATCAATAATTGAACTAATCAAGACAAAAGGAACAAAATAGGACACACCATCTATAGTAGTGTTTATCGAGAAAAGTCATGGAAGGAGAGTAACACTAGACCTCTCTCCCCAACACTTTCTCTTTGGCGTGAGATCACCCAAAAAACTTGCACTTGGCGTGAGATCACCCAAAAACTCACTTTGGCATGAGATCACCCAAAAATTCACTCTTGGCATGAGATTGCCCAAAAAACTCTCTCTAGATACACATCATTTTCAGGACACGTTTTATATCCTTTACACTCTTATACATCAGTGCACACACTTTCCTTTTACACTTTTTTACATACTTTTACATACTTTTACATACTTTTTCTCAAATTTATCATATACAAGACTTTGACTACTTTTGCTCTTCTTTTTTTGTAAGTCCATCCTTAATAAGCAACAAAAGAAACAACAACACAACAAAACAACAACAATAGTACACACACAATGCATACGCTTCACCCCTAGGGTCACTTTCCTTTCCTAGTCTCCATGCTTCATTTTGCATCATTCCACGCTTCACTTGTCCACTCACACGCTATTCACCACACACTCTCTATAGGATCATAAGGTACACATCTTCTAACTACTTTATGTTATTGAGTATTCACTCAACAACATAAAGTGGGGGTAAATGTAGACACAAAATCATGCACTTGGGTACATTTCTAGGTCCTAAAAACATACTAGCATTCATATGATTCCTAAGCAAGAAAACTAGTAATTGACAACTATCTTTGGCTCTTTTTTTTTGTTTTTTTTTTATTTGGTCTTACACACCCTACAACCTATCAAATTACTTATTTATCTTTTATGGATTCAGACACCAGCGCCCAACCAGACAAGAATGCTCAGGTGCTCCTATCCCCTTTGGGCACCCCCCGACCCTTTTTATCTTACTCGCTCTTTTGGATCTCTCTTTTATCTTTTGGGCATCTTTTTTTTATGGGTCACCTTCCAGTTTTCAATTACGAAATTCAAACAAGGGAATCATATAAATACATAGTTATGTGTTCAAAATAAAGGACCAAGCTCTAAGCATTACTACTATCACCTAAGCTTGCATCCAAAAGGCACCTAAAGCACTTAAAGGCATCCATCTAGCATCCATTCAAGGGACAAGGGATATGCATTTTCTTCATACACTACATAGGAAGGGGAATTCATTCTATTCCATCCACACATTATACATTACATTATCTTCTAAATCTAGCCCATTATCAAGTGCATCTTGCACAAGGGCATCCTAGGGCACAATTCTCTACACACACTCACAAGAACTACATGGAGTCTAAGATTCGACTGAGTGCACTTTTTTCAAGGTTAGATTTGATGTGATTTGATGTGGTTTTTTTGGGTTTTGCAGTGAACTTCTATTTTTAGGTTACAGTCTTTCTTTGTAGATCAAGGAGTGACATATAGGTGATCAACAGAGAATATTTGTGACACTTGTGCAACACTATAAAAATTAAGTTTTGACCATTTTTCGTAGTCACGGAAAAAAAGTAGTAGTCTTAGTGCACCCTTCTTCCACTTCAAGATCCCCTTGTCCTAACATCATCCACAAGCTTCAAAATTTATAGGAGTATTTACAACAATATTCACTTCCTATTGAGCAGCTTTTTTCCATTTAGAGAATTTCCAGATCAAGCGTAAATTAGCTAAATTATTTTTTTCTATACCTCTTTCTTAGGGTTTCATACTTACTTATTTGTTTGTGTCATATTGTACTTAACAATTATATATCATTGTTTACATTCAATTACTTTGTAATTAGGGTTTAATAATAATTCTATTTTTATTAAATCATTGAGCCACGAACCAGATTCCAAGATTCATAAATTCCTTCTCATTCAAACACACTTTTGTTTATCTTATCCAAAACATCTCTTTGGGTGAATAAAAGTTTTCTATTGGGAGATGGGTGGAAAATAATCACCAATAAAAAAATTAACCTAGGAATTGTAGACACCCTAATGACATTGATGTATTAATCATTTAACTCTTTCACTCCCATTTAATCCCACAAACCAATGATTAATTAAGTAGCTAATTAATTATTATTAATTAGCTAATCATATCCTCACTCACCTAATCAAATCCTACACCAAGTATTCACATAATAATTTAATAATCCACCTCAAATCCCATTATCTCATCCACCTCAAATCCCACTTTCTCCTCTATTTTCCAAGATTCTCCACCAAATCCTCCAAAATCTTCACCAACCTCCATTATCACAATAAAATAATCCTACTTTCTCCTCCATTTTTAAGAATTGTCTATTATCTCCACCAAATCCTCCAAATTCATTACCAAACACGACTCTTGTACTTTTCATGAAGCAATAATTAGAGTACAATTTAATAATCCTCCATGATCTGAAAATCTCGACCAACCAACACTTTTGGCAATTTAATAATCCTCCACTATTTTAAAGACTTTACCAACCTCCATCATCATGGTAAATCAATTCCATTTTCCCCCATTTTCCAAGATTCTCCACCAAATTCTCAAAAGTATTCACCCATCTCCACCAATAACAATAAAATATTTCACCTCAAATCCAACTAATTTGCTCCAAAAATTATTTATATGGACCCCTTGATCCTTCATATGGGGATTAAATGTAGCATTATTTTATAATATTATCCTTCAAGCCATTCATCGAACTAGACATTTGAATCATTTTGATGGATACGTATTTTCACAATTTGGCACGAGTCCATTGAGAATCCGTGAAAGAAAAAACACTATTCTAATATATTTTGGTTCAAATTTACATACTCAATAATATGAACACAATAATTATATCAACAAATAATATTTTAGCTCTATACTCATTTGTAATTTTAAATTGCAGGTACAAAAAATATATGCACTTGGGTACATATAGGTCCTAGAGCATACTAACATATACATGATTCCTAAGCAAGAAAAATAGTGATTGACAACGTCTTTTGGGCCTTTTTCTTTCTTTTCTTATACTTTTTGACCTTTTTACACACCCTACAACCCTGTCAGTATTTGATTGATTTATCTTTTATGGCCTCGAACACTAGCGCCCATTTAGGAAAAGAAGTGCCGAGCACTCCTATCCCTTTTTGTGGGCACTTCTAACCTTCTTTGCTTCATTTCTTACTCTTTTGGGTCTCTTTTACTTCTTGGGCATATTTTAATACTTTTGGGTCAGCCTTTTAGTTGTCAATTATGAAATTCAAACAAGGGAATCATATATATACATAGTTATAGCTCTCAAATAAGGGCCAAACACTAAGCATTACTATCTATCACCTAAGCTTGCATTCAAAGGCACAAGAGCACTTCAAAGGCATTCATCTAGCACATTCACACAAGGGACAAGGGTTACATCACTCTGCATACACAACATAGGAGGGGAAGTTCATTTTATTCCATCACACACATTCTATACATTGTTACATTCTAGATCTAGCCCTATCATCATTGTATGTAACTTGCACAAGGGAAATCCTAGGGCATCATTACACACACATTCACACAGAACTACATGGAGTCTAAAATGTAGTGCAATGCTCATGGTACTAAGTTCACTCTTTGGGTGATTATCGTCGGGGTCAATTTGACTCCACATTTTGCATCTTTATTTTTAGATTTGATGTGGTTTGTGGGCATGTGCAACTAGGTATCTCTTTGTAGGTTAAGTACAATCAATGACATCGATATTGGAAAACTAGAGTGACAAAAGGAACTAACAATGAAGCTCCTCTCTACGAATAAAAAAGGACATAACCTAAGCACTTGGTGGACACTAGCACCCAAGATCATCAGTCACTAAGCAGGTGCCCGGTCCTGTCCTCCCATGGGTGCTTTTTTCTTGCACATTTCTGAGTTCCAGAATCTTCAATGAGCCTTGATGACACTACTTATAGCTTTTTCAATAGTTCCTCTACCCAGATCATCTCCAGATTGTGCAAAATCAACTAAGTCCTCTCTCTCTCTCTCTCTCGCTTAGGGTTTCATATTATGTTTGCTTATTGCTTTTGTCCATTTATTGTATTTTATCATTTGTATATCATTATTACAATAGTTACTTTCTAAAATTAGATTTAATTCAATTTATATTAAATCATTTGGTGAACCCCACTCATGATCAAACACTTGGATCTTTATTTTGCATATTCTATCGATCTTCTTTCATGGCTCCTCAAGTCTCCTTGTATCAATTACTTCAAATGCACCCACCTTGCAAAGATGTTCTCCAAAATCCCTAGACACTATGTACCTCCTCACAATGCCACCTGCACAAGTAAGTGCCATTTCGATCATCTCTCTCGATGACCCTATCAGTCATGATACCACAACCAATCAACCCATCTTAGAGTCAATTCAAGCTTTACACCATTTATTTCAAGATAAATTTCAAGCTATGGAAACCATGATTACATCCCTCAAAGCTGAAATCCAACATCTTAAGGATGTTTCTCATGCCCATGCTAGTTCTTCTTCTACACCTCATCCTAATCCCATGTCTACTACATGTGCTCATATAAGTGAAGCCAAAAGTCTTACCACTACTACCAACACCTCTCAAGTTTGATCTAAATGTTAAGCAACATGATATTCTTCCTAGAGCTCCTCAATCACTAGTTGATCAACTTGCCACCTACTCATTACTACCCTCCTTATCGGCTTGAAAAATACAAAGGTCACCCATTTTGTAATTATCACATAATTAATGGACATCATGACAATGATTTTGCTATGCTTTAAAATGAAGAATTGGGCACCTTGAGCATCAAGGTTTTATTTCATTTTTACTACACAACATTCTGCTACATGCTCATCTCCAATTGCTAAATCCCACTGGGCTCCCAAATATGCTCCTCTATGTCTAATGAGCATCATGCCATAATTACTAATGTTCCTTCTCTCTAGTAAGTCAAGAGCCACCTATCCAACCCAGTGTCATACCACCTTTAAAAATACTTACCCCATTACCTCCTCCTATCAATTCCTCTACAATGTTACCAATTACAAATAAGAAACCACCTTTAAAATACTTACCCCATTACCTCCTCCTCCTCCTATCAAGTCATCTCTACACATTACCAATCCCAAATAAGTAACCACCATCCAAGGAAGCACAACTAGTTCACTCGACACAAGACCTCTATCATTAATCCTTCACCTACTTCAACATTTCCTTCACATTAAGACCCAAATTTCATTATGTTGGTCATACTCTTTCTCCTACCTACCATTATGATGACCATATGTTTTCTTATGACACATTTCAAACTCCCATCACCATGGCATGCTCCTTCTCACATCATCACATAGATCTCCATCACTTCACACACTTGGGGGCATGACTTCCCCCTCTCATCATTCTTGAGTTGTCTCTTATCTACTTATTCTTCTCTACACATTTCACACTTCTACATCTCATACTTCATGATACATTTTTCTAGCATTTCACATCTTGATCACATACACATTATACCATCATTACCCGATGATGCACTCTAGTTCCATGGTTCATACTCAACTATTGAGGGTCCAATTATCAAATGAACCTCACATCACCTACTCTTTACTATACGCTTTGTGCTTCATGAACAATATTTCTCAAGCACTCTCACATCTTTGTATACACATTGTACCATCATTTCCGATGACACACTCTTGTTCTATGGTTCATTCTTGACTGTTGAGGGAGCATTTATAAATGAACCTCATCTCACACACATCTCATTGGGGGAAAACATGGCTCCTCCCATCTATCATTTCTACACATATCACACACACATCATCACACTCACACAACATTTACATATCTTGGTTGCATTTACTCTTGTTAGCTTATACTACTTACATGTTACACTTTGTTTCCTATGCTAGTTGGATACTTAGTATGTCATTATATTTTTCTATATACACATGTGTGTTCACTTGGTATCTTGAGGTGAATGCAGACCTTTACAGATTCATACATGATGCATGATGCTGACACAACTCTTTACTAGTCCCACCGAGGCTCCTAGGGGCATCTACCTTTACTACTACTCTCACACTCTACACATCACAGGTTCTATTGTTACATTATTTACTACTTCTCATTACTATCACTTTTTTTTCACTGATCTATACATGCTTTGACATACTATTTATCTTTCTAACATGCTAAATGGGTGCTTCATGTGTAGCATTTTCCTTCACAGATATATACAACCATGGTTATCTGTCACTTTTTGCTTTATTTTTGTTATTGTTTGTTATTATTTATGGGCTATGCCCTATGTCTTGTTTGATCATTGTTTTCTTTGGTTTGCTTTGGCCCTTGATTGTCTTGTGACATTGTGAGTGATGTCCCATGTATGAAACCCACTTTTCATGGTCCATCTTGTCTTCATAGTTTCTTGTTACATTGTTTTTATTGCATGTTAGCTATTTTTACACTAACACTTGTTTACTAGCCCATCATTTTTTGCATGTGCCTTGGTTTCCACCATGCACATCCCCTACCCCTATGTAGGTATCCAATATCAGATATATGCATATCAATATTGGTCCTCTCTTTTCACACATTCTCCTACTTTTTTTCACATGCACCCCAAATGAGGGGGGCATCATTTGGTGTGAAAAATCACCCTATAACAACACAATTTATAGATCATAAGAAAAAAAAAAATACAAAAATCAACACAACACATAGTACATAATGGCCAGAATCAGACTTGGGTCAAAAACATAGAGTGAACACTAGCACCCAAATAGACAGTAGTGGTGGGTGCTTGTGTCCCCCTAGGTGCTTGTGTTCTGGGGGAAAAATAATCAATTTTCTCAATTCAACACATTTCAACAAGTTTTCACAACACATAGTTCTACAAAATAAGTCACTCACTTGACTCTAGTTTCAAATTCATTTTTATTCATTTACATTACAATTTACAATACATAAATAATCAAAAAAATAGAACATACAATGACGTGCCATCTGTAGTGGCACTTATTTGGGAAGCATCATGGAAGGAGAGTAAAAATAGACCTCTCTCCCCAACTCTTCTCTTGGTGTGAGATCACCAAAAAACTCACCTTGGTGTGAGATCACCCAAAAACTCATCCTTGGTGTGAGATCGCCCAAAAAAACTGCTCTGGCATGAGATCACCCAAAAACTCACCTCAAAAATTCAAAAAATCCAATCATCAACAAATTCCAAGAAAAAAGAAAAAATCAGGACAATTTTCTATCTTTTACTCTCTTATACATCAGGTGCACACTTTCCTTTTACACACTTTTACACTTTTACTTATACACATGTTACTTTGATTTTTCATATATAGAACTTTGACTACTTTTTCTCTTCTTTTGCAGGTCCATCCTTATATGCAACAAGAAGCAACTCACATCAACAAACACAAGCTCACAAACAACAAATACAAGCTACATATGCATACGCTTCACCCCTAGGGTCTACTCTCCCTTCCTAGTTTCCATGCTTCACATTACGATCACTTCACACTTCACTTGTCCACTCGACATGCTATCAGCTACACTCTTCTCTACATGATCACAAGGTACACATATTTCTATCTACTTTATGCTATCGAGTATTCACTCAACAACATAAAGTGGGGGAAAATGTAGACACAAAATCTATGCACTTGGGTACATTTCTAGGTCCTAGAGCATACTAATATATACATGATTCCTAAGCAAGAAAACTAGTGATTGACAACATCTTTTGGGCCTTTTTTTGCTTTATTTCTTATACTTTTATTGACCTTACACACCCTACAACCTTGTCGGTATTTGATTGATTTATCTTTTATGGCCTCAAACACTAGCACCCATTTAGGACAAGAAGTGCCCAAGTGCTCTTGTCCCTTCTGGGTGCTCTGACCTTCTTTCTTCTTCTTACTCTTTTGGGTCTCTTTTACTTTTGGTCATCTTTTACAACTTTGGGTTGGCCTTTTAGTTGTCAATTATGAAATTCAAACAAGGGAATCATATATATATATATATATATAGCTCTCAAATAAGGGCCAAACACTAAGCATTACCTATCATCACCTAAGCTTGCATTCAAAGGCACAAGAGCACTTCAAAGGCATTCATCTAGCACACTCATACAAGGGACAAGGGTTGCATCACTCTGCATACACAACATAGGAGGGGAAGTTCATTTTATTCCATCACACACATTCTATACATTGTTACATTCTAGATCTATCCCGCTATCACTGTGCAACTTTACACAAGGGCATCCTAGGGCATCATTACACACACATTCACACACAAAACTACATGGAGTTTGAAATGTAGTATAGTGCAACACTGGTACTAAGTTCACTCTTTGGGTGACCATCGAGGTCAATTCAACTCCACATTCTACATCTTTATTTTTAGATTTGATGTGGTTTGTGGACATGTGTAGTTAGGTATCTCTCTTTACATGTTACAGGTACAATCAATGACAGTATATCAAAACCACAAGTGACAAAAGTAAGCCTGCAATGAAGCTCCTCATACATGAGAAAAGAAGGAACCCAGAGCACTTTATTGTAGACATTAGTGCCCAGATCAGTCACTAGTGCCCGTGCTCCTCTCCTCTTGTGGGAACTTTTTCAAGCACATTTTGAGTTCTAGAATCTTGAGCCTTGATGACATTCTTACTAATTTGTTTCAATAGTTCCTCTACTAGATCATCTCAGATTGTGTAAAATCAGCTAAGTCACCCTCTCTCTCTCTTTTGCTTAGGGTTTCATATTATTGCTTGCTTATTACTTGTGTATTAATGTATCTTATCATTCATTATAGTAGTTACTTAAAAAATTAGATTTAATTCTATTTATATTAAATCATGCTATAGAAACCACGATTACATCCCTCACCATTGAAATCCAACATCTTAAGGATGTTTCTCATGCCCATGCTAGTTCTTATTCTACACCTCATCCTAATCCCACGTCTACTACATGTGCTCATATACGTGAAGCCAAAGTCTTATCACTACCAACAACTCTCAATTTTGATCTAAATGTTAAACAACATGATATTCTTTCTGAGCTCCTCGATCACTAGTTGATCAACTTGCCACCTACTCATTACTACCCTCCTTATCAGCTTTCAAAATACAAAATTCACCCATTTTGTAATTATCACAGAGTTAATAGACATCATAACAATGATTGATATGCTTTAAAATGAAGAATTGGGCACTTTGAGCATTAGGATTTTATTTCCTTTCCTACACAACATTTTGCTACATATTCATCTCTAATTGCTAAATCCCATTGGGTTACCAAATCTTCTCCCTCTATGTCTTATGAGCATCATGCCATAATTCTAGCGTTCCTTCTCCAATAAGTCAAGAGTCGCCTATCCAACCCAATGTCATACCACCTTTAAAAATACTCACCCCATTACCTCCTCATATCTAATCATCTAAACCGTTACCAATCCCAAATATTACCAATCCCAAATACGCCTAGGTGAAACATTGGCCACCATCTTCCACTAACTTGAAAAGACTACAATGATCTTTTTTCACAAACAAATCCATTTGTGAAATCATATGTGCTTAAGATTACATGGTACAAAGAAAACAAACATTATGAATATCATCGTATTAAAGGACATTTAATTGATGTTGTATGAAGCTAAAAAAATATGTTCAAGACCTTAATAACCGTAGCGACAATGAAATAAAAGGAAATGGGCCCCCTAAATAGAACAATCGAAACTTGGAATATATCGATACCTCTTTCATAAACACAATCAAATGAATTAAAATCAAGATCGAGATCAAACATCTCAAGCCAACAATGTTAATCACATCCACAATAAATATTCACATCCTTATGACTCCTCGTTGGCTACATCCACTCCATTGAGCATCATATCACAACTATCACAATAAAAACCTAGATTACACCATCGATACTTGGCATACCAAAATCACTATCCAAAGGCCTCATATGCCTACCCCCGATAATAATACAATCCCCTAGAATAGCTTGAGAATATTCCATTATAGATATACATCTTATAACTTCTCAAAACATCCATTGTTCACAATGACATCCATTCAAAGTCTTTTGGGAGTTAAAGTCCCAAATGATATTAACACCGCACAATTTCAATCTTTGGTTGGACATATGTCCATTAATCAACAAATCACCTTTAGCTAATAAGAATTTCCACATGACAATCCATCACACAACCTACCCTTATAAATTAAATCTATCATCACCCATCACATGATGTAAAATGGGTACTTATAGACAATAGGTTGGGTATGAATACTTGGACTCGAACCAGTGAAGCATTTGGGGCTTATAGAAGTTGCATAAAAAAATTCATTAACATTAAATCTTATGATAAAACTAATTAAAAATATGTAAGAAAAATCACCTTCTTTTTGAAGTCGACCTTACCATACTTAAAACCCAATTTCATGTAATCGATCGAGACCTCCCTTATAACATCCTCCTTAACAAACCATGGATCAACACCATGTAATTTGTCCCATCCACCTATCACCAATACATCATGTCCCCTTTTAAGGACAAGAGCTCATAATTCATGTTGATGTCCAAACCTTTCAATTCTACAAATTGTTGGAAGTAAAGTATCACACGACCTATGTCAACATGAGCACTAAAATCATTCCTAACTCAAAATCTAAAGAATTTTCATCCCATATGCATCACAATGGCCTTTCATTCGCATCCATCAATCATTTTATCTAAATTCAAATGTAAAATCATTGGCATACATTTTGGAGAATACAAGTTTCAAAATTCAGTCCATCTTGCTAAACTTCCTCTTTCACCCATAAACTATGACAGGCCTGATACACACCTAAAAAAGAAACGAACCTCGTAGCTTTATATAATTTATGAAAGGCAGCTTCCTTGTAGATGAAAACATGGTCAATTCCTCTATTTCTCAGTTGTACAATATTTTTTCATCTTACTACAAATATCCTAGACATACTATAAGAAACAAGATGCTTTAAATCATGGGAAAGGAAGAGGACTAGGTATCAATGAGCGGGAAATATGTGAACATATCTCGGCATGAAAAAATTCAGTCTCGATGGTATTTAAGCTGAAACCTTTTGTTAACATACATGACGATGTCGGTGAGACTACTTCCATTAGCGAGGAAGTCCCTTAACATTGACTTGGGGTCACCTTCAACAGCCTCTACAAAGATCTTGCCACATCATACATGTTCCATAATAGTGCCATTTTAACCATACATATAGACTTCTAATACCCTTACCTTGTCAATTGGGACCAACAAGATCTCATACCAATTGAATTATTTTAGAATGAAAAGGCCATTCTCGAATTCATGGGCATTAGAGATGAAATCCCACTAGGGGAACATAAGAAAGGATTTGAGAACAACCTATACATTATATCGTACTTTGGGGAAGAGGCCAAGTTCCTTAGTCAACAAAAATCAAATAAAACAATAATAATAATAAAGTTAAAAAAGGTAAAAATCACCATCCCATAGTGAAAATCTCTTTAAGGAGTTATCCAATGATCAAAATCAAAAAGCAAAAAATAAAAATGATCATTACATCGATTTAAAGCCTCCTTAATGAGCCAATGTATGAGAAATTCAACTTTCCCTCCACTTTTAAACAACTCAAATATGGATCAAAAAAATTATGCAAGAAATAATTGACATCAATATTGGTACAAAAACAATTAATGATTCTTAAACTCAAGGCTACACTTAATACGGGAAACAGGGGAAGGAGACAGGCGAGAGGTTTGAAGCATATGATTTTCACTAAAAATTTTACTTTTAATGAAAATTAATAAAACTAATAAATTCAAAAATAAATAAGCTACCTCTAATAGATCTTCCCTCCAAAGTTATTTGTAGCTAGCTAAAGTTGGCGGTGAAAACCACGAAGCGCACATGCACAAACTGACGAGAGAACCAACACAAACTCCAAAATGAGACAGTTAAACCAAATTATCACAAGTATTAAATGACTAATAAACTTGCATGAGAATCTATAATGATCAAAACCGATATTATTTAGCAACAATTAGATTGTGAGTACATAATTATCGAAAACAAAGCTTTGATACCATGAGAGAGAGAGCTCGAAGATCTCACGGAATGGTGTGCACGATGAAAAAGTTTCACTCAAACAATATCGTGAATTTCCTCCAAGTAATTAGCAAGAAAAAATGAACTCAAGGAAAGGTGAATCAAGAACACGTTTTCCAATACGGTCCAAAACTTGCACAAGGAGAGAGAACAACACAAAACGAAGAGTAATCAACAACTAGAAAGGCGAGTAACATGATTATCGAGACCAATAAGATTGAGCTTGAGAACCTAATGGAGCCACATGCACATTGATATTGTTGTACTCCAACGGAATCAAATATGTGCTCCAAGAATCAATAAGAGAATGACCAAAAATAAAAAGAGTGTGCATAAGGAAAAACACTCTACTACTTCTCATAGATAAAAAAATGGTACATATAGGAGTGTTGTGTAACTCCCATGCATGGACTCATCATACCTCCACAAGGGAGAAAGGAGTTACATTCCATAATGGGAAAGTAACTCTGCATGACGCACATTGATGTATATGACAAATTTTATGACAATTTGTCATATAACTCCTAATGACAACCTAGACCTATGATCTCACCTAAGTGAGATGACTCACTATGGGTGAGGGAAATTCACATAATAAATAAATAGAGGTGAATAATATCCCTCACACCAATAGTTCCTTAGTCGAGAAAAAATCAAATAAAAAAATAATAATAATAAAATTAAAAAGGTAAAAAATCGCCATCCCATAGTGAAAGCCTCTTTAAGGAGTTATCTAATTATCAAAATCAAAAACGGTGAAAAATAAAATGATGATTCTATCGGTTAAAGCCTTTCAATGAGCCGATGCATGAGGAATTCAACTTTCCCTCCACTCTTAAACAACTCAATTATGGATCAAAAAAATTTGTGCAAGAAATAATTGACATCAATATTGGTACAAAAACTAATAAACGATTCTAAAACTCAAGGCTACACTTAATCCATAAGAATAGAAAGCATTTTTCACCCTCTTTCAAGAATTTTCATGTCTTCATTTGGTTATATGCAGACATGCTAGGCCAAATCCTTCTTTAGTGGTTCATCATTTAGTAATAGATGAAGAAGAAAAATGTGTGAAAAAAATCATAAAAATGCAACCACAAATCGCCCTCCGGTTAAGGAAGAACTTCAAAAAATCTTGGATGTATGATTCATACAATTAATTGAATACTCATAATGGATATCAAACATATTTCTAGTCATAAAGAGACACACAAAGATTAGGTATGTATATATTTTTGAGATATCGACAAGACACATCCTAAATATGACTTCACACTACCCAATATTAACATGATCATTGATTCTACAATAGGGCACAAGATGTTATTCCTTATGGAAAATTTTTCAAGCTACAATCATATCAAAATTACAATGATGACCAATATAAAACAATGCTCACAACACCATGGTGAACCTTTTGTTATCAAGTCATGTCATTTGGCTTGAAAAACATAGAGCTACTTATTAAACATCCATTACTATCATCTTCCGTGAAATACTTCATGACATTGTCAAGGATTATTTGGATGGCATATTAGGTAAATTTCAACTAGAGCGAGAGAACCCTATCATTACGAGAAGAATCTATGAATGGTTAAAAGAATACAAAGTCTATTTGAATCCTAAAATGTGTCTTGATATCACATCGGAAAACTATTTGGATTCATTTTATCTAGAAGAGGCATCGAGGTTGATCCATTCAAAATAAAAGCAATAAAAATATTCATCCTAAAAATATCAAGCAACTTTAAACTCCCTAAGGTAAAATACATGCTGATTCAAAGATTCATTTTGCAACTTTCACACATATACTAGAAAAAGATAATGTCTTCCATAGGATAAAATTATGTCGATAGGCCTTTGATTACCTCAACCAATGTCTTTCTAATCCACCGGTCTTGGTTCCCCTACTCGAGAGGACCTTTGTTACTATATATCTCAACATAATCTTCTTTGGGAGCCATTACGGATCAATATGAATGTTATTTATTATATCGATTCGGACTTTGATAACATGTGAGTACAACTAAAATTGAAAAGGCATGTTTATTTATTGCCTTCAACTTCTAAAAGCTAAGACATTATTTTCTCAATAATAAAACAAAGCTCATTGCCAAAGTCCATCCTTTGAAGTATATCCTTTTAAAACCTACCCTTACAGGACATAATGACCTACTAGATTATCTTATTTAGAAAGGGTATTTTTCAAATATCGAGTTTTGAGCAGTCTTCCATATCCACAAAAAATCCACAAATGCCATGATCACTATTGGTTCCCTACTTTAAATTATAGAAAACAACAAATAATATTAATTCTTGGTTAGAAAACTAGTTATTCTTGCATACTGATGTTTTGGAGTTGTGTATGCTTTATGTGATATTTTTGGCCCTTCTCTTTGGTATCACAACATTTACACTACCTTCACAACTACACTATCCCCTCAAACCTTTCTCGAAACCAATGGAAATCCCTCATCCAATGTGCTTCAAATTACACCCTCCTTGTCAGAACCCTCATTGTAGTGGCTATGATGGGACCCTGTTATAGTGTTTAAACTTTGAAGAGCTGACCTTGACACTAAAAGAGGTTCATAAAGACATACGTGGTGTATGCACAAGTGGCATGGTCATTTTCAAGAAGTTCCTTTGCATCGATACTATTAGCATACTATGGAAATAGATGGTTATAAACATATTCATAAATGTTGCATGTCAAAAGCATGGAAACATCATCCATGCGTCATCACAAGAATTAAATTTGATCACTACTCCATAGAATTTTTTTCTCATTGGGTGTTGATCTCATTAGGAATCTCAACCCTACCTCATCGATGGCCATGGACATATCATTAGTGCCACTGAATACTTCACTAAGTGCATCGAAGCTATTCCTCTCACTTATGTCAACAATAAACAAATCTTTAAGCGCGTCCTAAACCATATCATTTTCTGTTGTAACATCCCATCTTCCATCATTTTTGGCAATGCTAAGTCCTTTATGAGAAAATAAGTAAAATCCATTTGTCTTGAATTTCATATCAAACATAAATGGTCCATGTTGTATTATGCACAAGATAATTGTTAGGTCGAGTATTCCAATAAAATCCTCTCTAAAATTATTGAGAAAATCATCAATACCTCAAGTAGAAACTAATAACTCCATATCTACCCTACTTTTATGGGATTACCATGCCTCCATCTGTATACTCATGTGGAAACCTCTTACTCCCTCGTATTAAAATCCAAGGCCATCATTCTTATTGAGATTGAGCTACCCTCTTACGAATCTCTTTGAACAGCGTGATCAATGATGAAGAGTATCAAGTTGTATGCCTTCATGAGTTAGGGATTCTAGATGAAAACACATCTCAAGTACCCGAATCACTTGAAGGTATACCATAACATGTTGTGAAAAAGTTGTAACAAGTGCATACAATCTAGAGATCTTGAAATTGGTGACCTAGTCCTCAAATAAAATTTGAGAAACACAACCAAAGAATGGGAGAAGAAAGGAAAGTTTGAGCCTAATTGGTTGGGCCCAAATGTCATCATTGCAAATAATGGTCTTGGAGCTTATAAAGCGGCCATTGAAGATGGTGAGGATCTTGATGAACCCATGAAAATCATGCACCTCAAACTCTTCTACACCTAAGTACAAAAAAAAAAGAAAAAAAAAAAGAGAAATAAATTCATCCAATGGTGAAAACCATCCTTATGACACCTTGTATAAGTACCATGATGACAATTAATTTATCGCGCCATGCATAGGTCGTGTTATCTATAAACACCCTACACTTAGGGGCATGACCACTCCATCCTACTTGCATCTACCCATCCATCGACCCAAGTTGTCTAAGTTTGACCTCGATCCCATAATATACTAGTTTGAGAAACTATGCGGGACAACATCTTGGTATATTTGAGCTTTCATTAGGTCACATTATAGGGCAACCCCGATCATTAAACTTATTCATTAAATATCCCAAAAAATAAATAATCCAAATACATGTAGAAAATCACAAAATAGTAGAAAGTACAAAAAGCCAAAAACATTAGAAAATAAAAAAACAATAGAAAAACCAAAAATTTAAAAACAAGAAAAATACCAAAATAAAAAAATCCATTGTCTACTTCATAATCATACACTACATTGGTTCTTACTAGCTGTAGCAAATCATCCTAATCTAGGTCTTGACATATTGCATTGATGGGGAAACCATGGCTATCATTATCATCCATTGAGGATATATAATTCCAAATTCAACCTCCTTATACACACCTTTGCTCGGGTAACTCATCTCTTGATTATCACAATCATTAATCATTTGGGTTCCAATAAGGATGAAAAAATCACTTTATTTAAAATTTTTGTGTGTTTGCTTATTTTTTTGTTTTTTTAAACATTCGTTTTGTCATTTAATTTTTATGAAGTCAAATATTTTATCTCTGCGTATGACAACAATGTCATCACGAGGCATATTATCTCATGATGCATCCTATCATAAGCTATATTAAAATTAGATTGCTCAAACCAAATGGATCTTTGTGCAATATCTATAACATGTATCTAACATTATTATACCATCATCTATCACTTCATATCCACATCTATCACCTCATATCTCTTCAACATTATCAAAATTTTCACATACTAATTTGTTATCCTCATTACCTTATCTAAAACCCTCCCTTCAACTTGATAATCTCAATCAACTTATTATTCAACCTATCAATCTCAATTAATTACCATCCTTGTGACAAGCCTCCCTCTCCGGAAGTACCCTGAAATTACCCTTGTGATTAACACTCATCCATTGATGTCCTCCCATTCATCTCTAAATCCACCACATCATTTACAACACCACTCATAATCCCTATTACCATCATTTATTTTATCTATAAATTACCCGATGTTTTGTTGACAACTCTACCATCCATACAACTTATCAATCCCAATTAAACACCACCCATGTGACTAGCACCCTTTCTACACATCCTCAAATAAAAACTCCTTTTTATCCATTTGACTCATGCTCCTCTAATATTTTCCTCCTTGTCATCTCCAAAACCACCACCTCTTACTCATCACCCCCATGACTTGCTTTATCATTATAATACATTGATGAAGAGTTATCCTTGCTAGTGTATCCAAGGTCATCATCATCCTCTCATATATGTCATCATTCTCATCCTTCTTCACTTCACTCCCCTCTCTTGATGATACCTTCATTATCCCTATTTTTGACCTACTCCACATGCCATATTTCCCCTTCATTGTTATCTTCCATGCAATCATTATATACTCCCTCACATAACAACATTTCTTGTTTAAAAACCCTTTCTCCACCATCCCATTCATCCATTCTCTACACCTCCCCTAATTAGTTCCTTGCCATGATCAAAACACCTTAGCTTTTTATACATCTTATCATACCTCCCCAACCCACATAATTACCCCCATTCCCATTTGTCTAGACATCGTCCCCCTCCATATATTCATCATCGAACTCCATGACCATATTTTATACACCACTTTCATTTTCACTCTAACAATCCACCTATCGGACCTCCCACTTGTCATGATCCTCCCACTATCTCCTTGGTCTACTTTTGTCTTGACCTTGCCACACCTCCCTATGATTCTAGACTTTGATCTTCTATAAATTCTCTCATGCGACTAATTTTCCCATCTTTTGTCTCTATTCATCTCCTCATCATGTAGCCACCTCGCACGTCACCTACACTTGCTCTCACACGATGACATGTTCCCCATACCACTCTCCCCACAATTTCTCACACACGTTTTATCCTTCACCTTAGGCCTCTTTTACATAGTTTCACCCTCTCTCAATGGATCTTCTTCATACATCCATAATGCTCACTCTTACACTTCCCTCTAACATTGACTTATTCTCAACACCTTGTCACTCTTTGAACAACTCATCATATTATTTCCCTAGACACGAGACTCATTCTCGAGCCCTTAACCAAATGGCTAAAATTCTCTCGCATACACTTATAACATCCATAACATGAATTTATCCATGTTCATCTCGTGAAAATGTGTTCTCTACTCTCTTGAATCTTCTAGTTCAAACCTTTCATCTCTGTTGCACTATTTCCCACACTATCAAACCTTACCCTATTGTAAATATCTTCTTCGATTTCTTTCCTAGTTCATGTTATTCATCATTATCTCACCTTATGGTACACACTTATCCCATTTATCAACAACCTCGACACAAAGACATTTTATTCAATTGATGGTTGAACATAAAGTTCCACTAGTAGCCTTTAGATCACCCACAATAAAGGTAAAATCACCATGTTTCACAACCTATACATGTATCTCCATATGGCTTGTTCCATACTCACTTGCATAAAAATTAACACCCACCCTCCTCTACTTCCACCTCAATATTTCTACCTTATTAGTTACTTAATAAGTGTTGTGCACTGTGGTTCTCTTCTCCTTGCCATTTTCAACTTCAGTCCTCTAATAACTCCCCTAACATCAAGGCCAATTTTCTAGCAATTATCAATTATCACTTTTCATCCCATCACATGTTTCCACACATCTTTAGCATCTATTCTCTATCCACACTCATCTATACAATTAACATCATCCTCATTCATTCATAACTATCCATCATCACATCATCATCACATCATTCATCATAATTTCTATTACGCATCATCCCTATATAAAGGAATCCAACTTCATTTTCCCTTTTCTCTCCATTTTGAGTTCCCTTCTGCGTATTTCATACATGAACACCTTTACGAGGAGCATCATCCTACCAATCAATTATCAATTGATTAATCAATCAATCTCATTGACCAAACAATTGTCTACCTACCAAATTCATAATAGTGATCCCTTCACAAAATTTGATAAAGTGGTCCATCGATCAACGTTATGAATTTATTTTCTATTTCTTCGCATCCATTCCATTAGGGAATCTCATCCCACTTGTCTATTTTTATACATTATTTTAAAAGGTGTTGATATTTTGCAATACCCTTTCAAAGAGGGGAAAAAGTAGACACCCTAATCACACCACCACATTAATCATTTTACTCCTTTACTCCCATTTAATCCCACAAAACTCGAGAATAATCAAGGAGATAATTGATTATTATTAATTAGCTAATCATATCCTCACTCACCTAATCAAATACTACACCATCAATACATATAATAATTTTATAATCCACCTCAAATCCCACTATCTCATCCACCTCATCCACCACCTCAAATCCCACTTTCTCCTCTATTTTCCAAGATTCTCCACTATCTCTACAAAATCCTTGAAACTCCTCACTAATCTCCATTATCACAATGAAATAGTCCCACTTTATCCTCCATTTTCCAAGATTCTCCACTATCTCCACCAAATCCCCCAAATTCTTTGTCAACCACCACTCTTGATAATTTAATAATCCTCCATGATCCTAAAGTCACCACCAACCGCCACTCTTGATAATTTAATAATCCTCCACTATCACAAAGTCTTCAACAACCTCTGTTATAATAATAAATCCCATACCCCCCATTTTTAGTATTCTTCTCTATCTCCACCAAATCCTCCAAAGTCTTCACCCACCTCCACCAATAATAATAACATATTCCACCTCAAATACCATTAATTTATTGCCGAAAAATCTATATATAGCCCCCTTAATCCTTCACTGGGATTAAATCTATAACTATTCCATGAGATTATTCTTGGAACCATTTGTCAAACCAAGCATCTGAATCATCTTGTCAAGTACATGTTGTTATAATTTGGCATGAGTCCTCGAGCATCTACAAAGCAAGAACAATATTTTTCATCCACGAGCACATCCACATATCAAAGATAATTACATGTATCAATTATCTAATTTAGATTATTATTTGTATTTTTTTAGTTTTCTTTTTAATAGTCTAAATCTAACGTATACACGCTCACAAACTTGAACACAACCTAGGAAATCTCTATCTATTGTGTATAAACCCACACTTGGTTATGTCACGGTTGGAACAACTAGTTCCCACTACCACCTGAGACATTGTTTATTTTTCCACACTTCACAAGCAATCATGATTTATTCTAGTCCTCTGAGCCAATTTATTGACTCTCAATTGTCACAACCTTTTCTAGAGGTGAAGTATTCCATCTTAGCTATTAATTTATATTTTTAACACAAAATAATTGTGCCACTCTCAAAAAACTTCATCACCTCTCAACGATAGTGGGAATGTTCAAGAAACACATCATAATTTCTAGGTCATCGAATTTATTTATCGCAATCATCAATTTTTCTTATTTAAAAACTTTTCCACTTTAGAAGAGGTGGATGGGGAGTCCAATATAAAACTATATGTTTCCCAATTATAGTTGACTCTTAGATTGTGTGATACCTCTAAGATGTATCCTAACTATTTATTTTAAGGTATTATTTTCAATTTTTGATAATAAGAAAGTGGTGTGTCTATAAGAATATAAAATATCTATTTTTTTACTTCATTCTCGCCACCACCACTATTTAGACGGAGTTATTTTCCAAATTTTCACTCTTGAACATGGTTGTGGGGAGTGGTCACACTTATTGCACTAGATTTATCTTTTCACATCATCATTTGAGGTTCATAACACATTTTAAATTTTTTAGTCATTCCCTTGACATTGTGTAGACACTTAAAATTGGTTACTCAATTTAGTGTCCTCTCATCCATTTACTTGCTTAGGTAACTGGGGCACGTATTACGTCACCAACTATCCCTTGGGATATTATCCAATTTGTGATTTAATCACTTATTCCAAATTTAATTCACCCCATCACATCTTACCCATGAGTGATTAAATATTAAATATTTGATTACGCTTCTTCCCATGCATCTTAATCACTTATCTACCCCAAATTTATTCTATCTATGTACCACATCTATTTTTCCTCTTCCCTAAGCGGGATATTTCCCGTATTCGGGATAAATCTTATCTTTCTTGAAATCGCTCATTTTGGCCATCTCGGAAGTCTATTCCGCGATCGGCGCCGACCATATATAAGTGGCGCCGATTTTCTAGAGCGGCGCCGATTATAAAAGCAAGTCCGAACTCGGTTTGGGGACCGAAAAAGAGACCACGAACGAGTGAAAAAAGCGAAGCAGAGGCAAAAAAGAAGCACTTACGCACGAACAGAGAGCGAGAGAGATACAGGTCGTGAGAAAGAGAGATCTTCTTAGCATCAATTGTATCAAATTAGGGCAGATCTGTCCGAATCAATCCTCGAGAGGAGCACCGTTACTCGTCCACTGTCACATCGACATCGCACACCACCATCTATCATCTGGTGACTCTGTTCAGTGTCTCGCTAACTTCGGCACATCCAATGAGACCACATTCATCTTCTAATTCCCGAATCTTATCGCATGAGCTGGTCCCGATTGATCGATCATGTTTTTTAGTCGACGCCGATCTCACCGGCCGACGCCGATTAGTCTCAACTGACGCCGACCACATCGGGCCAACGCCGATTCTACCTGACGACGCCGATTTCCTGCAGACAGACAGGTAAAAGGACACAGTAACACAAATTCAAAGCATTATTTCTTAGTTCCTCGTTTTTCGTGCTTTCATCTGCTTTGTTAGATTCTGTCTTTATTATCGCAATCGAAGATCTAGCTTTTTACTTACATCTTTTATCATGTATGCTTCTTTTCTTAATTGAAAACGTGGACTGACATCCGCCGAGGAAGCTTATCGCTTCCCGGACCCGCTTCTCGGGCAGTCCACCTAAATATCTTTTAACGTGGTCTTTTTCTGTCAAGCATCGGTGTTTTGCAGGATACACGGATCTATTGTGCGAGTTGCTCGTGTGCGCCCGTCTTATCTACATCGGCTTCCTCATTTGTCTACATCTTCGGATCTTATCCATCAGGTATCGATTTTATTGGAGTTTTTCAGGGTTTTTGTGTTTAGTTTGGTGCATTAACTTGGACAGGTAACAAGCGCGAAATTCTTGATCTACATTCTGGCACGCCCGGTGGGACCCAACCAAAGTCCCTTATTGGTAAGTTCATTTCTTTCCTAGTTTTGAACTTTGTTCCTTTTCTTCACTGATTTCTATCAGTCCTATTTGAGCATTTCTTTTCATCATTTCAATCTTGCTTTTTTTAGGCGAAATCGTTATCTTCGAAATTTTTCTAGTTCCTTAAAAATAGAGATTTCTGTTTCACCGTTATCTGGATATATCTTTCTGGGTTTTCTTTGGTGTTTGCTTAACCTCTTCTTGCGGAGCACTTTGCTTGTTCGTGGGATTGTTCGAGGGGAAGAGCTCAACAACGCGCTTTTTGAAGTCCACACACCTTGGAGAGCTAAATCTACTGTGTATTCCTCTTTTACGGTGTTTTCTCCTTTTTAGGATTTCTTTTCGGTTGCCTATCACATCCAAACACTTCAATTTTGGTGCTTAAAAAGAACTTAATCACATTTGGGAAAGAATACATTTGACTTGTCTTCATCGAAATCAAACACTTCGTTTTTTAAGTGCTTAAAAAGAACTTTTTCTTTGTCATTGCTGCATGTTTTTCATCTAGTTTTAATTAGGCTGGAAAATTGATCAAAATCGGTAGTGACACTATTTGATTTTTATTTTTCACCCTTGCACACAAAGCCAAAATCACTAGGTATAAAGCATTTAAACAAAATTCCTTCCCTGGCCTCGCCTACTTGGAAGTGATATCCAAGAGGAAGAGCCTACGCGGTACTCAGGCCGCGCTATAAATTCACGGAAGATTTTGGTATATATTGGCAAAGCACCCGACTCCCTTATCGCAGCGGTGTGTGAAGTGCGGGGGTAGGCCCCTATATCAAGCCACGTACCGGTCTTTTACTAAAGTGCCTTCGGGACTCCTCACCAAACATTACCCAAACCATCCTTAGTTTGGCTATCTGAGTAGTTCCTGTTCTAAAAAGCCTTCCCTAACATTTTCTTTTCTTAAAAGCATCAAAATTTAAAGGAGATAATCACTTGCACTGCTTGAATTGTCTGTGCATTAGTTAGGTCAATCTTCTTTTCTGCGTGTTTATGACGGTTATCACTCGGTCACAATCTAGAAGAATGGCTCAACTGGTTCCTTCTTCCTCCGAGATCACCACTAGTGTGGAGGTTTCGGCCCCCAATCTTCCGGGACCATTGTTAGTTGGTTCCCATCCCGGTCATATAATCCTTTTTATCAAGCCAAGGCAATCCCATCACGTCCGCCTTCCCTAGTCCTTCGGAAATATCATCGGCTCTTGAGTATGTTCCGCTGGGATCCTGAATTCCAGGCATTCCTCGACCGCAATCCGATAGCCCTCATGGACTACCTAGTACACAAATCTATTCAAATATCTGATCAAGGACCACCAATCCAACAAGTGTACGATTACCCTCGTGGATCATCCCAAGCCTTTGTAGAGCAGTTTGCATCGTCGCTCTTGCCTCGAGTCACGGAGAAGAGCGAGGCCCCTATGCCTCCCTTTTCTCTTCCACCTACCATATCGACTAGTTCTCAAATAGTCTTACCTATTCCTAACACCGCAGTTACCTCGAGTATTCCACAACCTACTTCTGAGAAGTCTTCTGCCCTGGCTATAATGAATGCGTCTGCACACCCGCATATTGCTGTTAATTCATCTATGCCCTCCATTGTGTCCCAAGGTCAGTACCTCTTCATGAGCCAACCCCCTCCGAATAGTCAATTGGCTCCTACTTCTCGCCCTCTAGGGGTCTTTCTTCCAATGTTCCAAAGAATCGTGACCTTCACCCATCCTCTAACATCGGCACCCTTAATACCTAATCCGCGGTAGAAGGCCCCTTTCGTGTCTTGTTCCCAACATGTCCAATCAACCAACACCCATGTTCCTCAATCTGTCCCGATCCAATCAACAAACATAGGAGTCCACCAATCACAGGCTCCATCCGTCACCCAACCTTTATTTTCTCAACCACTTATTATCTCACAGCCTGCCTATACGCAAGCTATCTCACAGCAAATACCCCACCCGGTGTCACCCAGAACACCTGGTTATTCCTCTTATCATCCTATCCATCAACAGATGAATCCTCCATTGACACCTCAACAACATCCACCACTTACTTCTTATGTAGGACATACCAATGTACCTCCTCCTCAATCTGACGTGGTTCAAATTCTCTTCAAGAAAATCGCAGACTTGGAAGCCTCCACAAAAGGGGCTCGTCCTTCATACTCCTTTGAAGAAGTGTGTAATGAACCCATTCACCCCTCAGTAGCTTTCAAGCCTTATCCTCCCCAATGGGAACTTCCTAAATTTTCAAAATTTCATAGTCGGGAAGACCCTCAACAACATTTGCGAGCATTCAAACATGCTTGCTACCTCATAGTCCAGGATCAGGAGCTTATGCTCCGTACCTTTCCTATGTCTCTAGCAGGACCTGCTTTAGACTGGTACAATAACATTCCTCAACATTCCCTGTTTTCTTTCTCTCAATTGGCCCAAATGTTTGTTGAAAACTTTTCAATAAATATCGCGCATAAGATCTCGATCACAGATCTTTATAACATTCGCCAATTCGATGATGAGTCTATTGCAGACTTTGTCACTCGTTGGAGAGGGATAATCAACCAATTGTCTTTCTCCCTTCCTCAATCCCAACAAATCGAGTTGTTTACTCGATCTTGTGCTAATCACATTTCTTCTACTTTAAGGATCCAAACTTTTCATACCTTTGAAGAAGCCTTCACGATGGCACGCAAACTTGAATCTCGCGCCATTGAGCAAGGGAAGCTAAAACTTCGCTCTAAATCTAAACCAGATTTTTCTCGGTTTACCAAACCAAATTCTTCCCCTTCTAAAGACAAAAATCAAGGATCCACCAATGCTATCGTACTAAAAGCATCACGAGCCGACAATACTTCTAATCAAACACCACGAAGAGACCCCTCATCTTCTCGAAAAGGGACTTCATCATCTCGATCCTTCGCTCCATTGGGGGAATCATATGCCTCTATCTTAGAAAAAATGTTGGAAGTTCGCATGATCGAACTTCCCCCCATTAGGGATGTTGATGAAAGCCGAGAACGCCCATTCTGGTATAGGGAAAATGATTTCTGTCCTTATCATAGAACCAAGGGTCATGACATCGAACGATGTCAGACTTTCAAAAATCTTGTCCAGAAATTCATTGATAAAGGCGAGCTCATTCTGGATAACCCAAATGCTCCCCAAATCAGCGCTCGATGTTTTTAAACAACCTTTTCCCAATCATGCCCCGAACCATAATGCTTCGTAGTCTCAAAACCAAACACTCATACCATCAACTTCATCTCTACCGAAGAATCTTCTTCCGAAACCAAGCCATCTGCAAACACATCAATCGAATCAGAACCTCCTTCCACTTCATCTATCACTGGAGTTCCATTATCTTCGGGATGGCCCGTCTTTGAATATTCCTACATTACTAAGCACGGAGTCTTCTTTCTCCGCTCCTTTGTCTGACCTACCATCCATACCCGAGACAGTGTCATCCTCATCTGTCTCATCATCAGACATTCTTTCAATACTCGAGGCAATTACATCCCTTCGAGTTTCCACTGCAGACACATCTACTTCTGTTGCTCCCATTCCCGCTGCAACTATGTCCTTGGTAAACGTACCTATAATTGTGCCGACTTCGACGGAAGCGTCTTCGATTTTGACCCTTCCTATCTCTTTTCCTACAGTAGTTTCACCCATGATTACTGCATCAGAAGTAGTCCCTTCGCAAGGAACTGCTTCTTCATCACCCCCTTCTTCCATCACCAATGTTACTTCACCTATTAAGGAAAAATCAAAAGAAGTAGCACCAACACCTATACACTTGGTTAGGAACCTAAACCGAGACAACCAAAATCTAACATTACACCATCAAGTATCTCCCCACCGCTTCCTCCGAAAAGGTTACAATCACCTTATGCCATCAAGTCGCCACCATCCCCGAAAAGGAAAGCCCATATTTCGGACCATCAAGACTCTTGGTGCTCTTCCACAAAAATCTCTCTCTACGCCTCATAAACGATTGGATTTGCCCGCTGAGAAGGCATTTTCTTCTACACACTTATCAAAGCCATCGTCTTCTTCTACAACACATTCTTCACCAATACCCCGAAAAATAGACTTACCTACTAAAAAGACGTCACCTCTTCTATCAGGATCATCATCTTCATTACCAAAAACCAAGGCACCCTATGTCCCTCCGATTACACCTACTTTGGGAGCTTCTTCCTCTTCTAAACCGACATTATCTAAATCATCAGTAAATTCGACCAAGCAACCCCCTTTGTCTCCAAAGACCGCAAAATTTGTCACATCTCCATCATCTTCAAAATCTATTTTAGGGGCTCCTCCTCCACCAAAGTCAATCATGTCTCACTTACTCCCATCTCAAGTGCCCAAGACTGCTCCTCCAAATGTCCAAACAAATAAGAGGATCCCTAAAAAGACTGTTAAACCTAACATGCAAGTTCTTTTACCTCGGCAGTCGGTTAATGTAAAAGAACCACCTTCATCATCTCTATCCTCCTCTTCGTCTACCGGATTCTATACCGAAATCCTTCATCAACTTATCCAATCTTCATCCATAACCCTTCCTCCGATTAAACCTTATAACCCTAAAGGAGTTAAACCTACCTGGTTTAACTCTGATCTGATTTGTGCTTACCACCGTACCCCGGGTCATGATACCGAGGGATGTAAAGCTCTTCAAGCCGTTGTCAAGAACCTTCTGGAAGAAAGTGACCTTTTGCTGGAGGAGGAGGAACAGGTACCTCCTGTCATCTTAGCCCCATCTGAGCCTCAACAATCCACTCAGACCTCTGGTGGTTCCACTCCACTTGATCTTCCACCTTCTCAAATTGACACAATCCATATCGCCACTAGAACCCAACACTATGATAACCCATCTTCATCTTCAGCATCTCGACCACGGGTTGTCATTTTCGCAGCCTCGAAGGCGTGTCTCCTTCCTCATCGCCTCACGACCTGGGGTCTCTATTCGTGCGCACCTCGGGCTCAAGTTCCCGTGTCTCGTTGAGGAGAGTGTTATGAAACAACTCACCTGTGCTCCGGTCAAAATGTCTCTTTTGACCTCATCCAATCCTCTCCACAACATCGCCAGCCCTAATTGATAATCGCCGCATCGCAGTTGAATTCGATGAGCCCCACCCTTCGAGTTGGTTGTTGGATTGAATGGACCATCAACCGCCATTTCTTTTAAAGATTCGGAAATTCCTTCTCTTTCTTCTTAGAAGATTTGGAGGCTCCCCTCTTTATCACAGTCCAAATCAATAACACTACCTTAAAACGTGTTATGATCGATAGTGGAGCTGCACTCAACGTCATCTCCTCGCACACATTCGAACAACTTAAGTTACCAAAGAATGTGGTGTCATCCCCGCCTTTCGCCCTTCGATCATTTAACGATCAGCTAGCAGTCACTCTAGGAACTGTGGTCTTACCCATTCGAGTAGGTAAGAAGCTGCTTCATGAACTCTTCTACATTGTCGAAGGAAAATTCCACTATAATATGATCCTCGGACGCTCCTGGATTCGCGCAATGCATTGTGTCCCATCCACCCTCCATCGATGCTTAAAATATCAATATGAGGGCAAAATATATACTCATCCAGGAGATCCTTTTCCTTCCGCACAATGCGACATGACCACAAGATCTGCCCCTTTAAAAGAAAATGCATGTTCTCCTGACGGGGCCTCATCTTCTTCCATACCTGTAACCAAACTACCGGATTTACAAAATCTAGAAGAGACATTGCAGCGTTTCTCACTAGGAGAGCTTCCTCTCTTTTCTTTCGATGCCCATCTCAAACCTAATGAGTATGGTAGACCAGACAAACAACCTGAATATCAACCAGGTCTCGGTCGCATCGTCACCATTGGTCTGCCCAATCAACAGACTAATTTCATCTACGGTGGTCTTGATACGCCTCACTATCACCAGATTCTCCTCCTAAGACCAAACCTTACTTAACAGGGTTTGATTATCTACAGAATCCCACGTTTGCAAAAACTTATCTATATCGATGCGCGTGGAAAGGTTTTGGCCTGGGAAAATATGAACAAGGTATACATGACCTCAAGTCCATTCCTACTCTCATGCCACATCAGAAATTTGGTTTAGGGTTTAAACCCCTTTCAAAAGCCACCGTCACTATTCTTGATGAGCCTCTTCCTACGGAAGAACCATCTTCCCCCACTAAATCAGAAGCATCACTTGATGTGGACGATGACATTTCCATCCCACCTAACTTTTTTTTTTTTGATCAATACCATTTCCTTAGGGCCGTTAGTCTATGAGACTAACAATCGGTCCGCTTCTATACCATTAATCTTCCCTGAAATAGTTGGAGACGATTCTCCCACTATCAACACTATCCACTGTGCGGATGATGATTCTGTCCTCACCTATCTGGGGGCAGAGGATTCATATCTCCCCAAAACTATTCCTTCTGACACGTCTACCCTTCTCAACGAGGCCACTATCGACCTTAATATAGGGACTTCTGAAGACCCTCGTATCATTAAGGTCGGCCAATCCCTTAATCCACAGGAGTTAGGGGATTTTACCACTTTTCTTTCCAAACATCGTCAAGCCTTTGCTTGGTCATACGAAGATATGCCAGGGCTCGATCCCGATATTGTGGTCCACAATATCGTTACTCTTCCCAATATCAAACCAGTTAAGCAAAAATTACGTAAAATGCACCCTAGAGTAGCCCTTCTTGTTAAAGAAGAATTGCCAGCTTGCTCTCGGCTAACTTCATCCAACCCATCGATTATCCACAATGGGTGTCAATGTAGTACCAAGAATTCAAAGGCTACTGGGAAAATTCGAATTTGTAGCGACTTAGGGATCTTAATCTTCCTGTCCAAAAGATGATTTTCCTCTACCTAATATCGACCAACTCGTAGATTTAATCAAGGGTCATGAGATGCTTTCTCTTATGGATGGTTTCTCTGGGTATAATCAAATCCTCATCGCACCAGAAGACCAACATAAGACTTCCTTCATAACTCCTTGGGGGACCTTTTGCTATCGTGTCATGCCTTTTGGTCTTAAGAACGCAGGAGCAACCTATCAACGAGCAATGACCTACATCTTCCATGATCTCTTGCACAAAACTGTGGAAGATTATGTTGACGATCTCCTCGGCAAGTCCAAACGTCGTCAGGATCATCTTTTCATCCTTGCACCTCTCTTTGAGAGGCTTATCCGCTTTTGTCTTCGTCTAAATCCATCTAAGTGCGTATTTGGCGTTCTCACTGGTAAACTTTTAGGTTTTATCATTTCCATCGGGTATTGAAGTTGACCCGCAAAAATAAAAGCCATCCTTGAGATGCCTCCTGCCTAACTTCAAGCAACTCCACGGTCTCCAAGGACGTCTTCAATCAAGGCTCGTTTTATCTCCCAATTGTCGGACCGTTGTCAACCTTTTCACCATCTCCTCCGTAAGAATGTTCATTTTGAATGGGATGAGCATGCAAAAGGCCTTTGATGATCTCAAAGCTTATCTTCTTTCTCCACCCGTGCTTACACCTCCACGCGAGGGGGAGCCTTTCTATCTTTATATCTCTGTGACTGACCATGCTCTGGGAGCCATGATCTCGCATCGGGACACTTGTGGTAAAGAACAAGCTGTCTATTACATCAGTCGCACCCTCCATGAGTATGAGACACGCACTCGAAGCTGAAAAACTATGTTGCACTCTCTTCTTTTTCAGAACTTATAAGCTTCGTCATTATCTCCTTAATCACAAAACTTACATTGTCACAAGTGTCAATCCCCTCAAGACAATTCATGCAAAGCCTTATCACAATGATCGTATCACTCGTTGGCTCATGCTTATGACTGAATTTGACCTCGAGTTTGTCCCGCAAAAGGCTATCAAGGGTCAGGTTATTGCAGATCAATTAGCTGATGCTCCTCTTCCAGACACTCGTGATCCCCTTGCTCAATTCCCCGATGAATATATCCAACAAATTGATTTTGGTCTATCTCCATTTAAAGTAAAGCTCTTCTTTGATGGATCCAAATGTCAGCAAGGGGGAGGTGCGGGTTTCGTAATGATTCCTCCTTGGGGTACGCCTATCCCAGTTGCACACAAATTAAACTTTGAGTGCACCAATAATGTGGCTGAGTATGAAGCTCTTGTCTTAGGTCTTCAAAATGCCATTAATCTCGGCGCTCGTCATATTGACATCTTCGGTGATTCTGAACTCATCGTTAATCAGGTCACGGGTGTCTATCAATGCAAGAATGATATCCTTCAAAAATATCGTGACATCGTTCTTGCTCAACTCCAATCTTTTGATAAGTTCACCATCCAAGCCATTCCTCGCACTGCAAATCGATTCGCGGATACCATGGCCTCATTAGCCTCACTTATCCCGCCTTTTACCGAAGACTCGCGTCTTTATGTGGCTGTGCAACGATTAGATCAACCATCTTATCTTGGGCAACTAACTTCAATCAATGCTGTCACAACCCATACCCAGGATGAGTGGTATCAACAGATTGTTGATTATCTATCTCATTCGATCCTTCCTCCAGATCTGACTTCCAATGGTAGAAGGTCTTTTGTCCAACGCACCAATCGCTATACTATCCTAGGCGGGATTCTTTACAAACGCGGCTTTGATGGTATTTTGCTTCGATGCCTCAAAACCCATGAATCATCTAAAGCCATCCAGGAGGTCCATGACGGTATCTGTGGTGGACATTTTAGTGGTTTAGCTGTAGCTAAGCGCATTTTACGTTTGGGGTATTATTGGCCTTCTCTTAATCGAGATTGTTGTGAATACACTAAGAAGTGCGTCAAGTGTCAGCAACATTCCAATCTCACGCACATCCCTAGTCAGGCTTTGCAACCTGCGGCGGATTTGTGGCCTTTTTCGCAGTGGGGTCTTGATCTTATTGGTCTCATCAATCCCCATTCTTCACAGCGTCATCATTCTATCATTACTGCCACTGAGTACTTTACTAAGTGGGTAGAAGCTATCCCTCTTTCTTCAACAAAGGCTAAACCCATAGTTGATTTCGTCTATCAACACATCATTTGTCGCTTTGGCGTTCCACATAAGCTAATCACAGATAATGGTAAGTCTTTCAAGAACGCTGATTTGCGAATCTCGCAACGCTTTTAATATCAAACTCGCTTTTTCTTCTCCATACTATCCTCAAGCTAATGGTCAGCCAAGTTGCCCAATAAAACTTTGCGTAGTATCCTCGCAAAGGTAACTAGTCGAGCTGGCAGGGATTGGCATTTACATATCCCTTTTGCTCTCTGGGCTTATCGGACTAGCATTCGTACTCCTACTGGTGCTACTCCCTTCTCTCTCGTCTATGGGTCTGAGGCTGTCCTTCCTTTGGAAGTCCAAATCCCATCTCTCCGTGTTTCTCTCAGAGAATTTGTCTCCGATGAGGATTATCGTCAAAATCGTCTAACACAACTTGAATTATTAGATGAGCGGCGTCTTAACGCTCTTGAGCATCATCAGGTCTATCTTGAGCATGTCAAACGTGCTTACAACAAGCACTTGCAACACCGTGACTTCAAAATTGGTGACCTTGTTCTTAAGGAAAATCAAAATGTCACTACACTCGAAAAAAGTCAACGTGGTAAGTTTGCTCCCAACTGGATGGGCCCCTACATTATCACTCATAAATATGGGTCTGGGGCTTATCGTTTATCTTCTATGGATGGTGTACCTGAGGCAGAACCTCTCAATGCCTTGCATCTACGGCCCTACTATTGTTAAAATCTATCTTACACAAATCTAGTCGCAACTCAGATCTTCCATCCGTCCTAATAACTACCATCATCTACTTTTGTGGTGATTTGAAATCGTGTGGTTTTCCGCCTATTGCCTCGTCTACCTTAAATATGAGTATCGCGGCTCTACTCATTGCACGTTTCTTTTGGATATGTTCCTCCTCATGGTAGGAATACCTTAATCACCACTTCATCTGTCCCAAGTACTTATCTTAATTGGATCTACTCGGGGCATGAGTACATGTTCTTCTATGTTCTCTTCCCCTCCATCTGATCTATCTAGGTCTAAACTCAGCTTCTTCCAAAGAGTTTCAAAAAAAAAAAAAAAAAAAAAAGATGCTATCCAAAAGATAGACTGATCCCTTGAAGGACAGCTATCCATACATTATCAAGTGAATCAAAAAGAAAATAGACCATACCCTCGAAGGATGGCTATCATTAAAATTCAAAATACAGACCGCTCCCTTGAAGGACGGCTGTTTCTCAAAGAAATATTCAAGGCTTCTTGTAATCAATCAGCCTTCCAGTCAGTTTATACACTTTTTAGCATCACTGAAAGACTTCCCGCATCGATCAGTCTTTCCATATCAAGCAAACTTCCCGCATTGATCAGTTTGCTTTTCTGTCAAAGTCATGAAGCTGAGATTTAAGACCTTTTGTCGATCATATGGAGAATCCTATTTTCCTATCATGGACATGTATCCTGTCCCTTGTAAATTCCGACAAGATACTTACTTTTCTTTCCATTTCTATCCTAGATCTGGTTTGCGACTAGTTAGTGTCAGGTTTATTTTAATCTTATATAGGGCCTTGTATGCTTGGTCTTTCGGTTTCTTATCTGGATTTTATCTATGGTCGGTTGGAAGTCCGACTTATCATTTCCCTTCTTTTCCGAGTGTCTTCTCTTCTAAGTCACGGTTGTTTCCATTTACATCTTTGGCTCTTGCATCCTGTTAAATTGACATTTCACATGTTAATTCAATCACAATTTATCTTCTATCAAAATTCCTCTTATCTATCAAAACATCTATCTTTATTCATTTCTCATTAAAATTACATCTATCTATACATCAAACACATCTATCTATTTATCCATCAAAATATTTAAAATATGTACATCTAAGGTACATTATATCTAATCTATACATCAATCACATCCATCAATCTATCCACCAAAATGTACATCCAAGGTACATTATATCTATCCATATCTAATCCAAACATCAAACACATGTACATCCAAGTTACATCACATCCATCTATCAAAGTTATATCCACATCACATATATTTCTATCATCTATCAGTCTATATCTATCCAATCACATCTATTTTATCCACATATCAATCTATCTAATCACATCTATTTCTATCATCTATCAGTCTATACCTATCCAATCACATCTATTTTATCCTCTATCAGTCTATATCTATATCCATCTATCCATGTATATCCAAAATTAAAAGCATGAGTACAATTATATGACAAATAATGAATCTATATATACATATGTGTCTCAGTACAAAAATGGGTGGCTTTCAATCAAGCCATCTAAACAATGCCTTCCAATCGAGGCTACATCACTATACAGATACAAAATCTATCAAATCTCTATATAGTAAAATCTGAAGCGTGGAGGACACTATCTCCTCCACCCTCCTCTGCACCTGGCTGTCTCTCCTGACCGCCGCCTATCGAGCTCGATGCACTGCTGCTGGAGGTCTCGGCCCACCTCGATCTCTCCCAGTGCTCCCTCCGCCCGAGGCTCCGCTCGCCGTCGCCGTCGCTGCTCTCCTCCTCGCCCCGTATCGAGGCACATCTGGGGCATGCTGCGCTAGGGCATCCTCGTAGTATCTCACCTCAGCCGAGAGAGCTGTACGTGCTCGAGCTCACGGTGCCGGTGCTCGTAACGATGCCGCTTTGGTGCTCTTTGGGGCCGCGCCGCCTTGGTGGTGCCCCCCCAAGGTCGTACCTCGTGTGTACTGACTACGATGTGGCACCTGTCTCCCCATACTTGGCCCTGAGGGCCTCCCTGTGCCGAAAGTAGCGGTCCCTCTGCTGGATCGCTGTATCTCGCTCCTGGCGAGCGGTGTCTCTCTCCACAATCAGGGCATCCCTCTCCTCCGTCAAAGCCCTGATCTCCTCCAGCTACCTGATGTGTCTGTGTGAGGGTGGCATGCTCTCCCTCTAATCTGGCCCAACGTAGCAGAGCTTATGTCCTCCTCATCAGCATCTATAGAGGGCGGGAGATGTCGTGGAAGCTCTGTGTCGTACCATGCTGCATAGCCCTCATCCACCCCCGCGTCATCATCACTGTCTGTGGAGGGTGGGGCCTCTCTCAATGGGTCTGCCGGGATCAAAATCGGCAAATCCGTCTCTCTGCTATCCCGCCTATATGGCGTGTAGGTGGCCAACACTGTCTGTACTAGGCCGAACTGCCTCAATATCCGCATGAACGGGACCCGCTCCCACATATCTGGCCTCCGGCCCCTGACCACCACCGGCCCGTCTCAATGCTACCAAGTGCGCATCCTGACCGGCCCATGTCGGGAATGCCCGATATGGTCTCCAGATGACCTGATCTGGTGTAAGCGTCCTGAAACGCTCAGAGTACCACCCGGCTGGTCTACCTGTATCTCCTGCGGCCATGTCAGCCCGCCATCTCCGAAATCCATAGTCAATCCCTCCCACTCCTGCTGGCATCCAAGGAAGCCCGGATGGCCTGATCACCGCTATGTGCTCATATGCCCAGCAATGGAGCACAAAACTGACGTCAATCCCTGTCCTCCGGCCAGTGGTGTACATCCATAGCTCATGGTAAATCTGAGCTATCAGGGCATCGGCGAAGGCAAAAACCTGTCTGTACTGCAAGATGTCGCACACACAGTCTAATAGTAACAATGGGAATCTCCCACCTCCTGAGTCTGGCAGGGCAAAATAGGATATCGCCATCTGAATCAAGGCTATCCGCCTGCTCCGAGGGCTATCCTGCCTGTACTGTGAGGCTATCCTCACTGCCCCAGATACTATCTCAGAATCGTCTGCCCTACCTCTGTATAATCGCACCAGGGCCCTCTGCTGCTGCTCCCGGGGTGTGATCTCAATCGGGTCCCCAGTAATCGGTAATCTAAGGATCCTGAATATATCCTCATGGGTGATAGTCATCTCACCCGTCCTGAACCAAAATGTGCACGTCTGGCTGTCCCATCGACGCACTAGTGCCCGCATGAGCTCCACATCTCGTGGCACTCGTCTATAATATCGGAAACCCCCGAGCCCGGCTAGCTCTAAATGCTGCCAGTCTGCATCTGTCACATCAGGAAGAATCGTCTCCAATAGCTCAGGGATGGCATCCCTCATATGTAGTACCTCTCGTGCCTGCATCCACGACATCAAAAACATAATTAGTCTCTTATTTCCCCAAATCACATCTTCCAAAACCATAAAAAAAAATGAATATCTTTCAATCGGCGTCGATTTGGTAAAATCGGCGTCGTTCATTTTAGTCGGCGCCGATTAATACCAATCGACGCCGATCCAAAACCAATCGACGCCGATTAAACCAATCGGCGCCGACTGCCTGGCCGGACATAAACCGGACCCCGGCCTCCCATGCAAGAAAAAATCAAAAAAAAAATAAATTAAGAAAAGTGGGTTCAAGAATGACCACTTACCCCAGGTCGTGTCCTCCTGCGCTTCTGACCGCTCCCAGAGGCTTCCATGATGCTCAAATCACAAATCTGTCTCTCTCTGAATCAATCGTCACGTTGAAAATAAATCGTTTACGTTTTCCGTTCGCATATTTATATGTGCCTGGATTGGTCGGCGCCGATTTTTTGGGTCGACGCCGTTTGTTCTAGTCGTCGCCGATTAGTTTGGTCGCCGCCGATTTTCTATATCTGTTTGCCATAGTGTTGATGCTTGGCTTACTTATCTATCTGATCATTGTTGTGTGCTGAATTTTGCCTTTTGGCACATTTTTTTTTAGATATCCTTGTCTATTTCGGGTTTGTTCCCTTTGCGTGGGACACTCGTACTTTCTGGCAGCTTAGAGTTAAACGGGTCTGTAGGCACTAACGTCGTCTGCTTTGCAGACCGTCTAGTTGTCCCTACCAATGTGTCTCTCTTTAGATGCTGACTATTTTGCAGTTCTCCTTACCCTCATGGGTCTGTAGGCACTAACGTCGTCTCATGAGGAGACCGGCTAGTTTGCCCTACCAATGTGAGTTCCTTAGGTTGCTGCCTTTTATTTATTTTTATGCGTCATCAATGATCAGATCTACTCCAGGCATCCGACTGGGGCACCTTGCATTTTTCATCTACCTTTTTCAAACTTGGGATCATCTGTTCTATCATCCATCCCATCCCTAGTTTGAGGGGGATCACATCATCACAAATTCTTCCCTTCTTCCATCCCTTTGTTTTTGTCTCATAACCTTGCTTATCGCAAGTTACTTGACAAAAAGGGGCAAAATGTAGACACTTAAAATTGGTTACTCAATTTAGTGTCCCTCTCATCCATTTACTTGCTTAGGTAACCTGGGGCACGTATTACGTCACCAACTATCCCCTTGTGATATTATCCTTTTTGTGATTTAATCACTTATTCCAAATTTAATTCACCCCATCACATCTTACCCATGAGTGATTAAATATTAAATATTTGATTACGCTTCTTCCCATGCATCTTAATCACTTATCTACCCCAAATTTATTCTATCTATGTACCACATCTATTTTTCCTCTTCCCTAAGCGGGATATTTCCCGTATTCGGGATAAATCTTATCTTTCTTGAAATCGCTCATTTTGGCCATCTCGGAAGTCTATTCCGCGATCGGCGCCGACCCATATGGTCGGCGCCGATTTTCTAGGAGCGGCGCCGATTATAAAAGCGAGTCCAGAACTCAGTTCTAGGGACCGAAAAAGAGACCACGAACGAGCGAAAAGCGAACAGACGAAAAAAGGAAGCACTTACGCACGAACAGAGAGCGAGAGAGATACAGGTTGTGAGAAAGAGAGATCTTCTTAGCATCAATTGTATCAAATTAGGGCAGATCCTGTCCGAATCAATCCCTGAGAGGAGCACCGTTACTCGTCCCTGCACATCAAGCATCGCACACCACCATCTATCATCCGGTGACTCTGCTCCAGTTGTCTCGCCAACTTCGGCACATCCCATGAGACCACATTCATCTTCTAATTCCCGAATCTTATCGCACAAAGCCTCCCGATTGATCGATCCGCATTTTTAGTCGACGCGACGCCGATCTCACCTGGGCCGACGCCGATTAGTCTCAACCGACGCCGACCACATCGGGCCGACGCCGATTCTACCTGGGCCGACGCCGATTTCCTCACAGACAGTAAAAGGACACAGTAACACAAATTCAGCATTATTTCTTAGTTCCTGTTTTCGTGCTTTCTGTCTGCATTGCTTAGATTCTCGTCTTATTATGTAATCGAAGATCTAGCTTTTACTTACATATTTTATCATGTATGTTTCTTTTCTTAATCAAAACGTGGATCGACATCCGCCGAGGAAGCTTATCACTTATCGACCGCTTCTCGGGCTTCTCCACCTAAATATCTTTTAACGTGGTCTTTTTTTCGTCAAGCATCGGTGTTTTGCAGATACACGGATCTATTGTGCGAGTTGCTCATGTGCGCCGCCTTATCTACATTGGCTTCCTCATTTGTCTACATCTTCGGATCTTATCCATCAGGTATCGATTTTATTGGAGTTTTTCAGGGTTTTTGTGTTTAGTTTGGTGCATTAACTTGGACAAGTAACAAGCGCTAAATTCTTGATCTACACATTGTTAATATTTATATCTTTGGTGATGTTGTTGAAAGGGAAACGTTTAACATTCAATTGATTTTAACTAAATTATGTGTGGTGATATTAATACGATGAATATAAGGAATATGAATTTGTTCTCCCCGATGTGGTGGTGTGCTGTGAAAAAACATGATTTTACATGTATAATAAACTTGGGTTGTTTTATCCCAACCACCACTAAGTACTCTCTACCTCCACCCTATGGTTTACCTAGTTCAATTTTAGACAAGGTGGCAATAGGATGTTGAAAAGATTAGATAAAGCATCATGTTAGTAATTTTTATCTCCCTATCAATTTTATTTAAGGAAAAATCCTCTTACATCACCTCCCTAGTAACTTTTGTATTGAATGGTTAACCCCTAAGTAAAGAAAGCCAAGTTTTAGTTTTACCTCAACAACTAGTCACCTCCACCATGATTGAACATGTTCCCATATCATTCACATGTGCAACCTTTCTCCTTGGCATAATAAGGAGATTGGTTGGATTACTTGGTAGGAAGTTGAAATTGGTCAAATTGTCACTTTCCTACATATCTACAAAAAACAAACAAGTTTCACAAAAATCCCATTAGACATCATAATATGAGTACTTTTGGTCTTCACGTGAACTCTATATGTCTCATTGTAATGAAATTACTTATATAGATAAGAATAACAATAATATAACACCAAATGAATGGAAATAAGAATAAAATACTCAATTATATATGATTTAACCGCTTAGAGGGGGAACCTCAAAACCTTACAATAAGAATAAAATGTGTAATATGACGAATAACTACAAATAACTACCTCATATATACCCTAATTATTTTATGGAAACCATCTAGGCCAAACCTACTACCAAGATGAAGTGTTATAAATGATTATATGAGTTAATTAGAGGTTGAATAGCCACAAGTTGGCCACACATATAAAAATACATGTGATAGGATAAGGGTGTAGAATGACTCCCTTTAAACAAACATTCTTATCAATGTTAATCATATAAGGATGCTTCTAAATATTTTTTTGTCCTCTCGCGGCATATCCTCTTTTGACATGTTCTTATACTTGGTGTTTTTTCTTATCTCGCATCCTATTGAATTGATTTGGATAATCTCTTTTGGTTCCAAAATGATTCTTCCTTCTTTATAAATCTTTGGTAATATGTTTGGATGACAATCGTCTATCTAAAACCGAAAACATGAAATACTCATCATATCTTTGTTGATTGAGGAAACTCCTATTGGTGTTGAGTATGTTCCTAAACTACTTAAGTTTTTAGTTGCACATTTTGGGAATGGAAAAAATAGTTTTATTCAATAAGTAGTCCCCCATCGCAAATTTAAAATTGTGGAATTTTATTGAACACTTAGTAATACCCCCATTTGTAACCATTTCCTAGAATTTTGGTGTTGGATAAAAAAATAGTTCAAGCATGGCTCAAACTTATCATTGATGAAGTTGTGAGTACTTCCCAAGTCAAACTATACTTGAGGAAACCCACTACCTTGAGATTTTTGGGGCGTTAACACCTAAAAGTGCATTGTAAGAGATGGTTGGCATTATCATTACTAGAGCTTCTCAACAACCATTATTGATTTTTCTTCATTATGTCCTTAACTTAGAATAAAGAATTTCAAGACATTTATGTCCTTGATCGTATTTTATGTCGAATTAAAATATAACCTTTTTTCTTCATTTCTTCAAATTTTTGATGTATTAACCTAATAGGCTAAAGGCATGATGAGACAAAGGATAAATTATCTCTTATGATAGTGAATGCACGTCAAATGGTGTTGATCATTTCTCTTTCCTCTACCCTACATGTAATGACAATGGACTTAGATGCTTTGAATTTGGATTAAAAATGCAAAAATTGAGTTGGATTTATCTTTGAGCCCTCCTAGAAAAATTCATTCAAGTTTTCCTATGTGATGTTTTGCATGATGTGAGGAAAGAAAATGGAATTTTTGAATATAATCCTAATCATGAGTTGTTTAACACAATTAGGCTAAGCTGGATAAAGTGATTCTCTATCAAATTGTTGCGATAATGCATCTGTAATTCATCTATAAATAAAAACCAAGTAAAAATATGGCCCTTTATATTATTTTGAGTATAAAACCATCTATACCAAATGAGTTTTTCAAGTTCCAAGTATGAGGATGCAATGACCAGCTTATGTACACATGGTGTTTGATGTAGCTCAAATGAATTCTCCGTTTGGTTGATCCACGTGACCAGGTACTTCTATATAAATTGCAAATTTCCCCTAACATGTTTCTAGGAGATAAATTGGAGCACAATGTGGATTATGGTTGATCACATTTAGAATTTGACTATTCTATTTAGAAGGTCCCATGTGGCTAGGTTATGAATTGGTCACCACCGACAAGTTTTTCTCATTGGTCTTTAATATAAACGTTTATAATTGTCATGATGTTTCTCACATTTCCTTGCAATGTGCTATATTCTCCTTTTATCATGCTATATTCTCTATTTATGTTTCCACATCTCCTTACAAGCTATATGAAACTATATATTTTGCATATGTACTCAAGTTGGATCATTTTGTTATATGTCAAAGAAAACCCTAGCATAAAAGATACCTTGAGTTTAGTATTTGACTATGCATCCTCATTGTTAAGAGTTTTTCCTAGGGTGATAGTACCTTTCTCTCTGCGTCTGTGTGTGATACTATCATGTTAATAATTGATTGTGTGGAATTTAATTTTCTTGATCAAAAATTTAAGTGGTTGATTTTGTCCTAAAGTCAACCTTAAATCCAAAAGCATAGAACAAACTCATAGTAAAATTCTACAACTTTATGAAAATGTAAAGAAATTAGAAAATTTCTAAAAAAGTGTGGCATGTGGAGTGAATTTTTAAAACTCTAAATTCATAATAACTCCCTCAAAATTAATTGCATAAAGCTGAAATTTGAACTATAACTTCCTTAAGAATATGAAAAATTAAGTTTTCAACCCAAGTTTTCCACAAATTGAAGCTTGATACCACTTGTAAGATCTTCACATGTAATAATAAAATGATTCAAACAATATTTAAAATATAATGAATATAAACCCAATGTCATAGATATAGGTAGGAAAAGAAGCCTTAATATTCAATATACTTAGAGATGGAATAAGTATCCTTAAGGTAGTGCAATTACACCATATAATACCCCTTAAGGAGGCAATAAGTCCAAAATATCTCATGCTATTGGAATAGCACTTTGATGAGGACACCTCCAATATCCTTCTACCAAATAGAAGACTCTTCACTTACTTGATATTCATCTCTCTTATATACTCATGCATTATTGGGTGGGTTACTCCCGATCCTAATATAGGCTAACTCATTAACCAATATAACTTATTACACAAGTTACCTATTTGACCCAATATATTATAACCATATATATAACTAAGGGGGATGTGTGTCACATGTTGGAATATCCACTAACCCATATACATTATAATATCATATATCTAGGTCTATAACATGCCATCCTTATTGATGTGTTTCATCCTTGAAACATGAGAAGAAATCAAGTAATGAGTGTACTTGAATCATTGCACATTTTTCACCATGCTTGATCATCGATCCACTCAATTGTGATTTTGGTAGGTGATATCTCTCTAAACCTAGATTCATAATCTATTATGCTCTTTTGATTCCATTTGTAACCATAGTTTTTCCTTCTTGGCTTCCAAAAATAAACATAGTGATTACTTCTATAATTATATATTCCAAAATTGTGGATTCTTTGACTCCATGTATAGTCACAATGATTGTTACTCTAAAACCTTTGTATCCATATTGGTTTTTTCTTTTATGTTCTCGACATACCTGTAATATTGTTTCCTATCATGATGATATGGGTGTTTATATGCCTCGACCTTAGCACATTGACCTTATCAACCTTTTCTTATACTTTTATGCCTCTTCCACCTTTTTATTTTATAGTTTTTTAATTTCTTGAGTAGATGAATAATTATTTTCTTCTTTTCCCTCTTTTTATTCATTTTATTCTTGTTATTTTTTGGGAATTTAGGGTAAACTGAGGGTGTTGAAAGGACCCACATCCTTGTATAATTGAGGATTTTTTTATGAGAGGATCCCACCATTAGGAACCCAATTGAAGCAACCATGAAACCATAGTGAAGATGCAACAACCAACGACAACGACCGCAACAAGTGGGACAACTAATAGTGATAGAAGCGAGAGGAACATCCACCGGCAACACAAGAATGAGAGGAGCAGCATGCCAGGTGTCAAAGCAATGAGAGGAGAAGCCACCAACATTAGCAATGAGAGGAACAACCACCAATGTCAGCAGCGAGAGGAGAAGCCACAGAGACACCAACGAGTGAAGCAACCACCAACGACAACAACGAGAGGAGAAGCCACCAACGTCAACATCAAGAGGAGAAGCCACCAGCGCAGGTGAGAGGAGAAGTAGCCACCAGCGTCGGTGGCGAGAGGATTGAGAGGAGGAGCAGGCACCAACATTAGTAGTGAGAGGAAGGGCCACTAACGTCAACAACGAGAGGAGGAGCCACCAACGCCAACAACAAGAGGAGTAACCACCAAGTGTTAGCATGAGCAGAGATGCCGCATCTAGTGGCAAACCACCTCCGAGGAGGATCATGCCTTGGGGGATTTGAACATGGGTGGGCAAGCACACAACCATGTGACTTGACCGCACCACTCCCACCCCATCGGCCATTTTATTCTTGTTATTATTTTGAGTCAACTATATGCTTTTATTCACCATTTTTATATTCATCCTCATGCTCTACTTTTATCTTTTTGTTTTTCAAGTAAGTGTAATATCCTACAAGGTGGCCTTCTTTCTCTTGTTCCAAATATTTGAAATATTCTTTTGCACATTAATATTGATTTTTCCTGAGGTTTCCAAATGGGTATATCAAAGAACAATATCCAAACCATCCATATCCAAAACATAAAAATAGGAATTCAAAACATATTAATACATGGCGAGCTTCAAATCTTCAAAACTTGAAGCTTCTTACCAAGAGTCTCTTTTATAGCCATTTCCCGAACATGTAGTTGTTAAGCCATATCCAAATTGATGAAGTTGTAGTTCTACTAAGGTTTATGGACACAATTATCTTCTTCATTTTAATGCATCTATAAAACTAAAATATTGAATTTGTTTTGTTTAGAGTAATTTTTTACTATTATCCTCCATCTCTAACTCTTCATCAATATCCTCTACCTCTCCTTATGTGTCATTTGTATAATCTTCTTCATCATCATTATGTTCTTCTTATATTTATTCTTCTTCGTCATCATTATTTTCTTACTCTTCTTACACATCATTGTGATGTACCTTGGGATATGATATTATGTAAATGTTGACATGTGGCACACATCCCCCTTAGTTATATGTTTATAATATATGGGGTCACATAGGAATTAGTTATATTGGGTAATGAGTCGGCCTACATTGGGATTAGGTATTACCCATCCATTAAGAGTAATGTATGCCTATATAAAGGAGATGAGTATCATTATGAGATATGTCATGTATGAGAGAATTCTTCTATTTGGTAGATGTATATTGGAGGTGTTCCCCTCGAAGTGGAATTCCCATATTAGGAGATTGTGGAGTTATTCCTTCCTTAAGGAGTATTTATGGTGTTGCCCTACCTTAAGGGTATATTATGAATATATTGAATATTGGGCATATTGGCCCACAAATATCTCTTTTGGTGTTTTATATTCTACATATTATTCATATATTATATGTGAATATCATATCAAGTGGTATCAAAGCATTGATCTAGGCAATTTAGGATATGAAACCCTATTTTCAATGATTTTCCTTTATCTTGAGATAGACCATGAGATTTTCAGAAATCTTGTGTGACATGGAAAATAATTCAAGGAAATATACCCTCAAAATTTCATATTTTTGAAGTTGTTTTGAGAAATATATTTTTGAGTTTTAGGATTAAACCCTAATTTTTATACTTCGTCTATATCTTTTGAATTATGATGTATTTTTAATGAATATTTGTGTGGTATGGTGAATTTATTTTAAGGTGAAAATATAAAATATTAGCAATTTTGGATATGTTTTGAGAGAGTTATTGTAGTTTTATGGTTTTTCATAAATTTTCTCCACATGCCAAAATATTCAACATTGTTATAATTTGTTTACATTTTTGGAAAGATCTCAAAAATATAATAAGGTTCTATGTTCTATATTTTATGATTTGAGGCTGACATCTAGCCGAAAAGTGTAGGACAAATATTGATCAAAAGGGTTTGTTCTTGAAACCCTAATTTTTGTGGATCATGAGGATGAACATTATATATGGAAAGGGTAAGGTGGATGTTAGGAATGGTGGGAAAAATTTAAGGAGGTTGTTTTCCTTCATTAGAGATGTGGATGTTTCATATTTGGCTTGTTGGTCATGCATGGATTTTGTTTTCAAAGTTAGAAAAGGAAAGCTCTAATTGGTCTTCAAAGGAAATGGAACAAGTTTTCTTGGATAAATGAGACACTAAAGAATAAGAAGAAGAGAGGGGGAAGAAGAATCTAAGGATGATTAATGAGGAAGAATAAAAATCAACAAAATAAGAAAAATCAACAAAAGAAGAAGAATAAGAAGAAAATGTTGATGATGAAAATGCTACTCATGATTCAAAAGGAGGGAATGGTGGAAAAAATTTAAGGAGATTTTTTTTCCTTCATTAGAGAGGTGGAAGTTTCAAATTTGGCTTGTTGGTCCTACATGGATTTGGTTTTATAAGTTAGAAAAGGAAATCTCTAATTGGTCTTGGGAGTAAATGGAACACGTTTTTTCAAATAAATGAGACATCAAAGAAGAAGAAAAAGAAGAGATGAGGAGGAAGAATCTAAAGATGATAGTGAGGAAGAGTAAAAATAAACAAAATAAGAAGAAAATATTGATGATGAAGATGTTACACATGATTCAAAAGGAGAGATAGTGGATCAAGATAAGAGTTCATATAGTGCATCTCTAAATAAGAAAGCTTCAATATTTCTATTTGAAGGGTGTTTTAAAGAAAAAAGGTAATGGTTTCCATAAACCCTAACAAGTATGCTTCATCAACATGGATGTATCTCAACATTTATATGTTCAAGAAAATAATATCAACGAATCTCAAGTGGATGGTAAGCATATTCAAGTTTTTGAAGATTTAAAGTTCTCTTGGATAAATATGTTTTGCTTTAAAATTATTATGCTTTAGATATGGATGGTATATATATTGTTCTTTGATATCCTTGGTTAGAGACCTTAGGAACAATCAATATTAATGTGCAAAGTAAATTCATGAAGATATTATGCAAGAGAAAAAATATAACCTTGCATGATATCACACTTAGCAAGAAAAAAATAAATGATTGTTGGGATTAGCACTCGGTTGTATAGACAATATATCAAATCTAAGCATACATGCAAAGAAAAGCGGATATTCTACCGTAAGAAATATATAAAACAAAAGATATAAATCAACACAGATTTAACGTGGTTCACCCAAAGTGTGGGCTACATCCACCAAGAAACAAGACAACCTATTATCTAAAGCTTTGACAAGATATACAATTAAATATTTACAATCTTCCACACCTCTCAGATGTACAATACTTTCTTTCTCTCAAGTTTTTGCTTCTCCTCCAAGAATTCTCTCTTACCAACTTTTGCAAGTTCTTCTTAATTCTTATTCATACTCTCTTCTAAACCCTAGCTTTCATGCTTATATAGGCGTTTATAAACTTAGGGCACTTAGCCATGCATTAACAATCAATAGATATAATTTAATGCTAAAAATAGATCTAATTACCGAGAGTTAATTAAAACATTCCCACACAGGTAAATGATGTCGGTTAGCCATAACCGATGCCGGTTCCTCCTTGCCTGATCGATGTTAGTCCTAGGTGACTGATGCTAGTGTCTCCTAGCCGATGATGGAAACTGTGTTTTCTAGAAAGTTTTACATTGCATGCTAATCTGAATTAATTGAGCTCCACAACTCAACAATCTCCCACTTGGAGATTAATTATTGCACCATACTTATACAACGTCATTCTTGGATCCTTAGATTTGTTTCTTCCTCTTCAAGTCTCAAACTCAAAGACCAATAGAAGTGGAGTGTAGCTCCAAATTCTCCTTTGTTAATGGCTTTATTAGCATATCCGTAAGGTTCTTGCTCGTATGAATCTTTTCCAGATTCAACTGTCTATCGTCCAATAATACGCCGTATGAAGTGATATCTCAATGAATGTGTTTCATTCTCTTGAATGAAATGCTTTGAGTTCTTTGCCAAATAAATTACACTGAGTATCACCGAACATTTTACAATCATCTTGCTCCTTTCCCAACTCTTTCATGAACCTACTCATCCATATCATCTCTTTTTTAGCCTCTGTAGCTGCAACATACTCTGCCTCTATAGTAGACAAAGCCACAACCTTCTGCAATCTTGAAATCCAGCTAACTGTCATCCCACCTACTGTGAAAATATATCTAGTAGTGCTCCTTCTACCATCCAGATCTCCACCATATCCGAATCAACATAGCCACATAATGAAATATCTGAACCTCCATAGCATAACTACATGCTAGATGTCCCTTTCAAATACATAAGTATCCATGGATTTCGCTTTCTAATGCTCTTTACCTAGATTGGCCATATATCTACTCATAACTCCCACTTGCTTGTGTAATGTCCGGTCAGTACAAACTATAACATACATGAGACTCTCAATCGCTGAAGCATATGGCACTTGTGTCATGTATTTGAGCTCCTCATGTGATGATGAACACTGATATTTGCTTAATTTGAAGTGTCCAACCATAGGTGTACTAACAGGTTTTGCATTCTCGCATCTTGAACCTTTCTAACACCATGCAGATATAATCCTCCCTGAGACATACAATTTCTTATTTTTCCTATCTCTGTGTATTTGAAATACCAAGGATTTTTTTTACAGCTCCTAAATTCTTCATAGCAAATGTGTGTTCTAGCTTTCCTTAAGCTCACCAATGTCCTACATACTAGATCTGCAATAAGCATGTCATCCACATACAATAACAAAATCATATAGCTCTCATTTTTAAGCTTCTTGAAATAAAAAAATGGTCAAATTCACATCTTAAGTAACCATGATCATGCATAAAACTATCAAACCTCATGTACCATTGCCTTGGAGCTTGCTTGAGCTCATATAGACTCTTTTTCAACTTGTACACTAATTTCTCCTTACCCTTGACATCATACCCAAGCTATTGCTACATATAAATCTCTTCATCTAAATCACCTTGAAGGAAAGTTATCTTCACATTTAGTTGTTCTAAATGTAAATCTTCTACTACAACTAAACTCAATACAATACAAATAGAAGTCATCTTAACAACAAGAGAAAATATTTCACCAAAGTCAATACCCTTTCTGTACAAATCCTTTTACTACAAGCTTTTCCTTGTATCTTTTCTATCCACCCTCTTCTTCCTTAATCTTGTAAACCCACTTGTTCTGTAATTTCCTCTTACATGCTGGTAACTTAACCAAATCCCAAGTCTGGTTATGTTCTAAGGAGTCCATCTCCTCATCCATGCCATGCTTCCACTGGGCATGGGTCTTATCCTACATTGCTTCTTCAAAGCTCTCTGGTTCACCATTATAAGTCAATAATAAATAAAATAGAGAAGGTGTAAATCTTTCTGGAGGTTTGCTTACCCTTTGTGACCTTCTCACAGGAGTTTGGGGTACCAAAGGCTCAATCTGGACCTCGTGGACATTTGTATCCAAATCGAAAGTGATCGACCCAGTCTCATGTAATCGACGTTGGTTCTATTAACCAATGTTGGTTTGGATCTTCTCAGAATCGATACGGATTCTGACCGATACCGGTCATGGGTAAACTGACATTGGTTATTGTGTAACCCCCGTAGGTAATAATTTTAAATCCGAGAGTTCATTTTCATTCAAAAACTTCTCAACTAGTTCATCCTTGGGTACCAAAATTTGATCCCTGTACATTCTCTTTTCATTCCATTCAACATCGTGACTCCTAATAATTTTAGAATTTTCTAAATCCCAAAAACGGAAACCGAAATCGCCAAATCCATAACCAATGAAAGTGCATCTCTTGGATTTTGCATCTAACTTTTTCTTATTTTCCCTATCAACATGCACAAAATCTTTTGAACCAAAAACTTTAAGAAAAGAAAGATCTACCTTTTTCCGGTCTAAGCTTCCTCTAGTATTCCTCCATCTAGATAACTTGAAGGCCCATGGTTAATCAAATAAATTGATGTATCAACTCGCTTACGCCCAAAAATGTAAGGGCACTCTAGAATGTATCCTCATACTTCTAACAAATTCCATGATTGTCCTATTCATTATTTCCGCAACACCACTCTCTTGTGGTGTTTTTGAACCATTCTTTCTCTACGTATCCCATTCACTGAACAATAATCATTGAAAGCCTTGCTACAATATTCACTACCATTGTCAGATCTAAGGCACTTTAACTTAGAATTTCATTCATTCTCAACAAGGGATTTCCATATTTTAAAAGTCTCAAAAACATTATATTTATGTTTAATACAATAAACCCATACCTTTCTTGTAGCATCATCAATGAAAGTAACATAATACTGAGATCCTCCATGAGAAGCTACATGAGCTGGTCCCCACACATATGAGTGTGCAAACTCCAATTTTTCTCCTTCTTTGTTGCCCCAACTTTGAGAAATATCACTCTCTTTTACTTTCCAAAGACACAATGCTCACAGAAATCAAGATCTAAATCTTTCAAATTTAATAACTTACCCTTAGCCTTTAAGATCTGCATTCCTTTTTGACTCATATGACCCAATCGGTTATGCCACATGCATGCATCTGAATCTGAAGTAGATAATGCTAAAAAGAATAAGTAACACATGTAGATAAATATAATGTTCTTACCTTCTTACCTCTTGCCATAATAAAAGCACCCTTGGTGACTTTCAAGAGTCTCTGTAAAGTAACCATGCAAACCAGATTCACCTAGTTGACCATGTACAGAAATAAGATTCCTCTAGAGGGTTGACACATGCCTCACATATTTCAATACCCATGTATTCCCATTCGGAATTTTAGATGAACTTCCCCTTTACTAGTAATACTGCAAGGTTCATCATCACCCAAATAAACATGCCCAAAATTTCCTGGACATAATTTCTAAAATAACCCTTATTAGGGGTTCATGGAAAGAAACTCTGAATCTAAAACACATGATTCAATTTCTATTATCTAAAGAAAGAATAAAAGCATCTTGCATTACCTATGATGTAGCAAGATTTACTTCTTACCTTTGTTTGGTTGTTGGTTCTCTTTGTCTTTTAACCAACAATCTTTCTTTGCATGTCCTTTCTTTCCACATTTCCAACAAGTAATTCCCTTACTACGGATTTAGATATGTTATCCCTTGACTTTGGTTTCCCATTACTCTTATTCTTGGATCTCTCCTTCTACCTACCCCTCGCTTTCTACATTCAAAGCATTCCCAGGATGATGATTCCTCCGTACTCTTCCTACGAATTTCTTCATTTAAGATTATACTAACCACATCATCAAACTTCAAAATATCATTAGCAGATGTATTACTAACAAACATTACCAAGTTATCCCAACTATCAAGAAAAGAACATAAGAATAAAATTGCTTTCACTTCATCATCAAACAATATATCAACTAATTTTAACTGATTTACAATAGATCAGAAATCATTCAAATGACTAGATGTAGATCCACCTTTATGCATCTTAGAACTAAATAGTTTCTTCATCAAATAAAATTTATTTGAAGCACTAGGTTTTTCATATAAATTAGCAAGAGATTTCATTAACCCTATCGTAGAAGTCGCTTCTGTAATATTGGAAGCCACGAATGTTGTCAAGCTCAATCTTATAGATCCCAAAGCCTTTTTGTCAAGAATATTCCATTCTTCATCAATCATCTTCGTAGGTCTAGAATTCTCATCCAACGGTAAATATAGATATCTTTGATACTGAGATAATCCTCAATCTGCACCATTGACAATTGATAATTTCAGTTGTCGAATTTCCCTACCTTGTATTTATTTTCTTCGCCATTACCGTAGCTCCCACTCAAACAAAAAACCCTCTATGAGTAAATTTGTCAACACACAAAACCCTCAAACAAAGCTCTGATACCAGTTGTTGGGGTTAGCACACCGATTGTATAGACAATATATCATATCTAAGCATACATGCAAATAAAAGTGGATATTCTACCAGAAGAAATATACAAAACAAGAGATATAAATCAACACCATATTTAATGTGGTTCACCTAGTGTGGGCTACGTCCACCAAGAAATAAGCCAATCTATTATCCAAAGCTTTGACAAGATATACAATTGAATATTTACAATCTTCCACACCTCTCAGATGTACAATACTTTATTTCTCTCAAGATTTTGCTTCTCCTCCAAGAATTCTCTCTCTTACCAAATTTTGCAAGTTCTTCTTAATTCTTATTAATACTTTCTTCTAAACCCTAGATTTCATGCTTATATAGGTGTTTATAAACTTAGGGCACTTAGCCATGCAATTACAATCAATAGATATACTTTAATGCTAAAAATAGATCTAATTCCCGAGAGTTAATTAAAACATTCTCGCATAGGTAACCGATGTCGGTTAGCCCTAACCGATGCCGATTCCTCCTTACTTGACCGATGTCGGTTCTAGGTGACCGATGTCGGTTGTAGGTGACCGATGTCGGTCCCTCCTAATTAATGATGGTTATTGTGTTTTCCAAGCAAGTTTTACATTACATGCTAATCAAGTAATTGAGCTCCACAACTCAACAATGTCAAGATAGAGCATGAGGATGACTTTGAAGATGGTGAAGAAGAGAATAAGGATGATTGAGAAGGAGAACAAGAAAAACACGATGAGAAAGAATAAAATAATTATTTATCTACTCAAGATAAAAATGATATATCAAACAATTTGGAAAAGGAAAATAAATATGAGGAAATGTTGATAATGTTGAGGATACTAAGGTTGCAACATATAAACACCCACATCATCATGAGAGGAACCAATCAAAGAGGTATATTAAGGAACACGAGGGCAGAAATCTATATGGATATACATGGATTGGAGGAACAATCACTACGGCTATACATGGAATCAATCGAGCGAAATTATAGGACATGGAATCACAAGAATAATTACTATGGCTATGCATAAAGGTCAAGGAGGAACAAATATCAACGTAGATGGAATCATAATAGTGTGAAAATTTATGGAATTAGGTTTAGTTGTATCACCCACTAATATCACATATGAGTGGTTGGATGATCGAGCATGGAAACAAATGTGCCATGAGTGAAGAAAACTCATTACATTTTTTTTTCTCATGTTTTAGGGACGAAGCATGTCAAGGATGAAGGACACGTTATGTACCTCGGGATATGATATTATAATGTATATAGGTTGAAGGATATGATGACATGTGGCACACATCTCCCTTATTTAGTTATATGTTTATAACATATTGTTGGGCGAAAATGCCGGGTGGGCGAGATCTATGGGAGACGAGCCAACAGCAGTGTGCGGGGCATAGCCCCTCTTCGAGTCAAAGAAAGTGAAACCGGTTTATTGCTATTCTACCAGCGGGAATCATGCAAGTCTCACAATATTCTACCTTCGAGGGTTGGGATCTCATCCCAAAGTAGAAGTACTCCCAACCGTAAGAAGAAGGGGAAGAAGCGAGGCGGGGAGATAGGAAAGATTCAAGGAGAAAAGAAATGAATTCCAAAGTAGAAAGGTCGAGGGTTTATGTTTTCAATGGTAGTAAACAGAGCCGAACTTACTCGCATAGACGAACAAAGCAATACTGATGAATAAATGACAATAAAGCAGAGTAGATTCAACAGAAAAAACATACAGATCTAACATAAGAAAGATTTGATGTATAACACAAGTATTCAACACAAAGTCTAAATATTGTATTAATATTTCCTTCTGTTACAAAAAGCTCAAAGTCTTTTCTTCTTACTCCTATTTTTCATCTGAAAAGTATCCACCACCTGAATACAACAAGTATTCAAGTATATATAGAAGAAGGAGAAGAAAGAAGGCAAAAGGGAGCCAACAACTAATTACAAAGTATCTACAAAATATCTAAAAGTCAACTGTTGACTTTTGGCAACTTGGTGGATGACATCATCCCATGGTGCAACATGGATGATGTCATTGTTTATGCCAACATACTCTTAGATATTTTACAAAAGAAGATCGAGAGGAAGGAGACTATTCGTCATCATCTCACGGCCGAAAGGGAGTGTCCTGCTTCTGCTGTTGCTCGGGAGAAGTGATGTTGAACTGGGCCCGATATTCCATGAACTTGCTGATCATGGGCTGAAGTTGATCCTAAGCAAGATCCTTGTGGCGATCGCTGATAACTTCGCAAGTCTCACGTTCATCCACGAGCCTTTCTGGGAGCTTGGCATATTCATTTCCAGCCTCTATCAGGTTGATGCATTCGGTGTCAAACGTGGCTTCTGGCCCTAACCCTTGCGATAGGATCTCCTTAAAGATCTGAATAGTTTGGTCTGCCTTCCTCAGGGTGAAAAAAGGAGTGAGCAAGCCTGGGGACATTCTCAAGACGATTTGCTCCATCTGGTGTATAGCCTCCAAGGCTTCCTCTTTGACTTTATCTATCTTTTCGAGGACAAAATCCAACTAATTGACCTGGTAGTCCAAAGTAGAAGGACTTTGTTGGGCGCCAGGGTGATCAAGACGCCGAACTTGACCAGATCTTTAACTGAACAGTCGAGCATTTTCTGGAAGGTCTCATGCTGCAACCTAGTATGGTCCAACTCTTCGGAGATGGGTCCCGCAATCGCCTGGAGTGCCTTGTTCACCTGATTGATGTTCTGATACAACTCGGTGAACTTGACAATTACTCCCTCACTTTCCTTGAGGATTTGGTCTCTCCAGGCAGATACTGCCATACCTTGCTCGCCGATTTTGGCGTATTCATTTATCTTATCCTGGCTCAGGGGCTCAGGAGTTTGATGGCAGTTGTAGGAGGTGCACTGCCCATTTTCTGCAAGGTGTGGAGAAGATGTTTATTTTGCTCCTTTAATAGCCTCTTTTCTTCCTTTGCTTCCTGAAGTTTCTTGCAAAGGGCATCCACTACAGATAGGGCCTCTCCTTGAAGGCTTTCTGAAGACGTTCCCATCGTGACTTGGGTCACTGTATAATCTGTCGGAGACAGATCCTTTTTATCCTTTAAAGGATCGGGATACGCGATCTCCATTACTCTCTCTCCTGATGCACTCTGAGAGAAGTGGGTTATAGGCTTTTGCTTCTTGGCCCCCTTTGATGGGATGACGGAGAAGTCCATCGGTGTGATAGGAACTTTCCTCTTTTGTTGGCTCAGGTGCTGAGAGATCCATGCTGGACTTATGGGAGTGGGACCAGAAGTAGAAGAGGGAGCAGCTGCAGTAGTAGAGGGAAAGTGCGTTGAGACACTTGGTGGCGGCATTGAAAGAGAGGCCAGTGAAGTACTCAAGGGAGGAAGGGATACTGCAGGGGAGGTAGTCGAGGGTATGGAAGGGAGCTGAGAGATGAGAGAAGAGATGGTGGGGGACAGCTCCGCGAGAGAGGAGAAGATGGAGGAAGAGGAAAGGGGAACAATGGAAGATGGGGAAGGAGATACGACCAAAGGGATGGTCGTTTGAGCTACACGAGGAGGAGGAGGAGGAGAGGGAGAAGGGACAGAATGGACCTCAAGCAGTTGTAGTAGTGGCAACATCCTGAGTGGATGTGCCCATCAGAACATCTTCGGCCGCTTCTTTCTCTGGAGATAACAGGCTTACCACCTGTTCTTGTGCGGCGGAAGGGGGACTCTCAGGAGCTCCTTCTTGAGTAGAGCTTGACTCGCCCTCTTTATCTTTGCCTTTTACTTTCGGTAGATGCTTTGGCCTGGCAGGTGCATTGCCCAATGGGGACGTAGTGAAATCTACCCCGAGGTAGATGAGGCCATTCATCCACCAGTGCTCTGTTCGCCGCAGAGTTTCTTGACCCTTTCTTCAATGGTCTGGGGCGCTTTGGTTCTGTCGATTGCAGTAAACGGCTAGTTGTCCCCATCCGTGTCAAGATACACCTGATCAACTTCTTGATTGGTAGTTTGATAACCTTTTGGGACAATGGCCACGCCATACTGAATGATCTCTGCCAGGGCCAGGCGAGAATGGTCCTTTCTTCTGAGCTCGACCTCATGGTATAGGTCGATATAAATGTCCTCGATCTGTGGAAGGTGGATAGGATCAAGTTTTTCCTTGGGAAGGCAATTCCTTACATCGAAAGTGGGCCTCGCCGGGAAGTTGTGCTTTGATTGAGAAGTTCTAGCTCGGCAACCATTTCTCGGGCTTTGTGATGAGAAACGTAGATGTATCTGCCCACTGTGAGGGGGAAAGGAGTTCCACCCTTCTTCCTCTTCAAGCACTTCTCGTGATATGTTATGAGCTATCTGGATAGCTCCAACATGATCAGTTTGGGGCCGACATATCTCGGCAATTTGGTGGGCTCACCCAGGAAGTTAGCTGCCTTGAGATAGGTGAAGGTTGGGAACTGTGTGAATAAGGACCCCCACTTCTCCGTTGCTGTGACAATGCTCTTGGTCGTTCGACCGTGAGTCATGTTTGGCCTCAAAAGGCAGATGACGTTGTAGAAGAAAGCGTCGTTAATCTTGGTAAACTGAGGAATGCTATTCTCCAGCTTCAGCTCTGGGTAGTACTCATATATTCTCACCTGGGGCCAAACCCCGCATCGGCTCAATGCTAGATAATCCCTCTCCGAGGTTGCAGCATAAACTACGTAGGAGTTCATGTAGAACCTCCCCATTGTGGTGAGTTGTTGGAGCTGCTCGGATATGGTGCTACTTATGATCTCCGCCCACTCGAAGCGTTGATCTGACACATTTTTGTTCATAGTCTCTAGGTACCTGAGCATCCATTTATGAAAGTAATGGGCATTGGAAAGCCCAAATACTCTGCTTAGGAACATGATAGTATCACTCAGTTCCTCAGAGAAGTCACTTCGGTGAATAACCTGTGGCCATCTGGTTATCACCTTCTTGTTCTTTAGGTACACCTCATTCATCAGTTGCATGCACTGGTCTTCATTGTCCTCCCAAGCCTTGGTGCAGTCTTCTTGGCTTATGGCCACAAAGTGCCGGTGGTGAGGAATGCCAAGCATGATTTCGAAGTGCCGGGTGGTAAGGTTGATCACGACTTCACCCTTTTCATTTTGGACACACCTCGTGTCTTTGTTGTAGCAGCGGGCCACTACCATCATGAATTCATTGTTCACTACACTGACGGGGATCCCCCCAGCAAAATGCAGGCCACTGCCTACTAGTTTGTCCATCCAGGGACTCCCTGTGACCCTCCTGGTTCTGGCCCAGAAATCTTCCATATCGATGTGACCGAGCTCTGAGTCTCTTATATCCAGGTCACATTCTACCTGAGACTCGGGCATTCTGACCCTTTGGTACTTGTATTTCATTTCTTCTTCCGTAAGCTTGGCTTTACCTTTTGACTTGGTTGGCCTCTTGCTTGATGTAGACATATGTGGATCTGAATTCAGTTGCTGATCTGCAAGAAGAAGAAGCGAAACCCAATGCAGAAGAGCCATGTTAGCTGTTAGATCTTCCATTAAAGTGCTACAGAATAGAATGAGGAGTTAGCAATTTTAAGGCCTCAGGGTGCAGGGCGCATGAACACTGCAGGCCGCAGGTTAATAGTATGGCACACAGAAGAAGGGTGTTATAAGGAACAAATTAGCACCAAAGGGCGCAGGGTGCTAGGATGCTACACATGACATTTTTTGTTGTTGTAAGCAGAAGTGCGCCTGCGCCATTCATATGTGTTTTATACTGGGCGCATATATTTTTCATGTTACATGGAACTTTGGTGCACCGAAGGGCGCAGGGTTGATGTGTGTAACATAGACTTTATGTGCGAAACAGGGGAACTTGGTGCGGCGCAGGGAAGGCTTACATGACATGTGTTGATGTAAGAGGGGATGCGCCTGTGCCGTTTACGCAGTTTTATACTTGGCACAAGTAATGCTGGTGTCGCATGGGGGCAGGGTGCGCCAATGGTGCAAATATTTACAATGTAACATAGAAGCTCGGTGCGCCAAAGGCGCAGGGTTATTGGGTGTTGCAAGCAAGAAAAGTGTGGCTTCAAGGCGCAAGAATCGTATTTTATGCAAAGCAGAATGGCGAATGTGGCAAGAGGAAAATGCAGTCGAATATGAACTTCCGAGTTTTCTTTCTTTCCCGACAGGTTTTCATGTATTTTAAGCCTTTTTCTTTGTGGATTTAGAGGGTGAAGGGGGCGCAGAGAAGAGATCCAGGTTGGTTTTTGAGGCAGAGCCCTTTTTGACAGCAGATCTGGAAAGCGAGCAGAGAAAGCTTGGGAGGGAAAACAATAGGAGGGGTTTATGGGTTTCTTATATTCATTCATCCCTCCACAAACAAAAACCAACAAAAAAAAAAACACGAGAGCAACAAGGACCACTTACCCGGAATATATAGAATGTGAGAGGTGAAACAGGGTCCACGAACGCGACACGAGGACGACAAGTGTGCTGACAGTGCAGAGGAAAAAGCTATCACGTGTTTTCTGACTGGTGAAAGTGACAGGGCGGATGCGCCTATATATAGGCAAAGGTGCAATAAATGCGCCAACCACTTTTTAAGAGGCGCACCAAAACATGTGTCGACACGTCAAACGGTGTGCCCTTTGGCACGGATAAATGTGTGTCAACACGGGGATACTTGCACTTTAGCACAATTTTAAGACTTTCAACACTCTTCTTCATGCGCCCTTTGGCGCGCCAAAACACTGGCGTAACAATTAATGTGCCAACATGAAGGCACATGCGCCTTGGCGCACGCAAGAATGGCACATCACGGGAAGGCGCACCAAAACATGTGTCGACACGTCAAACGGTGCACCAAAGGAAATGAAGGGGGCACAGATTTACTCTGTGTAACATAGGTAAAAGGTGTGCCCACCAAAAAAGGGATCAAAAATGGCTAAGTTCGGAGAACTAGATTTCCCGGAAAGGGATTTTGCAACATTCGAACGCAGAGGGGTCCCCGACGAGGGACCAGGACAAAATTTGGTATGGTTACCTATAAAATTGCCCTCGTCAATTTTACAGATAACACATATGGGGTCGAGATATGAACTAGTTATATTGGGTAATAATTCGCCTACATTGGGAGTAGGTGTTATGCATTCCTTAAGAGTAATGTATGCCTATATAAAAGAAATGAGTATCATTATGAGATATTTCATGTATGAGTGGAATATTATACTTGGTAGAGGCATATTGGAGGTGTCCCCTTCAAAGTGGAATTCCCATATTGGGAGATCATGGAGTTATTCCTTCCTTAAGGAATATTTATGGTTTTGCCCTTCCTTAAAGGTATATTATGAATATATTGAATATTTTGGAATCTTGGCCCACCAATATCCCTTGTGGAATTTATATTACATATTGTTCATTTATTATATGTGAAAATACTTGGTAGTATATGTTGACCATGCGATTACCCCACAATCAAAGGTACATGTTCACATCTACATTGACATTTGTAGGCTTATGTATGTAAAAATCATGAAATGCATATAGAATGGTATGATGTAGAATATGTGCTTCCAAAATATAATGATATCAACTAACATAGAGCAAATACACAAATCTACAAACACAATAGGAAATGGATGGAATTGAGTGAGAACTTGCACCAAGAAAAGCCTTTAGATTTTATAATTATCTTAATATTTGCAATGAAACCTTAAACAAGGATAAATTTCTCCCAACAAACTCTCATGGATTCGATACCAAATGTGAATTTCAGTTTAGAATTCACAAATTAAACACTCAAGATAATAATCTTCATTATATATTCCATAGAACATACCACATATATAAGAAGATGAGCTCTTATAATTAAATAATTTTCTCCAACTACTCACCCCCATAAACATCTCACATAATCTTCTATGAACTTTGATCTACATAAGTTGTTTAAACAACCTAAACAACTTAGGTTATAACAAATCTCGTGAGTTGTTATTACGATAAACGTAACAATCTCACATACTTAATTTACTCACTATCCATCTAGAGAACTAATTAACATTTTTCTAAATAGAGTGCATAGGGGTGTAATAAAAATCAATAACAATGAACATTTGACCCTAACATATCTCTTTCTCGGGTTCTTTCTTTTTCAAAATCTTATCTCTTTATCAAGTGGCTCCCTTTTGTATTGTGATTATGATAAAAAATACATAAAGAAAATTTTCATTAGGGTCGTGTTGACTTATAAAGGCCGTCTTGAGATGAATTAAACACACACAAATATAACCCCAAAAAAATTAAATTAAATTAAATTTCTTGTGGAAGCCTTTCATTACATCATTAAGTGTCATCAAATGGAGGAAGGGTTCTTCATTCAATATTAAAGTAGAAGATGGATGACAGAGAGGAAGGTCCAATCATACATTGATGTGTGATTAATTTGGATCCATCCACATGGTGGTGTAAGTTGATTAATTCATATTGCGTAAGGATTTTTGTGATATCAATGTTTTTGTATAGTTTTTATTTGTAATGTCCAAGTACATGACAAAGGAGGACTTTATTCTATTGGTGATGTGGAGGTGTTCCAAAAATGCAACACCATCAATTTTAATGACGGTGTTGATATGCGTTTCTAGCTTCTTGTCCAGATGAGGGTATGAGTAATCAAGAAACATGAGACCATGTCGAGTATACAAGGACTCGTACTGGAGATGGAGATGAATGATATGGGTGCAAAGAAAGCAGATACACGATATCAAGAAGCTAAATCTGCAAAACTAAACCAGATAAGAATAGACCACAATATGTTGATAATGACTACGCAACCCCTTTGTCACACCTGGTTTCCCTTAGTCATTTAGTATTGAAGTATAATTGCATGCGTGTACAGTCCCCTTTTTAAACAATTACTTTACAATCTTTTCCACTGTAGTTATAAACACTGCTCATAGAATCATAGCCAATTCTAATTCCTCATTTAGATCTCATTCGGTTCCCATCATGTCATCGTCCATATAAAAAGCCATGTCCGAGTAGGATGTGCTAAAAGTGAATAAAGCTATGTGAGCAAGACCAACTCGCATACCTAAAAGTGAATAAAGCTATGCCAATGAGCAAGTTTGATAAGATATTGCTCTCAATTTCTTTTTCTCGTCCTATTATTGTAGATATCTTATCATTTTCACATCTTTTCGGTTACGACTCTTGTAGAGTATAAGACATTAATAAATTAATTTATTTATAAGTATTCTATACAAATAAATGCAACAGACACATTTATATTGTTTTGATAGTATAGGTTATTGTTTAACAATATATTATTTCTTATTTATATTATTTCATTAATTTGTGATTGTTATTTTTAATGTATAGTTCATTCTTATTTTACCCTCATATCTATTAAATTTTTATTAAGTTGATATTATTTAGTTACCAACTTAATTAATTTAAGTAATACAAAAGATGAGGAAGAGATGATGGGAGATGGAAAGATCAGACGAGAAACCATTCTTAAGAGAAACTCTTAAGTAAGATTGCCCTGTGATGGGGATGGTTAAGTAGGATTGCCAAACCGGAGAAGAAGAATAATGATGAAAATACTGAGAAGTGTATACCAAAATGGAACAAGAGATGAAAGGAGGTGATAACAAGGAAACAGAGGAGTGTGACATGAATGGATGGAGGAACATATGCAGTGTAGATGGAGAGTGTAAGGGTAATCCTTAACTAGGATGCCCACGTGGTGGTAGTGATGATGCAAGAGTGTTAAGCGAGAAAAGGAGGAGTGGAAAGACGTTTGTGGTGGTGATTGTCATCTATTGAAAGAGGAAATGGTGGAGAAGCTTCTATAGTGGGAGGATCCAAGGAAGAAGATATACCTTAACTAAGGTTCTCTGGCTATATGGATGGTTAAACAAGATTGTCAAACTGAAAATAGAAGAGTAAAAGAGAAATTCGAGAGGAAAGACAAGTAAGGTATCTGGCGTCATGCAAGGGGACAGAAAGGTAAGAAGGATGATGTGGAGACAAATGGTAATGAGTGAACATGGAGAGCGAGGAGAAATAGATCAAAGACGTTGTTGAACATGTTGAGAGACAAGGAGCTACAGGATAACGAACTTGCCTTGATAAGGATCCTCAAGTAGGATTCGCAAACTGCAACGGTGATCAAGTAGAATTCACAAACCGAAGAGTGTATTTGCAAATGCATTCATGGAGATGATGAATAGATGTAGAATTCATAGTGTGTAATTTGATATGATTTTTATAAAAGATGATTTGGATGAGATGAATGGAACATAGTTGTAGCAAGGGCATACATGGAAACTATGTTTTGAATTGGATTGGAGATAAACAAGAAAAGGCTACCACTCAAAGCATTGCACTTATATCCAATAGCAGGTGTTAATACATAACCAACGATAGTTAGTTATACCAAAAGATCATGAGGGAAATATGGATGAAGGATGCTCGTAATCCTAATGTTGACATGACAAAGGGATCGAAGATGTGACTTGTACGGGAAGAGGGATCTCCAAAGGTGGTGTTCCTTAAGTCTATGCCCCAGCTCTGGGAAAGGGAAAGAACAATAGCAGAAAGTTGATCAATGTAGGAAGCTTTCAGAAAATGTTGATAAAATGAAGGTTGATCAATGCGGAAAACCTTCCAGATGCCATAATAACAGAGTAGCCATCCTTTGAGGGTATGGTCTACTTTACACATAATATGGATGGCAAGAATAATATGATAGCCATCCTTCAAGGGATCAGTCTATTTCTTTTGATTTTGCTTGGATTTTGATTTGTATATTTTTTTTGCATGAACAACTGTCCTTCGAGGGATCAGTCTATTTTTTATAACTTTGATTTTTCCTTTTGCATACTTGAGTTTGAGCTTCACATGGGGGAGAGCTAGGAATAGCTAAGTAAACCACTTAAGAGGGGATAAGGAATGTACAAGAGACACCCTGGACCCTTCGCATGGCTACAATAGGAGAATGAGAAGGTAATGGATGTAATGGTTACGTGATCACATCAAAGTAGTGAAGGTGGACTACATAATTCAGATTATTACAATGACAAATGGAAGGGGCTAAAGATGGCAGAACAATCTAAGGATGTAACTAAGTTCTCATTGGTAGATATGCTAACAGTAGATTGGTTGCAAGTGCAATGCATTAAGAGATTCCGTCTCTGGTTTACCACCACGAGAGAGAAGACAATGTAGTTGCAATAAGATGAGATGATAGCCAAGTAGGAAATAAAACTAACATATGACCACAATGGTGGATTTAGATGAAAATAAATGATGATGCCCTAAGAGAGACATAAATATAGAAGGAGGTTCCTCAATGGAGAAACAAACATGGCCTCAAAGGAGGGCTTTAATGAAAAATATGATACTCCCAAAAGGAGCATAAAAAGAACAAATATGGCCTCAAAGGAGGGCTTACAAAATAAACAATGTCCCGAAGGAGACACAAATATAGCCACAATGGTGGACTTGGAGAAAAAAAGGTCCCTTAATGGAGAGACAAATATGACCTCAAAGGAGGGCTTCAATGAAAAATATGATACTCCCAAAAGGAGCACAAACATAAAAGAACAAATATGGCCTCAAAGGAGGGCTTAGAATGAGATGAGGATCTGGATATAACTAATTTAGATTGGATGGATGTGAAGAAAGGTAGATAAAACAATGTCAAAGAGCGAAGTCCCCTAGTAACAAGGGGGTTGTACAGATGAGATGCTCAAGGGTGAGGGAAGATTATTCTCCCAACAAGTTAAATGTGAAGGAGGTAAAGGATGTCGAAAGAGCTTAGATGAGATTGTTTTAGATTTGGATGGGGTAAACGATCGAAAACCACAAGTTTTTAGCAAGATAAGTGGCATTGATGAACAATGGTGGGCATTCCTTAGGAGGAATGACATGGACTGGATGGATATTAAGGGATGATGTGGATGGAGGGATCATGGGAGATCTAAAGATGGGATATGGATTGGATTAAAGGTAGATGGAGAAGGAATTTCCCGAATGAGGTAATCATCTTTCTTAATAATATTGTGGACGATTGACCGAAAGGCCTTACAATGTTTGATGTTGTGACCTGGGGTACGATGATAGACGCAACTACAACTAGGATTGAACCTTGATGGCTTGGGACCATAGGGATTAAAGGCTTTAATAGGAGGAAGTTTGATGGCAGATGTTTGAGTTAAATGTCGAAGGATATTTGCGTAAGACCCCATTGAATTGTCATGGGGAAGGTAACTCTTATGGGTTTTGATAGGATGTCTCAACTTGGAGTTAGGAGAAATTGTAGATGTAGATGGATGGGTGAATTTCATGTTTTGGAGGACAAATCAAATTTGGTTGAAGGATGATATTGTTTGGTTGTGGATTGATTATTGCAAGATGTCGTAGATGGAAAAATTGATCCTAACATGGATGTTGTGGCATTGGATTGTTGAGAAAAGGGAAAACCTGAATGTTTCCTGGATGCGCAGGGGACTGTCGGGGATGTTTGCCTCAAGCCTTAGACTTCAACCAAGAAGATTTACCTCTAGCAGGATGACAATAATTTCAACCAGAGGATCTGATAGTGGTGGTGTGGTTATTAATGGAGAAACTATTATAAAACAAGATGAAGATGTTAATGAAGAGATAGGTGTTTGTATGATGCGATTAATGATATCTATGTGAGACATAGATTGTTTGATTTTGGCATGGGAAGAGTTGATTTTGTAGAGGAGAAGGTAAAACAAATTTATATGATTTAGGTAGAGGTGTTGGTACAATAGGTGATTCAAGGGGTATATTTAATAGCATTGCAGATCGAGAGGATTGGGTTGGTTTAATAGAGGATTGGGTAAAGAGTATTGGGGTAGAATGGGTGTTGTTGATATGGCAAGGTATGTCAAGGATAGAGATAGGTGGACTTGTTGATATGATGGAGATGTATAGGGATAGTTGGGATAGATAAAGATGTAGGAACTTTTGGAATATGTGGAGATGTGAGTGATGTGATAACCGATGGAGCAGACCTTATGGGTAAGGGTAATGTAGTAGAACTAAGTTTTGTTGGGATGGTTGTGAGTAATGTAGATGTAGTAACAAGTGTATTTGATGAAGATGCCGGTGAATGAATAGGTGTGAGAGATGTAGGGATATGTGTGGATATGAGTGGAGCCGAAATAAGTGCTAAAGATGAATCTAATGTGACAGATTGGGGTGTATTTGAAACGGTGGAAATGGATGATATAGTTGAATTTGATGTGGATGTGGTAAGGATAGAATAAGGTATAGGTTCAGGATAAGTAGTGAAATTTTTTGTAGGGACAGGTTCTAAATAAGGGATGGGAATAGTGTCCACTGTGGGAACATGTGAAGTTGGAGATAAGATAAGATCTTGATTGACAGTGTTAACCATGCAAGCGTTTGATAGTTGAGATGTAAAGGGGGTGACGTGATTTTTTGGTGGTTGATTAGTTTGCGCAGTGGAGGTGTCGATTTGGATATCCCCTCGATTTACGCATTTTTGGACATGATCTTTGAAGGAATGACATCTCTCAATGTCGTGACCTTTGACTCGATGATATTTACAAAAGTGGGCTTCGTGATACCAAATAGGCTTGACTTGTGATTTGTCCACGGGTCATATGGGAGGTAATTGGATGGAGTTTACACTCATCAACTTATCAAATACAAAACTATATGATTCTCCTAAAGGAGTGTAGTTAGTTGTTGATTGAGGAGATCGTTGTTGAGACCATGTGCTTGGTGTAGATGGGGATGAGGTTCAATGACCATAGTGTTGGCCACAATCTTGAACTCATCATTATGTGTGAATAGTTTAGTGGATTCAATTTTGATTTAATTGAACTTAATTTAAGATGACCCTACTCAATGGCATTGGTTTTGAAGCTTGCATGAGCCATTGTGAAAGCTTCATCAAAGGTTCAGAATGATTGGATCTACAAAGTGGATGATATATGTTTTGCACACGAACGCGAGAATAATTCGATGAGTTCGGTTTGCATGGGATAGTGAAGGATAGTTGGTTTATAACAACATGCCATCGTGTAATGAAGTCGGCGATGGGATCATTTTCATATTGTCGAATGGTATATAGATCAACGATAGTGGTCTTGTATGTGATATTGATAGAAAAGTGTTCTAAGAACAACTATGCAAGTTGGGTGAAAGAGAATATGGAATGTCGTGGGATATTGTGATACCAGTCCAACGCGGGACTAGATAAAGACATAGGGAAAGTGTGAAGAAGTAAATCATGATCATGCGCAATAAGACAACATGCATGTTTAAATGCAGGAAGTTATTATGTGGGATCTTCTTTATCATTGAACTTATTAAATGAAGGAAGTTTCCAATGAGGAGGATAGGGTTTGATTGGAACTGATGGATGAATGGGTTCGTTACAAATTTGTTCATAGGATAAGGTGTTTTTGGGTGGTACGATAAGGGTTTCTAAACCAGCTAACCGATTCATTAAGGCGTGAATTGAATCACTCGAGGTGTTATAAGGTTGAGATTGGATTGGCTGTGTGGTTTGAAAAGTAGTTTGATAAGGTGAATGATAAGTTTGTGGGTATGTGGGTGTTTGGTGAAGCATCTAATAAGGTGGTTGATAAGTTTGTGGATAGGATGTTTGCGGAATGGTTTGATAAGAAAATTGATTAATTTGTGGATATGTAGGTGTTTGGGGAGTTGTTTGGTAAGGATGAACATGTGTCATGGGTTGGGATTGTTGCATAGGTTGACTTTGAATAATAGGAATATGGTGTGTTCATTGAAGCTGGGTAGGTTGTTGTGGTAGATGATAAGTAGGGATATGAGTGTTAAGGGGTTGAGACTGTTGGAGCATAGGATGGGTAGGAATGTAGGTATTCAAAGGTTGAGATTGTTTGATGGGCATACTAGTGGTGGATGAAATAGAATTGACAAAAAGGGATGTGGGTGGAATGCGATCCACCAATTGAGGAGATTGGGAGGATTGAGAGATTATAGGGGATTTTTGGAGTAAGAAGTCATACATGGGGTTAGGAGGAGATTCAAGATGTATCTAGAGCAGGAGAGATGGTGGTATTATTGATTTAAGAAGACTGGCTTGATGGGGGATAGGAGGGTTAGTGTTAAGGTGGGGAGAATTTTGTATGACATGGTTCTCATGAGGTGAGACCATGGAAACTAGAGGTTGGGTGAGCGACGACGTGGTTTTGAGTTTAGAATCTTGTTAGGCGAGATCATCAGAGGAAGTAGTTTTACTGGATAGAATAGATTTTTGTTTTGTCTCGATTTGGGAGAGAGCAATAATAGGTGTGAAGTAAAGAAACATCTATTTTATGTATGTTGTTGACAAATAAATCAAGCAGAATTTTTTTAACATCATGATTAATTTAGAGGATGTGAATAGAAAAGAAAAGTAGGTAATGAATGTGCCTAAAGGAGTCTAAGGTTGGTTTCAAGCGAAGTTATGGATTGGGAGATGTCTGAGGCGGTTTCCTGTTGGGTGTTTAGGTCCCAATCAATTAACCAGTGAGAGGAATGTTTGGATGTGTTAATTATGTTTGTGTAGTCTCAGCAAAGTGTGTGATAAGTGAAATGCAAAGAGTTAAATTCTTTTACTTAAGCTATGTGATCAAAGCAGGATGTAGAAGGTTTTTTAGACCAAAATGAAATGTGATGTTCGATGTATAAAAACACTCAGGAAAGGGAAATTTCGATGTAGAAAAGAGAAAATAGAGAAAAATGAGAAATACCTGGAGAATCGCTTCGTGGTTATTTGATTGTACTTGATGATGGTGTATTGGAAGTGACAGTCTAATGGCTAGAAATGCTAAGGTACTCTAAAATCGCACCGTTTAGAATGCATAGATGAGGCAAGACAAATGTTTTGCATGATGTGTTTGATTTATATTGGTCTTTAACAAAATTGACGTTATTTTTGTGGTCGTAAATTTGTGGATTTTGTAGAAATACCCGAAGAATCTCTTTTCGGTTAATTTAATGCGTTTGATAGTGATGTATTTGAAGCTCCGGTTAATGACTGAAAATGTCTGAAATGGCAAATGCTAGATGCAAGAGGAGTTGGTGAAAATGATTTGTGGTGTGTTTTATGTTTTGAATGATGATATTTGATGGTGTACTTTAGTGGTCGCGAGGTCATGGAGTTTACTGCGAATCAAATCAAAAACAATTAATTCATGCTAATGACAAGATTAAAAAAGTAATATAATGGTCCTAATGACCTTGTGTATGAAAAGAAGCTTAATAACTATTTTAGTTAATTATATTGAAAAAAAAAAACAAAAATTTGAAATAATTAATTTTTGGGCGAAAAAATAAAGGTAACCTATGTGTAATGACACATCCTCAACCAATAGTAATTAAATATCGATATTTATAAAACATTAGAAAAATAAATTGGTCAATAACTATATTTTTTTAAAACAAAAATAAAAATAAATTAATTAATTGCTATAGTAACTAAATAATATCAACCTAATAAAAATTTAATAGATACTAAGGTAAATAAGAATGAACTATACATTAAAAATAATGATCACAAATTAACGAAATAATATAAATAAGAAATAATATGTTGTTAAACAATAAACTATACTACCAAAACAATATAAATGTGTATGTTGCATTTATTTGTATAGAATACTTATAAAGTAATTAAATTATTAATGTCTTATACTCTACAAGAGTGATATCTGTCACATGACAAGATGTGAAAATGATAAGATATCTACTGATAATAGGACAAGAAAACTAAATTGAGAGCAATATCTTATCAAACTTGATGTGCTCTTCTCATATGGCATAGGCTCATGACATAGCTTTATTCACTTTTAGGTAAAGGAGTTGGTCCTACTGCACATGGACATGGCTTTTTATATGGACGATGACATGATGGGAACCGAATGAGATCTAAACGAGGAATTAGAATTGGCTATGATTCTGTAAAGTAGTGTTTATAAATATAGTGGAAAATATTGTAAAGTAATTGTTTAAAAAGGGACTATACACACATGCAATTATACTTGATACTAAATGACTAAATAAAAATCAAGTGCGATAAAGGGGTTACAGGTCATTATCAAAAAGCTTGCGTGAAGTGGAAACCGAGCTAGAGATAGTTGGACGCTTCAAGAGTTGGAATCGCAATGTTTATATCACTATTGCAATTTTAACTTGCATGGATTTAATAAGCCGAGACAAATTGAGATGAGGAGAGGGACGTGAGGAAGAAGACACGGTGTTGGAGTTGGGAATGGTGGGTTGGAGTGTGCGATCCGTAAGGATGAATGTGAGTCAAGGGCTTGGTGCTCGGGTCTTATGTTGGTAAGGATATTCACTTGATTGATAAACTGACTTCTTATACCAAGTTTGCGTGGCGGTTGTTCTTGAGATTGTATTTCAAGGCAAAGAATCTTCAAAAACATTAACAAAATGCTCAGATTAATACCATATCCATCAAATTCATTTCCTATATTTATTTTGTTGTGTGTCAATCTATAGCTTATAATTAATTTGTTAATAGCGATCATTCAAGAGTTGTATAGAATACAACACAATAATGTGCAATCGAGGCTCTAGCTATCAAATCTTAGAAAAATTCATAGAAGGCAAAAGTGGATGTTTAGAAAAAAGAATGTCAAAATAAATGAACCGTTAACTAATGAGTTTGATTAAAAAAATTAGCTTCATGGATTGGGGGGTGTGTAGAGGCGAAGGACGCCGAGGTGGGTGGTCGAAAGAGAGGGGACATGAGAAGGAGCGTGGAAAGTGAGGTGGGAGCTTGTGGGTAGAGAGAAGGAGGAGACGGTCGAGAGTAGGATGAAGTGATGGCCGAGTGGATGATCTATCGTGTGGGAAGGAAGGAAGGGAGAAGTGGAAAGGAGATGAGATGGTGTCGGGTGTGGAGTCGTGGAAGAATTTGGGGGCTTGGTGGAGAGGATGGGAGCTCGGGAGATGCATGTAGGGAGTTGGGATTGGAGAAGGAAGGCTCGAGATGAGGCGAAGGATGAGAGATGGGAAGGGGAAGGAGAGGAAGGAGATGGAGGTGAGGGTGAGCCGAGGGAGTTAGGATTGAGGAGAAGGGATCAACGTGGAGATGGGAGAGAGAGGAGAGGGAGTCAATGTAGAGAGAAGGTAGATAGGTAGAAAGGGGAGTGGGATATGCATGGTGAGAAGAGGGGAAAAGCCACGTGGGAGTGGATGGGAGAAATGGAGGTCGGTGGTGAAGTGGAGAAGGACGGTGGTGAAGAGGGAGAAGGGATGGTGGTGAAGTGGAGAGAAGGGACAACGAAGAAGATGGGGAGTGGAGAGGAGCTCGTAATGTGGAAGGGAGACGTTGGAGATGGGGAGTCACAAGGAAGAGGAGATGGAGGTCGATGGAGAAGGAGAAGGCCGAGGGAGTGGTATGGAGGAAGGGCGGTTGGGAGGATGGGGGAGGAGGAAGGGAAGAGTGGAGTGGAGAGAGAGAGGGAGGAGGTGGATAGGAGATAACATGTGGCTCTTGGGAGGTGAGGGAGGTGGCCGAGCTGGCCGAGTGGAGAGGAGAGAGATAGTTAGGGGAAGGGTGTGTCGATGGAAGGAGCTCATGGAGCGATTTTTTTAGGGATTGGGGATGTGGAAGATGGCTCGAGATAAGGTAGTAAGGGTAACGAAGTTCTGCGGTGGGAGATGGAGTGGGTGGAAGGGAGATGGAGTGAGATGGAGAGATGGGTGAAGAGAGAGAGAGGTGTGTGAGGAGGAGAGAAGAAGATGGCGAACTGGTGTGTGGGATGTAGGATAATAACAATTTTTTTAATGTTTGAGTTTATTTTAATTTTTAAGCATTTATTTAATTAAATATAAAATAATGAATTCTATAGTACACATAAAACAAGAACAAAACTATATTTTTTTGTTTAAAAATCAAATGAATATGGACTATGCAAAGACTATAGATTCTTATAAAAAAAAATGAGATCTATATCTATGGTACAACTAAGACCATAAAAGAAAAGTCGAGATATATTTTTGATTTATATCCCATGTGGGTAAAACAAAAACAAAGAGCATGTACAAAGAAGCTTACCTCCGAGGTGACTTAAATGATGAACCAAACTAGAATCAACAAATACTAAGGTATTACAAACAAGCAAGTTAGAAAAGATAAGAAAAATAACAAAACAAAATGACCAAATCTAGGATCTGGTCCCACCGGGTGTGCAAATGTTGATCTCGTTTCAGACTTCTCTGTCAGGATGAGTGTACGAGTAATCAAGAAACACGAGACCACGTCAAGTATATAAGGGCTTAGTACCTTGGAGATGGAGATGGATGATACGGGCGCAAAGAAATTAGATACATGATATCAAGAAGCTAGATCTACAAAACTAAACTAGATAAGATTAGAACACAATATGTGGGGGTTGCCGGACGGTGTCGGTTCCAAGAGGATTTCAACTCCCTTGGAGGATGTCAACCCCCATGTCAGACAAGATAATTAGATCATGAACAATAGTAAAAATGACAAGCAAATGGAATAACAAGAGTACTTAGCTCATGTCCTGCTATGGAAATGAACCGGGCATCAAGATGGCAAGATAAGAGACATTGTCAGAGCTTTCTCCTTCTTCTTTTTAAAAATATATCCTCCTTTTCTAAGTCTTCCATCCCAGGTCCTTTTTGGTCCGAGTCCAGGGTCTTGAAAATGTCTCCCTGAAATATGGGGAAAACCCCATATTTATAGCTTAGATATGAGACTAAATTGCAGGTTAGATGATACCCAGGGTGTAGTAAAGTAACTTGAGTTAGGGATGTGATGTGATCACGTGGGTCCCATATTTTGACTTATTAGGAAAAGTGGGGGACATGATTTGAATGGGGGGGTGAGATAAAGATTTCATTTTAAAAAAAGATGGGTGCATTTTGAATTAAATAATTTGTGAGAGATGGGGGTGCATTATCAAATGGGAATTATCAATCAAATAATATGAACATGAGAGATTTTATTTAACTTAAGATAAAGAGAAGCGGGGATGGAAATTACGTGCATGTAAGATTACCGAGAGGAGTTATCGAAAATGGGTCTACAAATGGTGACATGACATTTGACCCTAAAGTATGGGCCATTTTACTTCATCGGTGACACAAGGTGTTGATAAGTTTCTTGCTTCTTGTGCAGATTAGTGTATGAGAAATCAATAAACACAAAACAACGTCGAATATGTAAGGGATTAGTACCTTGGAGATGGTGATGAATGATATCTTGCAAAAGTAGATGACGAGTTCCTCGTAGTGATCCCAACAAACTGCAGCTCACGAGACACTAGAAAAAGATTGTTTATATATTTTATGTGGGGGCTTCCTGACAAAGTAGATCCAAGAAGTGTTAACTCACTTGGTGGTTGTCAACCCCATGTAATAACGAATAATGGTAAAACACGAGACAACATATAACATGCAAGCTGATGATCAAAGGAACCTAATAATGTTGGTATGTAGATGGTGCTACTGATATGATCCAAACACAACGTGCAACATGAACCATGCTACGTGAACCAACAAATCATGAGAAGAGTATTGTGGGGATTACAATGTCATTACAAGGACATCATGAGGATATTATGATAAACAAGAAGCTTAAAATTCAAAACAACATTTTCCCAAATTTTCCAACTTAACTTCTCGAGGGGGAAAGCCCATATTTATAGCCTAATGGTGAGGTTAGATTGTAGGTTAAAAGGTAATCATGGTTGGGTAAAGTAACCCTGATTAAAAGAGGTGATGTGATTCAACAGGGCTCACAATTTGACTTATGAGGTTAAAAAGATAAGGATGTGATATGGAGTGGGGAGTATGATTGACATAGTTAGGTGAAATAATAGATTCCATTTTTGAAATTAAGAGTGGGATGTTAGATGGGTGTATTATTGCCCATGGATTGAATAATTTTGATATGGGAGATAATGCCAAAATTTTAATTATTAAATGGGTTTATATGGAGCCCATTGATAATTAATTAAATTAAAGGTGAGTAAATAGATGGAATTTATCTCAAATTTAAGAAAAATAAAAGTGAGGGGGAAAGTGGAATGAAGGAGAATGAATGCGGGATGAACAAGAGGGGTTATACCAAAAAATGGTGTCTACATTTTCCCCTTTTTGTTGAGTGGTTTGTGATAGCAAGCCACGAGACAAAAATAAAAAGGGTTAGATGAAATATGTGTAAAAGGATGGGGATGAATAAAAACATGACCAAAGGCAAGATGCCCAAGTGAAAAAGGATCACAATATCAATGAAAAATATGGCGGTGACTCAATATCACATTGGTAGAGGAAAATTATGGTCTCAAAGGAGACATGCGACAACATTCTCTGAGACCAGTGAGTGGGTGAAGACCACTGCAGTATGGATGTAAACCATGATGACCAATGGGTCATAGGAAAACATCAAAATATGTGCAACTGAATGTGAAAGGTATGCAAAATCCTTTTCTGCGAGGAATCAAGTGAAAAATCATGCGTCCGCAAAAGGACGAGGATGAAAATAATGATGCCCTAACACAAGGCACGAGAAAGAAAAAAAGTGAGTTATATGCGTCAACAAGTACAAGGATGAAAAGGTGCCCCATCATAGGGCATGAAGATGACATAATGGGAGATGGATGTTGAAATAAGATATCCTAGGGGGAACGAGTATGACCACGAATGTGGATATGAAGAACAAATCGGATAAATGCTCCAAGAGGGTGTTAAATAGGATGTTGAATATATGTTTCTTTAAGAAGGGTTTGTAGTTGAAGGCAGATGAATAATGGGGTGAAGAAGAAGGAAAGCAGTCCCACTTCTTTGAAAAATAGGAAAAGGAGCCAAGCTACTTTTGTGAAAAAGTGGAACAAACATTCATGGAAGAGAATAAGATCAGATAGGTGATGGCCGTTATGGTATCCTCCAAGACAAAAATGTCAAAGGAAGATGGGATGAGGGATGTAGATGATAGATGATAGAGATAAGAGAAAGGACATGGTTGGAGTAGAGTAGACGTGGTGGAGGAGAGGAAGCAAATGAAAGAGGATAAAGAGGATGAGGTGTAGTAGGATGGAGAAACCATCATGCATGGATAATGAGGAGTGTGAACTGTGCTTGATTGTGATGGAAAGAAGAGGAAGAGAATAATAGAGAAGGATGATAAGAGAGGTGAGAAGATAGATGAAAGCAAAAAAGAGAGAATGATAGTTAATATGAAGGTAGTGGGAAAATATAAGGGGGAAAGAAATAGGGAAGGCGTGATGGACTGGAGAAAAAGAAAATAGAGAAAGAGAACAGGAGAAGAAGGGAAGGAGGAAGAACAAACAAGAAGAAGATGAGATGAGAAGAGAAAGGAGATTAGAGGAGATAGTGAACGTACAAAGATGTACCATAGTAAAGAAGTAAAAATATAATAAAGAGGAGAGATGGTGGAAGAAAGAAATGATGAAGGAAAAAGAAGAAGAAGACAAGAAAATGACAGAAGAGAGGGTGAAAGGGAGATGGAGATCAAAAATAAAGGGAGAGAAAGAATGGATCACAAAAGAGATGACAGAGCTGAGAAAGAGAAGAGGTGAAGAATATTAGAGAAGGATGATAGAGAGATGATGAATAAGATGAATAGGGGATAAATCGGGAAAAGGAAGAAAGATGGAAAGATGAAGGAGATGAAGTTAAAGAAGATGGGAGAGGAAGTAGAATAGAAAAGAGAAAGAAAGGAACAATGAGGAGCTAGGAGACTGTAGAGGAGATGAAAGAATGGAAAAAAATTGATGTATAGAGATGGAATAAGATAGGGGTGGTAGAGAAAGAAGTTGGTAATGGGGAAGTGGAAATAAGAGGGAAAGAAGAGATGATAGAGCCGAAACAGGAAGGGAATTGAACCAAAGTGTTAGGGGTAAGACCCAGGTAAAGAATATGAAACAGAATGCATGGAAATGCATGTGGATGGTGGGATGATTAAAAATATGGGACAACATGTTGGTGAGTTAGGTTATCAATGGAGAAGTAAGATGAAAGTGTGAGGAGAAGAGGGGATGAAGATGATATAGAGGAAGTGAAAGAAAACCAGGAGTAGAAAGGAGGAGAGGACAACGAGAGAAAAGAAAGGAGGAGAGGACAAGTTGGAGGGAGAGAAAAAAATGATGTGATGAGAAAAAGGCAATATATGATGAAGACAATAGAGATATTGAAGAAGGTGAAGGGAAGATGGAAAGGCAATGCCAACGGATGGATGTTAGGAGAAATCCTCGATAATGATCAGAGGGCACAAAAGAAAAAAAGGAAGGAAGAGAAAATGGAGGAGGTAAAAAGGAGTGAACATGGACGTGTAGAATGGGGATAAATGAATTTTAGGAGAAGTCCACCGATAATTATTAGCGTGAAAATGGAAGATGATGATGACATAATGTTAGGAGATGAACAATGATAATGACGAGTAAGTATGGTGGTAGATATGTGGGAGAACTCTAGAAAATGGAGTGGAAAGAGTAAAGAAAGGAGGGATAATGATTGGTGTGGAGATGATGATGAGGAGAGGATGTAATGGATGAGGATGTGGATGAAGATGAAGGAAGTAAAGATGAAGGAATGAGACATAGTAAGAAATGGTATGAAGTGGTTAAGTTATATTTCCAAATGAGGGATGATGGGGATGATATTTGAGAAAGTCTGAGATATTTTTTGTGAGGAAGAAAGAGGAGGGAAGAGGATGTGTTTATGGGGAATGAAGAGAAAATGCGGATGGTGGGAATGTGGAGTGAAGGGGAAAGGCAAGGAGACAGATCATTCTTAAGAGAGACTCTTAAGTAAGATCACCATGTCATAAGAATGGTTAAGTAGGATCACCAAGCTGAAGAAGAAGAAGAATGAAAAGACTAAGCGGTGTATACCAAAATGGAACAAGAGATGAAAGGAGGTGATAACAAGGAAACAAAGGAGTGTGACATGAGTGGATGGAGGAATGTATGTGGTGTAGGATGGAGAGTGTAAGGGGAATTCTTAATTAGGATGCCTATGTTGTGCGAGTGATGATTAGAGCGTTAAGCAAAAGTTATGGAGTGGGAAGACGTTTCTAGTGTTCAATGGAATAGAAAAGAAAATGGAGGAGTTTCTACAATGGCAGGATCTTAGGAAAGAGATGTATTGCAATTAAGAAGCCTACGTGAAATGGGTGGTTAAGTAAGATCGTCAAGCTGAAAGAAGAATGAAAGGGAAACAAAATGATAAAATAGATGCCAGTAAAAGGATATTAAGAGAAAAACACAAAAATAATTATCCGGTGGAGGACGGGTGAAGGATCGAAGAAACAATGGAGAAGGATGAAGTGGGTGAGAAGAGCAACGAAGAATGAGATGGGGTGAATTTTAGGAGAAAATTGGGTTGAAAAGGAGACTAGGAGGAAGGAATGGTCAACAGACGTGATTATGAATGAGACCTTGTCCAAAATGACAGGTCTACTTCGAGTAGGATTTTTGTGTTACGTGGGGAGTTACGTAGACGTGCCAAGATGGGGATGAAAATCTTGGAATGGTGAAGAAGATGATGTTTGCACTAGGTGATAGACATGAATAAGAGTGATGAGAAAGGTAATGGGAGGATAATTGGTGAGAAGAGAAGGATGATGCGAGAGGATGGATGGAGAAAAGTCACATTGGTCATGGTGGGGATGAGGAGTTCTTTGGATAATGAATGCTACTTGAGAGATATTCTCAAGTAGAATTCACAAACTGCAATGGAGATCAAGTAGAATTCCCAAACCAAATAGTGTATCAAAGAGAGTGTGTAGAAATAGTAACAGATTTCATGGATTTATGGATGATGTTAATAGGGGACATCCTTAAGAGTAAAAATATAGATGCAGATTTTATGATATGAAATTTGATTTCTAAGAATATAATTGTGATAAAAGATGACTTTGATGAGATGAGTGTCACATAACCATAGCAAGGGCCATGTAAGAAAGTTATGCTTTTAACCGGATAGGAAGTAAACAAGAAAAGACCACTACTCAAAGCATTGCACTTACAGCCGATAGCAGGTGTTAAGTACATAACCAATGATTTTAGTTATACCAAAAGACCATGAGGGAAATATGGATGAAAGATTCTCATAAACCTAATATTGACATGACTAGGGATTTGAGATGTAACTTGTATGTGGGAAGAAGGTTCTCCAAAGGTGGTGTTCCTTAAGTCTATGCCCCAGCTCTGGGAAAGGGAAAGAACAATAATAGAAGAAAGTTGATCAATGCGGGAAGCTTTCTGAATGCCATAACAAGAGAGTAGCCATCCTTCGAGGGTATGGTCTATTATATACATAATATGGATGGCAAAGAATAAAATATATGATAGCCGTCCTTCAAGGGATCGGTCTATTTCTTATGATGTTTCTTTTGAATTTGATTTGCATGCTTTTTTTTTATTTTTTTTTGTTTTTTTTTGTATGAACATTGTCCTTCGAGGGATCAATCTATTTTTGGATAACTTTGATTTTTTTTTGCATGCATGAATTTTAGCTTTATATGGGGGAGAGATGGGAATAGCTAAGTATACCACTTAGGAGGGGATGATGACTGTACAAGAGACACCCCTGTACCCTTTACATGATTGTCATAGGAAAATGAGAGGGTGATGGATGTAATGATTATGGGGTTCTTACCAAATGGGAGAACTTATCCATAATGAATATGCTATGAGTAGATCCGTGGTACTCATATTCAAGGTCATATCAAAGCAGTGATGGTAGACCACATAATTCATATCATTACCATGATAGATGGAAGGGGATAATGGTGGAGACATGGTCTAAAGATAGGACTATGCTCATAAGTGCATGTTCTAACAATAGAATGGCCGTAAGTGCAATGCATTAAGGGGTTCAATCTTTGGTTTACCATCAAGGGAAGCCAAAGTGATAAGCCCCAGACCCATACTTATGCATGATAATATATGGTTCGATCTAGTTGGGAGAAAATTTTCCCCACCGCTCCTTGATTAACATTGCATCTCGAGATAAGATAAGAACTTTGGGAGGATGAGTGAAGGTAAAACTATGCACTACCCTTTCAAGGAAGTGAAAATATGCATCCCTAATGAGATGAACATAGATGGTCAAAAGGGTGGGCTTAAGAGGCACACAATCATGGCCACAAAGGTGGAACTTTGGTAAAAAATATGGTCCTTATTGGAAGGACAAACATGGCCTCAAAGGAGGACTTTGATGACACAATCATGGCCACAAAGGTGGACTTTAATGAAAAATATAGAAATATGGTCTCTTAATGGAAGGACAAACATGGCCACCACAAGTGGGCTTAAGATGAAAATAAATGGTCCCCTAAGGGATAGATGCATATGGCCACAAAAGTGGGCTTCAAATGAGATGAAGATTTGGATGGGGTTAGTTTAGATTGGATGGATTTGAATGAGGTAAATAAAACAATGTCAAGGATTAAAGTCTCTCAACGTGAAAGGAGAATTGTTTAGATAGGAAATGCGTTAATACAGATGATATGCTCAAGGATGGGGAGGCTACTCCCCAACAAAAGAGATTATATCACTGTAGGAAAATTAGATGTGGATAGGTGAAAGAGATTGGATGATGATAACCTTAGATTTGGATTAGGTAGATGCATTGGGGATCATAGGAAAAAAATGTTGATGAATAAGGGAGGACCTTCTGTATGAGTAATAACATGAAGGAGAGATGTTAATGGAGGATGGAGGAGAAGACTTAGAGACTTGATAGACATGGAATTAGTTATGGATAAAATGGTAGAGGGAAAATCCTCAAAAGGTTATCTCTTTCAATGAGATCATGGATGACAGTTTGAAGGGCCTTACAACACTCAATGCTATGACCTGGGGTACGATGGTAGGCACAAATGAGGTGGGGATCAAACCACGATGGCTTCTTACTATTTGGGTTAAATGCCTTGATAGGTGGAAGTGTAATGGTGGAAATTTGTAATAAGTGTTGAAGGGTTTCGCATAAGATTCAATTGATACATTAGTATATGTATTTTCTTGGGAATCCTTTGACTTAGATCTTGATGAAATTTCTTGGGATGTGGTTGTATGAGCTGTCTTGGAGGATTGTGTCATGTCATTCCACAATTTTGATTCGAATCTCGAGGGAATGCTGGATGTTTTTTATTTTGGTTGGTGGAGTGATTGTGATGCCTTAGATGGAGATTGATGTTTCCTAAAACAAATGATGCATATTTGGTATTCGTTGGTGAAATGTCTATCTTCTTTTGGGGACACACAAGAGATCATTGTGGAAGTGTACCAAGGATCTTAGATTTGGATGGCGAAGGAGAATTCTTGGAAGGGATGATATTGATTTCAGTTGGAGGGTCTAAAGGTTGTGTCGTAGTTGATACAGGTGGAAAGATTAGTGTTTTCATGGTGATGTCCAACGAAGGTTGGTTTGTTGTGGAAGCATCTATAGATGAGATGAGAGGGTTATTTGAAGTTGTTGTAAGTTGAGGTTTTGTCCAAGATTCTTCAAATGATGTGGAAGAAGAGGATGGTGTGTTTGACATGATTAGAAGGGTGGAAAGAGGAACTGAGAGAGAATCAATAGATGGTATGATAGGTAAAGATGGAATAGATGTGGATGGGGGAGTGTTAGGAAACCCGATGGATGAGGATGTAGAAAGATGAGTTGTATTCGTTGTGGATGGGGAAGGATGTTCCCCCTGAGTGAGGAAATCATCTTCCTTAATAAGGTCATGGACGATGGTCTGAAAGGCCCTACACTATCAATGTCATGGCCCAGAACATGATGATAGGTGCAAATGCAATTGGGATTGAACCATGGAGGTTTCCTGCTATAAGGATCCCGATGTCTAATGGGAGGAAGCATGATCGCAGAAGTTTGAATTAGATGTTGAAGGATGTCTGCGTAGGACCCAATCGGTGTCAAAAAGAAGATAACTCTTATGGGTTTTAAGATGATGTTTTGGCTTGGATTTAGATGTGGAAGTCTGGGATGTCGATGTATGAACCGGATATAGATGTTGAGGATGGGGATGGGATGGGTTGTGTTTTCATTTCAATGTTTTGGTTTTAGTTTTAATGTTAGTTGATGATTCAGGGTCACGTGAACCGGACTGAGGAGTACTTGAATAACTTTGATGGACAATGAAGGATCCTCTTTAAAAGATTCTTCATTTGGAGGTGACATGGTTGTGGAAGTGTGTGAAGAATGAGGGGACATTTGCATTTGGATAGATGAGGTCAAAGGTGTAGATGTTGAAGTGGAAGGAATAGATTGGTTTGGTTTGGGAAGGATGCATCCTTCCTTAATGAAGTCATGAACAATGGCTTGAAATGCTCTGCAATGTTCGATATCATGTCCAGGGTATGATGATATGTGCAAACAAGGTTGGAATTAAACCATGATGGCTTCTTACTACTGGGGTCAAAGGCCCTAATAGGCGGAAGTGTGATTGCAGAAATTTGTAACAAGTGTCGGAAGACCTCTGTACATGATTCGAGAAGTGTTAGGAGGTGCTTTTTCTATGTGCAGAATCTCTTGGTCTTTGGAGAAGGAGTGGATGTTTGAGATAATTCAGATGTTGAGGACAAAGTTCAAACATGTTTATGTCTTGATGGTTGGAAGCCAGTTGTGATTTTCATAGTGTTGGATGATTTTAGTTGAAGGGGTTTGGGGTTGGATTGTTTAGAAGAAGGAATATTATTTTCCTGTATAAGGGAATTTTGAGGCAATATTTGAGAGGTTCCATCCTTGGGAGGAATGAAAATAATTTCTACTGGAGGATCCAGAGGTGGTACTGATAGAGGCGTAGGAAGGAATATTTGTTCATTGGAATCTAAGGAAGGTGGAAATTGATTTGGTTTGCTTAATGAGGTAGAAATATTATTTGAAGTTGAATCCATTTGAAGTTCTTTCAAAGGTTCTTCAAATGATGTAGGAGGGGAGGACAATGTGGATGTGGTCTCAATGACTGATGTGTAAGTGTGTAGAACTAGGATTGGATCTATGGTTGGTATTATGGGTAAAGATGGAATAGATGTGGATGATGGAGTGGATGAGGTATATTCAGGTGTGGAATTAATGGTGGATGTGGGAAGAGGTACTGAAAGTTGAGATCAAAATGGTTGGGAGGTTGGGTAATGTTGGGAAGTAGGGGCATAATGGGATGGAGGAGATTGTTGAGGTACATGAAGTGTGGTAAATGATGTAGGAGGGGAAGATGATGTGGGTGTGATCTCACTGACTGATGTGGTAGGTGTAGGAACTGGGATTGGATCTATGGTTGGAATTATGGGTAAAGATGGAATAGATGTGGATGATGGAGTGTATGAGGTATATTCAGGTGTGGAATCAATGGTGGATGTGGGTATGGGTATTGAAAGAGGTGCTAGATGTACAATATTAATTGAATAAGAATCAAAATTGTGTGGTGTGGAAGGTAGAAATGGATTTGATGATGGTGGATTTGGGTAGGTTTGTTGGAAGATATCCAGGAGTTGAGATTGAATTGGTTGGGAGGTTGTGTAATGTTGGGAAGTAGGGACATAGTGTGATGGATGAGATTGTTGAGATACAGGAAGTGTGGTAAATGATGTAGGATGGGGAAGACAATGTAGTATTGGCATAAGGTGATGGGGATAAAGTAGAACTCTGTGGTTGAGAACTAGAGTTATGGTGAAAGTATTTGTAAAGGGGGCTAGACGGAGACAAACACAAGGTATTGATCATGCTAGTTGTCGAGGAGTAGTAATAATTGATGTGGTAGGCATGAAGGCTGTAGTTATGGTTGGTGTGTGTGTAGGATAAGTATAAGATGGTCTTGGTTGTACAACACAAGGAGTGGATAGATAAGGATATAAGGAAGCTTGGTATGTTAAAGTTGGAGGAGATGTTTGATAGGATTCTTGAGGTTGGATTAACATATTTGATTGTGGGTACATACAAGAAGTGTGAATGTTGGTAAATTGTGGTGATTGGTACATACAAGAACTATTTAGGATGAAGTTTTGTGCCATTTGAAATAGACAAGTTAAGAAAACAATTATTTTTATGTGTTTGTTTTTGTTTTGATGAAGAACACGTGTGAAAGGAAAAAGAAAATGGTTATAAGAGGACCTAGAAGAAGGTAAACTATGTTTGGTTTTAGGTAAGTTGTGGCTAGGAAATGTCTGAAATGGTTTCTTGTTGGGTGATCAAATCCCAATCAGTGAACCAGTGAAAGGAATGTTTCGAGTGTGTTGATTAATTTGTGAGGTTTTAGGAAGTGTGTGATAAAATATGTGATGCAGAGAGTTAAACCCCTATTTAAGCTATATGAGCAGGTAGGATGCATGAGGTTCATTTTAGACCAAATTTAAAATATGAAGTTTGATGCAAACAACTACCTGAAAAATGAAATCACCATGAAGAAAAGAGAAAATAGGGAAAATTGAAGAATACCTATATATCACTTTTCCTTTTTATCTGACAGCAAGTTGAGGCAAACAAGAGTATGCTTCGAACAATTAGGCGACAGTTGCAAAGTGATGTGTTGTAAAGTGATATGTGATATCGTCAAATGACAACAAATGCTAAAGAAGCACTAATCACGATGAGTAGTATTACGTTAAAACAATATGTCTTTGATCGTGAAATGAGGTGGGCACATCTCATAAGTTGTTACTCATGAAAGAAAAGAGAATAATTAAATAATATGATTATAAAAAGTACGATAGATACAATTAAAAGATCCAATATTTGCTACAGAAAAATTAAACTGTATGCCAATGCTCAAATGGAATGATAGATAAGAAAATAAAAGAAAACAAACGTGTTAGGATGGAAAACTATATATAGCGATAGACCAATGGTGTGTAATATATATATATAAAAGATGACGAGAGTGTGGGGTTTATAAAAACAACCTGAATAACGGACAATATAAACTAATATGTCGATTAATATAAACTAATACAAAAGTTAGACTAAATTACGAAATAAAGACAAGATTTGCTAATCGAAAGACAAACTAAATGACATAGACTCATATAAGCACAATAAGTGACATGGACTATTATTGAATTTCTAAAGAAAAGACTATGATGGACAAAATAAGTGATGTGGATTATTGTAGACTTTCGAGATAAGTGGCTTATTAGAGACAAAATAGATGATGTGGAAATCGAAGATAAAAAATAATGTATTCGGAAGGTGGTGTGAAAGATTACCAATTTGGTGGGTGAATTAATCAGCTGACTTTGATTGGTCGGTTGGTTTGTAGTGGAAATGGGGGTGATTGGTCAACATGAAAGGTACTAGGTCGGTGGGATACGGTGGCCAAGCTGGCTTGGTGAGGAGAAATGGGTGAAATCGAGTGGCTCGAAATGAGAGGCTGGGACTGTGGGAAGTGTGGAGCCGAGTGGGAGAGGGGAATGACAGAGCTGAGGGGCGAGTGTAGATATATTGGAAGTAAGGTGTGATGACTATTTTTGTTTGGAGCAGTGCACTCAATATTAGGTAGGAAACAGGAATGCATAAAACTTAATACGTAACATATAGTGCAGACAATACTCTTCTTTGTGTTGCACTATTTAATATGCAGTCATCTAAGACACCCTCATAAATGTTTATCATTCACTATCAACCATACTTTTGCACAAACATCAAACATGTTGCTTGTCACGGAAATGTTGCAGGTTCTGTCAGAAGATTAGGCCATTTCCAATGACCCCACTCATGCTCTTGTCTCCTACCTCGGCGGATCACTTCTATCGACCACGTAGCTTCAAATACACAACCATTGTTTTATCAGTGATCGGTAAAAGTAATATCGATGGACGTGAGGCTCAGGCAGGGTGTAGCGGGATTGGCTTGGCTGAGGTGAGGAAGGGAGAATCGGTCAGTCAAGAAGTTAGAGAGCTCGGTGTGCAGGGATGGTAGCTCGGTGGAGTGATTGGCGTTGAGGCCGTTGGATGAGGGGAGATGAGTGGCAAGTTGGAGGATTAGATGTGTTGGAGGAGATGAGGAGAGAGCTCGAAGGGGTGGACACAATGGTAAGGTGGAGTATGGATGGATATGCTCGAGGGGGAGAGACACGGGAGAGGGAGATGTGAACTTGGGAGAGAGGGACTTTGGATTGTTAGGGTGAGCCAAAATAGTGGCGAGATGTGGAGAGTTGAGGAGGAATGGTGAGTTGTGAGTAGGGAGTCGGGAATCGGGTAAGCGTGAGGAAAGAAACTCGGGGACAAGGGGAGAGTTGAGTGGTGAGCCGACTAGCTCGGCTCGAGTTAGCGAATTACGAGATAGGTTTAGTAGGGTAGTCTAGGACAACAATTTTTTTTATTAATTTAATTAATATTAATAATATTACTATGATTAATAATTAAAAATACACTCGATACTAATTATTATTGGCCAAATAACAAGCTGATTCAAAACCATAAGTACTTACCTCTAAGATGACCAAAACCACAGAATGTAAAGATGACACCACACGAGGGAGATAATACTAAATCTGTAAACAGGTGAGTCGGGAAAACAAAATATTTGCAAGAGATATCTAAATTGACGAGAGTTATGAATAACTTTTATACTTACTTATGACACCTACACAAGATGAGTAAAGGAACAAAACAATGACCAGAACTAGGGTTCTGGTCCCACTAGGCGTGCCAAATGTTGATTGGAGTTTCTTGCTTCCTGTCTAGATTAGTGTACGAGAAATCAATAAACACAAAACAACGTCGAATATGCAAGGGCTTAGTACCTTAGAGATGGTGATGAATGATATGGGCACAAAGTAGATGATGAGTTCCTCGTAGCGATCCCAACAAACTTGTAGCTCACAGACACTAGAAAAATATTGTTTATAGATTTTATGTGGGGATTACTGACATAAAATAGATCTGAGAAGCGTTAAATCCCTTAGTGGTTGTTAACCCCCATGTGATAAAGAATAATGGTAAAAAATGAGACAACATATAACATGCAAACTGATGATCAAAGGAACTTGATGATGCTGGTATGTAGATGATGCTATTGATTTGATCCAAACACAACGTGCAAGATGAACCACACTACGTGAACCAATAAATCATGAGCAGAGTATTATGGGGATTACAATGTCATTACAAGGACATCATGAGGATATTAAGATGAACAAGAAGCTTTAAATTCAAAACAACGTTTTCCCATAATTTTCAACTTAACTTCCCGAGGGGGGGGGAAGCCCATATTTATAGCCTAATGGCGAGTTTAAATATGGGTAAAAGGTAATCATGATTGGGTAAAGTAACCCTGATTAAAAGAGGTGATGTGATTCAATGGGGCTCACAATTTGACTTATGGTTAAAAAGATAAGGATGTGATATGGAGTGGGGAGGATGATTGACATGGTTAGGTGAAATAATAGATTCTATTTTTGAAATTAAGAGTGGAGTGTCAGATGGGTATATTATTACCCATGAATTGAATAAAATTGATATGGGAGATAATGCCAAAATTTTAATTATCAAATGGGTCCACATGGAGCCCATTTGATAATTAATTAAATAAAGGTGAGTAAATAGATGGAATTTACTCAAATTTAAGAAAAATAAAAGTGAGGGGAAAGTGGAATGAAGGAGAACGAATGCGGGATGAACGAGAGGGGTTACACCAAAAACTAGTGTTTACAATAGGAACACTATGAAAAGGGGAGAAGGATCATGGTCATGGTCACGTCTTAGGGTGCTCAATGTAACAACTATGTTTGTCTATTTCTATCTCCTACTTTTTCTAGCATTGTGTTTTCTCCTATAGGCATTCATCTAATTAAATAGGACCTTTCCTTATCGCCCTTCGAACCCCTGTTGTTGTTAGCAACAACCAATGATGCCTTTGACATTGCTTATGTGGTTTCTAATGTCCTTTCGACATTGTTGGGTTGGTTGTTATCTTGGATTTCCAAATAATGATGACTTGTGACCCACTTGCAAATGGGTTTGGTAATTTGGTGTTAAGCGAGAGATTATTTGGGGGTTAGGGTAGTAACTATTTTAGAATTTTTGGGTTTTAGTTAAGAAAGGGAAGTTGTGGGTAGTAAATTTGTAGAGCCAATTAAGGCATGTTATTATATATTATCTTATAATGAAATAACATGATCTACACGATATCTTTTCCACTAAAAATTCTACACATATTGAAAAAGATGGAGGAATAAATGATGTTTGGAATGAAAAGTTAAAGATTGACCTAAACAAGGGATTTCCCATAAAATACGATATATCTTCAAAATACAAATATAGTGCAAGACAAGATTTGAAAACAAAGTTATTGGATGGGTTAATGTGCCTTTATCGATATTATTGACGGATGTAGAGAATCACATGGTTTTGCATTGTATGTGATATAATTTAAAGATAGGAAAAGGGAAGCACCATCGATCTCTGTGTGCATTTGTTAAAATAACTTAATCCCCCTAAATTAGTTAATTCTCCTATTTCAATATTTCGATTCAATTGAGTAGTTATAAAAATATTTCTATCATGTTAAACATAACAAACACCCCTCTACATCATTAAGTACGTCAAAACACCATTATTAGTTTGTCATCCATGTGGATGGGTTACCCTTCACCATTGTCTCGATATGGAAATGCCAACTACCTATATTGTGCTACGTCATCCTCCCTTTATCCATCACAAATCCATTAATAGATATAGTAAACTAGCAATCATACATGAAATGTGAGATGGAAACGTAGAAGGGGATGTATCAAAGAAGTTAAAATCGAGGGAGTGAAACATCGGAGGAGGAATTAGGGTTATGAAGAAGGGATTCAAAAGAGGAGAAGTAAACAAGTGGGGAAAATGATGGGGGGAGTCATTATATGAAACTATTCTTTCTTATGACCATACACATATGAACCACATGCCATTTTTGTCAATCATTTGAAAGAGAAAGGGGTGTGGTGTACATTTTTTTGAGAAAACATGCTTTAGATAATTATCATAAAGTAAGGCATGGTTGATGAATACTTCCAAACTAAACTTTCATATATTTGATTCTCTAATTGTACATATGTTAGATACGAAACTCCATGGTAAGGGTTCCTTATGTCACCAATTTCATGAAAATTTGTGATTATGGTTTCTCTTTAGTGATTTAGGTAGCAATTAAGGTTTACCCTCATCAGCAATGTTGATGGTGTCATTTGTCAATGACCACCAACACAGAATCTGTTAGAAAATAAGGGATAAAATACGCAAAACAACCCACACACAGAGTAACAATAGTAGAAACTAATATGCAAAATAATATCAAAGATCTGAAATAAAAGTGTAGAAAATAAAAGAACACAACACGAGACAATATTTAATGTGGTTCACCTAATTTGGGCTATGTCCACCAAGAATCACTTGCTCAGATTTTATTACAAGCCAACTCTTTCTCTCAATACAATACCCAAATTTGTTTGGATATGTGCTCAACAAACTCTCATGAATTCACACTTGAATTCACACATCTACTATATTTATTCTCCCTACCGTATGCCCATATATATATAAGAACATCAATAGGTAGTTGCTTAAGCAGTTTTACAATACTGTGGGTACCAAAACCATGGGCCAAAACCACTCCCATAAACCTTGAGGTAAGGAGCACAAAATTAATAAATCTCTAAATTATTCTTTAAAATCTATTATAACTGAAGCTAGCTTATCCCCAACCATATTAAATTCATTCAAATGTTCTGCTTTACCAAAACATTCTCGGACATCTTCATATTAAAAAAATCATTAAAAATATCTTGTTAGAGGCGAGATGGTTTTTCATATAACTTCCTAATACATCCATAAGTTATTTTGTAGTCTTTTATTTTGAAACATTAAATAATATCGAAGATGTAAGACACATCCGAATTGTCCCAAGTGTCTTCCTATCCAAAAATCCCAATCCACATCCGACATGATCGAGGGTTTGGTCCCTTTTCCGAGAAAGTGAAATATAAAGATCCTGTAAGTATCACCAAAGCTCATCAAAACTCTTTGGCTCTCCACGTTAGTGACTAATAAATAATTAAGAGAAGGAGAAAAACGTTCAACTTCTCTTCTTACCCTAGAAGACCTCCTCAATATAGGATTTTGGGGTTCTGTTGAGTAAGTTCTGAACCGATCCATGTGACACTTTTCCATTTGGAAGATCCTCTACCCTTTGCATATTCTTTCTTGGATTTTTCCATGTTTTCTTGCAATTGTTGCTTATAAATAAATTTTTCATTAAAGACCACATCCCTAAATCAAATGATTTTCTTATCCTTAATACTCCAACATCTATATCTAGATTCATCACCACCATAATCAATGAAAGTGCGGTTTTCTAATTTAGCCTCTAGTTTGGTCCTATCATCCTTGTCTATATGAATAAACACCTCACATCCAAAGATTCTAAGACATGAGCAATCAACTTTCTTACTAGACCAAGCCTCCTCAAGTATGCCTCTATCCAAGGCACTTGAGGGTCCTCTATTTATCAAGTACATAGTTGTGCTCACCACTTCTACCCAAAAAGAAAGAGGCAGTCTCACATGTAACCTCATGCTCCTAGCTCATTCCATTATTGTCCTTTTAATCCTTTCTGACACCTCATTTTGTTGTGGAGTTCCTGGAACTATCTTTTGCCTATGGATTCCATTTTTAGAATAATAATCTTCAAACTCATTACTACAATACCCCCTCCATTATCCGACCTGATACATTTTACCTTAAGACCTGTTTCATTCTCAACTAAGGTTTTTCATTTAACAAAAGTGTCAAATACATCAAATTTATTTTCAATACAATACACCCAAACTTTCCTTTTTGTATCATCAATAAAAGTGACATAATAATTTGAACCCTAAGAGATGATACCTAAGTTGATCCCCACATATCGAATGTACCAACTCCAACTTACTCTCTTTCTTCATAGGTCCAACCTTGAGAAACTTTACATGTTTCTTTTTCCCATATATACAAGTGCTAAAAAAATCATAACATGCTTCGTAAACTGGGAAATTTTTTCTTTATGATCTACCCTTATGGCTTATATGACTGAGCCTATAGTGCCATAATGTTTTATTTGCATTTGAAGCCACAAGATTACAAACATTAACAATACCAATGGTTAAATACAAGGTTCCAATTACCTCTTATCACCGCAAGAGCACCCTTGGCAACCTTCCAAGAGTTTGTTGTAAATGTCACAAAGATAACCATCATTTCCCAACGCGCCTGCCGATACCAAATTTCATCTTAATGTAGGCACATATCTAAAATCCTTCAATAGCCATGTGTTCCCATCATGCATCTTAACCCGAACACAACCTTTTAAAACTATGTTGCATGGCTCATCATCACCAAGATAAACATGCCCAAAATACCCTTGAATATAGTCAACAAAATAATACCTATGTGGAATAGCATGGAAAGAAGCCCCGAATCTAAATCCCAAGATTCAACAATATTATCCAAAGAGAGAATGGAAGTATCCTAACAAACATTACCTATTATCACATTCACCTCCTTATTTTCTTCATGTTGTTTCTTCTTTTCTCGAAGATCCTAACAATCCTTCTTTGGATGCCCAACCTTTCCATAGTGCTACCATACCATCTTGCTTTTGGATTTTGACCTTGCCCAATCTTTCAATTTTCCACACTTCCTCTATTATTTTGTCTCCCTCTAGTTTCCACCGTCAAAGCATTCCTTGAAGTAGAATATTCCCCAAAGATTTTTCTTCGCATTTCCTCATAATCGCCCCTACAACATCCTCAAACTTCAACTTTGAGTTAGTTGGAACTTAGTTGCTTACCGCCATTACCAGGCTATTCCAACTCTCAGGTAAGGAGCACAAGATTAATAAATCCCTAACTTATTCTTCAAAATATATTGTAACTAAAGCTAGCATATTCCCAACTGTATTGAATTCATTCAAATGTTACATTATGAACCATTCTCGACATCTTCATATTAAATAAATTTTTCATTAACAATATTTTGTTAAATGCAAAGGGTTTTTCATATAACTTCCCGATGCATCCATAAGTTCTTTTGTAGTCTTTTATTTTGAAACATTAAATAATACCGAAGATGCAAGATAGCCAAATTGTCCCAAGTGCCTTCTTATCCAACAAATCCCAATCCGCATCTAACATGTTCGAGGGTTTGGTCCCTTTTCTAGGCAGTGGAATATAAAGATATTTTTATAAAGGTAATATTCCATCTACATCTTCCAAAGACTAAAATTTTGCCGGTTGAATTTATCAACCTTTGATCTTCCATCGTCTCTGTCATAGCTCTCTACTCAAGCTAAAAATTTCCGTGAGTCAACACTTTAGCAAAATAATCCAGTGCTCGATACCAATTGTTAATAAATTAGGGATAAAATATGTGGAATAATCTCACATAAAATCCCAATAATAGAAACTAATATGCACAATAATATCACATATTTTAAATTAAAAGTGCATAAAATAAAAGAACACAACACAAAGACATTATTTAATGTGGTTCACCCAATTTGGGCTACGTCCACTAAGAATCACTTGCTCAAATTTTATTAAAAGCCAACTCTTTCTCTCAATACAATACTTATATATGTTTGGAGTTGTGCTCAACAAACTCTCTTGAATTCACACTTGAAGTCACACATCTACTATATTTATTCTCCCTATGTATGCCCATCTATATATAAACACATCAATAAGTAGCTGTTTAAGCAGTTTTACAATACAATGGGTACCAAAACCATGGGCAAAAACCACCCCCATTAACCTATGGGTCAAAATACCACCCACATGAGAAGAGTAAGTTTCCCGAGGTATCGTGCACGTTTTCGAGGCCAATTTTTTTCTTGGGGCTGCGCCTCGAACCCCGCTAGTGGGCGTTGCTTGCCCCACTTAAGGCTCGATCTAGCCTTAAACCGGTGAGAAAAGCGTGAAAAGTGTACAATACTTTTAGTGTACAGTCCTCAACAATTTCACACATGAAAACAAGCTCTGCTGCAACATAACAAGAACATTGAACTTCCATTTTCCCGATGCGTGTCGGAATAGCCATCAAGACTCCCACTTGGAAATGCCTATTAACGTAATTAGTGTTTGAAGAATTCGTCAAAAGATAAAAACTATTTTTTCATGCATCGAGGTTCTCCTTTGATCCTCTAGCTCATCAAAGATAATAAATAGGTAACGTTTCATTTTAAAGATTTGATTCGGATAATCGGTTGCCAAAAATTGCTCGTATATGTCTAGTTTGGAAGGATAGCTATCGACCTAATTACTTGTTAACATTATGAAATCAACAACTAATATCATGTATTATTGTTTGAAAATAATGCATTCGCTAACCTATCTTTTTTTTGTGTATATATATGTGATGGTGTTTGCTTTTACAATTTATATTTTGTTGACATGATGGAGGATTTGTGAATTGTGGGTTTGTTTATATTAAAGGATTAGAACCCGAGGTCTTTCGCCCACCAACACCGACAACTACATATAAAAATCCACCTTTCATTAAGCTTCAATGTTTGCCTATGTCCTTCACTAAAGTCCCTTTTTTCCTATTTGGAAGGATAGAGGCGAAGGTCCGAAAAGGGTCGGAGTGGAATCATGTAACATAATAACATGAAGTGGAGATGGAGGACCTCAAACAAATCCACAAGATGTTGTAAATGATCTCACCAACATTCCCTCGAAAAAATGACTATTTGCACAATGCATAGGCCTAGTAAAGGAGGCAACTTAGGTTCAAAATATCTAACATGATTCTAAATCCGAGCTTTTACAGGATATTGAAGGATCACGATGACATGTACCTAAGGGGAAAGTATCAAACCATTGACCTTGACATCTGCATTCTCCTTGGCATCAAAGGCTTTGAGGATTCTTTTTCGCCATCACCTACAGAAAGGAATCTTGCATATGTTTGAGTTGACACACTTCTACCCTTTCTCATTACGCCTCCGGCTCATTCTCATCATCTAGTTTATCCTCTCTATCTAGAGACAACACAACATCGAAGAAACTAATCACCATTTTTGTTGGATCCATGGATGTTTAGGTCCTTGATTCGGTGATCAAAGTATATATCGTTCTTTCATTTGTTTTTACCTTTTGTAGTTTTCCTTCCATGCTTACATTATTAAAACACATCACAATGTTGTTGGAGTAATCCCTAAAAGTTGCAAATCTAATAAAAACTAGGGATTTTAAAGTAGGCGATTATCAAGACAATGTAATGTTCAACAAACATTGCTTTAAATAGATGATGGCAAGAAAAAGTGACATGTGGTCCATATGTGACTTGTCGGAAGAAAAAAGGACCGCCTATGTTCCCTCCAACAAATTCCCCAACCCTAAAATTCTCCTCCCTCAATCCCCTTATTCATCATGACTCTTCCCTCATCCAATGTTTCACCTTTAATCTTTCAACTTTAACTTCTTCAATGCCTCCCTATTGGTAGGTACAATACACTACTCGGGTGTGATTTCTAGTTACAATGAATAATTAGACTTACCTTTTCCATCAATGGTACATTAGAGAAAACATGTCTCAGTATGCCATGAAATTATTTTCCGAGTACACTTAGGAAATTATAAACTATCATTTTCTTAATTGAAAAAGAATACCCAAAGCAAGGAAATTTATTTTTATTTTCTTTAAAGGCTTTTGGGTGTGTAGGTCAACATCAACAATAATACACTATAGTGGGTCCATTCATTGCAATATTTTGGGGATGGGAGATGATGTTTGAACTTTCACAACATATAATTGACGTTATTTTAGATTTTTCATAATGAAGTTGTTCATGAGATGTCCATGTAACACCAAATAAGAAACAATTTCCACACATTAGAAATATGAGATGACAAAGATATAAAAGGCTAAATGTATTAATGTTGGGCATTGCCTTTTTCATGGTAATCATTCTTCTCCAAAAGAGGAAAAACGAATAGGGTGGCCTTTCCATGGTTTACAGAGGGTTAGTTATTTCCAACATAAGTAGAATCGCAACACTTTTTAATATACTAACTTTGATATGTTGGTCTAGTTTTATATATTTTTAATTTTTGAGAGGTGACAAATTTGGAAATATATTTTGACATATATCTAGAAGGTCTAATTAAAATATTTTCCATATCGAGGAGAAAACAATGAGAGAAATTTTCGGGCGCGATGCGCATATATGATGAAATAAATATTGAGTAACATTAATCAACCAACTAAAAACATCTAGCTTAAGAATAACGTTGTATCGTGTTTATTTTAAGCCATATGGAGGGTTCGTTGCCATTAACTTGTGCATCAGTTTGTAATGTCCCCTTTCCTTCACCGAGGGCCTAAGGACCAATTTTTAGTCTTAGCCTTGGTCATACCCAAGGGGCTGATGACACTAGAGGCTATTGGGTATGGATGACTATTACCACCTTGCTTATTTGTTATATTTTTGTGTTGACATGAGTATTAAGTGGCTTGGTGGGAACAAATGTTATGTTTTGTCGTTAAGGGGGGGACTCATGGCACTTTAATGTTATAATCTTTCGTTGGGGGTCACTTAAGTCCCTATGGTGACTAGGAGGGGAAAAGTAACTTAAGTTACTTTATGATTTTGTGGTTCTCCCTAGAGGGGGTCGATTGGGGTCTTTTGGGCCTCTTGTTGCTTGGGGAAATTATAAGAGGAGTATGGGGGAGAAATGGAGCTCATTCTTGCACACTCACATATTTTTCTTATTGAGCAACTGTTGTTTGCAATCTTCTTGCTTGTGGAGTAAGATCCCATAGGAACCCTAGCTTTGGTGGTGAGAGATCCATTCCTAGCTAGTAGGGCACTCTTCGGTGGTGAAAGATCCACCCTAGTTTGTCATTTTGGAGCTGATTCAGGATGATATTCAGAGATATTTTTCAGAGATTCCAGGGAAGAGTTTTGGAGGGTTTCAGAGGCTTTTTGTGGAGAAAAATTGAAGGGTTTCAAATCAGATTTATTGCAGCATTCAAAGTAGAGTTTGGCGCCATTTTTGGAGACATTTTCGTGGGTTTTTAGCCTCTCCCTTAGGGTGATGTCACCCCTAGGGTTTTGCAACAATTTTTGGGAGGGTTTTGGGTGTTATTTCCAAATCTGAAGGTTGGGTTCTCATCCATATCATTTGTAGATGTTATTTCCAGATTTTCAGATTTTTATCAATTGTATTTGCAAAGTTATGAATTTTTCAAATTTCCAGCAGTTTAGGGCTTTCTAAAAATTATTGGCATTCATAAACAATTCAGAAAATTCCAAAAATATTTTCCTAGCGTTTGTTATCATTATTGCAAGCTCCCTATATAATTCCGTGTAATTTGGGCAAGTATTTTGTGAGTTATCAATTAAAATCAGTTCGCTGCCCTAGCTGGTTTATTTCTTGCAAAAATCGAAATTTTATTATTCGCCGTAATTTTATATATTGTGTAATTTCAAGTGGTATCCCCATGAGGATATTTCACAATTCCAGTGCCGCAATACTGCATGTCCCACACATATTCCACAGATAAGATTGTTCCTACCCAATTAATATTTGTTATCTATGCTCCACTTTATCGTCTCGATCTCGCTTGCATTATTTACGTGAGTGCAATTTGTGCTTGAAGTGGCCAAAATAAAATATAGGAAAAATCCAATAGGTTCTAGGTTCAAAGCCAACCACAAAATAAACATTCTCGTAAAAATCCACAATTTGGTGTTATTGCCTTAAAAACATTTTGATATCTCCTAAACGGGGTTAAATTTATCGCCTATATAGATGTTTTTTTTTTGTGATTTTAGCCTTAAAATACTTACAAATAGTTGAATTAACTATCATATACAACTTGCGTATTAAAATTTTAACCATCATATACAACTTGCATATTAAAATTTTGACCATCACTTTTTATACGTATTTATATATATTAAAAATAATCAAATAAATATAAAATAATTCGTATAAATAACATTGTATTGTTTTGTATTTTTGAAAGACAATATTAAAAGCTTTATCGTCACCCAAAAAAGTGTTTAACATGCATAGGTGGCCGTAAAATTTAACCCTTGTTCCTAAGGTATTCAATGGCTAAGGTTTTCCATATACTTAATGGCCAAACCACATAGGTGTATCTACCCAACATAGACACTTTCTCGCAGCATTTGACACCATCTTTTCAACATTTTTTGTTTGCTTCCCACTTAAATACCCCCATTTTGAATCTTTCCAGTTGCATTGAATGTTAATAGCCGTGGCACCTAAATCATGAGTCGGCCATTATTGTCTTACATTTCACTAAACACACAGAGTTCAAAGAGTGGGAATTTTCTAGATGGTTAAATACAATTTCCAACTAATTCGTGTGCACATTTGTTGTTACTAATTTTCACCTCTATACAAACAAATCTGATTGTAATTGATTTATTCTCTAAGTGAGATATATGCAATTGATTTATATTGCACATAGCTCCCCCAAATATGTAACTCCTCGGTGCAAATTATATTAATTTAAAAAAAAAAAAAAATTGGCCTTGGTCATCAAAGAATTTGGTTTATTTCGAGCTAGTCTTTTGGTTAATTTCTATGTTCAACCTATGGTTCCTAGGGGTTAAAGAGTAGAGTTTGATTCCATGCAACAAATTATATAACTTGAGGATGAAATATAAATTGAAATCACATTCAAAATTGAAACCTTGGGTGGATATTAAAACGTGGAAATTGAGACCAAATTTGGTGACATGACTAGATACTTGTACAGTGATATTGACTTTTGGTGATTCATGTGACCAAAAAATCAATGACTGTGATTATCAATGACCAAAAAATCGGACCACTCTTTCGTTGTCGTGTGTCGGATGAAATGGGCGTGGATCTAATTTGGCAATGCCTTCGGTGTAATAAATTAAATATGTAATATATGATATGGAGAGGAACGTATTTATTTATTTATTATTTTGTGTTTGGAAAGGTTATTCGACTTAAAAGGTAATGGAAACACAAGTCAAAGGGGGAATTGACTAAGTTTCTCAACTGTCCATTAAAAGTTATTTTATTACCTCAACAATAAGATGAGGTTGTCATTTCCATTTGTTGTCAAGACCATCTAGATTCAATTCATCTATATTTAATATTGTTTAGTGGATTGGAGGCACGCAACAATACATTTTGTTTAATATATCACACACATTCCTTTATTCCAACACAAAGTCTTATGGAAATTTCTATAGGAAATTGTCTACTGAGTACTATCAATTCCCTACCAAGAAAATAAAATAATTTACATTACATTAATATGAAATAAACATATTTCTAATAGAAAATTTGTTTTTGTCAACACACATATAACCTTTTTTATTAAAACAAAAACACCTAAGTTAACGTTGCTCACAAGCCCGACCATCCCAATGTGATCCAACATTTATTACTATTTGATAAAAACATAACATCAATTATCGCTCGTCACAATTATTGCCACCAACATGACAAGAAGTTCACTTGTTTCGACTCTGTTAAGTTTCATGTATATGGTCCCCTTTAACAAGTCAAGATGCACACTTTCCTTACTACCCACATTTTCCCACTATAGTCATTGGAAATTGGGACGAAAATTTGATTTCAATTTATTCCATATAGATAATCAAGATTGTTCATTTAGGCATCTAATATCTATCAAACATATCCTTCTCAAAAGAAAACTTATTATTGTTTAAGTTAGTGTTATATTGTGGAGTACTACATGTTCTTTTATTAAAGTTATTTATGTCATGTAATTTAAATTTATCGACTTTCTTTGTTATTATTGAGGGGTGTGACAAGTAGATGACTAGTTAGGCCACACTAATCATCAACCCAAAACAAGCCTCCCAATATTTTCTTATTCATTTTTAGATAATGTAGGGCACGTCGGGAAAAACAAGAGTGACGAATCAAAAGAAAGGGTAAAAATGTTTAACATCATGAAATTAGATTTTTAGTTTTGATACTTGACCAAATGTACTACATGTAATCCCAACATCAAGTATGTGACCGTCTATGAATTTATGAGTTTTTTTATCTTAGCTCTAACTATGCATTCCCAAGTTCATATTTCAAAGTACTAATTATGATGTTATTAATATATTATAAAAATATGAATGAATATAAAATGCATTAAAATCTTATAATACTAGGGTCCTAAAACACTAGACTCTAGAAAGAGTCCATTATCTATTTGATTTTACCAATGTGGGTTTATTTAATACCCCTTTTTGTGAGAAAGCATATGTGGGAGAAATGAATTTATATCCTTCCAATTGTCCTAAAATAACACACCAAAGACATTAATGGAAATTGCATTGAGAAATGCCTTAGTAGAGCATTCAAACAAAGTGTCATGCTTATATGAAAAGGGGGTAAATTGCTTGTTAAAGAAGATCATTATCAAGTAGGAAACTTAGAGAAATCGTTGAAATCACTAATAGATTAAAACTTTAATAGAATCGAACACCCTCACCATACGAAACTCTTGAAGGCCAATTAATTACATTCAATTAAACTTTTTTAATAAAAGACAAATTTAGATCGGGTTAGTGTTAAGGTAGGCAATCAAGGGAAATTAGAAGAGATTGTTTCAATTAATCATGTTGGTGCTTGGATTTTTCAAGCAATTTAATATCCACAATTGTGTCTTTTTAAAGTTTTGGGCTTTAGAAGTCAAAATTAGCAATATAGATTTGGGAAATACTTTTATAAATTTTATTATTTAAATTTTATGGTGGTGAAAGCAGAAAAGTCATTTCATACAAAGAAGGGGGTGTTTGTTCGCTTTCATTATTATTCATTATTACTCTGTCATGCAAAGAAGGGGATGTTTGTTATGTTTGTTGTCTGGTCACAAAATTGCACAAAATTGTTTTGGTCACTTAGCTAATAAAATCGGTTTGGGAGAGATTTTACCACTTTGTTTACCATTTTTTGTCTTGTATAAAAATATCAAATCATTTAATTATTTGTATTTGATAGTTCTAAAAGTTCTCCTATCTCTAAGGTGTTTTATCTTTTTATTGAAATGCATATTTTTATTTGTTTTTATAGTGTTGGTGGTATAAAAATTGGGTGGCTTGACATCACACCCCAAAAGTCAAATTAAATTATAAGAAATAGGGAATCATTCAATAATACTAATGGTATAAAAATGGGTGGCTTAATATCATACCTCGGAAGTTAAATTTAATTATAAGAAAATTAGACATCATTGAAAATATGGTTACAAAAATCTAATTAAGTCTATAGGCATTACCTTTATGAGTTGGGTTGAGTTCTTTACTCTAGTTTGTAGTTAAATTGTACCACTTACAATGGCCACATATAATGCTTCAACTTTGTTTTTTAACATGGAATCTCTATTATTATGTGGGTAATATACTAATGGTTTCTTGTGTATAAAATGTCATATTTCATATGTCTTAATATCATATTTTTCCACGACCAACTAGAACTAATCCAAGAAATTAAATTGTTTCAATTTTTAGTTTTGATGGCGTATTGAAATAGATCTATGACTATCGAGTGCATTCACACACAAAATTTTAATTAAAATCCTTTATTTTTGTATGACCTACAAGTGGATTTTAGTGACCTATGGTGGTAATCTTTTGTGGGGAGGAAATTGGTATGAACATAGAGTAGGAAGAGCTAGGGTTTAGTTATTTCTCTACATGTTGTTTCAATGTTGTAGGCTCTATAAAGCCCTTTTATCACACTGCCAATCTAGTTAACAATCTAGGCAGGATTTTGATTACTCTATATATTTCTTTATGTGCTAAAATATATCCTCTTTTCGCCCTTTGGGCTGCAAAAAACCTATATTAATGGCCATCTCTTCGTTTCTTGCATCATTTGATGCAAATATCAATAAAACTTTGGATTAAAATGACACCGAATATGTAAAGGAAGTTTGTTTCGAAGGTCTTCCACGAGGTACTAGATTTGACCTTGAAACCCCTTTTCCTGATGTTGTTCTTGATTTACCATAATTGTATAAATCATGTCATTAACTTGAATCTTTTACCCTTGTGGGTAATTTTGTTGGGTGAATCCCCCTAGAGATCCTACTTAAACAATGGGTTTATAACCATTGACAATAACATGGTTTCAAGCTTGGGAGTTCAAAATTTAACCTGAGTTTTTTTCATGTTTCATTTCAACAACATTGAACATTGTAAAGACATTGTTAATCATGGCCCATAGTTTATTCACAACACTCTAGTTACGTTCTCCCACTAGACCAAATATTTCCAAGTGTTCGAACAAGCTAAACTCAAAATCTCGGTTTGGGTTGAGCTCCCTAGTCTGCCTCTCCCCTTTGGGGATTCGTTGAACAACTCATCAAACCCATAGGGCATTTCATCTACCTAGAGCAGCCACAATTCTACACACCCCATCCATAAAAAATGTGTTTGCGTTGAAATTGATTTGGATAAATACCTCAAGGAAACCATAGACATAAAGATTAGGGACACTCGTTCTCTCAACGCTTGCTATATATTAACCTCCCAAATACATGATTCTAGTGCCATGCATAAAACCATATGATTAGGGAATACCCTTTGATGGCCGCCTCGCAAAGATCCCCGAATGAAGACAATCCTTGCTAAAACCAAAACCCTCGAGAATACATCTATCAGATGGACCACGATCACGAATATAAAAACCACTCCCGTAGTGTCACTTGACCTCCACCAACTTCTTTTCACCTTGGTATTACCTTTGAAGCCAATTCATATTATTCCATTTCCAAACAAAGCGTATCTTTCGCTACTAAAAATTCATCACTACTCTCTCGCACCTCACTAGTTGTTTCTTCTATAGTGCCCTCCACCCCCAATGTGCATGTGTTAAAACCCCCTTTAAAGGTGATTTATCCAGAGGAAAATGTTGTCTCACTTAAATGCAAGTTTGTGCTTTATCGCTCTCAAATCCCTTACCCATTTGAAAATGGAGAATATGTCCAACAAAAACAAAGACCTTTCCAAGTGCTTGACTTCATGCCTCCCTCCCAAAAGAAATTCACTAATACCAAAATTTCACTTCCCTCAAAGATCTTGATGATGAGGGATCCATGCACCTTGATATATCACAATGATTGTCTATGCTTGGAATGTATCGACCTCATTAAACGGCTCGTTGATATCTGGTGAGGATAGTTGTATGAAATTTTGTAATATGAAAATTTTTAGCATTTGAAGTTCGAAATCTTTGGGTTTCTTCTCAAAGTATACTACATGCACTATTTGGCCAGTACTTATTTCCAAATGTCCAATCACGATCCAGGTCATGGAGGGGTCATCACATTGCTTGCACCAAATATTTCTCAGAATATCATCTTGTGGGGCTCTGACCCCACTCATCGAGTGATATGAACTGCTCTTTGATTTTGACGGGCATATCCTTGGGTTGACAAACATGTATATGTCCAACGACATAGTTGAATGGTCTCTTTTTTGGCATTGGCTTGCCAAATCCCTCCTAGATGGCCATTGGATTGTATGTGGGGATTTTTACATGATTGAATCTAATGAAGACAAGGAAGGGCGCATATTAATGTAGTGGTGTGCGGAGAGCAAGAATCCTGGTTCTACATGTGGCACAAGCTTGGATTTTATGTCCAAACCACCATCATAGATAATACTACATTCTTTGCTTGGTTCACCTGGTCCAACTTTTGACATGGTCAAGACAGAGTGGTTAAGAGGCTAGATCAAACTCTTTATAATGAATTTTTTTTTCTCTTTATCTTCCAATAATGGTTGGATTGTTTTAGTGGTTGATAATGCTTTAATCTCAAACCGTAAACCCATATGTTTTTGTATTTCATGGAATTCTCCCTATCGCAAAAGGAAAATATATCCAAATTTTATCTCAATATGGTGCATCTTTAGCATGAGAGAACTTTGGACCATATTAAAAGGGTTTGGAATCTGGTCTCTAGACCCATAGGGGATACAAGTTGGATAGAATGGTGGGTTGATGTTATTCAAATAACAACCACATTTCTGAGGCTCTATGGGAAACAATATGCCACATACAAATATATAGAGCACATGAGGCATCATACCATGAATTCCAATGGATTTCATAGGAGCTTGATAACTCTCCGTGTACCATTTATTAACAAAACCAAGCTACTCATTAGAGGCATAAACTCAAGATTGAGGAGGCCTACAAAGTAAGAGGGAGCAACTCGAACTAGATTACACTAGTTAAAGAATTGGAGACAAAGCATTCAAATAATTTGTTGTCCTTCTATGTTCTAGACACTGCTAACATGATAAAATCTATTCAAGTGGCTAATGTCAGACTTACCGAGTTACTTGATATTCTACAATCTTTTGTTCACCATTACCATGTTTTTTTTGTTTCTCAACCCTCTTCCCTAAAATAGAAGATGCCTTAATGCATGTAAGTGGTCCCCTACAAACTCTCCTAAGCTCAACGAGTTGCTTATGACAGACCACTCTCTCAATGATCTTAAAGAGGCAACTATGCAAATGGCTTCATATAAAGCTCCCTGTATTGATGGTTTCCCTTGTGAATTCTATAAAATCATGTGGGATACGGTTAGACATGATTTACACAAAGTCAACCTTGAAGCCATGGTCTCTAACTCATTGGGTGAGATTATCAATCAAGGAAACATTAATTTTTTTCCTAAATATAAAGACGCCATTTGAATAGATTTACAATTGAGGCCCATTACTCTCCTTAATGTCTCTTATAAGATCATTGCCAAAGCCTTGGCGAATAGACTCAAACATCTCCTTTCCCTCATTATTTGAAGTGAGTAGACTAGTTTTATTTAGCACAGAAACATTCTTAAATGTGAAAGATGTTGGGAAGGCATGGATGGGCACGAGGGTCTCGACCAAAAATCTCTTTTTATGAAGATTGATTTTGAGAAAGCTTATGACCGGATAGAATGGTCTTTTATTATTATCATGCTTCAAGCTCTTGGCTTTGGACCTCGCTTTGTTCACTCTGTTAATATGTTATTTCGGGATGCAAGAGCTTGTATATCCATCAATGGTGCTCAAGCATCCATATTTGGGATTTTTAGCTCAATCAAACAAAGGATTACTCTTGTCCCCTCCTTATATGTTTTGGTTGCTAAAGGTTTTATCTATCTATTTGCCAGCTATTTCTCTCAAGGTTTGGTTAAAGGAATCTTGCTCTCTCATTCGAGCAATAACTCATCAATGGCCACTTTTTTGATGACTCTTTTCTCACTTTGATTGACGAAGAAGATTCAATCAACAAAGCCATGGAATGCCTTGATATTTTTGCTTGCTTTTGGTTCTACCATACAATGGAAAAAGACCCAATGTTATAGGTAGTCTCTTGCTCCCAAATCCCCATGGTTGGAAGGATATCAATGGAAATGGATTCAACCTGGTGTGCAATTTAAATTTCTTGGCATACCATTTGCTTTCAAATCGTTGCCATATGAGATTTGGTCCTATGTTGTTAAGAGAATGTAGAAAAATATTGCTTATTGGATCACTAATCATCTCTCGGGGAAATTCTAAATCTAGTCCAAAGTTTTGGTTGCCACCCATGTGTATTCATCTTGTTGGGCTCCCTCCAAAGCGGCTTATGCCAAATTAGAAAAGATTGTCGGAGACTTCTTATGGGCCAATTCGAGGGACATAAAGGGATCAATAGAGTGGCATGGGAAATTTGTTGTCGTCCCAAAGAAGTAGGAGATTTGAGGTTGTTAGATATCAAACTACGAAAAACCGCTCTCATTGTTAAATAGATAATTCAAAGTCTTAAAGGATCGAAGCATGGAAAAGTGTGCTCGAACATTGCATCACTCAAGGGACCCCTATGGGTTGGCAATATTGGAAAGGTTGGGGATTACAAAGTCTTCTTCTCTCATCTAGGTCGGTGAAATTTGTGGCACCTTTGTTGCTAAAAGCATATGGAAAGCTTGGGAACTGCTCAAACCCAATCTCATCTGGGTTAGGGATAACATCATATTGGGGCTCTCAATCAACTCTCTCTCTTTATGGTGGTCTCACATTCTCAATTTTCATAATGTCCCATTTGTTATGATACTGAAATATTAAAAGTATTCAGCTTTTTAAAAAGGGGATTAGAGTTATTGGTGACATATTTTGTAAGGCTTCTCGGGCATGGCTACCATGGGATATGCTCAAAGCTAAATTTCAACTCAAAGACAAGGACGTTGATTCTATCTCACAAATTAAAAATTGCATACACGATAATTGCCTATAAAAATTGATATCTACTTTGGTGTGACTCGACAGAGAGATTAGCACTAGCTGTCATCTACCCCCTCACGATATCAAGCCCCATATTGGCTACCATCTTCTTGCCCCTCAACATATTCTAGGTGCTTCTTTAAATCATCATTGGATTCTCAAGTCTAGGGATGTGATTTGGTCCAAAAGGTTTGATAATAACTAGAAAGCGCTCATTAAGCCCAAAACGATCCTTTTTGCATTGCCTTATGTATTATGGCCTTCATATTAGAGACAAGCTCAAACATATGAGGGTTTTAACACCTATTAGTATCGCTTACTAACAACCATAGTCTATCAAACACCTCTTTTGGTTATTTTCAGTACACCCAATTTGCTTGAAAGTGGATTTATACCCTTTCCGAACCTTTCATTTCTAAAATTTTTACTTGGAAAATGGTTCTCCTAGGGGACTCATCCATACTCCTTGCAAAATTCAATAGTTATTGGAAAATGTTTAGAGTTGATTTTCTTTTCCATATTAGAAAGATAATTTTATTTTATTTTAATGATGTATATATGGATAGAGACTTATCTTTGACTAATAAAGTTGTGATCTCCAATGTGATGCTCCAAATCTAGGTCCAAGTAGAGAAAGTTCATCTAGGAGTGAAACACCTACAATCCCTACTTTTACATTGGGAGAATGCCCCATGCACTGCTTTGTCGGTCGGGTGCCTCTCGGCCTCACCTGCAACCACTCTCCTTCTCAAGGTCGTGGCTGAAGATTCTACAAACGTCATTCTAGCAAATCGGTGGAGATCCTCTCCCCAATGTTGTTGCTCTCCCCTACGATGCAAGAGGGGTGACTTCACACTTCACCTTCACTTTGACAATTTGATAGCTAGGCTTCCTCGTAGATCTTCTTATGTTTTCTTGGGGTAAATTCAATGAAACACATATGTTATGCTTCCCATGGTTCTATTATTGTTTACAATACAATATAACTTCCAAGGATAAGACTACAACCTTTCATTCACTATGCTTGACTCAAGAATTCAAAACAGTCTTCTTAGACCTACTAGCCTAGGTCTTCGTCAATGCTAAACTTATACTTCTAAGATCTATAACTTCACCATAATTCCTTAGAGCTTTGACAAGTTTTATTAGGCATATTAGATCACTTTAGGTCTCAAAACATCTCACACTTTTACCACCAATCTTTAAAACTCTTTGTTCTCTATAAATTGTCTTATAGGGCTACTAGGCCTAATGTACAAAATTCATAGATAGGCCTCAATTCATGACTTGGAAGACCCTCCAAATGATTGTAGACTATTGAAATGATTTAAAAATTATGATCACACCATTTGAGAGCTTTCCCCATCTTGTAGAATCAAGAAAATGCAAATTTCATCTTCACTAGCTCTCAATTAAGCCACTTACAGGATATGCAGAAGTTCTCATCGGTTGTATCTTACCTTGTATGGTGGTCGAAAAACTCTAAAACCACAAAAATGTGTCGAGATAACATCCAAAACTACCTTCCTACCAAATTTGAGCAATTTTGACTAGTTAGAATTTGAAATATTCAAGTTTTTGTGTTATAGTCACTAAAATATGCACTTATTACTATTACATTACGCCTCTAGTATGTTGTTATATACATGATTTCTAAGTATGGAAACTAGGCACTGGTGACACCTCTTTAGTCCTTTTCTTTCTTTGTTTGGCTTTGCTTATGTCTTTTATATGGCATTTGCATCTTTCTAGTCAAGTCACAGGGATCCCTATTCTTGTCTTTCATTTTGTTTATGTTTACTTGTTATAGGACAATATCGCCTAGAGAGGACAAGTCACCGCCCAAGTGCTAATGTCCGTCTCGGGTGCTCCCTGTCCTATTTTTTTGTTTTTCTCTTTTGTCGGTTTGCTTTGGCTTTGGGTCTTTTCTTATCTTCTTTTCACGACCTAGGTCGGATTTTGGTGTCACTATATGTCGAAATTCAAACAAAGAACTCATATATATACACAATCTACTAACTATTCTAAGGGGCAATTGGGCTATCATTTCTATATCTACCACATACACAAGAGCAACACAAGGGACTACATTTTGGGCTGCATTATTCACTGCATAGGGGGAGGTTATTCTGAATTCCATATCACACATTCTTGCATTGGAACACAATAGTTGCAGTCCGCTATTCTTTGTGCAATGGTACTAGGGCATCCTAGCTCAAGGGACACAATTTCAATCACACACCACAAGAACTACATGGAGTCTGAAATGTAGTGTAGTGTTCGGAAACAAGATCACATCGAGGTTACTTTGTTGGGTTCGATCCGATTCTATCATTTGCATTTTCATTCAGTCTAATGTGCGCTTAAGTCTTGTGCAGGTAGCTAGGGTTTGATTTGCAGGTACAAGTGAAACAAAGCAAAAGTGTAGTGAACTGACGCAACCTACATCGAACAAGAAGTGACACGAAAGAATCATTTCTTGAGCTATTCCATGCAGACACTAGCGCCTAGAAAAATGCTAGCACCTAGGCGGCCCTATCCCATTCCAAGTGCTTTTGTCCCTAAGATCACCACTTTCCATAATCATAATCAAAACTTATAAAGTCCAAAATACGCATGTCTAGATCATTCACCTACCCAGACTTAGTCAATACCTACGATTACAAGTTGAGTCATTCTACAAACCCAATCTATCACTCTTGCTTGTATTTCATTTGTTTGATCTTGATTATTTATTATTATGTTTATCGATCAACCATGCCCTTACATTAGATTTAAATTTTATTAAATCAGGTGCAAGACAGGGTCTCTAAACTTTACCAATTAGGCATGGGATTGTTTTTTATGATAAATTTTATTGTACTTACCTAAATGACTGAAACCAATTTCATTGGTTTTCTAACATCCTCCTCCACATGCTAACTAGTTTTTATGAATTTTACACAGTTTATTTTCCTTTTATGCAAGTTTTTCACTTGCAAACCCTAGCTAAGGATTGACAAACCAACAAGCATTCAAAAATCCATTTTAATTTTTAGCTTGTTTTTTCAAAAATTCCACTTAAATCAGGTCTGTATGGACCTAGGGCATCTTTGAAAACAAATTGGAGCTTTTTAACAATCATAAAATGTATGAAAATAATGAATTACCAAAATTGGTGCTTATGAAACCCTAAAAAACAGTATGATCAAACCCTACACTTCACAAATAGTCACATACATGCAATAACCAATCAAGAATTCATCAAATTTGAATTGATCTCACCTGTGGGAGTATATAAAAACTCATGCAAGCCTTCGTCTATTGATTCCTTGCACAAACCAATACAAACCCCTACTTACTCTTTACACACCAACAATGATACAATCTTCTTCACAAATTGAGCTATTCCTTCATACTATGCTCACACTATGCTATTCAATCCTCCTAATCCATGGTATACAAAGTTGTTTGATGCCTAAAATTGGATTACAAATGGTTGAGGATCACCATGATCTTCTCAACAAACAAGATTCAACTAAAACTACTAATCTAGGCATTCTCCAACGTTGCAATCCTCATAACCAAATTGGAGTCTTGTTGTTAACTACCACCTAATTTCTCTCATTAGACCTTAAAGGTTTCACACCATCATTTTCACTTTTACATACTTTGGACCTATTTACTATTAAAATGTCAAACTTCTCAAAAGTGGAGGGAAAATGTAAATATACAACTATGGTCCTAAACTCCTAGTGAAGCTTGTCAATTGCTTCTTATTGGCCTAACAAGACCTTTCACACCTTTACAAGGCAAATGTCTTCATGATCATGCTCCATGTATTGATGCACCTACATCACTCTCCTAGATCTCGATGCCCTTCACGCGCTCGCAATGGCAGAGTTTTTCATCGACTCGGCGGTGATGGTGACAATGGTGGCAATGGATGGGGTGCCCATTCGCAAGAGAAAAATTCCCTTAGTAGGAGCTTGCCATAAATCCCCACCACCGGTCTCAACAAAATACCATAGAAGAAGAGCAACAACAATAGAATGATGGGTGGTATCCCATCACGAGACATGGCCCACCTCTCTAGAACTAGTGGTTATGGGGACAAGCCCGATAGTCCTTTGTTTCCACCTCCTCGACCACCATGTTCGCTCTTGCGGCTTAGTTTTCTTGGGCTTTCGTGCATTTTGGTGCCTTTACTTGCACATTTTTTGATTAAAAATCACACCATTATTATGCAATCCAAGTTTTGATGCCCCACTAAGGGTGTCTTTGTCCTTTTCTCAAGGCCATCTTGGCTCGATATGTTCTACATTCTAGGGTGTGACTCTTTCCACTTTTAAATACGATTAACAATGTACCATACCTTTCTTATTAATAAAAGTGCACTTTTCAATTTAAAAAAACAATCTTCATTGCAAAAGTCTTCACTTGGTTGGAGTACTACAATTAGGAGGAATTAAATTTCAACCATTTTTAAGGCGGTTATAATTTTTGTGTTCCTTTCATGTGATGCAAGCCTTATGTTGTTCGTTGTGATGTTTTAGTGTGGTGTTGATCCGAGATTTTGTGTTCATATAAGCTTTGCTCCTTTGTGGTGATTTCGCATCACTACACTTTTTCTCAAGTATGCCTTTCTATCTATTTTTCTTATGTAATCACTTAACTATATTTTCTTAGCGAGGATAACTTAAGTCTTTTTGCATATAACTCCTCACTTTCCTTTTATTTGTAACTTCCTCCAACTCCATTTAACTTTCTTTTTATTTGTAACTTCCTCCAACTCCATTTAACTTTCCTTTAAGTTAAGTTCATAATTTTGCTTTGCATGCCGTAGTTTCTCTATCGATATATCCATTGCACATTCGAGGTGCGATTGTTAGTTACTTAACCCAACTAGATAATTAGGTTGTTATTGGGATAACAACCACACAAACAATCCTTTTGAGACAAAGACAACCTATAAAACATTACATGCTTCAAAAGCTTTGGAAAACTCGAAGTGGAATTACATAAACAAGTGACTAAAGACTAGTCAAATTTATTTTTTATAAGACATTAAATCTACAGTTTGACAAGCCTACGATGGATCAAATCTACACTTTATCCCCCTAGAAACTACTTACACATATATGCAAACAAATTCCCCCTCAAAATTTTGGGAATGTTATATATGAGGATTGGAATTTTTTTAATTTTTATCTATCAATTTATGCAATCTATCTACAAGTAATAATTTATGTGTTAGATATTGCGAGAATGCTATTGAGTAGTAGAGTGTTGGCACAATTGGACTCGAATAGCTTTAAGACGATATACGGAATTTTCATTACATTACTTACTATCCATAACACAACGTAAACCCCGACAAGTTGTTTTACATTACTTATCATCCATAACACAATGTAAACCACGACAAGTTGTTTTACATTACTTATCTTGTCCATAACACAACACAAACCTTGACAAGTTTTATGGCAGCCAAAATGAGATTCTATAATACCTTTTCTACAAGCACAATTGTTCTATTTTAGGTTTGAGTTAGCCATTTTCGCAATGTAATAATTGTTGAAGTTCTTTCGGTCAATTGTTTTATGTTTCTAATACATGCTAGTAACCTGGTAAGATAAGTTATTTGCAACCATCTTGTATCTATGACAACTTCTCATCAGTACCAAGTTTCAACTATATTAGATACCTTTAAAACAACATATAAACACGGATCAATGTACTTATAATTGGAAATCCACAACAAAACACCAAACCTGGGTGAGGCACTTGACAATTTGTTGATTTATTGTTTGAAGTTCTTCAGTTTCCTGTACTAAATTCTTAATACAACCTTCCAAAATTCGAAGGGGTATATGGATACCCAAGTCTTGCAACATATTCGAGAGAGTGTTGTAGTTGTACATTGCCTAAGGGGTTTCAAGGAGTATAATTTGCCGCACCCAACCGAGCCATCCAATCAAACATAGAGAGCATTCATAAAATGGTTTCAATCACGGTTAAATCAAACACTACAAAGCAATAAGAACCTATTGCAAAAGCATCCACAACTATGCACCAAAAATATGTAAAATGTCATTTAAATCCACCTACTCTTTCAATTACTCGAAGTTAGAAAATTACAGAGGGTACTACACCAATTAACAATAAACAATTTCTTATTAAGAATAATTGAATTTGGTTATAACAGTAAATATTTCATGTCAATGACATCTCCTCTCAAATTTTGCACATCCGATTAAACTCAAATACAAAAAAATGTTTTTCTCTTGTAGTCCTTAATTATTTCCCTCTCATGAAAACAAAATTATGTTGTTTTCCTCTTGCAAAGATGTGGACAAGGATTGGTAGAAATCAGAAATTACAAGCGGATGCTAGGCCCTGGATTCAATTATTAAGAAATTTTAAGCATTGAATTTCGTTATTGGGTAATTATAGGCCTTGGCTAAAACTATTTATGTGTTTTCAATGTCACGCCCGAGTAATTTTATAGTAATGATTCATATAGGATCTAAGCTTATGGTCATACCTTTACAAAGGGTGTCTCATATATCCCTTCTCGCAAAACAAGAATGAGACGTGATTTGTTAAGGATGTTATGCTTTTTTTTGTATCTTTCCCTTTAATAAGTTTCTTGATATTATATACAATGTCGATTGGATAACCCCACATCTTCGATACCCTTTTTGCATAGACCCTTTTATAAACCACTAATACCAATTGCCCAATATAGAGAGATAGCATGTTGGGTTAGAAACCCATGCTCTAGGATTTACCAATGGTGGCAATGTTATGGTGGGAATTCTAGCATCGGCTAGGATTGATTTTTCCGTGGACTTCCATTTTATAAAGAAGACACACACTCTGCTTCCATGGCCAAGGTGCTCAATGTCCGATGCCTCTTAGAGAAATGCTTACATAAATACATAGCGTATTTTCGCAATGGAGCAACCAAACCTCTCCACATTAACACATCCAAGTGAAAACCGGCTAAAACTTTATGCCCGATGAGCGCACCTTTGCTAGTTAGTAGAGGGTTGTTTTCCACATACCTTGACAGGATAAGTAACTAATGTGAAAAGTTTTTAATTTTAGAGGACAATGTGAAAAGTTTTTAATTTTAGAGGAAATCTTCCCTATCAAAGGTTGTAGATCATTGTAGCTATATTTTGTGATTGTTGTAGGTTCATGAAGTCCAAGTCCATCATTTTGAATCCGAGTAACATCAGTAACCTAAGCATTTGCATTCAAGACAATTACTACGACTTTTTTTTTTTTGGATGCAAATCGATTCTATTGGATTGCACAATCCGCAAAACCTTCACGCCCGGTAGTGCACTGCTAGTTGATAAAGTGACAAGTAGTCTTCCATATACTGTGTTCAATGAAAAGTTTTCCATCCATTATCTAGTAGTGGGGCTTACAAAACATACAATCATAAAGGTAAAGATTCCAAGTCGCACTTTGCGCTTCTTCGATTGAGATACTAGAAATCTTCCCTACAAACAAATAACTGTTATTGTCATCCCCCAAGGCTGTATAAGATGTCATTGTAGCTATATTCTGTGATTATTGTAGGCTCACAAAGTCCAACTACATAGTTTTGAATCCAAGCACACCGTAATCTCAGCATTTGCATTCAAGACAACCATTACAATTTTTGAAGGATGCAAATCAATCTGTTGGCTCGCATAACCATTTTCAATAGGGGAATTTTGGAACATGATAAGACCCAAATTAAGCCCTCTAGCCACCTAAAGTTAGTGAAATATATCATTTTCTAAAATCTTAAAAATTTATACACCATAATTGAAATTGTGTCTTGGAATAAAATAAATTACCGTGATTAGTCAATAATGACAACCTGAAGTCGGGCGGGAATGTCTCAACCTAAGCTCATCGGTTTTAGAAAGGGAAATAATAAACTTGTCATCTAGGTGGAGGTTGATAACAAGAAGTACTCGTTTCCAAGTTACCTCTTTTCCCCACCGCCAAAGAACATGATTGATCATATTTATCTCTTGATGTTAATGGTCAAATCTTTGGAGGTACCACTATCGATCTTCCCATTTTCTACGGTTATTCTCCTTCAAACCACTAGGGTTCACTCTTGTGCGGATTTACACTGTCCTTGGCCACTCTTGATAGTTCTCAAGATCACAAGTTTGAATGAGAATGAGAACGAGAAAGCGAATCTCAAGAATCATTTTGTTAATGCCACCCACCTTTCTATGAGTCCACTTTTAAGTTTTAGAAGGCTAAGCAACAATCTATCAATCACAATAAGAAAAGCTTTGCATGGACCCCTATACCTCGGTGTCACCACTCATGAACTTTTCAACATCCAAGTGTGCTAAGAAAATCTTGGTTAAAGAACTTCACAAACAGAATTCATCTATTGTTAGTGGGATACAATAAATGACCAAAGTCACTAAAATAATAGGTACAAACATGAACAACCAGGGTGTCCTTTCTCATGCTCTCTCTACATGTTGTGTACATCTTAATAGTTTGATGACTGATCACTCATCAACAGAATGTAATCAATGAACTGACTACCAGCAACCAAATCCAAAATATTCAAATCCAAACTGCTGAAAAAATTATGGTTTTTAATCCTCTTCAATCTCTCGGTAAATGAAAAAGTCATGCGGGAGATCTTCAACAATGTGGATCAAAGCGCAAGAGTGGGTATGGTGTCGGTGTCGGTGCTAGCATGATGGCTACTCAGGTCCAAGAATGGATAGCCCCTAATTCCCACTGATGCCGGAGGAGTGCACTGTTGGGTGCCCGCATCATTAAAGGTAATTTGATGTGCCTTGATGGTGTTTTGATCTATCTTTTGGTTAGGTGCCTAAAGTTCTATCTGTTTTATGTGTTTATGCTTTGTTTTCTTGTGTCTTCCACTATGCTATAGGGGATATGCAATCTTTGGTCTCTAAGATGACCTTGTGGCTGGTTTGTTAGTTTACCCAGTACAATCATAATGCGATTTCCTTTCTCTCTTGATTTTTTTTTCTAACAGAATTGAGCGAGATGTAAATTCATGAATAAAATTTCAACTCTTTTTCAAAAATAAAATGACATGGCCTGGATGCATTAGTATCCTTCCATAAAGTAACTAATACGGTTGCATTGCCCTCATATCCATTTTATATTCAATGGCAAGGAAAATGGCTCCCTATAGTCTTCTATTTGGCATTACAATCCCGACATCTATTTGGGCAAGATGCATTAACATCCTGTTGTCCGAAGGAACTAGTAAGGCCGCATTGACCTTGTATCCATTTTGTATTCAATGGCAAGGAAAATATCTCCTACAATCTTCTATTTGGCATTAGGCTCCCACATCTATTTCAGGGGATATCTTTTCTTTGACTATTTTAAAGGAATGGCTTGTAAAACAAATTGAGGGAGAGTGAAATTTGAAACAGATGCAAACCTTGCAAAAGAGTCATTTGAGCAAGTCCAACCCACTAACCTAAGGGTTTCTACATAGAGCCCCTTCTAGGTCTGTTTCCTACGTAGGGTTTGGTATAAAGTAAATTCACATTGTAGGAGTTTACAAATATGCCAAGAAAACTACCATTCAAAATAGCACCCATGTTATTTGGACAACTTCATTCGATTCCTAGATTCACGTGGATTCAAAAAGATATCCATGAAATGAAGGAGCTTGATGTTCCGTGGAAGTTAGAAAGCATAGTGCATCCCGGGTTTTGTAAGTTCGCACAATAAAGGAAAAGGACCGTGGAGTCATATGCTACGTAACAAGGCAAATGGGGCCGCGCAACACCATGAAGCAAGGGACTTTCCATTTGTAAGAGACATCCGCGAAATGAGGGAACTTAGTGTTCAATGGAATTGCAAAACCCACACAACAAAGGAACATAACCGCAGGGAAATAAGATGTGGAACAAAGGCTAAGCGTTGCGTGGTACCACGAAGTAAAAAAAGTTGAGCGTGGAGGTGATAAAAGGTCCATGGGAAACAAGTTGTGTAAGGTTGAAAGACCGCGGAGCTAAGTAACACAAAAATCCATGCAGAATACGAAAAGCCATAGTAACAAAGAAAATTCACGTATCAAAAGAAACCCGCAGAACAAGAGAGTGGTCGCGCCGCGAAACAAGAAAAGTTGAAAGTCGCATAACAAATAAGTTACGCGAAGGAATCAAACACCACGTAAAAGGTAGTGGAAGGACAAGTAAATCAATCTTTAAGTAATATGGGATACCACTTAAAAATGCACAAAAATATTGAAAATGTGCAGCCACATAAAATATTGATTATACCAGATTTTTACAGTTAGAACAACAAACTAAATAAACTTAATATTCCCCAAAATGACCACCCAAATTTACTTGGAAATACAAAGAGGGCTTGATATTATTATAAATGACAAAGGGAAACTGTTTTTGGAATATTACAGAGTACAATGCTGCCAGGAAATCACAACGAACCTAGACAACTGGAAAACCCTCTCCGTACAGGCTGTAAGTCGCCACGCTTGGGACAGGGGTCGGAAAATGATGGAGGCACCTTCAGTGCTGCCACGCCCAACCCAAAAGGCTGCCGTGAATCTGGTCTGGAGCCCCTCTGATTGTCTTCCCCAAATACGCCCCCCAAAACCCGAAAACCTTCACGAGATGCCTTCAACGAGTGGCCATGCTCTGCCCAAATGGCTGCCGTGGATCTGATCTGCTACCGTGATTCTGATCTGGAAGCCCACTGATTATCCTCTCCAAATGCCGCCAAGAATCTTCAAAACCCTTCCTCTGTACCTTCTGAAATATCTCTGTAACACAGCCCAGAAAGCGGCTCCAAAATGACAGACTAGGGTAGATCTCTCACTACCGAAGAATGCCCTGCTAGCTAGGGATGGGTCTCTCACCACCGAAGCTAGGGTCCCTGTGGGATTTGACTCCAAGTTGTAGATGCGAACAACAGTAGTTGCACGTGAAGGGTTGATAAAATGTATGCAAAAAAAGTGCCTTTCCTTACTCTCCCCGCTCCTTATATACTTCTCCTCGGCAAACGAGCCCCAATAGACCCAATACACATTTCTTTCTATGGAGGGGCCAATAAAATAAAGTGACTTAAGTTACTTTTCCCCTTTTAGTCGCCATGGTCCAAAAGTGACCCCCAAATGCCAAACGTGAATATTAGTACCATGCGGCCCCTTCTCAAAAGCCCCAGCATTCACAGCTCCTTGGGTCTGACCACGGCTTGGACTCGACCTGGCCCTTCGGCCTTTGGCGCAGGAAAAGGGGACATTACAGTCCTCCCTTCCCGAGAAATGCTTGACCCCAAGCATTATCTTGTTCCTCTGCGGCAGTAACGGAATACCGCGCCGTAAGTTTCTCCACCTCACCCTATCGTCCACCAAGGATCTGTGTAATCCGAGGTAACCAAGAAACCCCATGCCGTCATCATGACCTCCATATGGTACCGAGAGCAATGTTGTCCAGTGAAGTAGAATGATACCCAAACCGACTCTCCACTGGTACCCGCACCGAAATTTCCAATCGGTCCAATCCCTGCCAATGCAAGGTTGCCATCACGGAATCACTCACGGACCTCTCCAATCAACTCCTGGGTATGAAAGTTCACTCTGAATCTGTAGGGTCCCTTGAATCAGCTGTGAAACAACCTGTTTACGCACAAATGGTGCTAACTCTCCCACCTGACCTGCACTCGTGTGAGAGCATGGCTCCTCATATTGTATCTCGATGTGTCCCGTGGAGGAAAAGTCCCAAGACTCAGTAGACAGTCAACCGGCACTATCAGCTCCACGTAGTCCACCTCCTGCGTTGAATGCGAACCTACTGAATCACCATGAGTCAATTTCGTCTCTCCATTGACTAACACGTGGGTGAAGTGCCCACCGGGCATAGAAACAACAAAAGCATAGGAGTGTTGTCCCATGTCGATTCAAAAAAACATGGTCCCGTAAGCTCAGGCTTGTCATAGTGACAAACCGTATATGCCTATATAAAGTTGAGGAGATCCTCCCTCAACCTCTGCCATATGAACCTCTCCGACATGAGCTTGTAGGTCTCATCGAAGCTCAAGCGCCCAGTCACGGAAGAACAATGCACATGTCGCAATATCTCCATCCTCCACCATGAATCTGACACAAGGCTCCATCTTCCCCGAGAGAAGATCATCTCATCCTCCAATCTGTAGTTGTCATCCTGTATGTGGCCATCCAGAATCTCACAAGAGTGTCGGTTCTTGGAGTACTCAACAAGAAAATGAGATCTCAGTCTACCGAAACTTCAGATGACCAACATAATGATAAACTCGGATGATCTGAACATGTAGTCCCAATCTTTGTAACTGTCTCATGTGCAACATTGCTGGTCACACCCACATCCATCATTCTCCACATCGATCCGCAATAATTAAACTCTTCACCAAGCTGGAACGTCCTCTCCATCCCCTCAGTTGTAACCACCCTAGGTGCTCCTGTAGGTAATCCCCTCAAAATCACATTCCTGCCCTCGGATTTAAACTTCAGCTCCATCATCTGAAAGTTAGTCCGAAACTCACCAAGGAGTGAAGCCACTGCACTCTCAATGCTATGTTGGTCTCTCCCATACCAACGATGTGGATATCATCGGTAATTGTATAGTTACCCATCATGATGCTCACTTGGGAACCCCGTGTGCCCCTCATAGACTCTCCATTGGCTATAACCCCGTTGAGGCCCTCAAAATCCTCTGTCTGTAATCCTCGCCTCTCAACCAATGAGGCATCAATACAGTTGTGGGTTGCCCCACTCTCAATGAGTACCCAACTTCTTTGACCTGCATAACTCCTCGATCCTAAATGCCTTGTACATCAAGAGTACTAAACAATGTGGCTATATAATCTCGGAGGAAAAGTCTCCTCCTCTGCCCCGCCCGCATCTCAGCACTATCCAACGCAACCCCATCTCCATCATCCATCTCGCGAGCAAACAACCCGTCGGAATAGGAGTCATCAAATATCCCACTTGTCTCATACCTCGTGATGTCACCATGACCCACAAGAGGTTGCGTTCCTTCACAATTCGACCGCTACAACGACATGCTTCTTTCTTCACCAATCACATCTTTTGCAATCTGCCCTTGTATACCATGAAATCTGATTTCTTTGTTTTCCTTGAAAATTTTGGTTTATCCACATGAGGGATGAATGCAAATTTCCCAAAAGATGGAAGCCAATATGTCCAATGAATGATTCCAACTCCAAGTAACCCAAATGTACAAACACATTCAAGTACTTCACATCTCTTAATGACAATAAAGAAATGAGTTACCTTCTTTGTGCAAGACATATCTTTCCATGGACATAACTCATCAATTCCTTGTATGTTGGGAATACACATGGCTGCTCCCTCATCATACTTTATTCTCTTTCCCCATATTTTCATTTCACCAGTAAATGCAAGAGAAAGGGAAATCAATATTAGAACTCATGCATCCATAAACTTTATCATAAGGAACTTCATACCCTTTGTTGTACCCATGGATTCTCGTCATGAGAGAAGACAACACCTCTGAAATAGCATAATTGGGGCTGCTCATCATACCTTTGCAACTCAGAATTTCTGATATAGGATCAACATCTTCATTCTCCTTTGATTTTTCAACCCATGCATCATCGTTTTCCTTAACATCATGCAACCATTGCATCCCAAAAATAGTCTTACCTCTAGCAAATTCAACCACAATAAATATACCCCATACCTCATGTCCTTTCACTATCATGGGCTCCTGCATTGTTTTCTTTGCCAACATATGCTTATTAGCTGAATCAAGAGCAATGTGAATGGAGGATGTGTTTATCCCATCTAGCATACCTTGAGACGTGATTATGAAATAGTCTTCCCCAATCATCCAAGCATATAAATGTTGTCCCAAATAATAGAAACATGGCAACAACATAGGAGAACTCAACAAGCTAGGAAGATGGTAACCATTCTCATACCTTAGGATGCTAAAGTCATGAATGCACCTTGAATTCAACTCTTCTTTTTTAACAAGCAAAGTGCACCTTGATTCTTTGAGCACTTTGAGGACCAAATGCCCCCACTAACCCTTCCAAGGGTTCCACCATGTAGCTGGTATAAAAATCAGTCATGGGCTCTATTAATAAAACACTTTCTCCTCTCTTTATGACTGTTGTTATACACAGTCCAGCAGGCTGAAGATGATTAAAAAATATTCTCTTACCCTTTTTAGCAATAAAAAAACCAACGCTAGTACCTTGAGAGTTAATCTCCCTACTTGCACCGGAGTCCCCAATGAAGAAATCATGCTTGCCAACCCTTGTAATCCCAAAAGGCACATTTGAATTCTTTCTTTGGCTTATGAAATCAGTCACAAAGTTTTCAACATCAGAATTGTTAGTTTTGGATAACTGCCACATATTACCAGGATCCCATAGCTTATAATGCCCTGAGCCCTTGTATCTGTTAAGTGAGCTAAAACTTGCCACCATATATCATCCACCAAGATGCTCATATACACATAGTTGGAGCAATGGTCCAACAAACTCCATGATGAAGACTTCGTCATCTACCATACCATGCATCTCATGATGGAAGTAAATTGGAAGAGGCGACAATAAATAAGACACATTAGTGTGCTCTTCATACCCTTCAAGGCCATCAATGTCCTCCGTGTGTTCAAGATAGACATATGTTGAGCTGCCCCCAACATTGTTGCCTGAGTGCCTGTTGAAAGTATCTGAAAGCTGATCAAAAGTTGTTGGTTTGGAAATTACAGCAGGCTGCAATTTTACACAAGTGTCCATGTGAGGCTCCTCCTCATGTGCCAATTTGCTCCATAGAGTCTTCTTTCGGGGTGTAGTCTTCCTTGCATCACTTGCCCTCATCGTTTCCTTGAACTCTTGTATGTGTTGTCTTGCTTGAGTCGCTATCAACCTAGCAGCTCTAGCTCTGTTATTCCCTTCCTCACACTTTTTAAGAGTTTCCATTACATCCTCCTTGCTTGCACAAACAAGTTTCTTCTCCTGAGCTGGAATAATTTCTCTAACAAGCAAAGTTTCACTAATGCAATTATTTTGCTCAATGGAAATCATACCCTTTTGTTTAGAAGCTTCTTCTACAAATGAGTTCCTTTGTGATTCAGGTACCGGCATATGATGACCTCGTTTGGGCTTGCTACCAATCTTCATCATGCAATAATCTGGAAATGGCATATTATCTCTGAAACCCCTACTCAAAGATTGGTACTTCCTCCAACAAGAATCCTCATCAATCACCTCTATTGGCCACCCTCTATCACTATTCTCACCATGTTCCTTATTGTCCCTAGTCTGTTAGTGGCTGACTCAAATAAAGGTTAGTGGCTTCCTGTTGTTTCACCATGTTGGTGAACATTTCCTTCATAAAACCCCCTTTGAGATCTTTCCAAACTGCCATATTTAACCAACACAGGCTGGAGGAACAACAACTCTGATACCACTGAAATATCCCTGATGGGATACCACTTAAAAATGCACAAAAATATTGAAAATATGCAGCCACATAAAATATTGATTATACCATATTTTTATAGTTAGAACAACAAACTAAATAAACTTAATATTCCCCAAAATGACCACCCAAATTTACTTGGAAATACAAAGAGGGCTTGATATTATTATAAATGACAAAGGGAAATTGTTTTTGGAATATTACAGTACAATGCCCAGGAAATCACAGTGAACCTAGACAACTGGAAAACCCTCTCCGTAAAGGCTTGTAAGTCGCCACGCTTGGGACAGGGGTTAGAAAATGATGGAGGCACCTTGGCGTCTTTGTCATGCCTAGCCCAAAAGGTTGCGTGAATCTAGTCTGGAGCCCCTCTGATTGTCTTCCCCAAATGCCCCCAAAACCGTGAAAACCTTCACGAGATGCCTTCAACGCAGCCACGCTCTGCCCAAATGGATCGTGGATCGAATCTTGCCGTGATTTCGATCTGGAAGCCCCGATTATCCTCTCAAATGTCGCCACGAGAATCTTCAAAACCCTTCCTCTATACCTTCTGAAATATATCTATGTAACACAACCCAGAAAGCGGCTCCAAAATGACAGACTAGGGTAGATCTCTCACTACCGAAGAATGCCCTGCTAGCTAGGGACGGGTCTCTCACCACTGAAGCTAGGGTCCTGTGGGATTTGACTCCACAAGTTGTAGATGCGAACAACCAGTTGCACGTGAAGGGGTCAATAAAATGTATGCAAAAAGTGCCTTTCCTTACTCTCCCAGCTCCTTATATACTTCTCCTGGTAAACGAGCCCCAATGGACCAATACGCATTTTTTTTATGGAGGGGCCAATAAAATTAAGTGACTTAAGTTACTTTTATCCTTTTAGTCACCATGGTCCAAAAGTGACCCCCCAAATGCCGAACGTGAATATTAGTACCATGCGACCCCTTCTCATGTGCTCGGTGCCCTCCCTAGTGATGTAATGGATTGTGTATATTTTTATCAATAAAATCTTGTTATTGTGGCTCGTATCTTCCCTTTACTTACGGTTATTATTGTGTCTCTTACCTCTTTGTTCATTTCTGGTATGTCGTGTGTGGGTTATATTTGCATGTGTCTTCATTCTTTATGTCTAAAATGTGTGAAATAAAATGGTTCACATAGTGTTGATATGTGGCATGTATTTGCCCTCTCATCCTATGTTTTCTTTTCTATTCTTCCCCTCATGGAGAGAGATCCCCTTTTTGTTCTATGGCGCCATCGCCATTCCTTAGCTTAGTTTCATTTCATGCATTCCTCCTTCCCTTTTCCCTTGCAATTTAGTAGCTTAGCTTAGGAGTAGTGTTAGCGTTAGGTTAGATAGGTAGAGGAAGTCGGCCTTCTCCGAAGGTCTGTCCCAAGGAGCAAGGTCCACACCTTGGGACATTCCCATGTTTCATTGAGGTGTTGAATCTGGTAGATTCAACAAGGGTGTAATCTCAGGCGACAATGATTTTTGGCATGCCCAGTGGGACTCTCTTGAGTCGATTACAACTCATTTCACTAAGATTGATGTGTTTCTTAGTGATCTCCAACCTTTTGAGGCATTATCCCAACACATCTGATGACTCCATTGATCCAACAACCCATTTCTTTCATTCGCAGACCATTTCCATTCATCCTTTTCTTACTTTCATGAAGTTGTGCAATCATGACTTCATTTCCTCATTGGGATCCTCATTTTCAAGAGCAATATCATTCCCCTCCATCTCCTTTTTTCCAAAACTCCCCTCCAAATCAGTTTTATGAGCCTTATCATGATGAATATGCCTATGATCCAACCCCATTGATCCATATGGTTATCCTATTAACCATGATGTTTTTCAAGAACAGGGATATGTAGAAAATGGAGGCATTTTCATATTTGATGATGATTTTTAGTTGCAGGTCCAAAATATGGAGGCAACCATGCAAAAGGCAAAGGAGATGTTTGAAATCATGGCAACTAAACCACCTAGTTTTAGGGAGCCTTGTCCATGGGGTGGTCCTCTACCAAGTGGTATAGCCCTCAACAGAAGCTAGAGGTAATGGTTGAATCCTTAAATCACATGTTAGAGTTGATTGAAATAATGGAAGCTAATCAATATAGTTGTAGGGAACCCTTGTCAATGGGGCAATCCTTCACTACCATCATATAGCTCTCCCATTCCTTCTTTCCAATCCACACCATCTCAACCAAATCTTCAAATCCCTAGCTTTCTCAAAGCTTTCTCTAAAGCCTTTCAAGAGGATTGCTACCTCCATCATTCTCCTTTTCAAAAATCAATAGCTCAATCCTTTTCCTTTCATATATCCAAACCCATTTTGGGATGAGCTTCATGCAAAGTGGGCTAAGAATTTTGAGATCAATTAGAAGCAGCCTGGAGCTCTTCACAAAAGACCCAATCTCTGAGAATTTTGAGATCAAAGTAGCTCTTCATCAAGATCCTTGTAGCGATCAGTCTCTTGCAAGTGCACCACAATTTATTGAGGTGATCTCTACTACTGCAAATCAAGAGATATTTATTTCAGATTGGATTCAATCTAAGGATGATGATGAGTCTGTGACTCAACTCTTTCAAGAGCTTCATGTCCCCTATCCTGATCAATCTATAAGTGAAGATAAAATTGTTGAGCACAAAGTGGAAGGGCAGAGTTTTCCAACGCCAAGGAGGATTATTTGGGATCAAAGGGTGAACAAAATATTGTTGATTTTCCTAGGGACTGCACTCTTGATCACATAGAGGAGGAAAGCAGCCAAAAAGTGAGATCACAAGGGAGTTTCACCCAAGCATAGACAAAGAAGAGGCAGAGGGGTTATCTGACCTGGAAGACTTGAATGATGAGGAAGAGCCAATTGAACTTATAAGTATTCTATCCCCATCATTTCTCTTCCTCAACAAGGACCCTCTTGCTATTGGAGTTTCCCTTGGACCTGAGATAGAGCAAGAAATGCTAACAAATGTTGATCATGGTCAAACAAAGTTGCATAAAGAAAAAGATGAAGATAGCTCTGCATGGCCTGGAATCGAGAGAATGGAGTCAGAAAAATTCCAGCTCTAAAAGTGTGTGCCCAAGAAGATATTTATGTGTTTTAGAGAGCTATTCTAACTTTCTAAGTTGCCACCAATCATGTTCACTTCAGAACATGAGGAGATATTTTCAAAGTACCAAAGATCAGTTGATGCACCTATCCAAACCAAATGCAGAGCAACTAGAGGAGGTGTTTGTTCTTTTTTAAGGCTTGATATTTTGAGAAAAAAGGGGGTGCAGACCATGTTTTCACTTCCACCACTTGATCTAGTTGCAGAACTGATCTCATGGCCACATTTTATAAGGAAGGGGAAATTATTTTTCCCAATATTTGGATTTGTTTAGCTTGCTTTGGCTCTTGGTTAGAGTAGGAGTAGTTTAGGTTTGCTTTTTGCAAAACAAGTGTTTTGCACACTCTACATGTCTCCATTTGGATCATGTATGATTTCTCTTTTGTACATAGTTTTTGTGAGCCTCTTTGCAGTGTGCACAGTCCAGATCATTCACCCTAGTGGGAAACAAATCAAAGATTTTGGGGTAGTTTTCAAGTATAGTGTTCTTTCAAGCTCCAAAGATCAATCTTCAAACCAGTGCCAAGTTCAATGCTTCATGCGGATTCAGGTTAGTTTTAAAAGTTTGGGATCATTTTTAAGATGTATGCTTGACTCCATGCCCAATGGATATGTTAGGCTATTGGTCAAGTTCATCTAGCAGGAAGATGTCCCCTAAAAGTCACCAAATTGTTGTCCAAAATAGCACCCATGCTATTTGGACAACTTCATTCAAGTAATAACTCACATGGCTTCAAAAAAGATATCCGTGAAATGAAGTAACTTAGTGTTCCACGGAAGTCAGAAAGCATAGTGCATCGCGGGTTTTGTAAGTCCTCACAACAAAGGAAAAGGACCATGAAGTTATACGTCATGAAACAAGGCAAATGGGGCCACACAACACCATGAAGTAAAAGAGACTTCCCACTTAAAGAGAGACATCCACAAAATGAGGGAATTTAGTGTTCCATAGAGGTTAGTAGGTGTAGTGTTTCATGGAGTTTACAAAACCCGCATAACAAAGGAACATAATCGTGGGGAAATAAGCCGTGGAACAAAGGCTAAGCATCACGTGACACCATGAAGTAAAGAAAATTTGAGCGTAGAGGTAATAAAAGGTCCAAGGAAAACAAGTTGCGCAAGGTTGAAAACCGAGAGAAAAGTGACAAAAAAAAGCCGCGGACACAGAAAAGTTGTGGAACAAAGATAATCCGCATATCAAAAGAAATCCATGGAACAAGCAAGTTAAAAGCCGCGTAACAAAAGAAGTTACGCTGAAGGATTCAAACACCACGAGAAAGGTGAAGGAAAATAAATAAAAATCTTTAAGTAAGAAGACCCACGATACAAGAAGAGGTTGCATGGAAAGTAGAAGTATGGTCATGGATTAGGAGAAAAAAAAAAAAAATCCGCGGATCATTCAAGCTTGCTAAAAGTCGCGAAAGACCATGAAAACCAAAACAAGGTCGTGGATCACAATAGAAACATTAGATGACGGAAGAAGAAGGAAGATAGTAGTGGATCATCTAAAACCCACGGAGTATGATGAAGCCACACCTAATTTAGTTCAAAAAACACAAACCAATCCCAACCACTAGAATTAAATCATGCACATCAAAGTCCACATTCTTAGGCGATTTGATAAAGTGCCTTTCAAGCAACCTCATCGGCCATTACCTGTCTCTGCCAACATTGAATCGTGATTGGTCCTTAATGGGGGTGAGTGGTTCTCTTCATTCTTCATTATCGATCTTCTCCCTCTCTCTTCTTCTTTCTCCTTATAAGAGGTGACTCAATATCATTTGTAAATGATCCTCTCTCAATTGTAAAGTCACCATGTCAAAACGGTGGCCAAGATTTCATGAGTTGTAGATTTCTAATTTGGTTACATGAAATGCACTCGGTGCCCTCCCCGATGATGTAATGGATTGTGTATATTTTAATCAATAAAATATTGTTATTGTGTGTCATATATGCCCTTTACTTGCATCTTTTGTCTCTCTTACCTCTCTGTTCATTTTTGGCATGTCGTGTGTGGGTTATATTTGCATGTGTTTCATTTCTTTGTGTCTAAAATGTGAAATGAATGGTTCGCATAGTGTTGATCTATGGCATGTATTTGCCCTCTCATCCTGTGTTTTCTTTTTTATTCTTCCCCTCATAAAGAGAGATCCCCTTTTTTGGGCGCATCGCCATTCCCTTAGCTTAGTTTCATTTCATACATTCCTTCTTCCCCTTTTCCCATGCAGATTAGTAGCTTAGCTTAGGAGTAGTGTTAGCATTAGGTTAGATAGGTAGAGGAAGTTGGCCTTCTCCGGAGGTCTGTCCTAAGGAGCAAGGTCCCACACCTTGGGGACATTCCCATGTTTCACTAAGGTGTTGAATCTACCAAGATTCAACAAAGGTGCAATCTCGGGGGACAACAAAAACCGTGCACATCCTCTTGATAACATCTTTATTTCTTTGCTTGTTTTTCCAAACAAACATGAATACAATACCCATGTTGGCCACTAGTTAGTAGTTACTCCATGGTGTTAAAATGATTCGAGATCCTTTTCAGATTTGCTGAAAGTGGTTTGTTATGACTGAAATGGAAATAGATTAGTCACTTAGAAGTGGTGGAAGAGGAGCAATCTAAATAATAGATTGTGAAGAACAGAATAAAATTGCGCAAACTTAGTTCATTAAACATCAATTAATGAAATTCAAACATGTGAAATCCTAAAAATACATGCATGGAAAAAATGGACATAAGTTTTTCTAGTAACTTGAGTTTTCCCAATTCAAACATGAAAAACCCAAAACTCCATATATGAAAAGAATGGGCATTATTCTCTCTCTAGTAACTTTCATTTTTCCAAAGTAAGGTTTAGTTACATATTCCAGGCTAATTACCACCGGAAGTTCTGAATGAACAAAAATTCCAGCATTGCTTATTGTATATGAATTTCAGTGCAGCATGCAATACTGCATACTCTGAATTCTATACAAAATGTCATTTCCATTACTGGCACTAGATATGCTTTTCATATCGCTTTGCCTTGGTTCCTGTCTTGTGGTCTAAATATTCAACAAGAGCAGCTCCAGACAAAGCTGCCAATGTCAAAGCTTGTGCGTGAAGCCTGCAAAAACATGAAGGCCAAAAAGTAAAAACCTTTCAAAGCAAGACTTTCAAACCAAATCGGAACTACATTAATTAGACAACAAACCAACAAACTAGATCAAATTCAATTCCTTGGCATCTCTCAAATTGAATCTGTAAAAATGTATAATGGATCAAAGCATTTTCCTAGTCAAAACATTGATCAAATAAAATTCACCGCACATAAATATGGTTTGCTTAAAACAATATAAAATATACTATCAATCTTAATACACCCTCCGATAAGCCTCAGGTGTCATCACAGTCAAAATCCTTTATCTGGTTTTAAAAAGGATCAAATGTATCTTAACTTCATCTGAACCCTTTCTGAAATAGGATCCTACAATTTAAAAATCAGAAATCACATAACCAAGTAAAAACATTCCTAGCCCATGGCATTGGCTTTCTGCAGTCAGGTCCTCTAGACGCTCACAGTCTGGCAGAAAGTTTGCAGTAAACATTATGTCCTCATCTCTGAGGATTAAAGTGTAGTTCTTTGAAAGGAATATTCATGAGAAGCATTTCTGATGAAAGATCCACAGCTTCTGACTAATTTCTTAAGATCATTATTATTTTGATGAAAGCTTGTCTGCTTGATACTAAAACTCCATTGATACATATGACTCGAGTTCAATGTTTGAGCCATTTATTATCAACAATATATTCTGCTTTGTGCACAAGCAGTAGGTCAGGGTCCACAATTTACTCTAAAAGCCATTGTTCTTTGTAGAAACAGATCCACAATTCACTCTGAAATCCATTGTTCTTTGTAAAAACAGATCCACAACATTGTTCATACAATACTCATATCTGAAATAACATCATTATTAATACAACGATTTTATTAAATTGAACCATTGAGATTTCTTGTCCTGGATATACTGACTCTGGACAAAAGAATAGACCAACCCATGAAATTCTGTGAGCATGAGCCTAGCTGTTAGCAGGGAAAGCCTGCACATGTACAAGAATAATAGGGGCAAGGGCGGATCATCCCTTAGGCAAGATTTTATTAAATTGTTGGAAGCCAGGGGGCAGTGAAAAAACATTTGCATTTATGTCAGCTGTATATTTAATAAAATGCAAACACCTCTATATATAAAATAAAACTCGATTAAACCAACTCATTCAATCTAAGAAATGCTAATGTGACAGTGTCTTTTTGGTTGCAGCTCATGAATTTTAATTCACAGAGACATATTTTGTTAGGCTCTGCCCCCACCCTCGAATTCAGATGTGGAAGCAAATGAAAATCCAACCATCTGCGCAAGCAAACATTGTACAGAAAAACTCTGTTGCCAACGTCCCTGCTGAAAGGTCTGCCTTCCATCAAATAAAGTTCTTAGTTTTTCATTGACAACAATTTATATTGGCCTCATGAAACGGTGATGCAGTGTTTCCCATTTGTCCAGAACAGGCTCATATTCGATTACTCAGCAAATCCAGCAAACATATTAGATTAAATATATACGATGCCCGGATATGTTTAAGAGTTTTCTATCCTCGTAGAAGCGGGAGTTGCTCAATAGAGTCTTCCAACTCTTGGAGACTGCTTTCAGTTGAAAATAGGATCTGTAGGGCTCCCTCAACAAACACTCTTGACCTATTTCGCCAGGAAGACTGGGAAAAAGTGGCTCCATACTTGTGTTTTCTCGCTTTCTCACTCGCAGCAATAAGAAAGTATTCCTTCTCTTAATAAACCTTGACTGCCCCATTCAATACACTACACTTCCAGTTCAAGTGGGAGATGGAGAATTTCTGATGAAAGTTGCAGTGGGAACCCCCTCTATGGGCACTGCGAGTGACCTGATATGGACTAAGTTAAAAATTCCTCTATGAAATGTTTTCAAAAATCAAGAAGGGGCACTGCTCCAAGAACTGCCTAGGGTGCCTAAAGAGATAACACACTAGACTGCAGGACTCAATGTGTTATAGCAGAAGCAATCTATATGAAAACATCAGAGTGCAGGAAAAATATGCTTCCACTCATACATCAAGAGAAAGATACAAAACCAAAATTAGCGTTCTATTTTTCTGGAAGTTAAATACATATAAATCTATCAGGAGAGGTAAAATGAATGTATATGATCTAATCCCAAATACATTACGTCAATGTTAATACAGAAGATGAAATAAAGTTGCCAAAAATGAAACTGTTACTCTTCAGCTAGTTACTGAAGGTTTGTGCCAGGTGTCGCCATGGAGATTGGTACTAGTTTAGATACCAATGTATATAAGTGGCTCAAGGAATGTCGGACCTCAATTCTTCAAGGGAATGCAAGAACTTACCCTGCATGGGAAGGGGGCAGGTTACAGCTTCTCCCATGTGTCGGTGTACCAAAGGGAAATGATGTGTGGATCCTCTTCAGTTGGACTGAGAACTGATTGATTGGCGCCAATCGCTGGCCAACTTGTGTGAAGTGTTGTGTAGATATATGGTACAGGGTCATATATTGATCACTTAGACCAGATATTACTTGTAATTACACGGCCATGTTGTATTAAATAAAGAAATCCATAGCTACCAAAAAGACTAATTCAGAATACAGCCCTAACAGGTGATCTATGGTTGCTTAGATTGTAAAGGTCAAAAACATTTATACAGTAACAAGGATCCTAAACAAGTAAAGATATCTTAAATACATCTGACATACGCTAAGAGATATCAATCTAATGAAATGAAATGAAAGATTTTAATAACATCCACGAGACCAAGCAGTCTATCTAATGGTTCTTATCTTGGATTTTTCACTAATCACATTAATTAATGACTCCATTACCTTCCACAATTTCCCACTGACTGATGACAAATGGCATCAATCTAGCTACTCCACTGTGTCAAGCTCAAAAAAATCTTTCCAGGGAAAAAAACAAACAAGCTCCATACTCTACCATATAGCCAAGATATTACAATTTTTCTGTTGTCTTCTCCAATAAAAAATAAAAAAATTCTAAGTGAGGGTCAAATAGACATCAAATTTAAGGTCAGACATTAACTGTGAACAACTCATGACACCCCACCAAGCCTGCTGCCATTATAGGACGCCTATCGGCATAATTAGTATTATCTGGCCTAAGGCTTACCCTATGATGATTCCGTCAATAGCCTATCATTGGGTTTAGTCAATCTCTTGGATCTTCCTTACACCATTGACATATTAAACTGTTCTCAACAGAATACAATCACCGAACTAAAAATCTTCCCAATCCAAAACACTGAATCACCAGATGGTCAAACTGGGTTGTCTTCCATCAAATGTCAGAGATTTGACCCCAATTTTGACTTTAGCATCACACCAAACCTGATTATTTCAGAGCCTTCAGGGTGTATGCATCAGCCAACCATCTTTTCACGGGTTTGAAACAAGGCCGCCCATGCAATCTTAAGGCATTAAATTTGAACAGTGTGCTTCATACTACGTACCAATGAAAACCAAAGTCAGTTAAGTTTTAAGACTGGTGTTGAAAAAGACTGTTCAAGAAATGCACATCTGTCACAGTGCTAAAGGGATGGTATTGCATGCAACTGAAGAAAATTCGCATGAGATTTTGGATATATTCATGGAAAATATCAACTGAAAAAACAAGTTTTTTTCTTATCTGGATCCCATATATATGTCAGTACCATCTAGTTTCCTTCCAGATAAACACTTCTAAAGCTAAATCAGACAAATTTAAAATAGAAGAGAAAACAACATTTCAATAACAATCAGTGCTCTTGGCAGCAATACTTGGAATTGATCTATACACATCTTGAATCGACAAAGAGATAAATGCTAGGACAAAAAGTACATAAAATTGTTAAAATGGTAAAAATGAAGAATATGGCAGTAGTTTCTAGGCATGACTCTAACAATCGCGAGGTACAAATCCAAGCATGTGTTTTAAAATGCAACTGTCAAATAATGGCAATTTTAGTTTGAAATACTCCCAAAAATCAACTGGAAAAACAAGTTTCACTCATCTGCGTTCATCTATATGTCAATCCCCTCCAGTTTCCTTCTCAATAAAAACTTCTAAAGTTAGAATGCATGAAGTTGAAATAAAAGGAAAAAACATCCATTTAATAACTACTGCTCTTGGCAGTAATAGCTGAAGTTAATCAATACTCATCTTGAATTGACAAGGAGATAAAAGCTAGGTAAGAATTTCATAAAATTGTTATAACTGTAAAAGTGAAGAACATAACAGCAGTTTCTAGGTATGACTGGTATCAGTCTCCAGATACAAGTCCAAGTATGTGTATTAACAAAAGAACTGTCACGTAATGGAAGAGGCACAAACTTGCCAGAATATAATATCTCGAGCAACAAATAGTTTACAATATTAAGGATAAATAAGGCTTTTACAAATAAAGCACATCATGGAAGGAAAGGCCATTAGTTGCATGTATCTTTGAGAGCCAGCATTAAGTAAGAATGTAATGACAGTACAGAATACTGACAGACATCCATACTCGTATAGGAACGATACACGCAAGGAAAGTGAAAGTGATGTGGTAGCCTGACTTCTGGTGGCCATAACTTTTTATCTGGGAAGCCAATTGAGTCTGTTTTTTTAAATGAAGATCTCGATGTAAACACCCCAAATCCACCACTCATAAATCTTTCTTAACCAAACAAATCCTATTAACCTCCACTACATTAATCATTAAATCCCTTTCATCACATCACACATTCCATGACCAATTAATCACTCCTAATCACTCTTAACTAGTCACTAATCTTAGATCTCCATTATCCAACAGCTACTAAAATTAACTAACCTCCCCCAGTTAAAAGCCTAAAACGTATATAAAGGACCTTTCAAAGGTACATTGTACACCATCTTCTCATGCAAACTTTCCATTTTTGAAAGTTTACTAAATTGAGAAATCCTCTTATGTAAGAGCCTTGGCAAATTTGAAAATCCTTCCATTTTGGAAAAGTTTTTACATCATCCTCCTCCTTACAAGTACATTGCCCAATCTTGCACAGATCAGCTTGAGAATCTACATCCATTGAGCAAATCCATGCAACAAGAAAAGGTTTTGCATCTTATTGTGTTTATCAGTTATGCATTGTTTTCTCTTCTTAGTTTGATTTGAGGTACTTTGTTAGGATTAGATTGAGGATTTGTTTGGTGTCATTTCCTTGTTTTATGTATCTAACCCTTGCATGTATACATTTGAAAAGTTATATACTATTCAATCTAGTGCTCGCCAAATACTCCCCATCTCAACAATTTTTTTGAGCCCGAAATCCATCATTTGAGGGCCGAAAAAATGCATTTTAATAATTTTTCGATATTTTTAGGATTTTAAAAATTCAATATCTTTGTATTTGAATGTGAACTTGAGTTGGAATTTGGTCAAGGGCTTAATTTAGACATGTAGAGAATAAGTGATAAATATTACACCCAATCCGAGCTTTGCATGTAAAAATTACTTTAAAATAGCTGCTGCTAAAAACAGCAAGTTTGGTTAGCTCTAGTAAGCTTTAGTTGTCCTTTTGCTTTAATTAGCTTCAGGATTGCTTTTCACTTTATTTAGCTTTCGGGTTGGCTTATTTAAGGACTATTATGTAATGTTTATGATCAATGAAGTTGAGATTTGCCTCTTTCTTGTTTATTTTATTTTTCTTTGCTTTGCTGCAATTCAGGATTCATTGTTTGATATTAGAACAAGTTCAGATCTTGGAAGGAATAACTCAAGGTAATATTATTGGTGATTTCTTTTAATTGTGAAATTTAATTTCGGAGAAAAAAATTATGTTGAAGAACAGGGTCAAGCAAGATGCCAAGAGGAAGAGGAGGCTACGCTTAGATGAACAAGAATATGCAAGAGTTGCAGAGAAGAGTAGAACAGCTTACTAGTATTATTACATGCCTAAGAGAAAGGCATCTAGAAGATGAAACATATGTAGAAAGAGAGAATGAAGAAAGACCAATTTTAGATGGGGAAAGAGAGAATGAAGAAAGGCAAATTTTAGATGGGGAAAGAGAGCGAGAAGAAGAAATTTGGGGAAAGGAGGAAGAACAAGAAGAACTAGATACAATTAAAGAGAAGTTCGTTAAAGCCTTAGAAGGAAAGAATGATGGAATAAAGATTGAAGTTCCAGAATATGGGGGCAGTTTAAAACCAGAGGAGTTGATAGACTAGTTAAATAGCATGGATAAGCTTTTTGAGTAGAAGAGCATGGTAGAGAAAAATAAGATGCAGTTTGTATGTACCAAATTGAAGGGTCATGCTATGATATGGTGTAATCATCTACAGAAAGAAAGACAAAGGAAGGGTAAAAAAAAAAGATTGAGACTCGGAGTAAGACAGTGAAGAAGTTGAGAGAGAAGTTCCTTCCTATGAATTATGCTCACAACCTTTATAGAAGATTTCAAAACCTGAGGCAAAAGGAGCACAACGTACAAGACTACACTGATCAATTTTACAAATTGTCCATTCAAGTGGAGCATGATGAAATAGAGTAACAAATGGCTGCAAAGTATGTAAATGGTTTAAGATTTGAAGTTCAAAATGAATTAAACATGCACAGAATTCATACTATAGAGGATGTCTGTCAACTAGCTTTAAAGGAAGAAGAGAAGCAAAGTAGGAAGGCGTTTAAGAGAACATCCGGATTGAAGAGCAGGCCTTCATCATCTCCAATAAGGATACATGGTGGATTTAATTCCACAAAGGGGAAAAACAAGAAGATCCTAGACAAGGGTTTCTGAATCAGCAAAGAGGAAGAGGATTTCAGAGAGGCAGAGGATTATGGAGGTGGTGGGGGATGGACAACACCACAAAGACCTTTATTTGCTTCATGTGGTGAAGAAGGGCACAAAGCCTTTGAGTGTCCACATTATCATGCAAAAGAAAGAAGGCAAGGGAATCAACCCTAACCCTCCAACCCATTGAGGTGATTCCATCCGGGGATCATATTTGTGCTGAAGATTGAGGTTTTATTCCATTTTCAGTTGCTACAGTACCGCCACTACAATATTGTTGTACTGCTACAATACTGCCACTACAATATTGTTGTACTGCTACAATACCGCCGCTGCAGTTTTGCCATACCGCTACATTACCGCTGCTACAGTATGCTACAGTACCCTACCATTTGTGAGTTCGGTCATTTTCAATATTAATATCAGCTTTGATAAATTTTGGCTTTGTAATTCAATCATGAAGAATGTATGAATGTTAATTAGCATTTAATGCAAAGATATCAGCATTGGTTTTATACTTGCCAATTGTTTGTGAAAATGTCAATGCATGGTTCAATGTTTGCCAATGCTTGTGATAGTTACAGTTGTTCCTAAGTACCGAAATCAAAAACAATGTGTTGGTTTTATGTCCGCCAACTGTTTGGGAAATTGTCAATGAATAGGAAATCAGAAAATTGCATGGGTTATTGAATTATTTTGAAAGTAGACATTACAAGGTACCGACAAATATTGCAAACACTTTGGAAGAATATGTTGATATTATACCTGATGAGTTACCAGATGGATTACCACAAAAATGAGCTATTCAACACCACATTGATTTAATTCTAGGATGAGCCCAACAAAACATGAAGAACTAAACAAGCAAGTGGCTGAATTGACGAGAAAGGTGTAGTGAGGGGAAGTATGAGTCCTTATGCAGTTCCTGCCTTGTTAACGCCAAAGAAGGATGAGACATGGGGAATGTGTGTAGATAGCAAGGGAATTAACAAGATAATCATTAAATATAGATTTCCCATACCCCACCTAGATGACATGACGGATATTCTTACAAGAGCTAGGTACATCAACATTGGTCTGCGGAGTGGCTATTAGATTTGGATTTGAGAAGGAGATGAATGGAAGATGACTTTCAAGATAAGGGATGTATATAAGTGGTTGGTGATTCCATTTGGATTGTCCTATGCACCCAACACATTTATGAGGATAATGAAAATAGTGCTACAAGATTATATTGGCAAGTTTGTAGTAGTCTATTTTGACAATATTTAGTAAGAGTGAAGAAGATCACTTGACGCATTTGAGGATGCTACTAGAATTGTTGAGAAAAAAACTTATTTTTAGTGTAATTTCAAAAGATGGTGTCACAATGGATGAAGAAAAGGTCAAGGCCATTGTTGAGTGGCATATTCCAAGAAGTGTATCAGAGGTAAGAGGTTTCCATAGTTTAGCAACTTTTTTCAGAAAGTTCATTAAGAATTTCAGTAGTATTATGACACCAATAACAAATTGCATGAGGGGAAAAGAATTTGTGTGGACATGGGAAGCGATATATAGCTTCCAACTGCTGAAGAAGAAAGTGACAGAGGCTCCTGTTTTAATCTTACAAGATTTTAGCAAGGTGTTTGAGGTGGACTGTGATGCTTCACATGTGGGTATTGGTGCAATATTGAGTCAAGAAGGAAGGCCGATAGCATATTACAAGAAGTTGAACGAGGTAAGGAAGAAATATTCTACATATGTTGTATTTTATGGCATTGTACAAGCACTAAGGCATTGAAGTCATTACCTGGTGTCTAAGCAGTTTATTCTATTTGTAGACCATGAGGCCTTGGGTTATGTTAATACTCGGGAGAATATAAATAGTAGACATGTAGAGTGTGTATCTTTCTTGCATGGGTGTACCTATTTTTGAAGCATAAATCAAGAAAGCAGAATTAGGTAGTCGGTGCTTCGAGTAGGCATTCGACATTGTTCATTACCATGGTGAGTGAAGTAGTTAGATTTGAGGCTATTAAAACCTTGTATGATTCAAATCCATAATTTGTGATATTGTCGAGCAATGCAAGAATCCATTAATAGATGAAGCAAGTACTATTAATGATGACTATCTCATTGAAGGGTTCTCTCTTTAAGGGAAAACGATTACGTATTTCAGTTGAATTTATGAGAGATAATATTGTGAGAGAACTTCATAGTGGTAGTTTGGGTGGACACATTGGTAAGAATAAAACAATAGCTCTAGTGGAAGAGAAGCATTTTTGGCCTAAGATGAAAAGAGATGTGGCAAGATATGTGTCAAGATGTTAGATGTGTCAAGTGGCTAAAGACCACATACAAAATACAAGTTTATACATGCCATTACCAGTACCAAAAGGACCATGGACAGATCTGAGTATGGATTTTGTATTTGAGCTTACCAACCACACAAGGCAATGATTCAATTTTTATTCTAGTAGATAGGTTTTATAAGATGGTTCATTTCATTATATGCAACAAAACCAATGATGCAACTAGAGTAGCGGATCTGTTTTCCAAAGAAGTTAGGTTGCACAGTGTTCCAAAAATCATTACTTGAGATAAGGATACTTTGTAATGTCCCCTTTTCCAATCGAAGACCTTTGGCCCATTTCGACAACCCGACGGCCAAAGGAAAAATATAAAGGTGTCGCAATGAGTTATTACAAAGTGCAAAAAATATTAATAAAGCACTTGTATTAATTTATTTGACTTAATAATAAATTGGTAATCTCTAAATAGGTGCATTGGGTCTAATATTATGTTGTATCCTTTCTAGGGAGAGTAGAAAGAGACCCATGCTATGTTTGTCATCCCTAGGCAAGAAAATGCGACTTGGACAAAGGAAGGAAAGTAAGTTTAGAAAGGATAAAAGTTATCACTCTTCCCAAGAAAAGTGCGACTTGGCATGGGAGGCCAAATAGACCTTAGGGAAAATAATAAAACATTACTTAATGTTTATTTATCCAAGGAGGAAGTGCGCCTAGGTTTGGGTATACTTTTAGGGTATTTTGGCACTCTTTTCTCATTGGATGATGAAAAGGTCATTTTGTAATATTTTTCCTATAAAAAGGAGAGGGGCGGCTTGGGTAGAGCACTCATTGTAATCATTTATCATTTCTGAATCTGATCTTAAGCCAAGTGCTTTTGTATTAAAATATTCTAAGGATGGAAACCCTTAGTATATTGCCTCTAGAGGACGAAAACCCTCTTGGAGATTAGGAGGAATTTCTGCACTGGATTTTTCATAGAGCTTACACATAATTTTAGTGTTTTTCAGCAGTAGTTGTGGAGTTTTTGCAATAAAAAGTTGAATACCAGTGTTGCAGCAGTGTTGTACTGATTTTCTCTAATGGAGCAGCTCATATGTGGCTGTCATGTGATGTTTTGACGTCATTCCCAGGTCTGATCTGTGTTGCTACCTGTTGTATTCATTTTTACAGCTCAAGCGAAGGTATTTTCGATAATACGAAGGTTTTATAGTGCTGTACACAATCACTTAAATCTGCAGATTTCTGTGTAAAATTCCAGCCTGTTTTATGTCCAAAAACATCAGATTTTGCTTTATAATAAACTGTTACAGTTCTGAGCTTGTTATGGCAATAATGGATAATGCTGGTAGTAGTTTTGTGTGGACTTTCATCATCTAGACTAGCCACATTTGCTAGAATACAGCTGAAACTGCTGTATTGATTGCTGCCCAGTCTTCAAACAGTTCGGGTTCAGTTTTAGGCTAGTTTTTATTCCAAAACCTAATCGCACTTCTTTCATAAATTCAGATCTGTATTAGTGTGAATGCTTTAAAAAGTCATAAATCAGCTATTGGTGTCTTAATTGAACTAAATTGCAAGCAAGATCCATTTGGGGATTCTACAGTGGTATCAGAGCAATGTTCCTCCCACCTGGAGGGTTTTTGATTTGATGCAGCCATGAGAGGTTGGTGATAGAGTTGAATCATGGGAGTTAGACAGAAAAGCTTTCCATGGAACATGGATAGCGATCTTCTTAGGGAAGTGGTAGACACCCATCAACAGATGATGCAGACCATGCAGCAGTTGATGGATGTGGTTAGGTCAAGAGGTACGAGAGACAGTTTGAGAGTCAGACAAGATCGGAGGCCTAAGTCATCATCACTTTCTATTCACAAAGGTCCAACACCACAAGACAAAGAAGTGGAATTGTTTATGCATGGAAGGAATAGAGAATCTTCACATATGGTTGATACAACTCTTCATGAGAGTGCTTTGGTGTCTTCAAGTTCCAACGAGGTATGCAAAAATTTATATGATGAATTTGATAGTGCTGATTTGAATTTGGTCATATCATCTACACATGAAGATAAATCAGAGTTGCAGCCAAGGGAAGAAGAAGAAGAGCCTAGAGAGAAAGTGCAGGAAAGGAAATTTGTATATGCAACCAATGAAGATGTAATGGAAACTCTGAAAAGGTGTGAGGAATGGAATACCAGAGCTAGAGCTGCCAGATTGATAGCCGCTCAAGCGAGACAACACCTACAAGAGTTCAAAACAAAGATGGGGACGAATGATGCAAGGGAGTCTACACCCACAAAGGAAGGCTCGATGGAGCAACTGGCACATGAGGAGAAGCCTCACATGGACACTTGTTTGGAATTGCAGGTTGTTGCAATCTCCAAACCAGCAGCTCAAGACAAGCTGATTGATGAAGAATTTCAGCTCTTTATGAACCAGGATGAAATCATAAGGTATGATGAACATAATAATGTATCTTGTTTATTGCTGCCTAGTTCAATCTATTTTCATCATGAGATGCATGATATGGTAGAAGATGAAGTCTTCATTTTGGAGTTTGTTGAACCATTGCTCCAAATATATGAGCAACTTGTTGATGAAATATGGTGGCAAGTTTTAGCTCACTTGACAGGAACAGGTGCCAGGCTTGCGGATCACTTCAGCATGTTTTGTCTCTTGTGCATGACACTTGGACAAAACAAGATCAGAATTGCTTGAGGGCAAGCAATTTTGGGAAGGGAGGACTGTAATGTCCCCTTTTCCCAATCGAAGACCTTTGGCCCATTTCGTCAACCCGACGGCCAAAGGAAAAATATAAGGGTGACTTAAGTCACAATGAGTTATTACAAAGTGCAAAAAATATTAATAAAGCACTTGTATTAATTTATTTGACTTAATAATAAATTGGTAATCTCTAAATAGGTGCATTGGGTCTAATATTATGTTGTATCCTTTCTAGGGAGAGTAGAAAGAGACCCATGCTATGTTTGTCATCCCTAGGCAAGAAAATGCAACTTGGACAAAGGAAGGAAAGTAAGTTTAGAAAGGATAAAAGTTATCACTCTTCCCAAGAAAAGTGCAACTTGGCATGGGAGGCCAAATAGACCTTAGGAAAATAATAAAACATTACTTAATGTTTATTTATCCAAGGAGGAAGTGCGCCTAGGTTTGGGTATACTTTTAGGGTATTTTGGCACTCTTTTCTCATTGGATGATGAAAAGGTCATTTTGTAATATTTTTCCTATAAAAAGGAGAGGGGCGGCTTGGGTAGAGCACTCATTGTAATCATTTATCATTTCTGAATTGATCTTAAGCCAGGTGCTTTTGTATTAAAATATTCTAAGGACGGAAACCCTTAGTATATTGCCTCTAGAGGACGAAAACCCTCTTGGAGATTAGGAGGAATTTCTGCACTGGATTTTCCATAGAGCTTACACAGAATTTCAGTGTTTTTCAGCGGTAATTGTGGAGTTTTTGCAATAAAAAGTTGAATACCAGTGTTGCAGCAGTGCTGTACTGATTTTCTCTAATGGAGCGGCTCATATGTGGCTGTCATGTGGTGTTTTGACGTCATTCCCAGGTCTGATCTGTGCTGCTACCTGTTGTATTCATTTTTACAGCTCAAGGGAAGGTATTTTCGATATTTTAGAAGGTTTTATAGTGCTGTACACAGTCACTTAAATCTGCAGATTTCTGTGTAAAATTCCAGCCTGTTTTATGTCCAAAAACATCAGATTTTGCTTTATAATAAACTGTTACAGTTCTGAGCTTGTTATGGCAATAATGGATAATGCTGGTAGTAGTTTTGTGTGGACTTTCATCATCTAGACTAGCCGCATTTGCTAGAATACAGCTGAAACTGCTGTATTGATTGCTGCCCAGTCTTCAAACAGTTCGGGTTCAGTTTTAGGCTAGTTTTTATTCCAAAACCTAATCGCACTTCTTTCATAAATTCAGATCTGTATTAGTGTGAATGCTTTAAAAAGTCATAAATCAGCTATTGGTGTCTTAATTGAACTAAATTGCAAGCAAGATCCATTTGGGGATCCTACAGATACAAAATATCCGAGTCATTTTGGAAGGACTATATGAAAGAAGTTGGGGGCTAAACTACAATTCATTAGTACATATCATCTACAAACAGATGAACAAACAAAGGTAGTAAATTGGAATTTGGGAAATTTGTTGAGATGAATTGTTGGAGAGAAACCTGAGATATGGGACTTGGCATTATCACACACTGAGGTTTGCATATAATAGTTCAGCGAATAGGTCAACAGAAAAATCACTATTCCAAATTGTTTATGGCAAACAACCTAAGGGTGTATTAGACTTGGTGGAGTTACCATTAGCAGAACGGTTCAGTGATGATGCGGAGGCTTTTTTGAACACATGCTACAGGTACAAGAAGCTACAAGAGAGTAATGGCAAATATAAAGTAGCAACAAATGTAACAAGAAGGAATAAAGTGTTTGAGGAAGGTGACTTGATGATGGTATATTTGAGGAAAGGGAGATTTCCACAAGGAACTTATCAAAAGTTGAAGTATAAGAAGATTGGTCCACGCAAGATTGTGAAGAAGATAAACGGCAATCTTATGAGGTAAATCTGCCACAAAATTTGATATTTCTCCAATGTTCAATGTTTCAAATTTATATGCATTTCATGGAGAGGATAGAGAAGCGGAAGAAGAAGTTGATTGAAGGTAGCAGGTTCCAAGGAAGAACAATGAATAAATACCACAAGTCTTGGCCAATAAAACAATTGATACTAGGGAAGGCAATTACAGCATGTAGTACAATGGGAAGGATTGCAGCAAGAAGACAACACCTAGATTTCAGAATGAGAGTTACAAAAGCTCGATAGAGAAAAATGGCCAAAGTTTGACTAACGCAACTCACGTAAGCTGAATTCTTCTCAACTAGAGGAGAATGATGAGGTAGCCTAACTTCCGGAGGCCATAACTTTTGATCCAGGAATCCGATTGAGTCCTATTTTTTTGAAACAAAGATCGTTAAAAGTCCTATGCTGCAACAGCTGGGGCTAGCCGTATGCTCCCCATCCCGACATTTTTTTAGCTTGAAATCTATCATTTGGGGGCCGGAAAATGTGTTTTTAATATTTTTTTCAATATTTTTAAGATTTTAAAAATTCAATATCTTTGTTTCCAGATGTGAACTTGAGTTGGAATTTGGTCAGGACCTTAATTTATACATATAGAAAATAAGGGATAAATGTTAGACCCATCTGAGCTTGCATGCAGAAGTTACTAAAAATAGTTGCCACTAAAAATAACAAGTTCGGTTATTAGCTCTAGTGAGCTTTAGTTAGCTTTTTGCCTTGGGATTGTTTTTAATTTTATTTAGCTTTCGAGTTGGCTTATTTCAGAACTCTTATGTAATGTTTATGATCAATGAAGTTGAGATTTGCCTCCTTCTTTTCCAACTTTATTTGTATAGTTTATTCTTCTTTGCTTTGATGCAATTCGGGATTCATCAAAAAGTATAGACAATAAAATCCTTATACCATGGTTATAAACAGCAATGAAAGTGGTTGGTGCACCTTGCAATCACCACAAAACCTTACATGATTAAAGAGGGTAAACAAGTATAACCATCCTTGATCATGGATGTTATATATTGGCAGTTGATAAAGAAATCTACAAGCTTCCTGAAAATATCATGTAGTTTAAAGCAATTACTATCATGGGAACAAATATTCAAACAGGACAATAACTACAAAATAACATTTCCAAACTATCATCAATAAAAATTGCTGCTTGTTTCTGTACACAGCATTGTACTATTAATTTTCTCAATGAGAACAACAAATATTGGAAATCTTATATATAAAGGTTATTTGATTATTGATATGATCAATAAGCATACTATAATTTCATTAACATTTACCACCTCTCCCTCCCACCTCCATATATATCTTATCTTATCTTATCTTGATAGCCAAAATCCATCAAGCCGACTAATAAAGAAGCTGTCCAATCCAACCATCATAAGGATGATGTTCAGTCCCCTAAAGAAGCCTGCTTTTAAGAGGGACCAATATGGGATATACTTAATAAGGTTCTTTTGGAAGAACAAATGGCTACTAAAGTTAGTTGTGCATGCTGCACCCCTAAAAATGTTCTTTTGAAAGATCAAATGGCTAACAAGTTAATTCTGCATACCGTGCCACCGTATGATGATCCTGCATGATTCTAAAATTCTGGAAGCATTTACTTAGTTAAGGACAAGGACTAATAATGTAAACTTATCATGCAAAACAAGATAACCTAGTTATCTTGTGTGTTAAATAGATTAGTGACAGATTATGATATACATTGCAACGTCTGGAAATCTGAGAATAAAATGTACACTACATAGTTGAAACTTCAACTATGGGTTCTTGCTTTCCTGTTGCCAAAAAGTTCACGATCTAAAAAAACTAGAAGATGGTTTTAGTGAAGCGTAGGCAACAACACTTTTGACTGACATCCTAAATACGACAATTTAGAGCTCAAATGCATGATTGACTGGGCATGCAAACAGGAAAAGACAGGACCAAATGGAGAACTCTTCCCCATTTTCTCCAAAACCGCTGAGATATGCATTCTGTAGTGGGGCTCATACACCATTTTACTGTCTTTCAAGAATGAACCAACATCAGCAGATGGGTGTATCTTATCTAAACTAGTTTCCAAACAACACAAAGACCCGGCTTTAAGCTAGATGGATGTATCTCATCTGGACCAGTTTCCAAACAATACAAAATTCAGCTTTAAGCTAGTCCATGAACTGGTAAAAGCTGGAGTTGCTAAAACTGATAGGGCAACATGTTGTAATGAACATAAATTCTCAACAGATGCACCTGAAACAATTCTGCATCATGACCATTAGACCAATCTCACCTCAGTACTTCTTTAAAAATAGATTTTCAGCGGTACACAAATTACATTCGGAGAAAAGGGGCGCTTTATGCACATGACAATATGGTATCTTCAAGCATATATATGTCAATAAGGGTCTTGGGGAGGGAGGCCTAAAGGTTAGGGTGAAAAGGATCTAAGGGTTCTAGAAACGACCAAGATACACAAAGGGAATCATGCAAACCCAAAATAGCCATCAACATGGAAAACGAAAGAAAATACCATCTTTCAGATCTGCAGGGTAGCTTATAGCATATCAGACCATTTCACACTCCCAAGTATGTAGGAGGTGCCTGTGTTTCAAATATGAGACGTACATACTCTACCCCCTGAAGGATTCGAACTTGTGACAACCCTTTCAAGAGAATAAATTCTTCACCATTAGGCCAACTCAGGTGTATCAAAAACATGGGATATATCCTATTAGCACTATTTAAATACATCAACCCTATGGCAAGGGATTCCTAAATTTTCTCGACAGGTTTTGCTGCATATATTTAAGAGCCTTTTGAAGTGAAATGGTCCTGTGTATATCATATTTCAGCTGCAGTACATGTTTTTAGACACATCAGCTTCCATTCAATTTATTTTTTCTCAACAAAAAATCTAAAAATATAGCAAAATAAAAAATGGTAATGTTAAGAAGGTGCTGCAGACATTCAGGCCCCCTCATTCCTCTTCCGCAATCCCTAGAAATCTCCTTTCTGTAAATAGCCACTCCAGTTGTTTGGGGGAGAAACCAAAAATTGTATTTCCATATAAATCTTGTTTCAAGGAATCACCTAGACCCTAAACATTGAAAAAGAAACCTCCTCAGGGAATTATATAATGGTAATTAAGCCTTCATAATTTCGACAAGAGCCTTTTATATCGGCGAGATCCACCCCAACAAAAAAATTGCCTATTAACAAGCCCCGTTCCAAAAAAAAAGCCTTCAAATTAGATATAGCTTCAGTCTATGCTTCAAGCCCCGTTGATAAATATTTGGCAATGAGTTTCTTTTCAAAGAACATCTTAAAATGACACTCCAATGCCTCAATTTCTTCAAAGCTTATTCTTTGTTTTCGAAAAATTGCCAATATTCAATGTAAAAGGAGGGAAATATCTAAAGGAAATGGGAGAATTGTACCGATCTATAAGACAAAATGATCTATGGGCTTTATAAAAGTGCGTTTGCTAGGGTTTCATAACAGACACCTAAACTTCTATGAAAACCCTAAAGTTTATTTTCTCGCTTAAGTGGGCGTGTGAGGATTCTTCGGGATCTGAACATGGAACCAGAGATTTTGAGACGAAACCATTATATATTAAACCATTACTCTTGTATGAACAATAAATGGAATTTCCATGAAAAATACAATTGCCTGTAATCCAAATTGCAATACATAAATTGAAGCTACCTTGCATGAATGATCTTGACACTGGTTTTCATGTTAGGTTGAGACCAATTGTAAGCAATGGAACCGGCCAACCCGGCTAGCCACAGAGTTCCTGAAAACCTCAAAATAATACATTCATAAATCAATAGGGTACCATTTTTCATATCGCACACACTTTAAAAAAAAAAAACAGGAGTAAGACAAGCAATCAAACTCAATAGATTACAAATACATAAAACAATACCCATGCGAAAAAAGGGTGGTTCAATTACCAACTGTTCTGAGTTTGTGCTCTGAGATCCATGTCTTTACAGAATCAATGGTGTTCTTATTTTGCTCCGCCATTCTGATTTCAAATTATTGCGATCCAATTTTAAGGTAATTTCCGCTGCAATGACAAAATATGTGTTCGATTTTAGAGGTCATAACAATGGAGACCAGGTTTTAGTTATAAAAAGAGGAGAAAAGATATACGGCAAGTGGCAATACCTAAAGAGTTTCAATTACAAGTCTAATTGTTGCCCGACGATATTGACCAGCGGACCAGTGTCGTCCGGCTACACGTGTTTTTTTAAGAATGATTATCAATTGGGAATTTTTCTAAATATTTTATTTTTGCCACCCTTAACACTCGACCAAGTTATCGTTTAAAAGTTAAAAACGTCAATCATACCATTTTAGACACGATTAGCCATGCATTATAGAAATAGAAATAGAAATAGAAACTTTTAGCGTCCACGAGGCTAAAAATAGCCTATGAGACGGTAAAACCACTTTCTTTATAGTTCACCAATTCAGATCTTCTTTTGTTAATCTTGATGATGAAGTCTCCCATTCCAGTTATCCGCTCCTCATCAAACAGGACTGTAATGGCAAAGTCTTGAAATTGATTGCATATCTGGAACGAATGTCATTATAGGCACTGCATTCTGTAATAAAGTGTTTTTCTGATTCCACTGCCCCATCTGAACAAAAGACACAAAGTCTTTCTTCCCATTTTTCTTTAGGCCTTTTCCATCTACTTGTTTCACATCTAAGCCGGTGGGAGTTGGTCCTTAGTTGAGCTATGAGAATCTTAGCTCTCCATGGAATGAGGGCCCCGATGTATGCCTTTTGTTGATGGTCACAAGTGGGATTAAATTCTTCGAGATAGAATCTCTTTTTTCTACCTCTATTGTCCCACAAAGTTTTGCGGACCTTATCAATAACAAATGCGTGTATTTCTTTATTGCCTTGGGGCCATGTATGTCATTCAATATTCCACTTCTTCATCCACTTGATGTTTTGGTTCATCCATGACCTCTTCCTCTTGCCTAGTGGCTCTTTAAAGACAAGTTTGGGCCACCTATTTGTTGTCATATATTCAATTTTGTCGAGGTATCTAAGAAGTCGAATCATAAAGAATGGCTTCAATTGGAATTGCACTTATTTCAGCTAAAAGAATCTCATAAGGGACCGAGACTTTCAACTTAAATTTGGTGGTAATCATATGCTTTTGAATTCTCTCAATTTGCTTCCATTTTGATAATGGTATGTTGTTGGCCCATATTTCACACCCATAAAGAACAACAAGAGTAACTAATATTTCAAAAAGTGTTTGGGTAGTTTTCCAATCCCATAACTCGCTTCTCTGCATTTGTTTTGTAAAGCATAAAGGGCTTTCCACCCTCATGTCGTTCTCTTTTTTCTGCAAGTCTCCCAAGTAAGCTTGTTGTTGAAGTCAATCCCCAAATATTTGTAGTCGGTTACTTCTTCTAGAATACTACCCTCAAAGAAAAATGGTTGTTGATTTCTTTTCCTTCTATTGCTAAAGACCATAATCTTGGTCTTGTTGATATTAACTTGCATACCTACTTTTTGCAAAAGGCTTCAAGAGTGAGCAAATGTTTTTGTAAACCTTGAGCAGACATAGCAATCAATATAAGGTCATCAAGCATATAGAAGAAGCCTTATAACATACTCACCCAACCGAATACCTTCACCACCCTCCATATTTAACAATTCTTCAAGTTGGTCTATATATAAGCCAAAGAGTGTGGGTGATAGAGGACAACCCTACTTAACACCAATGTCGCTCCTAAAGCTCTCTGAAATGCATGTTTTGGTTCTGATTTTAATACGCACCCTTTCATAAAGTCTATGAACCGCTACTCGAAACTGCAATGGTATACCAAGCTCTTGCATTCTGCACCATAACTTATCCCTAGAAATCGTGTCAAAAGCTTTCCTGAAGTCAACAAAACAACATAAATTTTTTGTCTTTTCCTCCCATGCTTTTTCAATGATATGTCTTAGTGTAACACCATGATCTAAGGTGGAGTACTTAGGTCTGAAACCAGCTTGCCCTTTTGCTCTCTTCTCATTGTCTTTTGCCCACTTGTTGATTTTGTGTTCAACCATGCTACCAACTAACTTTGCAAATAAGGGATTGATCATGATGGTCCTGTAATTGGTTGGGTTGTCAACATCTCCGCTCTTAAAAAGAGGTACTACCATACTAGTGGTCCAATCATTTGGGAAACCACATTGAATGATGTTGTTGAATATATTCAAAATGTGAGGAGCAAGAATATTTGATCCCCATTAACAATAAGAAGAGTTTTACTTGGGAAGGTGGAAGGTGGGTGTATCAGAATCTCTGCCCATGGTAAATTGGAGATTACATATAGTTGTTTTACACTTGTTGAGTAAGCTTATATCTATATCAAAGTCTTCCTTTAGCTACAATGGGGATGATTCAGGGGGCATCAATCGCCAAAGTCACCAGTGGAACGATCATGACCCTATCGATCGAAGGGCCCTGGTGTCTTGGTGAGTTGATTGGCTTCTTTGAGTGTGACACGTGTCAATTTTGAAAGCATAACACGCAAATATTATGCGATGATAGGTATCAAGAATGGATACATGAAATTTTGATGAATCTAAAGAAATTGTATTTAAAAAGGATTTTAAGATTTATTAAGTAGTTCCAATAGTTTGTTTTTGATATGTAGTAAGGTATGTATTAGAGGTTATTGAATACAAAAAAATTGGATTATAAAGTTATAGATAGAAAGGTAAGGTTGAGCAAATAAAGATACTCATCTTATAATACTTAATTGGTCAGTAATCCCATTCCCAGATAATCCCTACCGACATAAGGATTGTGTTATATTAGAGTTTATATATTATATTGAGAAAGGACTTGTCATTGTTCATAATGTTATGGAGAGGGATGTGATTTTTTATTTTTAATTGAAAATGTCCCCTTTATTAAAAAAGTTAAGAAGTCAAGTACAAGAGTTATTGAGTTTGGAAATCTCCTTTATAAGAAACAAATCATATAAAACAATTCACTAACAATTATAATTTGATCATTACAATTGTAAATAAGAAGTTATTTTTATTTAATATGGCATAAATTATGTTTAATAATTTATGTATCAATAAATTAGGAAGTAATTAGATACATAATTAATTATCTAATAGGTTGTTCATTATATCGATAAGTGTTCTACAATGGCGGTGGGGTTGAGTGTAATGTAATGAGTTGTTCACTTTCATGTTTGTCTTTAAATTTGACGTCCATATGACCTTCGTATATCAATTTCAAGTTTAAATTTGACATCTATTTGACTATCGCTTAGAAGTTTTTCTTTCTGCTTGGAGAGTTCAACTCGAAAAATTATAATATTTAGGCCATACAATGGAGTTTGGGGTTGTTCCTTTTTCCTAGAATTGTTTTTTTAGCCAACACAAAGGTGTGGCTATATGGATGCCATCTATCACTAGCCATTGGGGAAATCAAAGAAGTTAATGGAATTATTAATGTGATATGTGAAAATTTTAAGAGCAAAACCTTAAGATTAATATCTCTCGTTATGCCTATAGGCATTCTATAATGGCAAGTAGCATGGTGTTTAACATACTTGAGCTTTTCACTTTCATGTATGACTTTAAATTTGACATCCACTTAATTGTCACATGACAATTTCAAGCTTAAATTTCATGTCTATTTGACCATCCTTTAGAAGTTTTTCCCTTTTTCTGAGAAATCAATTCAAAAATCATAATATATGAGCTATATGGTGGAGTTTGGAGCCCTTCTTTTTCCCCTATAAGTTTTTTTTTCAAGCCGACACAAAGGTGTGCCTATATGGATACCATTTGTCACCAGTTATTCAGAAATTTGTAGAAAAGGTAATTTAGCCAACCCGAAAATGAATTTAAGTGTGGGGAAAGGGGTGATTTCATTTATGTAATTCAATTTCATATTATGGTAAAAAACAAGATGTATATTTAGTTTATTAATTAAGCACGTAGGTAGTATATAGATATATACTAATTTGTAAGCTAAATCAACTAGAATATGTGATAAATATAGTAAAACACGAGGGAGTAAGTGCGGTTAGTTGTTTAGATGATATAGAAGTTGATTTGGGTGTGGCAGAATGATGAATAGACTCGAAATGTCTTGCACATGGGCATGTGGATGGAGATGGGGGACTAAAAGTGGCCAGAAATAATTTATTTAGCCATTTTGCACATACACATGAGCGTGTTATGGTTTGATCATGTTATAACATTATTGTCTTTACGACACAAGCACGTTATAACGTGCTCGCGTTATAGCTAGGAATTTCCAAGCTATGTGCTCACATCGATTATAACATGAGTACATTTTTACTATGTAAATTTGAATTTTCTATAAGAAAATAACATGAGCACGTTATAACGCTTTGGTTTGGAAACCACCCACCCTTTTCCTCGAGTATCCAAGCCTAAGGGTCGACTATCTATTTCATTATTCAATCCGATTTTTGCATTAAATATAAAAATCTCAAGTGTACACCTCATTTTCTCTCGTGTTTTAAGACAATATACTAAAAAACACAACTATAACATCAAGCTTTATTGTCGATTCATATTGATGTTCACATGATTGTTTCATTTTCAAGATGTGTCCTCTTTGAAAATTAGTAAAAAATAATACACTCATTGAAAAATTAGGAAAAATAGTGGGACCTAATACATGATCTTAGCTAACTTTCTACCAAAGGGATTTGTAAAATATTTTGAGTAACTTAAAAATAAGGTAGACGCACACGTGACAAAAAGATGTTATATTTTTAATACAAAAATAAGACCACTTTGTGTGCGCACCACATTTCACCCTCTTAATCTCCACCATTTTAAAAAAAAAGTAGTTTAGAAACTAGATTCCAAGCACTACAATTCTTGTTCTTATCAAAATTTTAAATTTTGAGGATATGCATGTTAAATTCCTTGTTAGAGTTCATATTTTTTCGATTTTAGGAAAAGTGGCCATGTTTGACTCTATTTTGTTCCCCCATTTCCATGCACATACCCACATGATTCATTTTTATTTTTGAAAGTGTTGTAGACACAAAATCACATACTTGGGTACATTTATAGGTCCTAATCACATACTACTATTCATATGATTCCTAAGCGAGAAAACTAGTAATTGACATCTATCTTTGGCCTCTTTTATATCTTTCTTGTTTCCTCTTTGGTCCTACACACCCCACACCCACTTGGATATTCATTGCTTTATTTTTATGGACTCGGACACTAGCGCCCAGCCTAAGACACCATCCTTGAAGCCCCGACCTCTTTATATCTTACTCACCTCTTTTGGGCCTCTTTTATCTTTTGGGAAACTTTTTTCTTATGGGTTGGCCTTTTAGTTGTCAATTACGAAATTCAACCAAGGGAATCATATAAATACAAAGTTATACAACCATAATAAAGGACCAAGCTCTAAGCATCTATTATCACCACCTAAGGTTACATCTAAAGGCATTCTAAGAACATCAAGGCATCCATCTAACACTCACTCAAGGGACAAGGGAATGCATTGTTTACATACATGCACAGTAGGGGAAGTTCATTTTTCCATCCACACATCTACTTACATTGATACATCTAGTTATTTCTCGTTATCAAGTGCATCTTGCACAAGAGCTTCCTAGGGAACAATTTCTACACACACGCATAAGAACTACATGGAGTCTGAAATGTAGTGCAATGCTTTGGTCATAAGTTCACTCTGCCAGTTACAATCGGGGTCGGTTTGACTCCCATTTGCATCTTTTTCTTTTTAATATTTGATGGGTTTTGGGGTTTTATTTCTCTTTGTAGGTTACACAGCGAATACAACGATCATCCAACGACATACAGGCAACCAACAACGAAGGTTAGTGACCACCTTGCGAAAAAAGAAAAACACGATTCCAAACTCATGCACAATCCACAAACACCCAACATAGGTCTCCATCACCAGCACCCTTGCCCCGCCTAAGCGCCCTAGTCCAAGCTCATTTGACAATTACAAATTTTTTTAAGTGCGGTTACAACAACATCCTACTCTTGCTCATCAATCTTCCAATGTAACTCTATGGGATCTATTGTGAAATCATCAAAGTCTTTTATCCTCTCTTTTGCACCTAGGATTTCATTTTTATCTAGCTTATTGCTTGCATCAAATCTATTCTTTAGATTTAATTTATTTATCATACGTGACTCTGAAATATCTAGGGTTTTACAAATTTCAATCTTTGTTAAATCAAGTGTAGATTGTACTATCAATCCAGAAGGTATTAGAATTTTGTATCAATATGTGGCCTGCAATTGATTGAGATGTGCCTCATCAGTAAGAAATTAGGTCTTATAAATGTGTGAAACCATGTGAAATCAATTGAAAAGACCCAAAACCCTAACCATGGGTGAAATCCTTGTAACGATGTTAGTTTTTAGGTTGAAATACAATCCACTCACCACCTACATTACTAATACTCCAAAGAGACCTCAAACAACATGTAGTTTTCCACCCAGAGACATAACTATATTGGAAAATTAGGTCACTTGATGATGTTATCAATGACTTGTTTGGTTAGTGCTTGACTTGGCTTTGATGAACTTTAGCTTCAAAATATTGACTCTAGAGCTTGGTTTGGAGTGTTTCAAACTTATGTAGGGATCACTCCTAACACGTTTTGCTACTTTAGGGAGATTTAGGAGACCCGTGAGTGCTTATTGAAACATATTTGTTTAAAGCAAGCTTGAAAGTGCTAGGTGAGTAAATGAGTGTGTTTGAATTGCTTATATAGGGTTATGTAGGTATAATTTTTCATTAAGGATAACCTATAAGGAAATAAACGATCCATCAAGATATAAAATTGATAAAATGACCATTGGAGAGGTTGGGATGAACTAACAGTTTAAGAACAAATCGTTTAGTAGTTTTTTCCATATTTGGTAGTTTGGTAGTTTTTTTCAATATTTATTTAGTTGTGTGGCACATGGGAAGGACATGAGTGTGATTGTTCTCTTTTCTATTGTGTCTTTATTTACAAATTGGTCCTAGATTAATCTACAACGATGTGGTATGTGGGGTTACAAAAGGTATCAAAGAGGATACGTTCATCATAGGTATTCCTTTTCCACTTAGATTCAAAGGGGAAGATATTAGAGTTGTTGAATGAATTTTATACACAACCTTCCTCCTTCATGAGTTACTTTACTATCTCACTCTTTTTATCTCTCTCTCCTCCATTTCCATGTTAGATTACATGCACTTAACACTGGTTTATCCTCATCATAATTGGGGATTGATCACCCTCAATCCTTCAACAAGCTCAATAATTCAAATCTCCAAGTGAAAGAAAAGAATGAGAACTCCCTCCACAAAACAAACATGTATATTCCTTCCACATTTTGCATCTCTTTCACTTTATGCAAATGATAATTTTAAATATTACACTTTACATTTGAGTTAAATTTTAATTAGATTTACTATGGACACTAACTTTGTGTTGTGGGTTTCATCATGGAGCGTGCCAACACTAACACAATGAGACTTTGTAAAACAAACTCCAAGCAAATAAAAAGTGTGTCTACACACTCATGTATCTTTTCCTTTAAGCGTGTAATTTTCATTTCATACTTAAAGGGGGAAATGTAGACACTCAAATTTGGAAATTTACTCTTTGACATTGATGTTTTTGACAATCCACTCTTTATAAGACAAATATACTCTTTCTATCCTTGCTCAAGACACCCCGAGGTTTGTTTTCTAACTTGCTTAGTCATGAACATTGATATATCAATAGTTTTTGAGAATTAAATGCATAAAATACATTGACAAACCCCACTTGATAAGATACAACCTTCATTTTTCATGTTTTTCATCCTTGTGCAAAAATATCTAGTTTCATATACTTGTGCTATTCGATCTTTTATGACTTGTACATTTTCAAACCAACATATCCTCCATCTTTTCTTTAAATTTCACATTCTTCTTTGGATAATTTACTTCATATGGGTTTCTTTGATACTTTACCTTCACAACTCTATATAAGCAAGTTAAACTAACCTCATTTGTTAACATGTAAATCATATGACATTCTCTCTTGTAAAACTCACAAAAGACACCAAAATCTCCTAAATATTGCCAAAGATTGTGAAAATTCATTAAGATAGCAATCACTATAGGTATAAAGTATCATAACAATTCAATGAATCAAAATATCCCATTTGAAAGCACTCAAACATCCGCACTTCAAGTATTAGAAAGAGCTAAACTCAATTCAAGCATTTTAAGGGGTTTACAATTGCCAAATACAATTGCATTCATGTAGATATCTCATATTAGGCAGAGAACAACATGTGGTTTGAGGCCTCTTCAAATTAGTGTTGGCATTAGTGGTACAAGGATTGTACTTCAACCCAACTAATGTTTGTTTTACAGGTCTCCTACCCATGACTATGGTTTGAAACCTCACCCATAATATTAAGAGGGATTCAAAACATGAGTTACAACTAGGGTTTAATAGTGACATATATTTCTAGGTAGGTGATAATATTAAGAAGTTACAGATCCCAATTTGAAGTAGGTCTAAAATCGTATAGTAGATGCAAAATCATATAAATGGTCCTAGAAGTTTTGTACGGTCCTGCACCATGTCATTTTTTAGCTACATTTCTAGTAACAAAGCACTTTCAAGTTTAGATATCCTATTTATAGCACTCTAAACACCCATAAATTTCTAGATTCATATGTAATCAGCTAAGTGCACTCATCCCCTTGTGTTTTCAAGTTCATATCATTAGTTGTAAGAATTGATGTGTTATTATGATATTACATAATTAATGTTGGAAGTTAATTAATCAAAGTAACCTCTTGTATATCCCCTTTATATAATTTTAGTGTATTTAACTCACTCAATCTATTATAATCTAATAAGGGTGTAAAACACAATTCAAGTGTTCTTCTTATAATATGGATTATATTTTCATTGTTGAAATTAGATTTTCCATTCCTTTGTGGATGAGTAATTTGAAGTGTATCTCAAATTAATCTCAAACTAATTACACATTTTCAATAGAGGGGCAACTTTGAAACACATGGAATTATATACTACAATCTTACTTAAAATCTAGTGATTATAGTTTTCTACAAAAAATCCATCACCAATTTGTGAGTTAGATTTTTTTCAGGACAACTTGAACCTACTTTGTAAAATAATTAGTTGCAACCAAAATCCCTTTATGATCACAACTCAATTTTTCACCGATTTATCCAATAAAACCCATTCCCCATTGCTGAAACAAATATTTAATGATTATTGTAATAAGAGCAACCAACTCTTAATCCCAATTTTATTATGAAGGGAAAATATCACAACCCTTCCATGATCAATTTTTTACACTTCCATAAATCAAGTATACCGTCATAAAAATTAAGAAAACACATAAACACATATCACTAAACACATAAATCAGCAAATTACGTGTGGGACACTAAGATATTTCAAAATCATAAAGAAAATTGTAAATAATAAAATAAATAAAGAGCAAATTTTTGAATTTTAGTGCTAAAATTAAAATCCATTTGGATTCTTAGACTTAATATTCGATGTTTAACCACTAATAGTATAAAAATGCTATTTATTATATTAATTTTTTTGATAATAAGAGCTCATTCCATCACGAGTCATGAGCAAATCTGGAAAATGGAGGTATTGTTGTTTTTCAAACATCTTTCACACTAGCCCTTCTTTTGACAATAAAGGTCACTTCAATAACCAAATTTAATTTTGATTTTTTTTTTTACATGTAAATTTTTACAATAGCCTTTTCGACGGGTCGATAATTATGCTCAATTTTAAACCTGCTCTTAATATTCCTACAAAATGCTAATAAGAACTCTTTAATTAATTTTATAAACATCTTTTCATAAAGGTCACACACTAAATTTATGAGGACATCTATGAAACTCTTTAATTTTTATAAATCTTCACTCACACACTAAATAAGGACATCCTTCATATTTCTCAATGCTTGTTGTTGTTATTACATATTTATGAATAGTAATCCGAATATATCTATGCTATATTTGGTCCAAATTGGGAGGACAACTAATTTTTTCTAAAAAGTAAATGATGTCTTTGTACCAATTGGATAAAATACTTCCATCTTGCATATTAACATCAACACCATCAATATTTTACCTTTTTATTAGCATAGACAATCCTTTTCCTTTCACAAACATTAGAATATTCACTTCATTGTCAAATTCCTATAGTTTTTTCACCCATCTACATATTTTTCTAGAAGTTTTTCGGTCAAGTCAATATGTCTTTCACCATTACATGAGACACATAAGCTTGTATCTTTGAGTTGAATATGTGTGATCTAAAATCATTCACCACTTTGATTAAAGCATACATTATGAGAGTGTAAATTAGTTTAGCATGTTGTAATTATTTACTAAAAATAGGGTTTTCATGTCCTTCCACGTTCTTCTACAACAAAACAAAAACTAATGTATGTTGAGAAGAAAAAGAGAAATTGTGAAATTACTTACCATAATAAGGACTAGTTAGCACTAACATGTGTCTAAGAGCTTCCTTTATGTTAGAAAATGGCTTCGCGTTGTTCATGGTCCACTTTATCACTTGATCATTCTTCAACATGCATGTGATTAGGATTTTCGTCTCATAAAAGTCGATACAAAATTTATAAGAAAGTTAATTTTCCCAAAAAATGATTGAATAATGTTTTTGAGCATGAAAGAGGAATGTTTTTAATGACCTTGAATCTCTCCACATCAATCATAACACCTTCCTTTGAAATAATGTGACCAAGAAAATTTCATCTCTCCACCCAAAAATGCATTTCTTGGGTTAATAAAGATCCCATATTCTTTGACTTCTATAAAACTTTTCTCGAAAAGATCCACATGTTCAAATCTATATTTCAAAAATATATTGATGTCATCATAATAGATAACTATGAATTCATTAATTAAACTCACAAAATCATAATCCACGAATCTCTGAAATATGGATCTAATATTAATGATACCACATAACATGCATACATATAAATAAGTGACCCAAGGGATGGTAAATGTTGTTTTAACTCTCTTCAATTATTTGATTAAAACTTGATTATTCTAAGATAAGCCATCTAACATTTACATTAGCTAAGACTTAGTGACCTTATGTAGTAAGTGATCCATGTTGGGAAGTGGATATTTATCTTTTAAAGACATTTTATTAAAATTTTGAATTCCACACACAACTAGATGTGTCCATTCTTCTTTCTTACTAGAACTAAGTTTGCAACCCACGAGGAGAATATTATAGGATGAATCAATCCTCAGTCCTTCAAATTTATTAACTAGCTCTCTATATTTATTTCCAAAGTAGGATTGACATTTTTGTCTCAAAGGTTTTGCATCATGTTGTAAAGAGATAAGATACTAAAATATATCTTCCCTATATGCTTTGAACTCGTCATATAACCGAGAAGATAGTCCTTATACTTTATTAACATATCAATGAGATCTTGCATTTCATTATCTTTCATGTTTTTACTAATAAAAACTAACTTGGGAGGTATAACTAAGACCAAATAAACTTCTTTAGTATCTTGTATTACTATAAAAACTCATTGTTTCACTCTATTAGTAGTGTCAAAATAACGTTTCGAGTGTCACCAATTGCTTAGGAATTTTATTTTTCTTTAATCTAATAACTTACTATCCCATGTTTACTTTTTCCATCATGATTTTCAACAAAAGGCTCCAATGAAATAAGTTGATCTTAAAACTTAGTTGTCTTAATCATAAACGTGATGTAGACACTCAAATTTGGAAATTTACCCTTTTGACTATAATTATTTAAATTATGCTTCTTGGATAAGAAAAACACCCACATCCTATCCCCACCCAAAGTGAATAATTTCATCTATTGCCTAACTTTCTCATTTTTATACACCTATGTGTAGACAAAATCTAAATTATAGTACATGAGACCAATGCTAAAACTCTTCTTTCCAAGATGTAAATTTCAAATTTCACTCACCTCTTCTCTGTCCAAAATCGTAGAGTTTGGTCAAGTTATATAATCTGGTCATGGACGACTTGTATAGTTTCTACACCGACACATTTCCCAACTTTGATTTCAATGCACTATTATTTTTGGATCTTTTATTTTTCTTGGGTTCGCCTTATCATTATAATTTACCTTGAAACCCTATACAAGCAAGTTAACATTACCTCATTTATGAACCTGCCACTTTATTATCACACCCATTTCAAATACATGCAAAAGGAACTCAAGGCTCCCTAAATCCTCCTAAAGTTGATACACATCCACTAGGGAAACCACTACTACAATTCTAAAACACTCAACTAGGTCAAGGAGTCTTGATTCCCTCAAATCCAAGCACACCAAGTTCCCACTTCCAAGTATTACAAGAGCATAATTCTATCAAGCATGATTGAAGAGGTTCAAGTTGCCAACTAGATACATTCATATAGATGTTACATGTTAGGTGGAGAACTATGTGTGGTTTTAGGCTTTTCAGAGTATTGTTGACGTAAGTGGCGCATAAATTGCACTTCAACCCACACACTAACCTTCTTGCAAGGTCTTATAATGATGGTTATTGTTTTGGTGTGATTCAACTGGTTACATATGATATATTGGCTATACGACAACTAGGGATTGGTAGGGAAGTACATTTTTAGACCATCGAAGGACCCAAGAAGTTGCATAACCCCATTATGAAGGTATCCAAGACTATACAAAAGGGGTAGGAACATTTTATACATCCTGACTAGACTATAGGGTCCTACACCTGGGAATTTTTAGGTCACATTTTGAAGTGAAGCTTCTCTAGGTTATTCACTCACTATTGTTTCTTCCAAGATGCATACCCAAATTCCCTATGTGTAGTGTTGTATAGCTAAATTTCTCTTCCATTTGTATATTTGAGCTTTTATGCATTTATTATAAGAACCAATATGTTATTCTAATGTTGTATAATTAATGTTGGAAGTTAATTTATTAGAATAGATCCTAGTTTCCTAACCTTACATTCCTTTTTATTGTTGTGTATTCCATAAAAATATAATTAAACTTAAGGGTGTAAAATTTTTGGTGAACCCGACTTCAGAATTGAATATTTGATGCTCAAACCCTAACTTCCCTAGGGTTCTTTATCGATGCTCATTTTCATTCATTCTTAATGATGTAATTTTCCTTCTATATCATCATGATTAATCCTCAACCCTTATAAAATCTTTGCCTTAAGCCTCGGGGTTCTCAAATTCCACTAAAATGAGATAGTATTCCCTAATGTCAATATACAACATGACACTATGGTCTACCTCCTATTGCCTCTTATTCTATTGTTGGTATATTTGGTAATTCTATTTTGACTATTATCACTAACCATGTTCGAGGTGAAGGGTCTAATGCTAACTATGAAAATTATTAACATGCTCTTCTTGAGGATGAGCCACAATATATGGAAAATTTCTTACAAGATAATCCCACTCATATTGATATCCTTATCTATGCTACCCAAGAATAACTTAAACATACTTCTCAATCTAATCAAGAGACATAATATTCCTCCTTCCACTATCTATGCCTACATATATGGGGCACCAAATACCCCAATGCATGATGTTTCTATGACTATTCATACATTGATGGCTATTCCTCATAACAAACATAGTTCTTCTCACATATATTATTCTAGCATGTAGGCCCTTGAAATCTTAGTTGATACTTCACAATCCCAAATATTATAATTACAACAAGGTACATCCACTACTTCAGACATTATGGATTTTACTCAATTACTTCATAATTCTCTTTCCCTAGAAGTGGCATCTTATCCCTTGCCTCTTGGTTTTTTGACACCAAAGCTACCTATTTATGATGGAAAAGTTATTCCACAGAGCACCTTCGATCATTCCATGTGGCTTGTTTTGACTATGCCTCTCATGACATCTTACTCACCAATATTTTCCTTAGGAGTCTTAAGGACTTTTCCTTGCAATGGTTCTATAATTTACCCAATGAATCTGTGTGGAAAATCCTTTTCTTACACAATTCTCTATCAACATTAGTGACAAAGTTTCATATGCTCAAATTTCTAAAGTCTGCCAAGGGTCTAATGAACACATCAATGATTATGTTTTATGCTATAAGACTATGCTTACTAAAATGAATAATACCTTAGTGATAACAAACTACAAGATATATTTACACACAAATATTGATTACTCCCTTGTAAGAATATATTATATTTGACAAGCTCCCCTCATTTAACCATCCATGCCATACCCTAAAGGAATGCGAGGCCAAATTACTAAACATGAATGAGTGTGAGTATGATGCTAACTCCTCTTCTACTTCTAACGTCAAATTCCCAACCAAATATTCATTCAAAGGCAAGGCTACTCATAATAAGGCTAATAATAGGGACATTATTAATGTCATTTCCTATCCCACTAAGCTACAATTACAAAATGTATGAAGGAAATTCACGTGTTTACTCTATGCTCCCCACATTATTCTAAATCAATTACTTAAGTGCAATCTTATATCTCTCCCTTCACCACTTGAGGTTGATGCAAACAAGCCTCATAGTAATATTTTTTATCCTAATGCTTATTGTGACTATCATAGATGTATTGGTCATCTCACTAATTGATGTATCAAGCTAAAACATGTTATACAAGATCTTATTGATTCCAAATCCATCAAATGGGATGAGCCCACTTGAATCTTCCTACTAAAGTGATAATTTAAAGCTAAAAATATTTAATGTTCTATTTCGTATCCATGACTCTAAAAATCTACTTCTAAAGTGCGTAATACTTTTCACATGGTGACACCTCTACCTTATTATGATCACCCATTGGATGCAATGATTGACATTTTGTCCCTACACCACTTTCTACATTTGTTATTACTTTTGATGATTATGATTTGGATGATACCCATATTTCAAATACTATATACATTCGTTCATATATTAATCAAGTTCATATTTATAGTCTTTTGGTTGATCCACATAATAAGGATATTCTATGCACTTTCAAGCTCCTTCACTCCTTGGTTAGTAAAGGAAGCACATTACATGCAATTATAATTATACAAATCACATTAGTTAGCTCGATTCTTATGCAAGTTCCATTTCTAGTTGCTTCCACTCTTATTTTTGGTGATATGAGGTTAGGTATCCATTGGTTATATACGCTTAGGGTTATCCTATCTATCTACACTAATGTGTTATGTTCATTCACTAACAATTGGACAAAATTTGAGTTGTTATTTTTGAGACCTCTCTTCCCATGTTATCTTGTCATGCTTCTATAGCTCCTCCTTCTAGGTCTCTTGATTGCCTTCTAGCACACACACTATATATAACAACTCTATCTCTCCTAAATATCTTGGTAGGCATTCTAGAACACATATTTTATCTAGTGTCTATATCCCTCCTAAGTCTCCTAACAAGTATTCTCACAAATATGTTACATATGTGGTCATTACCCTCCTAGATTCCTCATAAGTCTTCTAGTGCACATATTATATCTCATATCTCTTACTCTTTAAGTGCTCCTCATAGACCTACCCCATCACATAATGTATCTCATGGATCTAGTCTACCTTGCTCTCATCCTAGGGTTATATGACCCATATTACCACTTCTACACACCACTTGCATATAAGTATTCTTCATTGGCACACTTAAGGCTCGTGCCTCTCATTTCTTGTCTCAACTCCACCTCCTCACGAGGCCCTCATTGGGTAGATCTTGTGATAACCCTATAGTTATGAACAATTATATTTCAATAATACAAAAACATTCATATATTTGAAAAAAATACAAAACCAATACCTATACACATAGATTTCATTGTTCACACTTTATATTACATATGTTTTTCATCATCGTGTTTTGATTGATGGCATATATTATCTACTGTATACACACATAAGTTCACAAGGTATATTTATCTTAATATAGGACACATAGATCATTACACAATGATATGAGATAACTTTGTTCCTTACATTACATCTCTTAAGGGCATCCCCCCACATTGTATAGGTATTATTATTTTATTATAGTTTCTTTCTTCTTACTCATTACGCTTAACTACATATATCATGGATATATGATTTTTTAACTACTAGGACTAAGACATTTTTCTTGTGCATTATTGACATATCTTACTTTATGTACTCTCACTATTTGATGTTACTTTGTACATTACTACATCATATCTGCTAGTTTATTGTGTTACTACTTGTCTACTTCATTGTATGTGGCATGAGTTCCTTTTTGTCTTGTGGTACCATGTGTATCCCATGTTTGTTGTTATATACCTTTCTTGTGTGATAAGGCTTCTATTATGTGTGCCTAAGTGCCTTGATTGTCTTGTGACACCGTGGGTGTCCCATGTTTTTAGCTCTATTCCTAGATGTGACTCTACTTTACATGCTCTTGCATTTGTTTACTATCTTTCTAATTGTTTTATCTCTATTCTAGTTCTATTACATCTACATTGTTACTACTAATGATTTTCTAGTTACTTTCACTATATTTCTCTTGTAGCCATGGTTATTTATCTCTTTACATGCCATGGTTTCCATCGTGTGTAACCCCCTTTTGTAGGTACATGTTCTCTAAGGTGGCCACCTCTTCAACATTCTACATTCTCCTATAAATTCTTAGACATATAGTGCATGGGCACACATCTATTCTTTTGAGTTACATGCTTAAATGGTTTTCAAGACATAAATCAATAGAGGGGCATTTATCGGGGTATATTCTAGACTTATAGGAAAAATCACGAGTTTAGACATAGGTTCACAAGAAAAAGTACTCAAAAACAACTTGAGACATTAAATTTTGGCATAAAACACAAAGTCAAAACCATACATAAGGGTCAAGACCATATGGATAGCCTTGGCCGTACCATTCATTTTTTCCCTGGGAAAAACACCAATTTTCCCTATAATTTCATGTTTTGCATAAGGGATAAAGGTATTTACCACAATCTCAAAATTAGGTGGCACATTTAATATTAGTTTACAAGGGGCATACATATCTCATTCCATCTTCACTTCAAGATACTCAATTTCGATTCTACAAAATCTATATGTTTTGGGGGAATGGTTCTACTTCTCCATTGATATTTCATCATATTACACATGCTTAATCGGTAGTATGACACATGAGAAGAGCATGGGGGAACTCGTTCTTTTGATACCTTTTATCTATATTTTTAGATAATAGACCTAGATCCATATGTAATGGTGTGGTTCATAGGGTTATGGAAAGTATCAAAGTGTCTAAGTTCTTCATAGGTAATATTTCCTCTCTTCATTATTAAAGGGAAAGATATCAGAGTTACTAAAATATTTGATACATGGTCTTCTTCCTTCATGGGTGCATTATTATCTCTCTCATCTTATTTCTCTACCTTCCATTTGGTGTGGGGAATGCATGCACCAAATACTCTAGTTTATCATTACATAAAAATGGGGATTGATCATGATACATAGGAAAATTTCAATGTTAGGTGTTCCATAAATCTCTTGAAAATAGTTTCATATAAAAGTACTCTTCAAGATATTTCTAACACCTTTTAAACTAAGGAAAATGGAGTTCGTATGAGGAAAATAATGTCCATAGAAGTTCAGGGTCACTTGGCAAAAATTGAGCATAAGTTGCACATCACTAATGTGATGATATGAGAATGCACTAGGTGACAGAACGTGGAAGTGATAATTGTCAGAGTTTGTCTAAGGAAAATAATGGGTTTTCACCTTCAATCTTCGACATTCGATGGAGGGGCCCACAACATGTGTTGGCTTGGGGCCCAACAACCGGTGGGGTTCACTTTTTGTATGGAGGAGGACTTTACCATCATTCTTCACTATGCAAATCATGTGCATTTTCTTATGAAACACATTGAGCTCCAATTCTTGGTGTATGTGGGATGATTCCCATTTGTACACATCCTAACCAACTCAATAAGTTGGGACCGAGCCGTATAGTCACCAATACACAACTCAATGGGCTAGAGACTAGAATGAGCTATAGGACGATCCATGAGGGCTTCTTGGATAATGATGACAACTTATTTAGTCCTTAGCATGGTTGAGTTACATGCAAGGAACTCACCAAGGGTATTATCAAGTGTTTGGGTTAAACGATGAGCAGGCTGAGCCAAGTGGGCTCACAACAAATTAAAGGATCAATGCTTTGACCAAGCCATGGCCAAATCCCTACAAAAAGGATATTTAAATCTTGTATTATCCTCTCACCCCACAAATGTGGGATTTTTATTGGCAATGCGTTGAAACAAAACGCTAAGGTATATCAAATCATTTTTAAAATATTGTGTGAGAGTGGGGATTTGAACTCCTCACCCCACATGACCTATTCATAGGTCATAACCAATTTGTCATGCCTTCATTTCAAGGGCCTTGAGATAAGATAATGATGTCATCTTTTAAATTTTAGGATTTAAACCCAAAAACTAAGGCAACGGAGGGGGTTTGAACCCCTAATGTGGCGTTCACTAAAATAATGGTTTGCCAATATTCCACAAGGATTGAAATCTCTCTCTCACACACACATATAGGCACCAATTTTTATTTGAAGGGGTATTATAAGAAGACTATGTATAGTCCTAAGCCTTTTGGAGAGTCTTTAGCCCAAATCCATGGAGAAGAGACTTGTTTTTCTAATTTATTTTACAGGAATGATGTAAAAGGATATAAAAGAGATATTACTATCCATGTTGGACATAATTTATTCCTTTGGAGAGATGTTTATGCCTTTATGGAGAGAGAAATTATAGGTGAAGTAGACCGTTTGGTGCGAGAAGACAACATAGTCACGCCGAGAGATGAGAGATGGTTGTGTTAACTTCCTACAACTAGTTTTAGGTCCTTACATATCCTATTTACTCTATTGTGGAGAATTTGATGTAAAAATGTGTTTCTTTTTGCATCATAAATAGGATTCGTTTGTCATTTTGTAAACTCGAAGACGTAGCCTTTTGAGGTGACCTCCGTTATCAATTTGTGGAGTTATGAGTCTCTATTTTCCCTTCATTTGCTACTATTTATTTTATTTCTTACTTGATTTTTAAACATATAAATGATTTCACGTCATTTGCATATATTACAAGAAAATGCAAAATGAAGGATATGAATGCAAAATTGGGGGTACTGTTAAAAATTGTTGATTACACTTCAATTTCAAAAAAATTAAGTGCCACATTTAACATAGTACGTTAATTTGAGAGAATTTTATTAAGTATTCATAATAACAGGAAAAACTTAGTAAGTAAAATTCTCCATTTTTGGATCAGATCAACCTCAATCCTTTAGCGAAGTTTAGCAATAAAAATACAAATATTGAGCTACAAACAAGGAATGGGAAGCTTTTCCCTTTTAAAAAACATGTGTACTTTTTCCATGTTTTGCATATATTCATTTCAATTTATGTAAATTCAAATTTTATAGAATTACTTATTGAGTTACAATTAAATTTCTACTATTAACATTAACTACACTTTGTGTTGTAATTTTCATAATGGAACATCGACACCAACACATATGGACAACACAAACTCCAAGTGAAGAAAAAAGTGTGTCTACACACTCTAATATTTTCATTTCATACTTGACGAGGGAAATTTAGATGCCCAAATTTGGAAATTTACCTTTTCAATACTACTTATTGCAATTATGCTTATTCACTAAGACAAGCACCCCATCCTATCCCAACTTAGTGCATGTCTCCATATCTTTCCTAAATTTCTCATTTTCATACACATATGTGTTGACAAAAACTGAATATTAATATATAAGACAAGTAGTAAAACTCTTCTTTCCAAATTGTAAATTTTTAGATTTCACTCACCTCTTCTTTTCCAAAACCATACCATTCGGATTAGGTTGCGAGAATCGGTCCTAGTCAACCTAAACAGTCTTACACCAACATATTTTCTAACTCTAATTTTGATACACTATTATTTGTTGGGTCTTTTCATCTTCTTGGGTCAACCTTATCATGATAGTCTACCTTTAGAAATCTTATATAAGTAATTTAACATTACCTCATTTATAGACTTGGAAATTCATTGGCATGCCCATTTAAAATGTGTGCAAAAGGTGCTCGAGGATCCATAAATCCTCCTAACATTGATGCATATCCACTAGGTATCCATTACTACAGTTCCAAAGTACTCAAATAGGTCAAGGATTCTTTCTTCCCTCAAATCCAAGAACACCAAGTTCCCACTTCCAATTCTTAACAAGAACACAATTATATCAAGCATGATTGAAGAGGTTCAATTTTCCAACTAGTTGCATTCATATAGATTTTTACATGCTACGTGGAGAACTATCTCTGGTTTGATGCCTCTTTAGAGTAGTGTTGATGTAGGTGGCAAATGGATTACGCTTCAAACCAAACATTAATCTTCTTGTAGGGTATTCTACCCATGTTTAGGTTTTTGCAATGATTTATTTGATTACAAATGATATTAAGAATGTATGATAACTAGGATTTGACATCAAAATACACTTTTTAGACAGTCAAAGGACCCAAAAAGTTACATAACCCCATTCTAAAGGCATCTAATGAAGGTGAAACAAAAGATTTTTAGAGCAATAATAAGTTCTTTTCTCCGATTTAATTCATAGGGTCCACATAATACACAAATATATAGCTTAGGACATCTTTAATAATAGGAGTCAAGCCAAACAAACCTCCCACAAATATCTCTCAACATATATTACTTACTTGATAATATACGCGAGTTGTTTTAACAAATCAACAACTCACATTATGTATGGACTAATTAAATATGAATTCATAACATTCCCCCTTAGTGCGAACATGGGAAGAAAACACATCTAAAAAAACTAGAAACAAAATCATATGCCTCTGCATACTTTTAGGTTTCATGCATCACGTGGCTTAGATCTTGCTTGTCTGGATCTTCTTTGCATATGACCAATCCGCTTCACCACAATGAATCCCATACTAGATGATCACACTTCCACCGATTCACCTACATACATGAACTCAACAGTTCCGTTTTCACCGGGTGATTGATGTTAGATTTATGACGATCGAAGTCTCTTAGAAGTCGAGGATCACTCCAGTTCAGTTTCCCTCCTATACAACTGTTCTCAGATTCCAAGATGCACATTCTCTTTGTTTCAGTCATAATAAGGGAATGAAACCACACACCATTTTATTATGTACACACAACACAATTGAAATAATACAAAAATGTGCCACCAGTGTTGTATGCGACCCCATCGTTGGTGACTCGACGAGAGGCACTGATTAACCTCCATCCTCCGTTACCTCTCGACCTCCGGTTTCATGTTGCTAGTTCAACTAGATGTGATGATAGAACTCAATTACAACTCGGACGTCGAATTCCACCGATAGTGCGTTCGTAAGGCAATTTTTTTCAAACTTTTGATAGCACCATATGACCATTACAAGACAATAAAAATACCTAATATCACCTATTTGACTTTTATGACACTTAACTTCGACAATGATAATAAATGAATCTTGATGCTACATTTTAATGATTGACAATTTAATAGACCCACTTCTATAATGATGATTTTTACTCTTTGACCAAGAGGATAACTACTTGACATAAAATTACATTGACAACTAATACTTAGTATGGATTTATAAAAGAATAACAACTTATAACTCAAGACATTTAAAGAAAAATAAGACTTAGAGAATTCACAATGGAAATGACTATACCAAAACTACTTAAATATGACACACAATTTTTTTGGAACTTGACTAAAATCGTTATACAAAACACGATATTTAAAAAGTAATAATATTTGATTACTCTTTAAAAAAGAATATTAAATTGATGATCAAACTAAAAGACAAAACTATCAAAGCCTAAAAAAGGAATTGACTTATCAAACACTTTTGATAAAAATATAAAGACTCACGAATGCATGCAATGTTGCATGTACAACTCAGGAATATGTGGCGTCAGATGAGGACATGAGATTGGTACTGATAGAGCCAAATAAACACAGTCATCATGGACATCTATTCCGCACAATGCATTGATCAATTTTTTCAATGCAAAGCAATTTCCATGTAGATACGACAGATTGAACATCAAAGTCTTCACCCATTCTGGAGGTACATGATTTGATGCAGAATTATTTGTTCTCAGACTATAAAAATGACATCAAAAGATACATGCAAATATTTTGTTGGAGGCATTCACTTTGAAGAGAGGTCTGTCTGGAAAACATCAAAATCCGGCAAGGCTCTTTCTCAGCAACGAAATTCCCGCAATAGTAAATGCTTTTTGGTGAACAATGGTTTTAGTGCGTAATTGATTTTGGTGCACAGTGGTAATGGTGAAACAATGCTTCAGAGTTAATTGCCTGTGTATTTGTTTATTGTGTTTGGTGAAACAATAACTTCACTTATGAATTATTACGTCAGGCGGTATGAAGCTTGGTGACATCTTCTTGTTCGCAACACTCGCACCGAAACCATCCATGAAAGGCTGGCCATGGTAGGATTTGTGTCTGCAATTGGGGGGAAATTTGGAGTGGAAGAGACATGTTTTCACAACTCAGTAGTGAAGGGTGTGACGACACACAACAAATCGCAGGAAATCATGTCATCCTTGGTAGAAATTTGGAACGGCTGTTTTTTTATGCTCGGTCTGGCACTCGCCTTCACTGAATATGTTAAAGGAGGACCTCTTGTATAATAATAACCTACATAATTTTATAGTAGGATTACTAATGTTTAAAAAGTTACAATGTTTGGCTTCATTGTTGGTCCCATGTTATCCCTTCCATTCTGCAAAGTTAAAAATGTAACTCTCTACACACTTCATTTACATATATAATACAAAATATTGCCTTCTAATCTATACACACTTCGGTTTTTACTCCAAAGTTAACCCACTTGAACGGATTTAGAAATAATATATGTTTTGCAAAAAGGATGTTTTTCAAAGTGGATTTATGTCTTTTACCCAAAAGAAACACAAGGAAGAGGCGTCATTTGTAATGGCATTTGGATAAAATTCGATAAACTGCAGAGAAGGAATTAGAGCTTTTGTTAGAGAAATATCCAATTAGTTCACCTTGGAGCATGCTAATATGTTTTTACATGACTCTATGAATTGTTTGACAAAATTCCTGAAAGATAAGTGGTATCGTGGACTACAATGATTGCACTATATGAAAAAAATGAGTTTGTTGAAAAGACCTTCGAAAATTTCAGCCAAATGTAGTTTGCAGGTGTAAAACCAGAGTGCACAACCTTTGCCAGCATTCCTCTGGCCTCTATCAGAATGGGAGATTTAAAACTTGGCATTTTCCAACATCAAATTATAGATGAAGAATGAGTAAGAGGGGATTGGGGAGGGAGCAGCTAACAGAGGACATGGGAATCCTCACACAACATTGATGTCGTTTCACCAAATGTAACCAAAAGGTGTCCAATCCAATCAGATAACCTTTGCTAGCATGCTACCAGACTATGTAAAAAGAGGAGTTTTGAAACAGGGCGGGACAACCTCCAAAGCATTATGGAGAAGGGACTTCCAATAGATGTTGTAGTTGCAGGTGCCTTGGGAGATGTCTGCAAAATGTGGATGCATGCATAGGGCATGAGAACTGTTCAACTAGATACCTAGAAGAAATGTGATCTCATCCAACTTGCTTGCCACAGGGTAATTCTACCAAAGGAAAAACCTTTGCAAATTCCAAAACTTCCCAAGCTTGTGAGGTATCATTCCCGAAATACTTTTACGGCATAGGTAGAGATTTAGAACATGGAATTTTCCCGCATCAAACTATAGACAAAAATGAATAAGAGGGGACTGGGGAAGGAGCAGGGACATGGGCATCCTCACACAACATTGTGTCTATTTCACAAAATGCAACCTATTGGTGACCAATCCAAACAGTTCACCTTTGCTAGCATACTACCATAGTTATCATTATAACAAGGTAAAGGATCTCATGTTAACAAACATTTCCAAAACAATTTTACATTTATATCCCTTCTGGCGTAACTTGCAACTCATGTGCAATTGCTAATTACACTAATTTTCAAGAGTACTACAATATGTTGGAAATCACGAGTACCTAGATATTTGATTCACGAAAGAAAGAAATGACTGCGCCTCTCTTAACTTTCCTTGGCACAATGTTTTGGTCAAAGTTCATGAATGAATGCTTGAAGGAGACTTCATAGAGATGGAGCCATCTCATAATTATGCAAATATCTAGTATTGACCAAACACAAGCGGTTTAGAAATAAAAGGAGGTTGGATGAAGTGATGCAAATATTCTTAGACTTGAGCCTCTCGTGGATCCATCTCAGTTGCATTTACATAGATCTAAAAAGACTCTCATTTTGAGATTTCGATTTGATAAGAAAATCTAGCTCATTTAATAGGTTAAACAGATTGTCTCGCTCGATGCCAAATGAAGGCAACATGATGATTTGAAGAGCAATAATCAATTCTTCTGTCTAATTTAATTCATTTGGTCCACATAATACAAAAATATATAACTTAGGACATCCTTAATAATAGGATTCAAGCCAAACAAACCTCCCATGAATATCTCTCAACATATATTACTTACTTGCTAATATACGTGAGTTGTTTTAACAACTCAACAACTCACATTATATACGCACTAATTAAATATGAATTCCTAACATCCAAGACCATAAAAAGGGGAAGGAGTGGATTATACATCATGACTAAACTATAAGGTCCTTCAAGAAGGCATTTTAGGTCAAAGTTTCAAAAGTGAATCTTCAATAGGTTCTATACTCGTAGATTTTCTAGTTTGTGTACCCAAATTCCCTCTATGTACTTTTATACAACTAAGTTTAACTTCCTTTTTTATATTTGAACTTGTATGGATTCATTGTAAGCCTAAATACATTATTTTGATGTTGTATAATTCTTGTTGAAAGTTAATTTATTAGAATAGCTCCTCGTTTCCTAACCTTATATTCCTTTTTAATTGTTGTGTATTTAATAACAAATATAATTAAACTTAAAAAGGGTGTAAACACTTGAATCTAATTCTCATCTTCAAATACTTTCCAAAGATTAACATTGTATGACACTAATGGCCTTATCAATGCTTCCACATCATACATACAAAATGGGGCAACCTTTTCATTCTAATAAAGAGAAGCATGACCAAAAACTAATCTACAACAATATTGAGTGACCGTTCCATATGCATTGTATTAAATCAATTGAAAAACTTAATTTTATCCCAAACTACATTTTTATATTGTTTAATCCATTCTTATTTATTATATATTGAAAAATTAATTTAGACTTGAGCCTCTCGTGGATCCATCTCAGTTGCATTTACATAGATCCAAAAAGACTCTCATTTTGAGATTTCGATTTGATAAGAAAATCTAGCTCATTTCATAGGTTACACAAATTGTCTCGCTCCGATGCCAAATGAAGGCAACACGGCTGATTTGCAGAGCAATAATCAATTCTTATGTCTCGATTTAATTCATCCGGTCCACATAATACAAAAATATAACTTAGGACATTCTTAATAATAGGATTCAAGCCAAACAAACCTCCCACGAATATCTCTCAACATATATTACTTACTTGCTAATATACATGAGTTTTTTTAACAACTCACATTATGTACACACTAATTAAATATGAATTCCTAACATCCAAGACCATAAAAAGGGGAAGGAGTGGATTATACATCATGACTAAACTATAAGGTCCTTCAAGAAGGCATTTTAGGTCAAAGTTTCAAAAGTGAATCTTCAATAGGTTCTCGTACTCATAGATTTTCTAGATTGTGTACCCAAATTCCCTCTATGTACTTTTATACAACTAAGTTTAACTTCCTTTTTTATATTTGAACTTGTATGCATTCATTATAAGCCTAAATACATTATTTTGATGTTGTATAATTCTTTTTGTTGAAAGTAGAATAGCTCCTCGTTTCCTAACCTTATATTCCTTTTTTATTGTTGTGTATTTAATAACAAATATAATTAAACTTAAAAAGGGTGTAAACACTTGAATCTAATTCTCATCTTCAAATACTTTCCAAAGATTAACATTGTATGACACTAATGGCCTCATCAACATTTCCACATCATACATACAAAATGGGGCAACCTTTTCATTCTAATAAAGAGAAGCATGACCAAAAACTAATCTACAACAATATTGAGTGACCGTTCCATATGCATTGTATTATTTATCAATTGAAAAACTTAATTTTTCCCAAACTACATTTCTATATTGTTTAATCCATTCTTATTTATTATATATAATTTTATTATATATTGAAAAATTAATTTAGAATCTCTATTGGAATCTAGTGTCCTTCCACCCTATATGCGTATCATTACTAGGTTTTGTTGTGCACAAGTTCTTCCTATCATCACGTTGGCATATCCCGCTCAGGCAGATTAGGGGAATGCTCACCCAAAGTGCGCATGTTTTTGGGTCCCATCATAGTTAGTAAGAGTGAAGTAAATGAAGTAAGATATTTAGTTAACAATTAACAATATAATAAGATTGTGCATACACCAACCATAATGCTCATATATTAATCATTCACGCAATACAAGTTCTAGATATCTAGCAGCCCCAAAATACAAGTATAAATCCTTTCGCACCTTAGTCTACCGGCTCTCTCTCTCTCTCTCTCTCTCTCTGTCTCAATAGTAAATTTCTCTATATATCCTTTTAAACTAGACCTCTTCATGGGTATTTATACTATTGGGAGCTTGTCCTTCACTAGTCTTACTAGGGCTAGCAAAAACCTTCGAGTTTACAACTTTAGTTAACTATTACATCTAGTTGGTTGGCCAAAATTAGCCTTTCGCCGCCTCCAACTTGTGTTGCATGTTTCTCCTCCTGCATAAGACACTATTTAGCTTTATCTGTTGCCTTCTATCAACTTCATGTAGAAAACACGAAATGAAGTTAAGTCCACTTTCAGACTTCATGTTTTATCCTTATTCATTTTCTTTTATGTATGTCCTCTCTTTTGATCTTATCCTTTCATGTGCAATCCTTCTCATGGTTTCTTTTGTGCACCTTCACTATTTTTCGTGAGCGCATGTTTTCCTTGTTTGTTCCTTGCACGACCACTTCTTACATGCTTCTCTACTTACATCTGTGCATGTCTTTAAACAATTATTGCATGCCTCCAAAAAAAACCATATATAAAGAACACTAAGTCCTCGGGACTTTAAAGAATAAATAATAAGATAAACATGGGCCCAACATCACCCCACACTAAATTAGTTGTCTATCCTTGGATAATGCTTTATGAATCTTGTCAAATAATTTAGGGACTTCTTTTTACAAAAGTAGGTCTTCATGAGCTTGCCACTTATTTAGTATAACTTCTATCTGTTTGGCTAAGTATTCCAATTGTGTAATGAGTTGATTGAACACTAAAGCACCTTTGTCCCCTTGTGGTTACCGTTACCCGTAAGTGATTGACCTATTATTTTAAATCTTGCCACATGGCTCTAAGCTATGTTTCCTCCATATCAGTGAGCCTCCTCAACTCTATCAATTATTGTTTTATTTGTTCTTTCCTTTTCATGATCTCTTTGCTAACCACTTTAGTTTATGCCATTATTGAATAATGGTTTACACGGTATAATGAGTCATCATCTATTTGTGCTTTAAGTTCCGCTAGTTTATTCAGTTAGATCTTTTATGTGTGCATTGATTATTAAAGGTTTCTTATACACGCCCTTCAACAATTTATCAATGTTGTATGCTTTCACATCCAATTTTCTAGCACTTTTTTCACTTTCCGCGAGCTTCTTATCGCAGAAACTACTCGTATATTTTCACCGTCACTTCCTTTTCATTTTTCTCTTTCCCCTCCTTCCCCACTTTTTGAATATGATATTTACTAGATGTTCAAGCTCGTATATTAGTTTGTCATACATGAGTGAATTTTCTTTTAAAATCTTTGACTCATTGTGCGTCATCTCTCATTGAGAGTTTAAACTCTTGATTATATGCAAAATTATTTCTCCACATGAGGCCTTTGTTTTAATGTTGAGCTTCACGCAACTAAAGTTTTGTTTCTTTGAGATCTTCCTCAAATGTTCTTGCCTTTGGTCTATAGACTCTTTCCTCATTGTTGTTTCGTAAGTTTTTTGTTATACTAATTCCCAACAATTTTAAAAAAATTCTTCCCCAGTTTGGGTCTCGGACATATTATATGTTATGACAAGAATTGGATCTTCATCCTCAAATGAGAACGTATGAATGTTGTTGCTTGACAATTCAACGAGTGGTTCTTCATGCATGCATCCAGGAAATTAAAAATCCTTTTTGGAGTGCCTTGTTAAAATTTTCTTGATATTGTTCCATTGAAACAATTCATAATCATTTTTCCCATGTTGGTATTTTATGTGCATGGATTTCTTTCAAGATCGGGGTATATTTGTATTTCTTATTCCTCCTCCTGAGCTTGGTTCCATCTCTAGTATTAGATTTTTGTCCCTATTTTGATGGGTTCACTATTTCCTAACTTATGTTATACGACCCCTTATATATTTATGACCCTCTCTAGCGCTTGCAATTTTCTTAGTCTCTTTTGGATTATCTTCAATTTCAACCACCTTCAAGGGTGACTTGAGTGCATATATTCCTTGTCAACCAAAAGTAAAGTATTGCATATGCTCATCTGGCCTTCCCTAGTGCTTTCCTAGATGGGATATTGTTGGCTAGGGAACTCAATAACGACATCCTCTTGGCATGGATATCTATATAGGATATGTGCTTTTTATTCGTTTTGGACTCTATGGTTCATTTCTACTGTTTTATTTTTGGCCCATGGATTAGATTGAGTATTATCCTCTTTGTAGGTTGTTATGAAATCACACACATCCTAATTTTCTCTACTTATATGTGTGCTACACATTTCATTCATTCTCGCACTCCTCGTCTTTCCCATTTATGCATTACAATTTCTCATCGGGATCCTCATCTAGTTATGTCTTATGTGTTAGCCCTTTTCTTAGGTCGCGGATAAAAGAAGAGTTTTTATGCCTCATTCTTCACCACGATGGTTTCCCATTTGGTGAGGTAACAAATGCTTGTAACTTGAGATTCCTCATGTGCATATTGGTTGCTTATACATTGTGTATAATGCATGGATGTCCTCATCTACCTTATGCACATATAAACTGCTTCTTCTTTACCCTCTTGATTCATTTAACAAATTGGAGGAAGTAATCCACCATGAAGGCATAGGGTAATTTGTCCCATGGTGTCCAAGTCTCATCATCGTCTTAATCCTTTCCAATGAGTAGTTCATAATGACATTAAATTCTACTTATCTAGCCAATTCCTTTGGTAACTGGCGTGATATTCTCTAGTATTGTTTAAAAACATTGTGCAAGTTTTTTAATTAGTTTGTAAACCTTGCCTTATAGGAATTATTAAGAGTTGGGGGTACCATGAAGGATCTATACATGACTGCTGAAGATGGATTTACTAATGGATATATGTCCATATTGGTTCTCCATCCCCCTTTGGTATGCCAAGTTCTTTGAAAACTATCAACAATAAAATTACACCCCAACAAAATCTAACCCCTTTGGTGTCTTGGACCATGTTGGCGTCTACTACAATGTTTTGCATGACAAATTGGGAGTAGTTTAAGATTGTCCCATGCACTACCTTATGCACAATGCTTATGAACCTTTTATTGATATTTATCCATCACCCACCCCTTACAAATTTGGCAGTAAGAAGACTTGTAATGACTCTCATTCTAAGTTCCTTGAATTCATCAATGGACATGAATTTTCCTCCTTAATTATATTTAAGGAGATCTCCAATGTTGTCCACGGAGGCATCATCCTCCAAATCTTATGCTAGATCCTCTCCTTCATTGTTGAGTCTAGTTACTTTATGGATAAGATGACATGACAATTTCATGTGCACTCCGACAAAATAGAAGTACCCTTCCCTGACACATGAAATAAGGTAATGATATTGCTCTAATGGTTTGTTGAAATATGCCAATTCAAGAAGTTAGACATCCCATGTTTTTCTCTTATGTCTTCCGCACACTATTATCATAAGTATCATTTCCCCCGACTATATTTTAATCCTACTGGGGCACACCATTTATTTCTTTATGGTTCCATTAAGCCCAGTGCGTAAGATGATTGCATTCTGATATTCTTGGTAGAAGTGACTTGATTGACCTAATATCTATTCTCTCTACATCATGTGGGTATTGAATTTCAATATTAATAGATAAAGCACTTGAGCTTTGGTCCTTCTTGGACTTATTTCCGTGGTCATGGTGATTTTGTCCTTTTGTGGCATGGAATTGCATGCACCTACCTCTAAAGGTGTCTAATTTATTAGAGTAACTACTTTGGTATCCTTATATTTTGTGACTACCATGCCTCTAATCGCTTAAGGATTCAACCTTACATACTCATCAAACCCGTGAGCCTTTTATTTTTCCCTTCTTCTCGCACCCTTTACCTTCCTATTTATTTTATTCTCTTGTCGTCTCTGAAACCACTCTGGTTCACCCGGGGCGGTTAATTACCCCAAAGTTTTTTGTCTTCTCAAGGATTAACGAACCCCATGTTAATGGCGGTCGAGACTAGTTTGATCTCTTACACACTAATATGTTTCTCGCTTCTCTCCGTTATACAATCAAAGATTGATGTGGTGTTAATGGTGGTGATTTTTCTTAACAAGATCGGGCATTGAATCATCTCTCTACAACTCGATTTTGTTAATTTTCACTAGAGCTCTTGTTTTTCACTGTAAGGTAAACAAAATGATTTACCCCTTCTTATTTATAACCTTGTTAGAAGAAATAAATGCTTGTTCCATTTATCATTCACATGTATGAGCTATTAATTTCCCATAACTACCATTAATTCTCGGTTAACATTCATTGTCTTTTGATCCATTTTTCCCACTTTTAACAAGTTAATTGTTTAAGTGTGCGTTATGGGCTTCTTCCTTATAACTTTTCTCCATTGCACCCTTAGCCACGTTTAATGAGCTTATTTCTTAGGCCACATCTCCTTGTTTATTTCCTATGTGCATTTCCTCCATAGCTCTATTTTAAGAAAACATTCTCTTGAAAGATTCCTTATTTCCCCATTGCCACACTTTATCCCTGTTTTAACTTCCTTTATTACATTTCCCCTTTCTTATGTGCATTTTATATTTTCTTTTATCATGCCCCCTTTTTTTCCGCATAACATTCCTTCACCATTATCTTCCACAAAATACTTCTCCTAGTGTAAAGTGTTGTGCATTCCTCTATGTGCAAGATTGAGTTTTTAAGCATATTTTACAAGGTTAGGAAAACAACAAATTACATAATAGTCCAACACTTATTATAAGGCATAAAGAAACCTAACCTAAGAAAGGGAATAACAACTAATCTAATGGCATACGCCTTATTCAATACATTCTAAGATGGCTAAAAATATGTCTTCAATCTACTCCATCAAATATTCTGGAAGTAGTTTGCCACTAAGACCCATCAAACTTGCATGCCCCCTTGTCGGCAATATAACAACTATTTCATATGGCCCTAGCTAATGAGTCTTGAGTTTTCGGGATGTCGCACAAATTTAGAATCATATAGTAAAACCTTAGCACCTTTTGTAAGAGTCTTTTGTTTGAGGTTATCATCATACCATGCCTTATAATGCATTTTCTCAATGTTTTGGGACCATCTTGCTTGTATTCTTATTTCATCAAGCTTTAACAAGCTTGTTAACCTTTCTGAATTGAGTCTTTATCACCCAAATTTACAATGCATGTAACTCTCAATGATGGTTCTAAAAATTGATTGGTAGCACAACTTACTTTCCATACACAAGTTAAAAGGGCATCACTTTATTCAAGCACTTGTATGTAGTTTGATATGCCCAAAGTATTGTCGATACTTTGTCATCCCAATCCTTCCTTCTAATGACACACATTTTTATCAATGTATGGCCTAATATCTTGTTGAATTATTCTACTATACCATTGTCGTGTGGGTGATATGAGGTTTTTTTATGATGTACACCCATAAATTCTTGTAACAAGATATGAATTGTGTCATTCAAGAAATGTGTTCCCCTATCACTAGTTATGCTCAAGAGGTAACCAAATCTGCTTATAATGTTCTCCCACAGAAATCTTGTCATTATTGTATATGTACAATATTTTATTGGCATGGCCTCTACCCATTGTGTAAGATAATCAATGAATGTGATAATATAGTGTGTGTCTCATTCTTTCGCATGACAAGATTGATGGGTCTGAAAAAATGAATAACCCATTTTTCAAATGGCTCCTGGGTGGTTATCGGGATTAAAGGCATATTGTCATGTTTTCCTAGCTCGTCATTTCCTTGGCACTAGTTGCAAGATTTAACATATTATTTAACATATTTAAAAAAACTCTTCTACTAGAGCCCCACATTAAGGATATTTCAAGCGGTAACATCACTTATATATTTTCCTCATGCAACCCCTTCATGCGCTTCACCTAGAATATTTTTCATTCATGTTGTAGAAAACATCATCATAGAATCTCGTCGCTCCCCATTTTATTGAGTTGATTGACAATTAGCTAGTATGACACTACTTTAACAACTAATTTCTTGCATTGATTAACTTTATAATTTTTAAGCGTCATTCCAGTTTGTGGGAAGTAATTAGAGCACGTCCTTGATTTCTCCAAATTCACTCTGCATACCAAGTAATGCTAAACACCAAGTAATCGAGCATCTTGCATACCATCTTCTATGGATTGTGTTGTTTCACCAATATCAATTCGTGATAAATGATATGGTTTGGCATTCTGTTTTCTTAGCTTGACCATCACCGAGAACTAAAATTCCTGGTATAATATTATCCACCTGCATATTCTCCCATACAACACTACTTTGTTGACCAAATGTTTAAGTTCCATATGATCGGTAAAAACAAAAATGGTGTTGTCAAAAGGTAATGTTGGAAGTTTTGAAGCCCATGACCATAGATAGTCCTTCACACTCTGTGCTAGTATAATTCCTATCTGTGTGCATTAATTTTTGACTTGTAAAGTAGATTGAATGATCGAGAGTTCCTTCCCTTGGTTGTGTGAGTATTTCTCCGACGAAAATTCCCAAGGCATCTATGTCCACATGGAAAGATGTATTCCAATATGGGAATTGAAAAATAGGCGCTTGGGTTAACTTCTCTTTGAGTTGTTCAAAGAAATGTTACTAGTTGGAACCCAACTTAAATTATTCTATCTTGTGTGTCAACCTCTCCAATGGCGTTTGCAATGTGTGCAAAATACTTTATGAATTTATGATAATATCCATAATGTCCTAAAAAGGCACGGACCTCTTTTTACTTTCATGGTTGTGTGAGATTGATTATTATTAAAATTTTCTTGGGGTCTACCAAGAGTCCATATTTATTGACAATTTACCTAATAAGGAACCAAATGGAGCAAGGAACACACATTTCTTCAAGTTTAAGGAAATTTATAACTATCGGCAGTGCTTTCAAACATCAAGTGCAAATTATTAGAGTGGTCTTTTACTAAACCATAGGTTGTTCGGTTGTCTAGATATACTTGAAGAAACTTAATTATAAAATCTTCAAAGCCGGTGACAACAATACATGAGAAAATTGATAGTGCATTCTTCAATCCAAATGACATGACCATGTAAGCATATGATCCCCATTCGGTCACAATAAGGGTCTTTTGTATATCTTCCTCTACAATTATGACTTGGTGGTAGCTAAAGAATCCATCCATAAAAGTATATATTTTCCTATCGTCCTCAACTTCTAGAATTTATTCGTGAAGGGATTGGGGAAGGGATCGATTATGAAAACAAAGTTCAAGGCATAGTAATCCATGCAAATTATAATGCTCCCATATTTATTGATGTTGATCACCATTGGGATTACCCATTCATATTATTCTATTGGGATGATTACTCATGCAACCAACATGTTGTCAAATTCTTGTTTTACCTTCATTCATAGGTTGGGGTTCATCCTATACGGCGCTTCCACGATTGGCTTATCCCCTCTATTAATTTGATCTACATCTTCCCCAAGGGTAAGTGTAGTCCCTTCATTTTTGGTGGCCTTGGGGAAAGATGTCTTCATATTCACGTAACAACTCAATAATTTTGGTGATCTTTGGTTCACTCCAATAATTACCTATGGTTGTCATCTTTGGCTCCATCTCGCTACCAATGTTAATTTGTATGGAATTGAAAGGTTCATCTTGTGGTTGAATCCCTTGTTCCTTTTTATCTATGAACCCTCGCGATCCATAAGAAACATCCACACACGCAAATGATAATTATGGTATTCATCGGTTATTTGGCCCACAACTTTTCGTTTCCTCTTTGCACATAAATTTGTTGCTCCAATGTTACTTCCCAGTGTAATTGGATATGTTGTCTTTATTATTTTTGCAAATGTTTTAGCTAGCCCAAAACCTTCTCCTTATGTAGCACTAGAATTCTTGTCTTCTACATGGGCGTCATCTATAGACACCGAATCTATACACTTGGGGTACATTTCTAGGTCCTAAAGCATACTAATGTATACATGATTCCTAAACAAGAAAACTAGTTGTTGAAAAATCCTTTTGGCCCTTTTTATCTATCTATTGCATCCTTCCTGGTCTTACACATCTTACAGATCTACCAACACTTGATTGATTTATCTTTTATGGCCTTTGACACTAGCGCCCAATTAGGACAGAAGTGCCTGTGTGCTCCTGTCCCTTCTGGGCACCCATGTCCTTCTTTATCTTCTTCTTACTCTTTTGGGTCTCTTTTACTTCTTGGTCACCTTTTAGTACTTTGGGTTAGTCTTTTAGTTGTTAATTATGAAATTCAAACAAGGGAATCATATATATACTTAGTTACTTCTTCTAAATAAGGGCCAAGCACTATAAGCATTATCTATCACCACCTAAGCTTGCACAAAGGCACAAGAAAATTACAAAGCATGCATCTAGCACACTCATACAAGGGACAAGGGTTGCATTGATCTGCATACACAACATAGGAGGGGAGTTCATTCTATTCCATCACACACATTCTTGCATACTTGAAAAATCTAGATCTAGCCCACTATCATTGTGCAACTTGCACAAGGGCAACATAGGGCATGAAACACATACACACACAAAGAATTACATGGAGTCTGAGATGTAGTGTAATGATTGGTCATAAGTTCACTCTTCGGGTGACCACCAGGGTCAGTCCGACTCCACATTATGCATCTTGTTTTATTAGATTTGATGTGGTTTGTGGACATAGTAGGTATATATTTGTTTTGCATGTTACATGTGTGATCAAAACCCTAATAGTGAAGTCGGAGTTACAAAGTAAATATTAGAGCGAAGACCTTCCGACCTAGAAAAAATCAGAACATGAGCATTTAAGCAGACACTAGTGCCCAGCATTAGACACTAAGCACCTAAAACACTATTGTCCTCCCATGGGCACTTCTATCCTACACATTTATGTACTTATGAATCTTCATTGAGCCATTGTGAAATTGTTTCTAGCCTGTTCAAAGCAAATACACAATCCAGATCACTCAGGGTGCACGAAATCATCAAGTCATATTCTCTCATTTGCTTAGGGTTTTTACATTGTTAGATACTTATTTCTTGGACATTACTATAGTTTATCATCTAAATATCATTAGTTACAGTATTTACTCTAAAATTAGATTTAATAAAAATTAAATTAAATTATTTGGTGAGCCCTGACTCTTGATCGAACACTCAGATCCTTATTTTGCATATTATACCGATTTGTGTTCTTCTCAAACCCAAACCCTAGTTTGATTAGGGTTCCCATTTCCATCTAAATCTTAGAGACTCATATCTCCTCCATCTATCATGGCCTCTAAAGTTCCTTAAGTCTCCTTGTATCAATTACTTCAAAAGCACCATGTTTGCAAAGATGCTTTTAACAAAACCATACATATAATGTACCTCACTCGCGATACGCCCCTTCACAAGTGTAATTTTCAATCATCTCTCCAAACCTCCTATTAGTCCTGATAACACAACTAATTAATCCATCTTTGAGTCAACTACATCTTTACACCATCTTTTTCAAAACAAATTTAAAGCTATGGAAACTACAATTACATCCCTTATAGCTGAAATCCAACATCTCAAGGATGTTTCTCATGCCCATGCTATTTCTTCTTCTACACCTCATCCTGATCCCATGTCCACTACATGTGCTCATACAAGCATGGTCAAGGTATTACCACAACAAGAACCTCTCAAGTTTGATCGAAATGCTAGACAACACGATATTCTCTCTCTGAACTCCTTAATCACCAATTGATCACCTTGCCACCAACTCATTACTACCCTCCTTATTAGCTTACCAAATACAAAGGTCAACCATTTTGTAATTATCATCGAATAAATGGAAATCATGACAATGATTTTTATGCTGGAATGAAGAATCGGATAACTTGAGCATCAATGCCTTATTCATTTGCTACACAACATTCTGCCACATGCTCATGTCCAATTACCAAAACCCAATTGGCTCCCAAATATGATCCCTCTATGTCTAGCGAGCATCACACAATAATCACTCATGTTCCTTCTCCAGTAATACAAGAATTACCACAACCCCATCTAAGGCCAACCCATCAAAGGAAGAACCAATTCCCTCACCACAAGCTGAGATCCCACACCAACTTCCTAATATTCTATTTACACTTCCTCCTTTTGATCCAGATAATGACTATGTTCCTGACTAGGACACATTTCAACATCCACCACCATGGCATGGTCTCTCTCACATCATCACATAGATCTCCATCACTTGCACACTTAGGGGGCACTAAAATTCCCCATAGTCACATGTTCTAATCAACAGTTTCCTATTCATACTACTCACATACACACATATACCTTACTTTTGTTGTGTAATTCAAGTCAATATTTCTAGCAACACTTTCTCTTATCTACACTATGAGCACACCTTGCTACATCTATTTATGCTTATGGTTTCCATTTCTTCTCCTATGTCAAATTCAGGCACACTTAACTCCTCATGCTTACTTATGGATCCTTCTATTCATGATACACATACTGCTTTATACATATGGTATACATCCTTTCATTCATTATACATACTCTAGCTATTCTTGCTCAATAATCACATATATTTGCCAACAAATCTTGATATACACATTCATGGGGCATAAAAATTCCTCCCTCCTCACTTTCTTCCTATACCAATACTTTTTCATATCTATACAACACACCATTACTCTTGCATATGTTATCAATCGCATACAATACTTCGTTACCTAATGACACACTCTAGTTCCATGGTTCATACTTGACTATTGAGGGATAAATTCTTAAATGAACCTCACATCAGCTACTCTTAAATTATTTACTATATGTTATGCTTCTATGTGATTCATGATAAACATTTCAAAACTCTCACATTTTCGCAGTACACACACTGTACCATCATTACCCGATGACGCACTCTTGTTCTATGGTTCATACTTTACTATTGAGGGAGAATTCCTAAATGAACCTCATCACGCACATCCGTTAGGGGGCAACACAACTCCCCTCATCTTCACATCTTGCATATTACAACACACCATCACTTTCACACAACATCTACACATCTTGGTTGCATTTACTCTTATTAGCTTATACTATTTACATGTTGCACTTTGTTTCTTATGCTAGTTGGATACTTAGTATGTCATTATCTTTCCTATACACACACATGCATTCACATGGTATCTTGAGGTGAATGTAGGAATTTTATAGATTCTTACATGATGCATGATGCTCGACACTATTTTTTACCAGTCCCACCAAGGCTCCTGGGGCATCTACCTTTTCTACTCTCATACTCTACACATTACAGGTCATATCATTTTAATATTTATTACTTCTCATTACTATCACTTTACTCTTCGTTGATATATACATACTTTAACATACTACTTATCTTTCTAACATGCTAATGGGTGCTTCATGTGTAGCATTTACCTTATAGGATTCTATACAACCATGGTTATATCTGTTACTTCCTATTTACTATTATTATTTGTTATTGTTTGTGGGCTATGCCCTATGTAATACTTGATCATTGTTTTTTTATGGTCACTTTCAGCCCTGATTGTATTGTGACATTATGAGTGATGTCCCATGTATGCAACCCGATTTTTGTGGTATCTCATCTTCATAGTTTTTGATACATTATTTTCTATTACATGCTAGCTCTTTTACACTAACACTTGTTTCTAGTCTACATTATTTGCATGTGCCTTGGTTTCTACCATGCACATCCCCTACCCCCTATAGGTATCCAATACATAATATGCATATTAGTTTCATGTCCTCTCATTTGGGCCACATCCTCCTACATTCATCACATATACCCCAAAAGGAGGGGACATATATTGGGTGAACAAATCACCCTTCCAACAACACAGAGCTCCAAAATAAATCAACACAATACAAAATTGAAAAGACACATAGTTATAGAGTGGTCCAAAATCAGACTTGGATCACAAACACAAAGTATACACTAATGCCCAGTATTAGACAAGAATGATGGGTGCTTGTGTCTCACCGGGTGCTTATGTCTAGTGGGAAAAAATAGATAGTTTCTAGTTCAACATAGTTTCCATTGAGTTATATAATATCATGAACTTACTTAAGTTACTTGCCTTTAATTCATTCAATCAACTACAATTGGTTACAATTTAGTTAAAATTGGTTACAAATCGGGTCGTGCCAATTTGCAGTGGCACTTACCATTGAGAAGCGTCATGGAAGGAGAGAAAAACATACCTCTCTCCCAAAAACTCTTCTCTTGGTGTGAGATCACCCAAAAACTCACTCTTGGCTTGAGATCACCCAAAAACTCACTCTTGGCGTGAGTTTTCCCAAAAACCTCATCTTTAGTAGTAGGACACTCAAATCCATGGCTCGAAAATTTCTTGGTTGGGAATTGATCACTCCCAAACTCATCAACAACATCTCCAAATAAAATAGGACAACTTTCTATCCTTACTCTCTTTTACATCACGTGCACTCTTTCCTTAGCTACTACCTTTACACACTTTTACATACTTATACATATACGTTACTATGATTTTTCATATATAGGACTTTGACTACTATTTTGATCTTATTTTGTAGGTCCATCCTTACAAGCAACAAGAAGCAACTCACATCAATAAGCACAAGCTCCAACATCACACTACTATGCATATGATTCACCCATAGGGTCTACCTCCCTTTCCTAGTTTTCCACGCTTCACATTACGATCACTTCACGCTTCACTTGTCCACTCAGCACATGCTATCAAATACACTAATCTCTACAAGATTACAAGGTACACATCTTCTATCTACTTTATGCTATTGAGTATTCACTCAACAACATAAAGTGGGGGAAAATGTAGACACAAAATCTATGCACTTGGGTACATTTCTAGGTCCTAAATCATACTAATGTATACATGATTCCTAAGTAAGAAAATATAGTGGTTGACAACTCCTTTTGGCCCTTTTTCTCTATCTCTTGCATACTTATTGGTATTACACATCTTACACCTCTAGAAAAACTTGACTAATTTTTTTCCTTTGATGGCCTCGGACATTAGGGCCTAGTTAGGATAGAAGTGCCCATGTGCTCTTATCCCTTCCGGGTGCCCATGTCCTTCTTTATCTTCTTCTTACTCTTTTGGGTATCTTTTACTTCTTAGTCACCTTTTAGTACTTTGGGTCAACCTTTTAGTTTTCAATTATGAAATTCAAACAAGGGAATCATATATATACTTAGTTACTTCTTCTAAATCAAGGGCCAAACACTATAAACATTATCTATCATCACCTAATCTTGCACAAAGGCACAAGAGCATTACAAAGCATACATATAACACATTCATACAAGGGACAAGGGCTGCATTGATCTGCATACACAACATAGGAGGAAGTTCATTCTATTCCATCACACACATTCTTGCATACTTGGAACAATCTAGATTTAGCCTACTATCACCCGTGTAACTTAACACAAAGGAAACTTAGGGCACAAACACACACAACACACAAAGAACTACATGGAGTCTGAGATGTAGTGTAATTCTTGGTCGTCGTAAGTTCACTCTTCAGGTGATCTTCGAGGTCATTTCGAATCCACATTCTGCATATTTTTATTAGATTTGATGTGGTTTGTGGACATGTGCAAGTAGACATTTGTTTTTTAGGTTATAAGCGCGATCGAGAACCCTAATAGCAAAGTCAAAGTGAAAAATCAAATATTGGAGTGAAGACCTTCCAACCCAGAAAAATTTAGAACATGAGCATCTAAGAAGACACTAGCACCCAAATTAGACACTAGCGCCTGAAGACGCTACTATCCTCCCATGAGCACTTCTATCCTACACATTTTTGTACTTTCAAATCTTCATCGATCTATTGTGACACTATTTCTAGCCCATTCCAAAGTAGATACACAATCCAGATCACTCCTAGGTTACATGAAATCAACTAAGTCATCTTCATCTCTCATTTTCTTAGGGTTTTTACATTGTTGCATGGTTATTGTTTGAAAATTTGTAGTTTACCATCGAATATAGTTAGTTATAGTAGTTTCTCCGAAATTAGATTTAATATAAATTAGATTAAATCACATCTCTAAATATCACATCTTTAATATGTTGAAGAACAAGAGCCATATGTGGAATTGTTGACACAAAGGAAAAAGTTTAGATGAATCCTTTAACCAAGCCTTCTCAAGAATGTAATTATCTCCGTAACTCATTACCGACATACCACATGTGCGTGTCCATACATGTAGTGTATGGTAAAATAGATGTTTCCATAATAATTCACTAACTTTGTGTAGTTGTCCTTATCGCTACAAATTTATTAATGTATTCTTTTGGGATAGTGATTCCACTATAGTCGAGATATCTTCATGTGCTATTTGTTCATTCAAACTGATCCTTCTTGGCCTCTTTCACAACTTCCCATGTTAATAAATTGAGCTGATGTGTCATCCACCACATACTTGAGATTCCTTTAACCAAATAGTCTAAACAGGTTCATTTATGCTTTGTTTGTGTATATAGTTGTCCATGTCCTTAAGATAAACATGGATATCTTTATTCTCACTAAAGCTCAATGGGATGAGTATTCTCTATACTAATTTTCTGAATATTTTTGTGAATTTTCAAGGGTGTTTTGATAGTATTGCAAATTGTTGTGCGTTGGATCGTTTCACGTTCTCTTCCTAGTAGTTCATATGATCTGTGTGCCCAATTCTCATAGGTAACACTTGTAGTGTCGAGATATTGACTAGTTATCCCCCATTTTAACTCTCCCTCCATTGTTGGCTCAAATGTTTCTATCCTTGTAGCTGGATTATATATATACACACACACACACACACACACACACACACACACACACACACACACACACACACACACACACACACACACACACACATATTCCAAATCTTCGTGCTCTTCTACAGTCTCCACATATGGTGTACTCTATTTAGGGTCCATGGGAAATATGATGCATTGACCATCATTTTTAAAACTTACATATCATTTCTTAAATCGGATGTCAGCGTTATTGGCATAACACCACGGTCTTCCAAGTAGTGCTAGGAAATTATCTGATTTAGTGAGAGGCATGACTTCAAAATCTCCATGGGAACCTGTTGTCACCAAATCTTGCACCTCCGAATGGCTAGAATGTGAACATGACATTTGGTGTGATTGTGACACATGAGATCACCTCTCAATATTTGTGGGACTTAGGCTTGAGGTGAACCTCCAGGAGAAGGCGGACTTCCTCTTCCTAAACTAAGTGTTGTACTATCCTAGTGTGATAAAAAGCCTATTTAGTCCTATGCTAACATCTTCATGGGGTTTAGGGAAAGAGATTTACTGAAATGAAACTATACTAGGGATGGTGATGCACCAAATAAAGGGTGTTACCGAGAATCGGGAAGGGTTAATTTGAAGAGGGTGTGTGCATCACATGTAAAATTCACCCTACTGCAACTTAGAGAGGGTATAAGATACCCACGGACTAAGAGACATGTGTTCCCTTTGTTAAACTTGATTAGACAACAATATATCCGTTTCCCAGTGAAGAAGGATGAACTCAAGAAGGGTGAACGGACACCACAACTCAACCGCATGCAATTTTCCACCACTTGATAAGCACATAACTTCAAGAACTGCAATAGAAATGTGAACTTGCACAGTGTGCACTGCAAGCATGAGAAAAGGCACAAGGAAGTATAGAAGGGTGAAAGGACCAAGATTAGTCACAAAACACACACTTTTATTGCTTCAATAACATGCACAATGCATCATACATTCGGAAGAGGCAATAGTTTCCATTACTGACCTTGAAGAGGAGGCTTGAAAGTTCTCTCAACTCATAAGAGAGAGGACTCTTGAAAATTACACTTGCCTAAGATGTCTAACTTTCCAACCTATTTGACATGTTGGAATGGAATAAGAATCCAACTTACATTTATAGAAGAATATGTGAGAGAAGAGGAAAGGTCATAATTACATTCCTAAATTGAAGGTACATGATGCATTTATTACAGTTGGTTGAACCACTTTAGAAGGTTCCATCATGTGTCATTAATACCCGTTGACCTAGTCTCCTTAATTAATTAAAATAATATTTAAATAATAATAATAAATATTATTATTAAAATATTTAAATAAAAATATTAATTTAATTTAAAAATATGGTGGGCCCCTTGTTGACCGGATTGCAGTGGAGGGGAAATTATGGAAAAAGGCCAAAAATAGCCCAACTCGGTGGTTGGCTCGTCGAGCCAACTCATCGAGTTGGGTCCGAGATCCTCGCGCTTGTGTACTACCGGCCGAGTCCACTTTGCCATCGTATTGACCGAGCTACTCCACCATGACCGAGACCGAGATTTCATTGAAATGAGCTTACTATCAATTGAGCATGAGCTCCTTTGATATTGAGCACCCAAGACCAACCGAGCTCCATCACCGACTCGGCGAGCTATATGTGTCAACGTTAAGCTTTCCACTGAGCTCCACATGAAGTCACCAAACTCATTTGAATTGAGATCACCTTGAATCGAGCTCACCCATCCTTTCCTCGAGCTAAGTCATACCTCCACGAGCTCACCATTGAGCTCATCACTGATTCATCCTTCCAACTTTGACCATCGAACTCACTTGCAACCTCACGCCAAACGACTCGGCCTCAGCTTGGCTCATTCTAAGTTTCTTCCCTTGCATCATATCAACCAAGCTTTGGATTCTTCTGCATTGAGCTCTACCCCAAGCTCATCACCGAATGCTTTCTCGTATACTCAACACCACTCGCCGAGTTGAGCTCCTTTTACTTTCACCTGACAATGTTATCATATTCCGTCGAGCTAGCTACTACCTTTCCATACCGAGTGGGCCTAGCGAGTTGTCTTCAATGAGATGGCTAATGCATGTTAACTCTTCAAGCCCCGAGTAACTCAAGTTCCACCTTGCCGCTTTGTGAGAGCTCTCAAACCAATTGGTGAGGCTTTGCCTCGAGCCACCACTTGATTCAATCATATTTCCTGCGTGTCATAGATCAAGCCTCTGAATACCTTACTAGTTGCCCTTGGGCTCAAGCCCGTTCTTACCAACTCAGGCCTCAATACATTCAATAAACCGAGCTCGATCCTTGGTAGTGAGTTGCTCACCTATTGACCTGAACCTTCGCTCCTATAGGTAAATTTAATCTCACCGCCTATGTAATCACGAGTCTTGGCTCATTCCCCTCACTTGTGTCTCATCACAATCATCTTTTGACTGCATTGAGTTGACCTCCACGAGCCAACTTAATCATATGCCAATCCTACCATGCATCAAGACATTCATGTGCAGGGATGATGCATAAGCCTTTGTAACATCAATTTGACCTATTCGAATGATTCAGTTACTGAGCCAAACTATCGAATTTTCCCTACGACTCGCCATCTCAGATCCTCCTCTTCTACTGTCAAACTCGTTCATAGCTTGGCAGATACACTGTGACTTCTACATCGCCCATGAATCCTTATTCAGTTATGTTTGATCTCTTATGTGTGAGCATTATGGGCTTGAACCAAATGAGAAGATCCATATTCATGTCACGGGGCCTTTGTGTCAAGCTCCTATATTCTAGCCACCAAAATTCACATCTTACATTGCATAGAGAGCTCAATGCTTAGACCTGGTCTCCCGATTCCTTAGCCAACAGACTTGGGCTCTTCTTTCGCAAACACACTCCCGCCTTTTACTCTAACACAACCACTTACTAACGACACAGTCACACATATACAACATGCCCCACTCAATCTGGAATGCGTTATTTTGGTGAGCTAGCCCTCATTGCCTGCTTTCCCACAACGTCATGGTTTAGAGCTCGACCGTAACTTTTCCCACTTCCCCAGATGGAGAAAATATGTTGGCTCACCATCTCATCTTTTCCCCTTGGAAATACTTCACCTTATTTCCCACATGTGGAAGGCTTGTGTTGGTTTGTCATTATGAAAATCCCGATCTCGGCAATGCTCACCCAAGTCTCCTATGCACGGAGTTCCTATTGTTGGATTTCTTGGCTCGGGAGCCCGAACAACACTTTGCCAATATTGACATGGCATTCTCCTTATGCGAGTCCGTAATGGGAATACAGATTTACGAGGTCACTTTTCCACTTTCTAACTTGGTTGGATGGCTCTTGATCCCCGCTTTTCCACTAGCTCTTTGTGGAATTCATGAACTCCCGCTAAGTTGTATGAATCTTACCATTTCGATAGCTTTAACTTGGCTCGCGAGACTTCTTGAATCATCGAGCTCCACCCTCCACCATGTGAGTGCCAATTCATTCAATCTTCTCATTGTGTAATTGTATCCCACGAGCTTTCTGCAAGTTCCTCCAAATGAGCTTCCTCCTGTATTTTTCTTCATCAAACAATGCCAAGCTTGTGAGCTATTTTTTTGATTTTGATCTCTCCAGAGCCGGCACAACAACTCGGTCTTAAACTCGTTGTGGCTCACATTTGTCTCGAGTATCTCTTGGGTTAGACTTTGCATGTTCTTCCTCTGTGTTCCTGAGCACCAATCCTAAGTTGAGCCACTCACTATGTAAATCGATCACACCAAACTCTTCTCCACCAGCCAACTCTACTATGACTTAAACTCTTGACCTAACTCAGACCACGACTGAGCTCCTCAACCAAGGAAACACGAGCTTCTCATTCGACATGGCCATCTCCCAGCTCAGCCAAACAACTCATTGAACTCGAGTGGTCACACTTGACATAACCTGAACTCACCATGATGCCTGAGTTACCCCTTAACATTTTGTATCATGTCTGAAACCATGATATCCCTTCCTTCAAAGCACCACTCAATCTATCGAGTCTAAATAGGAGTCCACGGAAACAAACTTGACTCACACCGTTCATATGTATAGCCCCAAACAGAGATGTCTTCCTATTTGATGTCAATTCAAGCTCAGCATAACTCGGTTTTCCATTCCTTTCCATGAGCTCATCACTCTAATGAACCAACTCGTCTATGGATAATACTTGTATTTATCAACTCAACCCAAGCCATATTCATGTCCCCTGCCATGTTGATCCTCGACTATGGCTACAGACTTCAAATTACCCAATCACGGAGATTCTTATGATGGTTTGTCATGACATAATCTTCACCACGGTTACGTCAGATCAAAATCCCCACTATGGCTAGAAACTCATAATTTTCGACCAGCTCGGCTTGATATTTCTTCATCCTCACGTCCTTCCTCTTTGACCCACACTTATCGGCATAGTCCCTCAATAGAACCAAGCTCTTTGCCACCATCAAGCTCTTTGATGTGGTGAGCTATCTTTTGTGAACAATGCAACTCAAATGAGAAAATTTGGTTATAAACCACTGAGTTAGCTCGGGTTATGCAACGGTTCTCTTTCTGACCCGAGCTGAAAGGGTCACTGACATCAAGCTCAAACTTGAATTTCTTTGTCCATCGAGCCAACTTATGAGTTATAACTAAGCTTGTTCTATTTTCCTCGGCCCTACTTGATTCCTCCATTCTGTAACGGCTCTTCAAGCTCCATCATACACCAAGCCTCAAAGATTATCTCATCCAAGTGAGTTATAACTAAGCTTTCTAGGCTCCTCACGAGTTGAACATCATACTTGGCACCAATGCATTCCAACCCACCTGAGTCATGAGCCATTATCGATGTCGCACCCATCACGAGCCTTCTGAGGACTCACCGAAACTTTACAACCTAGCTCTTCAAATTATCTCCTCGCCCAAGTGACTTCGTGCAACTCACTCGACCTCCAATGCTTGAGCTTTTGGCTAAAAATATTCGACTCGCTCGAGCTCTTCTATAACTCACCCAAGTCTGAAATGGCTCGTTAGCTCGTGATTCGGTGGGGCCAAGCTCATAGACCGAGCTATGTCTCAATTCCATCATGAGCTTATAGCTCTTAGGCTTAATGTCTACTTCTGTGATGTGATCTAGTCACATTGACCTTAAATATGATATCAACTCACCGAGTCACTCATTGGGTGATCAGTGAGTTAATTGAGTTCATAGAGACATAGAGACATGTTAAATATTTTCAACATGATTAATCAATTATTTTAATCATTTTATCTTGATAATGACCGGAAGTGGGTCCCTAGAACTAACATTTCATTTTGAATAGAATAGGACCCGTTGTCCAATTTTGCCATGTGTGCAAAATTGGATAATGTACTTCACCCCATAATATTGATTATTTCATTCTTCAAGACTCAATAGGCAAAACCTATGTTTTTTTAGCCATAAACAAAACATGTGGGGATGTATATAATGCTAACCACCCCATCTTGTCCCCAAATCTATTGTGAGTAAATTAACTTCCGCACTTGTGTTAATCAAGATGTCATTAATGTTCCAACTGTCTATATAGGAATCAACAAGTATATCTCTTTCAAACCCTCTCGCTTTAGTGGATCTAATATCCTACTTATGTCTTGACCTTTATTATTTTTGAAGTGCTAATTTTCTTATCTTATGAGTTAACCTTTGACTTAGTAAGGGTAGTATACCCGATGTGTGCAACAAGTGACATACCTCTTGAAACTCATTTTTGTGGATCCATTCATCCTCAAAATACATTAACTTCTCATTGTGTAGTCTTTCTTCATCTCTAAGAAATTATATTTCTCCTTGGATTTCTATGATCAAATATTTTTCCTTTTGAAGGACCTCCTTCTCTGCTTTGACCATCAAGGTAGGGCTTTTTGAATGGTTTTCGGTTGGTTGCACCTTGTTAGAAGGCACTTCTTGCATGCATATGGTTATGTGTGGTGTGACATGTACTTTAGCGGTTGCCCCTCTATTGGTATAAATTTTAATTCATCCTCATTCACGACAATGAGAGCAATTTTAATCATACATGTGCCCTTTTTACCTTTATCCTTCATTAACTTATATATGTTGGAGAAATCTTCCACCACCTGTACTCCTTTCGACAATGTGTGCATAATGGGAAGGTTGGGAAATCACATTGGTAATGGTCTCATGATCCACATTTATAACAAGCTTTGGGTAGATATCTACCACCTCTCGTGCCCTCCTCGGACTTTTCCATTCCTTCCATGATCATATTTCTGTGCTCTACAATGGTATCTTTTGTAGTAGCTTGACGAAGTCCCAATGATCTAGCCTCATGAATTTTTTCAATGATGTGACAATATGATGTATCATGAGTGTGTGCATCACATATTTTACAATAGGAAGCTACTTTGGTCATTTAGCGTGGTGTAGTAAGGGGTAGTTTTGCGCGTTGTGGTTACCTTCACATATCTAATATGTTATAAGCATGACCTTCAAAATTTTGTACAAGAATGTATTTCTTATATGGCCTTTCACCTTGCAACCATTACACCAAATACTAGTGTGCATTACATGAGCAATATTCACTATTAAGTTCTCTAGTTTTGTTTCCATTGATGTAATCTATGCTTCCATGAATGGGCTCACACCGGTGTCAAGGATTCCTACTTCTTGGGCACACAAGGTTGTTTCTAATGCATCCCATGGATTAGTTAAAGTATTGAGTGACAACGTGTGCCTAAATCATAGTAAGAGTCCTCATATAAACCATTGTGCATGTTATGTAGGGTGTATTTCAAATGTGCATCATATGCTCGTACACTCTTTGTGATATCTTTCTTAATTTATTTAACCTCCGAAATACTTTGTTGCTTAAACTCTAGGATATCAAATTGTTAAAAATGCCACATTAAGTTGATCATAATTCACTATGACTTGTGATGGGTTATGATTTCGATACGTGTATGGGCATCTTTGTCAGCAACAACGTAATTGTAAACTACGTTATCTTTCATTAAGAGGAAGTGATACCTTTTTCTCGTTGTATCAGTTCACATTTGAGCACATGCTCTATTGCATTATCAACCCCATGATACTTCGGTAAATGTAGAGACATTTTGTAGTATATATTTAGTGCAACTATGTATTGTGTAGTGTTCCCAACCCTACCCTGTATGGGATTATTCATTATAGGCATGACGTTCCCACTCTCACTTCCACTTGCAAGGTAGGAACTATTTCCCGTAATTGGTTATGTCTCTATATTCCCTTGTTCCCATGTAATGATTGGTGTTGTTGTATTGGTATTCATCATCCCAAATCATTGTGCTTTTGGTAGATTAGGATTTAATGGTTATTGATTTGGTGTCGGTTGTAATGATTGTAGCACATATGGTAAACTACTATCTAAATTCTCCTTCTATTTGGCTTGTTTGACTTCTTCATTGTTATCACTTTCTATCAAAAATGTTCTAGATTAGGATCCTATCAAATTTATATCATCCTTCATCATCCTTCGGGTCTTGTAAATTCTCCAGGAATGATGTTATACCTTCTTAGAGCTCCTCGAACTTATTGCTCTCTCCTTGCCTTAACCAATGTTGTTGGTCATCTCCTACAATTCTTATAGTTGATTCGCGAAGCCACACTAGCTCTCTTTCCAATGACTTGGACCTTTGATATTCAAATTACTTCCTCCTAAGGGTATGATCATCTGGAGTATCCATAAATTCTTTCTGATCTCACCCTTTCCTTCCTATGTCCAATGTTTCCCACGTTGTGGGAATTTAGCCTTCTATGGGGAAGGTTTCTATCCCCATATTGATCATCATTTTCTTAATTTCTAATGATAGGTGTTGTAAGTATGATCCTCATGGATCTTATAGTGTGATTTGTCTACACAAGAGAAGGTTGGGACTGAATATTTAAGAATGTAGCTTTTAATGTGTCTTTCCACCGGTGAGTCAACCACGTGTATCCGAGGTCATGTCGTATTGAGCTAGATTTCTTGTACACACAATGGTTCACAAATGCTTTCGACCCAAATTCCTGTTTTTCCCAAAAAATAAGCAACTAACCATGCATATAGGTGTATTGAAAGCTCATAGAAAAATGTCTCGTATAATGAATCGTAAAGATTATCCTCAACCCATTTTCTTGGAGAGAAATTCTTACAACTGGGGTGAAGTTATGTGAAAACATCCTCAACAGTGTGTAGCCAAACTTTGATATTCTCCTATGTTAAATGTTGCATCTTCTATCCACTTCATTCTTTCATTTTGATGAGGGTCCTAGAAATGGAACCAAAATATTGGAATCTAGTGTCCTTCCACCTTATGCGCGTATAATGACTAGGTTTTTTTCGCACAAGTTCTCCCTCTCTTCATTTGGCATATCGGGCTAAAAAAATTATGAGCACACTCACCCAAAACATGAACATTTCGGGTTCCATCATAGTTAGTAAGAGTGAAGTAAAAGAAGTAATATATTTAGTTAATAATTAGCAATATAATAAAATTGTGCATACACCAACCATAATGCTCATATATTAATCATTTCACAATATAAGTTCTGGCTATCTAGTAGCCCAAAATCCAAGTATAAATTCTTTACACCTTAGTCTACCAGCTCTCTCACACACCCGTACATCTCTCTATGTCCTTTTAAACTGGACCGCTTCATGGGTATTTATACTAGTGGGAACTTGTCCTTCACTAGTCTTACTAGGGCTAATAATAGCCTTTGAGTTTACAACTTTAGTAACTGTTACATCTAGTTAGTTGGCCAAATTATCCTTTCTCCACTTCTAACATGTGTTGCATGTTTCTCCTCCGCATAAGATGCTACTATATTTAGCTTTATCCACATAGTTCTATCAACTTCATGCAGACAACGAGAACTGAAGTTAAGTCCACTTTCAGATTTCATGTTTTATCCTCGTTCCTATGCTTTTTGCATGTCCTCTCTTTTGATCTTATATTTTCTTGGACAATACTTCTTATGGTTTCTTCGTGCACCTTCGTTGTTTTTGTGCACGCATACTTACCCTATTTCTTCCTTGTGTGACCACTTCTTGTGTGCTCCTCTACTTATATCTATGCATGTCTTTAAATAATTCATTCACACCTCCAAATAATAAATCATATATATATATACTAAGTCCTCCACAACTTCAAAGAATAAAGAATAAGATAAACATGGGCCAAAAATCTCCCTTGAAAACAATGTCTTTGATATTAACATTGGAAGCCTTATCTCGAAACAATTAACAAGGCCTCAAACTTAGGCACAGTATGTGCTCACTCAAAATCCATATTGTAAGAAAATTTAGATGTAGATCATTGTGAGTAATACAACAAAACTCCATGCCCACCCCTTATTTTGAACATGATTCATAAAAAAGCAGTCCATAAAATCAAAATTAACATTATTAACCCATACAAAACAATTGGAATCAATTTGATTTTCAAGAAAATAAGTATTTCCCACAATTTTCTCTATGTCCACATCATATTACAATCCCTTTGTATATTTTCAATTAAGTGCATCATCCTTTATTCCCAATAAAGCTTAAATTATTCTACTTCAAGTGGGATGATGACATCATGCACGTCATGAATCCATTGCGTATCATCTACCATATGATGTAGAAATCCTTATACCCATCCCATCCATGAAATTCATTAACATTATATTACAAGAGGCTCTTGAGTCTAGCATGAAATTATGAAATGACCATCCATTCACAAGAAATGTAGTATAAAATGGATCTACATTCAACTAAATTGTAACATGTTCTATTCCCAAATAAATTTTAGGTACCTCTTCTAGTTATTCACTTACTCATTTAGCTCCTAAAAAAATTTTGTGAAGGGGTAGAACTTTGGGCACTAAGAAATGAAAAAAAAAAATTATGATCAACACTTGGACAACAATTCAACTATTAGGACATTTTAGAATAGTTTAGGATGATGACCATATCACATGTACTATACTTAATAATTAGTGAATTTGGGGGCAAAGTATTTTCATTAACATTAGGGATGCATGAGGAAAGAATTTGTGCAAATGAATGTCCCAAATTAGAGGATGAATAGGTAATGCTTGTACTTGGTCAGTGGTAGAATCTTTGAGAAAAGGTGTGATGAAACTTTATTAATTTCTTAAATAATAAATAAAAGAAGGAACCATGATTTTTGTATGAGGATGATATTTTACTATCATTTAAAAACAAAAGTGTAAGGATTTCTAGGGTTGAATACTCTACTTGAAGACTCCAAATAATTAAATTCAAAATTATGATCTTTCTAGGAACATATTGAATCTTTTTTTACCATAATCATTCAAAAGAGACATAGTAGTATAAGTATTAGGAATCGAATATGAGAAATACCTCATCCCTCCACAAGATTCTAAATTTTCTTATCCTTGGACACTAATTTTATGAGTTGTAGTTATGAATGTAAATTCTTAAATGAATCTACCCTAAAACTACAACACCGGCCATCCATATTTACAAATTCGGAATAACTAAAGATAATTCTAGGTAAAGAGAAAACAACATAGTAGACATTTACCAAATATACATGCTTTGGAATGGACATCAACCTCAAGGAGTCACCAATAACACAAAAGTATATACAAATCAAACATATTGATTTGAGATCTGAAGTTTTGTGGAAATCTTAACAACATAACATGGTATCTCAAATTAAAATGTACAATATAGAAAGTAGCACCATATATATCACATCAGCTATAATTTTTAGAAACATCAATATGTAAATTTTGAATTAAATAATTCTACAATGACAACAAAATATAGATGCAACAAATATTGAAAAATAAAACCATGATTCTATTTGAATGAAAATGAAGCACAAAGAACCCTTGAAACAATATTTTAAAGGAGGGAATAAAGTGGATATACATGTGAATAATATTCCTCAAGTAATGACACCGATTTTTGTCTCCCAAATCTATTCAACTATGTGAAGGGGTAAAAAGAACTGATTAAGGCAATGTATTTTCTTTCTTTACTAGTTAGGGGTAGATTAAAGGAAACAAAGAGAAGGTGGTTATCCTCTTGCTTTTTGGGATATATGAATGGGGAGACGCTTTAAAAACCTAAAAGTATGAAAATATAAATGTTTGACATAAGCAATGTAGCACACCTAGTTAACCAACCTAACCAATGTGATTTCCCACCCAATTTCTTCATCACTAAAAAGAAGAATAAAAAGGTATATACAATTTGGTAAAGGTTTTGCATAAAACAAGGTTATTATAGGCTAATTGCTTTCAAGACAAACATAATGAATGGAGAAATATTATAAATATGAATATTAAGTTATAACAATTGGAACCTTAAGGGATTTGTAAAGATAAATGGATATTTTAGTAAGGTACAAAGTTAATAGAAACATTGTAAGAAGAATTGGTCAAATTAATGATGACCAACTTATAATCCATTGGGAAAAGAGTATGTAAAATTCAAACATAATGAGTTAGTAATAACCAAAATGGGAAAATAATTTACATAATTGCAATACACTCCATCACAATTCAAACATATAATAAGATAATCTTACACACACATCTTATTTTACATTAGAATAACACATCAAAAAATGTTAAGAAATTGATATTGAAACAATTTGTAGAAAAAATAAAATGAGATCATGTAAGGAAATCAACAACTACTAGTGTCTACACAATAAAAATAGCTAGCTCATTACAATAAAATGATCTTCACATTCAATGGCCTCCCAAAATCTATAACAATTGTTCAACATTCTATAACAATTACACTTCAAATTAGAAATGATACCACAAATTTTTTTCCAATATTTATAGGAGCATAATTCTATTTATAAAAATAAAGTTTGCTCATGAGTCAAAATAATCAGATGAAGTATTTGTACTTCAATTTATAACAATTCCTCTTACAAATGTGGAAAGAAAAGGTACTCAAAATATTCCTCTAGAAGCAATCAAAGGTTGCGAGGGATACAATTATCAACACTAAGGGAGATCCAACCATTCACCAATGAATGAAGATAATGAAGTATGCCCATATCACTTAATCCAAATGAAATTCGAGGGGAACACAAAATTTTCTTTGAAATAATAACATGAAATTGTTCCCAAAGAAAACATAAGTAAAGATCCAAGAAAATGAGCATATACACATCCATGCAATTAGAAAGATCAAAGATACAAAAGGCTTCTATTTTTCTAATTAGATGATGTACTTGGAAAAATATACCTTGAGAATTCATCATTAGTTTCATATTAATTATGCACTTTGTTAAATGAGAACCAATTTGGATACAAATTCACTTCAACAAAAAATGACCTTCTAAAAAATCTACCAAAAATTACTTACTAATATTTATAAATGTATTCTGATACTACAACCATTGTAAATCTATTAAAGATATAGTTCAACATTAGCAAAATGAAGCTCCTAGTCAAATTTATGGTAAAAACCAAAGCTTTTGTTATCGCATCTACACAAGTAAATATCTGCAAAAGATTTAAATTTTCAACTACAACCACATTTTATTTTTTCTCATTAGACCACATATCACACTTTTATTGGGATCTCTAGTTAACCCATGTTTGGGCCATGTGGCCCAATCTTGTTCCCTTTTTCTTGATTTTTACCTCTCTATTTTCTCAAATTGTATGTGAACATGAACACTAGAATTTGTGCCCTATGTTGGGATTCCACTAGTTCACAATCGACCCATGATTGGGTTAGATGGCCCAAAAAAATGCCTTCATCTCTGGGTATTTTAACCTACATGAATTCAACCTTACTCAAACAAACACCCATGATTGAGACATGTGGCCCAATCACATGTCACCAATCCTCTCAAGTCTTAACCAAAAATTATTGGGCCACTTGGCCCAATCATGTGCTCCCAATTGTCCCATGAATTAGAGACACATGATTAGGCCACATGGTCTAATAATGCATCCCTTATTCCTATGATCATTCAAAATATTTATCAACCATTTAATCCAACTCTCACCTAGGTAATTAAGTATATTGTATTGTGACATGTGGCATAATTATGTGTACTTAATAAAGTGGGTTTCTCAACCTCCAATCTTGACTTAATCAAATTCTCAACCTTTATGTGGCTTGGAACTTATTTGAACTACTAACATGACTCCTTTATGGATAGTCAACTCACTTGAGACAATTATTACTTAGTTAAAACATACTCTAAGTAGAGTCTTTTCTCCACCTTATAAATGAAGTATTTCTCTATTAGAATACCAAGTGTGGCATATTCTCAACAAATATAGGATAAATATTTTTATAGTAGGAAGGATCAACCATGGTTGATCTTGTCATTAATCCTTTCTCAATGATCAACCATCATTGATCCCATTAGGTCATCACTTTTGTAAAAACTAGGCACTATTCCTAACTTTAAGCAAACATCTCAAAATGAACAAGGATGTACTTTGAACCACTTTCATTCTTGCATGACTATTAATCATATTATGAAAATGAGTACCAATATTTGAAAACATTGAATGGTCACCATGATGCTCATAATCATTATGAATAAGTATGAATCCATTTGTGAGATCATAAAAATTTATACTAGGGCACCTGAAATATAAGGGAACCATTTTGAGTATCAACATTGATTATGAATATGGGCCATGTACCCCAATGGGTACTTAGAGATCTTATAAATCATGGTAAAATAAGACCAAATATTTCAAAAAAGGGGGATATAGATAGGAGACTATATTCAACAATATGCATATAGATGAGAGGATTGTTATAACCAATTTAGTGGATTAAACCTTCAAATAAGAGTAGGGTTTGCAGCAGGGGAAACAAATTGATTCCTAGAAGACTATACAAAACCAAAGAGCCAACACCCAAACCAACAAAAAATTGAAAATAAAAAGGAAGCGCATAGGAATATATTTGTATTATACAAAGGACTCAAAGTTGTGGTTGTAACTAAGTGAAGAAATGTTTAAGGTTCCTACCATTGAAAAGAAACTACAACACATGATCATGAAGATCTTGCAAGAAGTGTTATCTCGTAATGCATATGTCTAAAATATATGGTCCATTCCATAGTGCATCAAATTTCCTAAGTTTTCCTTTTTCTTCATGTACATTGTCCAAAATTAAGGCCATATCACCTATCATAAAACCCTTTTCTATAGTTTTTAAACACTCTTTATTTTACTTTTAAAACTTATGCACCTCGATATGACTACCTTCTAACTTCATCTATCTGGATAAATTTATTAATTATCTCAACATACTGGTCAATATTATCATAATTTATCTCTTGTAACAACTAAAAAGTGGGGAGATCCAAATTTGTAGGCAATGTGGCATTCATATCATAAATTAACTAAAAATGACTCTTTCTTAGGGCTTTCCATGGACTATTCCTATCTACCTAGATAGAAAAATTCCACTTCTCTTCCCACTTTATCTTATTCATTTCAAGTGTCCTTCTCACAATATAGATCAAATTTTTATTTCTATACTCAACATATCCATTCCTTGTGGATAATACTTTGAAGAGTATGTAAAATTAGTGCTAATCGATCACACATTTTCAATAGAGGGGAAAATCTAAAACACATGGCATTATCTGTTACAATCTTACATGACACACCAAAGATAGTGATTATATTTTTCGAAAAAATCCATCATCACTTTGAGAGTTTCATTCTTTGTTGGGATAAACTCAACCCACTTTATAAAATAATTAGTTGCATCTAAAATCCATTTATGACTATAACTTGATTTGTCACTTATTTCTCAATAAAATGCTTACCCATTTATTAAATAGAGCTTTGGTGATTCTTTGGAACAAAGGAAGGACATACAATTTTTTTACTATTCATGAAAAACATTAATAATGGTCACACCTTCTAACTAATTTTGTAATATATATTTAAACAATAAAGGGCACAAATGACCAACTTAAATAATTTTATGTACTGATAACTTGTTAAAGTGTGTTTAAACACACCGAACATCAAAAAGGAAATGCATTTTAATTTTTTTCTCCCATTCATTTTAGAAACCTTGTTAGAAATTTGGATTCAAGGTAAAAAAATACTCTAGGACATATAACTTTAGTTGGGAACTACATGACCAAGTGTTAACCTATGAAGGAATTGGTGTGTTTGGGAAAACCACCCATTAAATACTGATTTATGGATATGAACTATCCTAATTTTGAATCTAGTTAAACCTAATGATATTTATAATGATATAATCCTAAGCTATTTTTGGATTTCATAAAAAATAAAAGAAAGAGAAGGTTAGGAAGAAAATAAACTAGAATCTCTCTCTCTCTCTCTCTCTCTCTATCATTAAGCAAAACCAACACCTTTTATCTCAATCAAACCACACATAAACCAAATAAAACGAGAAATATTTTTAACTCAATTATTTATAAGCTTATATAAATAAATCAAAAGTAACAAGGCACAAGAGGATTCACAATTATACATCATATAAACCGTAATTCATTCATAAATCATATATAAGAGGTTAATCATCTTAACTAACCAAGATAACTAGATTCCAACAAAAATAGAATAATTTCCACTTTCTAAAATCTCTAAATCACCTAATTATATTATATTGCAAAGCACATCTACAAGTCTAAGTGTAAGAAACATCAATTAATGAAATTGAGACTAGATAAATCTCAATCTCCTACCCTACAAATTCAACTAAAATTAGAAGTGCAAACTCTACTTAATAATAGAAAGAGATTTTTTGTCTAGGATAAAGACATAATAAACAATTGAAAACAACTAAGAAACTCTTAAACACCATGTGAAGCTCCAAAATTCCTTCTCTTTATTGAATTCACTACCAAGATTATTTTACAATAAGGGTTGAGCATATTTATAAAGTAGCGGGACTCATTCAAATTATCTGCGCATGATTTTGGAACTCATAGAAAATAAAATCTAATATAGAACTAAAATAGGAAGCTAAAATTAAATTAAAGCTAATTAAAGATGTAACAATCTTATCATAGGAACATGCTCCCATAATTTGCAATAAATGACCTCAAATAGATATTCTAATTTTAAAACATTGAAAAAAACTCATTCTAATTCATCACAATCATTAGTCTCATATTACATGAAAATAACTCTAAAAAAACTCATAAATAGATTACCCTTGTTTTTGCATGATTAATTTAAATTTGTATACTTCTTGTCTTTATGTTTGTTGAGATTCTTGCGCATGTTTTTCCAAATTTGGTGATCATGGCTTAATTTAAACTCCAATTGGATTTTACCCTCCTCGTATATACATGATTGAATCTATCTCTACCAAAAATAACCCCAAATTTGTCTCTCTTGACTTATCCACTATTTATTTTTGTCCACTAGTTTCTTCGTAAAAATATCTATGCTTTTTAACTCACAATCGCTTTCAACCTTATTAAACTATTGGATTATTAATAAACCTTAATATTAACCTTTATGAATTTTCCTACCACATATTTCATAGCCACCACATATTAACCTTTCACCTTAAATGCCATATATTATGACTTTTCCTTTCTCAACCGACTAAGCTCTACATACTTTCCTATTTGATTTAGATATTTCATTTGTTTAAAACTTTACTAAAATCCACATATGAATTTGTAACTCTAGATCTATTTATTGGAGATGTGGAGAGAATCAAAATTTCTTCCTACCATGGATTTCAATTTTTTTGAATTGGTTATTGTTGTAATTTTTAGGCATCGATGCCCAACACATGGGTTGTGTTGGCATGTTATGTTCTAGGTGTTGTCATTGATGTAAAAGCCCATTAATGACAAAGAGGATGATGGAGTAAAGTAAGAGTATGTTGAGTAGGATGATGACATGGAGTTTCAAAGGTTGACATGATGGCATGAGGTGGTTCAGTGAGAATGGCTTGTTCTAGTAAGCCTAGTCAGTTGGCATAGGTAGCCTAGGTGATGGTGCATGATGGTTGGAGATTCTTGGTGGCTTGAGAAACATGTTGGAAGAAATGGAGATAATGTTTTATGAGTTTCTAGGAACCCACATGAGTTTTAGGTTACAGTGCGGTTTGAAGACCAAGTTTCGAGGTGCTCATTTGGACTAGGTCTAGGTGCTTGAAGGCATGGGGTTGAGTTGTGGAGCCATGTGAGCTCATGGATGCATTTAGGTAGGTGTTTTGTGATGTAATAAGGATGTTAGGGACATTTGGAGAGGTTTCATGATGAGTTTCAATGTTAATTCAGTTGACCCTAGCCTAAACCATGCAAAACCCCAAGGGCTAGTCATGCAAATGAGATGGGATGAGAAGATGGAGAAATATTTGAGCCATGATGATTATTGGAGATGATGAAAATATGTGTGAGAAAAATTTGGATTCATTCTGAAGAGGATTTTGCAAGTTATGATGTTTTGTGTGAAACAAGGTCCAAGAAAGGGTGTTTTCTAGCTCGAATTACACCTTCTGATGCTCACCCTAAATTGTGTGCTTTGTATGGGACCTTGTGGATTTCAGGGATGTTTCTAAATTGAGTCTATAAGGTTTCAAAAAAATAATTAGGTCATTTCATCGTCATATTTTTATGAATGAATGTTAAGAAGGTAAATAATGTTTTATGTGTTTGAAACCCTAGCTCAAAAAAAAGAAAGGAGATATATTGATCATAAGTGATCAGAATTAATTTATAGTGATAGTATGATGATTTTATGATGTATAGGACTTCTTAAGGTTTCCATAAAGGTATGGTAGTGTTTTTGGTGATGAGCGGACCTCACTCAAACAATCATATTTTTGAAGAAGTTCAGTTTGGGACAAGGTTGTCCAAAGGAGTTGCAAAATAAATGGACATGTTTTTATTATGTGAGTTGATATTAATTTAAATAGTGTTTTCAGGTCATGGTGATGCATATAAATGGAAAAGTGTGCCCTATTTTTGAAGACTAGTCAAAGGGCAGTTTTGGGGCAGTTTCAAGCAATTTGCAGAGATGAGCTTGGTTGAAGGCCTTCCACTTGGAGTTGGAAGGAGTTCCAATATGTTATGGAAATAGGATTCAAATATATTTCCAATGGTATAAGTTTTTTCTCATGATGATGATATTGATGGGTCATCCAGGTCAATTTGTGAGGAAGAATATTGTTGTTTTTCCAAGGACAAGATTGCTTAGGATGAAAGAATGAAGTGAATGAGGCATGAGATGGATTATATGATGCTTGATATAACCTAGAGAGTGAAGAGGGATGAATTTTTTCATATTGAATGATTTTTAGGTCTTGGAAGTGGCAGAAAGGGTGAAAAATAGTTGAGTTTTCAAAACTGGTTTTTAGGACAATATGATTTGGTGAAGAGAAAAGTTGACATGGTTTGAGAATATGGATGTTTCATGAGGTATAACTTATATGGATGTGTTATAAAGTTCCTGAGGATTATATATAGTGGTTACATTCCATATTTGAGTTTATTTGGAGTGTGCTTGATGCCCAAAGGTGAAGACATGGTCTTTGGATACCTTTGTTTAGTGACGATATTGAGCCTTTTGAGTTGTGTTATGATTTTTTAATTTTTACAAGATAAAAAACGACCATGGTTGATGTTTTTATGTTATATTACACATGTATGGTGAATTTTAGAGCTTGAATAATCATTGTTTTGGTGTTAGTGGATTTTACTTATTCTAGTGATGGGTTTTTGAGCTTGTTTGGTGCAAGATGAGTTGTTTTGGGCATGACTGGTCTATATGGGTCATATGTGAATTTTTTAATGATTCAATTGTAGTTTTTTTAAATTGAATTGGTAAAAACAAAGGAGGTAAACCGAACTTGAGTTAATTTGAATAATTAGAAAGGTGTACAATGCATGTTTGAATTCAAATTTACACTAGTTGAGAAAGAGGAAAAAGTGCAACTTATGGGAAATTGTTTTCAATGTACCAAGGAATTTTTGAGAGTTAAGAGAGTGTATTATCAGTTTAATAATTTTTAGAAGTGTCTATGTAAGAGGTTGAAGCAAAGACAAGTTGATAAATTGAAGGAAATAACGAATTGGAGAAGTGAGGGTTTGAAGATGTGTGAGTGAATTGGTGATCTCAATCGAGTTGTGGAAGAAAAAATACATCAGATATCTTCTTAAAATGTGGTTGAGTGGGTGCTTGATCATCTTAGGGGTTTTAGCCTCCTTTTGGAGTTGGTGTTTCACTAAACTAGGGGTTGGTACTCTTTGTAGGTTTGGTGCTCTCTTGAATTAGGGGTTGTTGCTCCTTGTGAAGTTGATGCTTAACTAAATAATTTTTATTTGAGTAATATAATCATAATTTGAAGTGTTTTTTCTTCCCCTTGAGGGTTTCCCACTTATATCTTGTGTTATGGTGTTGTTTTTTCGTGTTCATGGTTATGTGAATGTTTGTTATATGATGTTGTGCACACTCTAATTAATGGTTTAAGTAAGAAATATGTAATTGAAATTAAGTTTGTAAGGTATGATTCACCCCCTATCAATCCATTGTGCTTCCAAAATTTATATCAGAGCATGTCCTTTTGGATAAGTTTAATCACTTGAAAGGAGATCCTTTGAAGCACAAAAATGGTGAGTCAACAAAGTGGTTCTTCTACTAGAAAGGAACCATTGTTTGATGGTGTGAATTATGATTTTTGGAGGTTGAGGATGAAGACTCATATCATGTCCCTAGGGTTTGATATTTGGCAAGTTGTGGAGGATGGTTATACTATTCCTGCTCGCTATTCCACCAACAAGTAATGCAAACAAAAAGGCATGTAATGACAATTCAAAGGATTTGAATGCTATCTTGTGTGGTCTAGGATAATATGAGATGGGAAAGGTAATGCATTACAAGTCAAAAAATAATCATGGGAGAAACTTCAAGTTCTGTATGAAGGAGACTCCAAGGTAAGAATTGCTAAGCTTCAAACTTTTAGAAATCAATTTGAAAGTCTTAAGATGAGTGATGATGAGTCTATTGCTTCATATTTTCTTAGAGTTGACAAGATTTTCAACAACATGAAAGGTTTAGGAGAAGATGTGAAAGAATAATTTATAGTCCAAAAGGTTTTGAGATCCCTAACTCCTAGGTTTGATTCCAAAGTATTTGCTATTGAAGAGGCCAATGATTTAACTACTTTTAAGATGGATGATTTACATGGAACCCTAACTACTTATGAGATAAGGATTCATAATGATAAGCCTAACAAGAAGGAGACAACCTTCAAAGTTGAAAATAAGGTAAAGGACAAGAATACCAAAGTTTATGATATTGCTCATGAGATGGATGATGAAGAGTTATTTTCTATGGTTGCTAGAAGACTAAATGTTGGAACTGGTAAGTACAAGGGAAAACCTCCTTTAAAATGCTTTAATTGTGGTAAATTAGGTCACTTTTCTGCTAAGTGTCCTCATAGGCATGAAAAGAAGGGTAATGATGATCATGAAGGTGGTCATGAAAAGAAAAATCAGAGGTATGGTAAAGAGGAGTTCAAGAAGTTTGATCATAAGAAGAAGGGAAAGAAGAGTTTCTACACAAAGGAAGAGGTATATTCCTCTAAAGAAAGAAGTGAGTATGGTGGTTCAAATTCGAGTCTGAATTTGATCATGAAGATGTAGGTGATGAAGTGTTGTTTATGAAAAAATATGTTATGAGGTCTACTAGTAGTGGTTCTACATTGTTGGGTGATTTTATATCAGGATCTTGCAAAGATTTTGAAGAAGAAGAAGATGACATTGAGACTGAATTGGTATGTGTCCAATCTAAATTGAAGCATGTTGAAAGAAACAATGAGAAATTGAAATCACAAGTCAAAGAATATGAAGCAAAGATTCAAGAACTAGAAGAGAAGCATTAGGCTATTACAAAAAATCTTGATGAAACTGTGAGAAAGCTAGAGATGCAAATGAGTACTATGAATCTTAGCTTGCAATATAAGGAGGAAGAAGTGATTCTTCTCAAGAAGGAGTTATCTGATGTAACTAGCAAAGAGAAATCATTTTAGAAGTTTGAGAATGAAATAGGGTTTAAAACCCATGGCGAGGATCATGAGGGACGATGTGCACATCAACGGAAATGTGAGCAGCGGCGTGAAGAGATCTCGGGAGGAGCGAGCATCAACTAAATGTGCATGCAAATATTTGAAACATGGGCAAAACCTGGTTAAGCCATAAAACTCTCCTCTATATCATAGATCAAATGGGGTGTACATATAAGAGGTCTTTGAGTAACCCCATTACTGCAATCGTGACAACTCGAGTAGAGAGGGGAGTTACATTCCTGCGAGAATAGAAGTGTAACTCCCAATGACGCATATGACACACCTTGACGTCTTTGACGCACCGACACATAAGAGAATCTCATAATGACCCCTAAATGACACATGGAACTAGAATCTCACCTAAGTGAGATGACTCACCTAATGATGTGGAAAATACACACACCAACAGAGAAAAGATCGAGGCTCTTGATGATATCTTGAGAAATCAGAAATCAGCAGGTGATAGAGTTGGTTTGGGCTTCAAAGTTGAAGTCAAGGACAAAGAGATGAAGCAATAATATGGAATTAAAAGCAAGGAAATAGGTGAACCAAGTACCAATGATGGAAAGAAAGATATCTTCATCAATGACAATGAGAATACTAAGCCTATTAAGCAACCTAATGCCTCAAGGTATGAAATATCTTTTAATGGTTATTGTTTCACATGTAATGGTTTTGGTCATAGGGAAAAGGAATGTAGAAGGTATACTAGAAATGATCATCCATGGAGGGATAATAAGAGTGAGCATGCTAAGAATGTGGTATGCTATAATTGTAATGAGAAAGGTCATGTTGTTAGATTTTGTTTGAATGATCCACCTAAACAAGTTGAGGGCTACAAAGGAAAGAGCTTTGTGGTGTGTTTTGAAGTTCAATGAAGTTGGACATATATCTAGAGAGTGTTACTATGAATAATCAAGGATAAAAAAGAGTTTTTAGGGACCTAAGGTGCAAGAAATAAGCTTTTAGAGGTCTAGGATGCATGATAACATTCATGGTAGGATTTGGGAGTCTAGAAGGAACAAGAATTGCTAAAAAAGCTGATATGAATGATATGCAAGGTGGTTCTTAGGGTACAAATCAGAAGCAAAGAGATGAATGTGGATTTCATATGCCTAAGAGGGATCGAGACCTCTTCAAGTGATTCTTCTATATTGTCAAAGTGTTATATGCCTCTACTAGGATTCTTAGAGGTGTATTGTTCCATATGAAGTATTAAAGAGAGGGGGAGTTGATTATTTTGAGGTATGTCACTGTAGATTGTGTCTTCTTGGTATTAAGGTATGTATCAATGTCCTATGTTGTTGGTTAGTGATGGTTCATGTAATAAAATGAGTGTAATTGGTCAAGGAGTCTTCCTAAAGATTATACTATCATGCTCGAGTCCGTGTACGTAATGTGATGGGATTATGATAGTTGATGTCAATATAAAGTTTTGTCTTAGTCCTTTAAAGGCATGGTTAGGATACTTGATTCAATATTTATCCATGTATGAACAATGAATTCCATAGTTTGAGACATCTTAGTAAGTTGGTGAATAAAGCTCAATGTTTGGTATGAGAAAAGGTATGTCATGAATGGTCAAGTGTCTATAATGGAAGTTAAGGTCTAAGCCCAAGTCGAGTCATGTCACAAGGTCATGATAAGAGGAAAAAAAGTATCTAGGCTTACATAAGAGTCAAGAAGTGTTACTTCATTGTCAAGAGTTGGGTATTAAAGACAAAATCTAAAGATTTTTAACATAGTTTAATGCTGAAATGGTAAATGCATCAAAGATGACAGAAAGGAAATAAATGTAAATCTCCCTTCTCATTGGGTAGGAGTGGCCCTTGCCCCTTCCCTTCGATCAGGTTTAATACTAAAATTCACACAACAAAATTTCCCCTGAATATGTAATCTTTATTCAATTAAAAGAGTATGCTTTTACAATGAATCAAATAATTGAACCGAACCGATAAATCTAAATACATTAGCTCTTTTATACTAGAGAAATCCTAGTCCCTCTAGGAGAGAACTAGTTTATTCACAATAACTAACATCTACTTAACTGAATGTTGACTAAAACAATGACTATCTATTTTAAGGAATATAATTATGGAAGAAGTAGTCTTTGAGGTGTTTGGATTGGAATTAATCTTGCTAACTATAGAGGAGGTCCGTGATTGAATCCTTTGAGAGAGAGTCATTGGAAGATCTTGCAGTTCTTAGATTGATTGTAGAGAATCATGGTGGTAATAAATCCTTAGCTATTGGCTACATCACGTCTCCCAACAACTGAAGTGACTGAACCTCAAAATCTACATGAATGTAGGTTGAGGTAATGGCACACATTTCCTATTCATGTTGTTATGTACCATTGCTATATCACTAGTAGTTTGAGCTATCTATCTTCTTGTGCAAATCCCTTATTTCAAGGAATTTAGAGTTGATGACCTGGATGAGCTCGGTGTTGTATTGTGAGTCCTATATTAATGTGGAGGTGAGTCATGTGCCAAAGTGAGTCCTACACCAATGCATTAATTGAGTCCTACGCTGGTGCACTAATTGAGTCTTGTGCTATTGCAATTTACTCCTGTGATAACTCAACATATACTTTTCCAAAGGTATTATTAATGCTTATAAAAAGATCAATTTAAGCCATTTTTGAGGAAGAAATAACAAGATAAAAATAACAAGCATATGCACAATAATTCCTTCAAAAACATAGTAAAGCATTAAGTATAAGCAGTTAACATTATACATCATGCAATATGATATCAAAATAGTATGGGGATTCACATGGTTTAAACATAACAAAATGGGGGTTCATCACTCCCCTGGACTAAAGGTTTAGTAGGTCCTCCTACTACCTATTGTTCAATTGTTCTACAATCCTTGAACAATTATATTCATTGGAAAATGTTTTCCAAGTTTCATCAATGAAGTATTACAGAACCCAAAGTAATCAATGACATTTTTCCTCCAAGTGTTATAACTACCCCTCTAGATGATTATCTATAGAATCCCACCATGGTATTGGAGCAATCACCAATGGAGGTCGATACCGCATGCCAATCCATTTCTCTTGTAGCTCGAGAATAATTTTTAGAGGTCCTTGGCCCTCTTAAGTGACCAACGGAGGTTGGTTGGTGAAATGACCTCCTTTTTCTTGTATGGTTCTGCAAGAAGTTGATATCTTACTGACAGTGAGGAAGTTTACATTGAATGTTGGATTACCTGCTCTCTAAAATTTTTGACACAAGTTTTAAGGATATTTGTGTATCTATCTACTAGACGTAGACAATATACTTGTGACCAAAACCTGTTAAAGAACCGAATGGGGTAGGAAGATCATGCCTCATCAAGAGGCCTATTATAGACTCTTGCTTGCAAAAATGTGGCCCTTTGATCCCTCCATTCCCTTGGTGCCTGAGAGTAGAAATAAATTCTCTTAACTATACCTCTCCCACATAAAAATTTATGGGGATTTCAATTTTCTCAGGAGAAGAAATTTGTGAACATAAAATTCACAAAAAAATTCTTCTCAATATCATTCCCTATGTATATATGCAACCACAAATTGATTTATCATCATCAAATTCAATGTCTATAGCATGGGCCCTAGATATTTTCCATTTGAAAAAACTGTTCTTTCAAAATAATGCATAAAAATTTGAAGGAGGTCTAAGAAAGAACTTGGTCATATAAACGACTAACAGTAACCACATTTTCTTTTAGAAATTTGTTTTCCTCTTTCAAATTCTTGTTTCTCCTCATAAACTACCCGAGCCTGTAACATTCTTCCATCCATTTGACCATGCCCTTTAAAACAACAATTTGAGGAAAAAAAAATTCAGTTTGAGTTGGCATGTTCTTCCATGGTCGTAGGCTCTATTTCTTTCCTATTTTCTTGCAAGACTGCAAGAGATGTGCTAAGTTCCTCTATTTTGGCCTAAAGGGATTGTATTTTTTTTTCTCTCTCTTCTAGTTTTTGTAGCTGAAGAGTTTCCTCTTCATGTTGTCTATGTTATAGTCTACTTAATTATTGAATTTCTTGATTTTTAGTAGTTTCCAGTTGGGAGAAATTGGCTTCTTTGGCCTCAAGAAGTAATTGAAGATGGGTGATTCTTTCTTGAGCCAATTGTAGCTCAAACTAGATTTTGGACAAAGACAAAACTTGAGGAATAATTGTATCAGAATTAGGGGAGAACTAGGTTCTCCCTCTACCATAGGTGTTTTCCTTTGTCTTTAATAGTGACTCTTTAGTTGTGGCTATGGAATGCTCAATTTATTTTTTTGTATCAAGAACAGATGGTGACATTGATTTTGTGAGGAGACACAGGTGGGGTTTTTACCAGGGTTTGCATTATTGTGGCTACCTCTTGTTCTTCTTGGGAAGGAGGATTTTCAATTTGGTGTTTCATGCAGGGTAGGTGTAGGCTGGAAGTCTTGAGGTGCTTTTTAGGTCTCTCAGAGGTTGAGGGTGCTTGCTCAGAACTACTTTAGACTCTAAGGCACATTGCTTTTGAAAATTCAGCCATTTCTTAATTCCATGTTTCTTTTTAACAAATTGATGCTTGCAAATCAAATGAATTAAACCCTAGAACTTTAAATAGGAGGTACCCCAATGAAACTTTTCTATAGTAGAAAAAAATGGAATCATATAAAAATGAGGTAAATTGATTTTATACTGGGGTTTATTTTGACCATGTCGAAGGTGTATTAAAATTCTTAACACATAGGCCCTAAACAATTTCATATTGCCCTTCACAAGTGAAGTATTTTATCACCCATTTGGCCACTTCTACCCAAGGTTTAGGAAGGGTGATTATTTTTATGCCTTTTTCTTTACCCTTATTGTCTATTACCAATTCTAACTTTCTCCTTCTTTCCAACTGAAAATATTTTAATAATTTCAGCATACATTTTCTTGTTACTTATTACTAAACCTCCCTCAACTATTCCTGAAAGATGACTGATTATAGTTGGACTAAAGGAATTTTCTTACCTTGCAAAATGGAGTATCCTTCTTCCATGTTTCTAGTGAATTCCTCCATCATTTTTATGTTGAATTCTTCATAAGCCAAGTAACAAGTTGAGCCACCTGCTTTCTCAAAAATATCCACCGACCTTGCATCGGCCAAAATTTCCACTAAACTAGTTGGTTTGTGCCTTAATCTAGGCCCCATGACTGATTTAGAACTAGGTAGTGATAGGTAAAGGGCACATGGGATGGAAATGCAAGGTTTGTAGGGATGAAGGTAAGCACAAGAGTGAATGGTGGCAGGAGTGAGGGTGAAATTTGGAAAGTAACAATGGAGTGGAAATGGTTTGAAATGAATATAACTGAATTGGGAAAGGTGTGATGGAATCCCAAAGTGATGATGACATTGATTGGGCATGTGTGGAGATTATTATGGAGGGGAGTTATTACTGATTTGGTTGGGATTTGTGAAGTGTGCAAAGTTATTGGAAATGGGAGAGATAATCAATTTGCATGATGATAATAATTAACAAACTCATAAATTAAAACTTTCCTATATTCAAGAAGAGAATTAATTGTGCATACCTCATTAAATGAACTTATCACATCCTCATCACCATTTCCATATTGGTTTAATGCTCCATCCACACATGGTCCTTTTTTTATTGCATGTTGGATTCAGGGGTGGTGACCGCCATTTCTGGTTTTGGTCACTTGAGTTTTTTTTTTTTAAAATTATTTTTTTTTTTTTTAGAAGCAATGGCTGCCATTTTTGGTTTTCAGCCAATGCTCCAGAGGATGATGACCATCATTTCTAGTTTTCAATCATCTCCTCTTTATTCCTTGATAGAAGATAGCTCAGTTCTGAGTTGTGTTGGACAAAGAGACTTTGTCCACACACTTCAGAGCTAAATCTTCTTGAAGTTCTTTCTGAAACTCTTCTTTTGATGTTGGTTTATGGTACAACCTCAGTTTATGCCCATTAACCAACATTAATTTTTCTCTCCATCAATTGGAATTAATTGGATGGTTCCATTGTCAAATACTCATTCAATCTGATATGGGCCCATCCATCTTGTCTCAGACTTCCCTTTGAAATATTTGTACTTGAATCAAATAATAGAGCCCAATCCCCTTCTTGGAATTTCCTTGGCTTTATGTGTTTGTCATGCCATACTTGCCTCTAGTGTTGGATGATTTTAGTTTGATGCAATGCTTGAAGCCTCATTTCATCCAGCTCACTTAGTTGTACAATCCTTGCTTGTTGTGCCTCAGATAGTTCAATGCCCACATCAGTAGTTGTTCTCAAAGTCTGAATCTCAAATTCTATAGGAAGAATGGGCTTCTTCCCATAGACCAATTCATAGGGAGTAAACCATGTGGTTGTTTTCAAGTAGTTTGTATGCCCCATATTGCTTCAGTAGTTTTGAACCCAATTATTTCTTGAGATATCCACTATTTTTGTTAGGATATTTTCCAACTCTCTATTAGTAACCTCCACTTGACCATTGGACTGTGGGTGGTATGGTGATGAATTCTTGTGCCTCAAGCTGGTATGTTTCCAAAAAGAATGATTACCCCTGACATGAATTGTGGTCCTTGATCTGACACAATGGACCTTGGTGCTCCAAATCTCTGGAAGATATGCTCATATAAGAAATCTGCAACCTTCTCATCTCTTGCATATTGTAGTGCCTGCACTTTAGCCCATTTGGTGACATAATCAATACAAACCAGGATGTACTCTTTCCCTTGAGAGGTTGGGTCAATTGGTCCAATAAAATCCAACCCCCACTTCTCAAATGGTTCCAAGACAACTTGGGGTTGGAGTGGCATTTCAGATGTAAATGTTGGTTTCCCCATCCTTTGGCATTGATCACATCTCCATACATACTTTTTGACATCCTTAAACAAGGAAGGCCAATAGTAACCAACTCCTAGAACTTTGTGAATGGTCCTTTGAACTGAATAATTCCCTCCTGATGGTTCATCATGGCATGCTCTAAGTATGTCAAATACTTCATTTTCAGCTACACACATGCGTAAAACATGATCAGGTCCACATTTGAAAATAATTCCATTTAACCAAGTATACATCACACTTTGTTTAATTAATTGTTTTCTTTGCTTTTGTGTGAAAAAGGTTGGAAAATTCCATATAGCCAAGTAATTAGCCATATCTACATACCAAGGAGAGGTAGTAGAAATTACAAACAAATGCTCATCTGGAAAATCATCATTGACACTGCTCCTCCTCTTTGAAGTGGTAAGTATTGAAAGAAAATCAACTACCACATTGGATTTTCCTGGCTTGTCAATAATTTTAATGTTAAACTCTTGCAGTAGTAATAACCACCTTACAATCTGCCATGCACTAAAGGTTTGTTCATTAGATATTTGATAGTAGAGTGGTCAAGTATGAACAATCACTTCATATCATGTAATATAATGGAAAAACTTGTTGATTGCATACACTACTGCAAGAAATTCTTTCTCAATTTGTTGTGTAGTTCCTTTCAGTAGGGGAAAGGTTTTTACTAATGTAGTAAATAACATACATAGGTTCTCCTTCCTCTTGTTATCAAGGACAACACCTACTACTTCATTGGAGGCATTTGTTTGTATATGGAAGGGAGCTTCCAATTTGGGCCTCTCAACACTGGTGTGCTTGTTAACTTACCTTTGATAGCATCAAAATCTTGTTGGCATGCTTCTGTCCATTCAAATTCAGAATCTTTAGTTAGGAGAGAAAATAATGGAGAAGCAATTTTGCTAAAATCTGAAATAAACCTTTGATAGTAACCAACATGACCAAGAAATCTTCTTACCTCTGTTTGGTTTGTGGGAGATGGGAGTTTTACCATGATATCGAACCTTGTCTAGGTCTACCTTAATTCCCTCAGTTGAGACATGATGGCCTAAAACTATACCTTGTTCCATCATAAACAAACATTTTTCATGATTTAAGGATAATTGATGTTTTTCACACCGAGAAAGAACTTTGTCTATATTGTTAACTACCTCTTGGAATGTTGCTCCATAAACCGTGAAATCATCCATGTAAATTTCCACACAATCATGAGTGAGATCAGAAAATATTGCCAACATGGCTCTTTGAAAAGTGGCAGGAGCATTACATAACCCAAAAGGTAACACCTGTAAGAAAATGTTCCCTAGGGACAGGTAAAAGTTGTTTTGTCTTGATCTTCAAGTGCCACTGTTATTTGGTTGTACCCACTAAACCCATCAAGGAATGAAAAGTACCTTTTCCTAGATAAATTGTCTAAGACCTGATCAATAAAAGGTAATGGAAAATAGTCTCTATGAGTTGCTTTATTTAATTCCCTATAGTCCACACAAATTCTCCATTTCCCATTCTTTTTAGGAACTATGACTAATGGAGAAACCCATTGGTATCTTGATATTGGATAAATGAATCCTACATTCAGAAGTTTTTCAATCTCAACTTTAACAATATCTCTTAAAGTAGGGTTTATCCTTCTTTGAGGTTTCTTGACTGGTCTGGAATCAGTAGTATAGATGTGATGTGTACAAATACTAGGATGAATACCCTTCATGTCACTATATTCCCAAGCAAAAGCTTGAGGATGAGAGCATAAGAGTTTAAATAGGGTACTTTCTCCCGATTAATTCAGCCAACTATTAATTGTCAATGTCTTTCTTGGGAGAATAGGTAATTGTTTGGTAGTTGGATGAACAAAATCTACAACAAGGTATTCTCTTAATAATGTATTTAATGGACACCTGTGTGGTAGTAACATGTGAATAGAAGTAATGTTTTGAAAGATGGACTTGGTCAGGTCTATATTTCATAAAAGGGACAATGATGGGTTGGTTGTTTTCATCCATATAATCATCTCTTATTTCAATTAGTTATAATGGAGGAAAAATGAAATCCAACACAAGACTTGAGCATAGGACTTGAATTGAATATAGCGCTTGAAGACTCATATGCGAGAACTTATATTGTGTCCAACATAATGCTCATGGTCACCATATTGGATTTGATCTGAGTGTTCTTATCATCCATATTTCACCCCACAGGAAAAATATTAGATTAGATTAGCCACGACCTCGCTAGGAAGGAACCAGAGAAAACATGTTTAAATACATTCTATGGGTTGGTGGACTCAAAAATAGAATAGTAGGGTTGGGGAGAAGGATCGTGTCTTAGAGAAGCCCCGAGCAAGAAAAGGAAGAAATGGTGAAGATCCAAAGACTACAAGCTCAAAACAGTTCAGAATGAGTCCAAAATTGGCTAAGTATGGAGGAGGCAGTGAAGAAAGCCACGTGTCGGCACAACGCTTCTCCAAAGTTGAATCCAAAAAGGTGGAGACTCAAACTCGCGCCAGCCCTCCACGTAGAAAATGGTCAACCAAGGTCAAAAGGTAGACAGGGTGGGCCTCAAAATAGGCTAAGTATAGAAGTATTGGTGGGAGCGCCACGTGTCCAAGCCAGCGCATCTCCAAGGGTAGATCCAAAAGCGGAGGCTCATGCAAGCGCCAATTCGCCACGTAGCCCAAGTTCTGAAAAGGTAAGGGAGAGGTCGTTGAAAAGTCCAAAGACTTGCAGAGGCTTCCAAGTGTCAACTCGCCGCTCCTTGGGAAAATGTTGATCACAGTTTCGGTGAGTGCGAGCCTCCACGTGTCAGTCTCAAAGGGGGACAAAGTTGGGTTGAATAGTCAATACGTGGTGGTGGCCGTGAGAGAGTGCCAAGTGTCTAAACAATGCTAACTCAAGGGCTGAATGAAGAAAGGTTTTCAGAGATTTAAGAGTGCTAGACCGCCGTGTGTCCTCAGTTAAGAAATATGACCCCGCTAAGCAAAGAACTTAGATGAGAAACATAGAAATTGAGCAGCGGTGTTGGAAACCACGTGTCGGCCCTATGCTTTTCCAAAAGCAAAATACAAAGGCCGCCCTCAGACATGCACCAACCAACCACATGTCCCGGCCTCAAAAGGGGCCCGCTTCAAACTGGTTTTCCCGCCCTTTTGTATGGACCCGATTCAAACTTTGAAGGGGAATATATTTTGACTTGGGGCTCGAAATATTACAAAATTGACACCGTTGGAAAGATCTTGGCCTTGTCCATGCCATGAAGATCTGAAACTTTATGTTTGGGGAGGTTAGGTGGGAGAAAAATGGAGAAATGTCTTCAGGGGAATTAATGCGGATCTGTCTACCTCAACAACCAGATCGGATTCGATCTAATCCGCCGGTTCCTCCTCCTTCGAGGCACTGAATAAGGAATTGATATAGTCAAGATAAATTTGGGGGTAGATTTTGTAGAAGGCATTAATAGAAGTGGTTGAGCTTGACCTACTTTTCTCACTTCTCTCTCTTTCTCCCCCTCTCTAATTGAATCTATAAATGTAGGGTCGGGACTCATTGTAAAGAGTTGGACATTATTTTGTTTTTACAGGCTCCCCTTTCCTTCTGGAAAAGGAATTTGTGGAGTTTAGACCTTCCATTTAAATTGCAATACGTTTCCTACCTTATAGCCACTTATAATGCATTGTATCAATCTGCAGAGCAATAAAACATGTATGTGATCGATTTTAGATCCTTTCTTGTCTCTTTTGCTTTCATATGGTCTTTCATTATAGATCTGGTTATATGTGCTTGGTTATTGTATGCATTTTGTTGGTTTGTGTCTATCAGCAAAACAAATGTTCATCATTCCTTCGGTGCATCACCTTGTAGCTTAGTTTTGATTTCTTGTATTCCTTTTATCCCTATCTCCTTGGTAAAAATTAGATTAGGTTTAGGAATAGGCCCTCTGCAAGTTCTCACGCATGCACCTAAACAGAGGAATAGGAACCAACCTTTAATCTGGAGAGTTTTTCCCATTTGTAAAGTCCCACACTTTGGGAACAACTCAATGTTATGTGAATCACACCAAATGAATCTGCCTTAGAAAAGTAGATATGATGACTCATTTGGGGGTGCTATGATTTTGCACTAATAGTTTTGGCATGCCCAGTGGGACAAAAGTCTCCATCTTTATTACAGTAAGATTGATGTGCACTTGCTATGATTCTAGATTTTAAGAAGCTTTTAAGAACTACACATTTGGTGACTCCAAAAGGAACAAAATTCACTAGTTTCAATAGTCCAAGTTTCCCAAGTTCATGAGAAGGATACAAACAAGGTCAAGAACAAGAGAAGAAGGATAGTTTGTACACCTACACTTGTCTCAGACAGAAGGAGAAGAGGAAGAAGAGCCCAGAGGTCTCTATCTCCACCAAATAGAGCCTTATCAACACCTCCTCCTAGTAGGTTATTCTTTCAATCAAGAAGGGTGCTTAGGCCAATCAGGATGGCACAACTAAATCCTTATGTCAATTTCATTGGCAGTAGCCCACTCGCTCTGAATGTGCAAAATCCAGTCCCAATAGCAGTATTAAAAGCATCCCATATTTCACCGGGAAAACCAGACTTCTCTGGTGACCATGTTCAGGATATTACAAATGTGCATACAATCCATGAGGTCACTGAGATGGACATTGCAATCAAGTTGCTAGCCTCTTCACTCAAAGGTAAAGCTTCACAATGGTTCAGGAGCCTTAAAGCAGGCTCTATTCAAAATTGGGACCAGTATGCACAACTCTTCATGATCAGTTTGGAGAAAAAGGAGATAACTTATCCTTGTTGGAGCAACTGACAACAATCAAGAGAGCTCCAAATGAGTAGTTGACATATTTCAATCTCAAATTTCAACGGACCTGGGATAGGATTCTAATAGTAGTAAAGCCCACTAATGAAGGTGCCTTTTTATACTTTCTTAGAGCTTTAAATTTTGATATTGCTTTAATGATTCAGTCAATGGGGGCACAACCTCACCTGCAGCTTATCGCCTTTCCATATGAGCTGAGAATGATTTAATTTAGGATGGAAAACTTTCCCCTAGGCCATCCATGCCACTATACCCCAAATTAGGAAACCCAAGTACCAGCCAAACACCCATAATAGCTCCTATACCTACTCCCAAGAGTCAAAGTTCAGTTGAAGCCTCCACCTCATCATCTACCACCTCAAAGGAGGTTTAGGAAATTATGAAACGACTTCAAAACTTGGGGAATGAGTTAGTGACTATCAAAATACAATAGGCTCAGAATTCTAGGCCATATCAGCCTCAAGCTCAATATTAGGCTAGACCCCGTATCAACAAAATAGACCACAAGCCCAGATCTATAACTTAGAGTCAACACCAAGGGCAACCTCAAGCTGCTAGACCTTTTAGGTCATATGATCCAAACATAGCTTGAACATTAAGGGCATTGGTTCCATCACGAGAATAACATGGCACATGAATATGATTGGTGTTTCCCATGCGATCGACCACATAATCAATCAATGTGCTTCAATGGTGTAATAAATCATGCTCTGATGGTGTAAACCGTTGGTGTGTCACAAGAACCTAGCCAAGAAGAAAATCAACAAGTAAAGAGCTCGTGAAGAGGGACCTCCAAGTGAAACAATGCTTGTCAATTGGCAAGTTGAAGACTTTTATGGAATGAATTAGACTCCTTAAAGTATAGCTGCCAATACACGGTCCAAGAAGAGAAACATTGGAGAAGGACATTCACCAAAATCAGGTGATCCTCAATCCTCCATTGCTCCACAAGGTCTTAGCATTCAAAACATAACTCCCAATATGCAAAGCCAATCCAAGTCACCTTCCAAATCCACTCAGGCACTGGTTGTAATAGCCCATGTGCAAGAGAAAAATGTGCCGGGGAAAGGGTGAAAGAAGGATAGCTCGTTTATATCATCAAGCAAATGAAGAGGACAAGTGTGAACATTTCACTATGGGAGTCACTAGCCATTCCAGGGTAGAGGGATCTATTGCAGACTGCATGCAAAATTGGTCAAGCTCAAATCAACCCCCTAGCCAGCAAGAGAAAGTGCTTACTAATGTGGCCCAACCTGAGAGGAACCTTGGAGAACAATGAGACCTCCTCCATTTTATGTTTCATTAATCATTGGAGATAAATTGGTGCATAATTGCATGATCGATTCGGGGCAAGTAGTTCGTAATGCCCAAATAAATAGCTGATCAACTGGGCCTCCAGTATGAAGTCATCTCTAGAGGAGTAGTACAATTGGATGGGACAATAGTGACCACTGTTGGAGTCATCAAGGATCTGAGCCTCACTCTGCATGCCTGCCCTAATGTGATATTCTGAGAACGTATCGGTCATAGACTTGCCACCACATTTTGCATTGTGTTTGTCCAGGGACTTCACTGCCAAAATTGGAGGCTATTTATCTGTTGATTGGTCACATATGCTCTTTAGAATAAGGTATGGAGTGAAGGCCATAATCAGATCCGAGCCCATAGCAGATTATCACATTGAGTCCTATGTGCCTAGCCCAATCAATGCAAATTGTTCGGCTTTTGATCAGGAGGACCTCCTAAACACTTCTGAAGTAGATACCAAGGTGGGGTATATCCCGAGACTTGAATCTCAACGAATGGGTAGTCAAAAGACATGCTTTTGATCCTATAAGGAGATGGAAGAATTTGAACTAGGAGTCTACTACCTGCATGAAGAAAATCATCCTTTTCCTGACATCATTAAGCCAGAATACAAAGATGAAAATGAAGTATGGAAATTGTTCTTTGATGGCTCGAGGAGCAGACAAGGAGCCGGAGGTGGAGCTATGATTGTGTCCCCCCAAGGTATGAAATATTATTCAGCCTTCAAATTTCAGTTTGCCTGTTCAAATAACACTGCAGAATATGAGGCTTTGGTTCATGGATTGCATTGGGCTAGAAGATGAGGAATCAAGAACCTGCAAGTGTTTGGTGACAGTGAACTAGTTGCCAATCAAGTCAAAGGACAAAATTCTATCAAGAATGACCTACTCAAAGGTTACAAGAATAGGGTATGGGACCTCATCGAGTATTTCAAAGCCTTCAATATTGTGTCCATACCCAGGAAGGAGAATGAAGCTGTTGATAGGCTTGTAGCAGTTGGAGAAACATTTGATGTGGTTAACAACATCAAGAGGGACAAAGGACAACCACATATCCATGTGATTGTGAGACCAACAGTGCTAGATAACAACACATGCTGGTAGGTGTTCGAGAATGATCAACAAATCATCAATTTTTTGCAAGAGGAAGCTGAGTTCTCAGCTAGGAATCAAAATAGATTAGAGAAGCAATATGGAGATCAAGTAGTGTAGCTGCATACAAACAAGCTTCCCAAAGGCTTAGTGACATTGGAGTCTATCTTCAATCCTAATGATCAGTTTTGAAAAGAGAAGGCTAACATATAGATCAAAGGAGAAGATTTAGATTCAATTCTAGTTAGAGAAGGAAAAATGCTTCAAATTGGCAAAGTGGCCACCGAGCAATAGAGGTATGAATTCATGCAACTTTGCCAAGAATTTCTAGATGTATTTTCTTGGAGCTATGAAGATCTAAGAGGGTTCAATCCGAAGCTAGAACAACACACAATTGAACTAGATCCAGTTGCTAAGCCCATCAGGCAAAAACAGAGACCAGTCAATCCACATATTGAGCCTCTGATGAAGAAAGAGTTGAACAAGATGATAGAGGCAAGTATCATATTTCAAATCAAACACTCAAGTTGGGTTGTAAACTTGGTCCCAGTCAGGAAGAAGAATAGAGAGATTAGGTTGTGTGTTGAATTTCGTGACTTAAATAGAGCATCCCTCAAAGACCACTACCCACTCCCCTCAATGGAGAAAATATTGTAGGTGGTGTCTGGATCAGAGAGATTATCTCTCCTAGATGGCTACTCAGGGTACAACCAGATCATGGTGAAAGAAGATGATCAGTTAAAAACAACTTTCACCACCAAATGGAGCACCTATGCCTACAAAAATGCCATTTGGATTGTCTAACGCCAGAGCCACTTTCCAAAGGGAAATGGATATGTCATTCAAAGGGATGATCAACAAAATAGTACTGATCTATCCGGATGAATTACTTGTGTTCTCTAGAAATGCAAAGCAAACCACCTTTTTAACCTAAGGTAGGTGTTTTAAAGGTGTAGGATATTTGGGGTATCATTGAACTTTTAAAAATGCATATTCTTGGCCCATGAGGGTAGGCTTCAGGCCATATTGTATCCAAGGAAGGTTTGTGCAATCGACCCGAGAGAGTTGAAGTAATAAGAGCATTGCCATTTCTAAGCCATAAGAATACTCTTCAAAGCTTCTTAGGAAAAATCAATTTTTCCACAGGTTTGTACCAAACTTTGCTACCCTTGTCAAGCCAATAACGTTGATGTTGAAGAAGAGTTTGGCATTTAGGTGGACAAGCTGAAGGAAAATCAAGTTTTGAGGCCATCAAAGAAGCTATATCACAAGCCCCAACTCTCGTGAATCCATATTTTTCTAAGGACTTCATACTATATGCCTTTGGAGGCAGTGACACAATTTCTGCAATCCTAGTACAACAGAACAAAGAGGATACAGAGCAGCCAATTTCTTTCTTGACCAAAGTACGGAAGACTATGAAGTAAGATACTCCATCGAAAAGCAAGTCTTGGCAAAGATCGGAGGCTTAAAGAAGTTTAAGCCTCGGTTTCAAATAATAAAATCCAACTATTAGTCTCCCATGTAGGAGTCAAATACTTCCTTCTTTGCAAGGATACGAATGAAAAACATGCAGGATGGATCACTCGTGTCATGGAGTATGACATTGAGATCAAGGTTACTAAGCTAGTCTGTGGGAAGGGATTGTGTGAACAATTGGCCTCGAGTCGAGAGACGAAGCAAGCGGTAAAGAGGAGGTTGTTTTTATCCGCAGAATAGTCAAGAGGAAGAAAATGAGGATGTGCCCACTCCTTGTTGGAATCAAAGTATTATGCACTTCCTTCAAACGAGCCAATGTCCTCCGAGAAATGAGTATAACAAAAAGAATACATTTGGACTACGTGCCATCCCATATGTGCTTATTGATGGCTCCTTGTTCAAAAGGGACATCAATGGTATTATGTTAAGATGCATTGGGATAGATCAGATTGAGAGAGTGTTACAAGAGTTCCATGATGAAGTAGCTGGAGGCCATTTTGCTCCATGGGTGATAACACTCAAGATCATGAAGGTAGGTTATTATTGGCCCAGGGTGTTTAGTGACTGCTATGCATGGATCAAAAGGTGCAAGAACTGTGTGTTTTTTAGAGGCAAAGAGAGGTTAACAACACTCCTATTGTACCCAATTTTAGTGGACCAACCATTCATGCAATGGGGATTGTACTTCATTGGGGTCATCAATCCAAATTCGAGCCAAGGCCACAAATGGATTCTAACAGCAAGACTATTTCACCAAGTGGACCGAGGTAGTGGCACTCAAAGAAGCTAATGAGTCTAGCATACTAGATTTCTATGAAGGGATAGTGACCAGATTTGGAGTGCCATCCACCATTATATTAGATAATGCATTGGCATTCATAGGTTCCAAAATCACAGAATGGGTTGTTAGGAACAAGATTTATTTGAGCACTTCATCAAACTATTACCCTCAGGGTAATGGCCAAGATGAGTCCACGAACAAGAATCTGTTGAAGATTTTCAGAAGAACTCTGGATGAAAATTAGAGAACTTGGCACACAAAACTCAAATAAGCCTTATGGGCTAATAGGACAACACCTAAGAGGTCTACAAATAGCTCTCCATTCAAAATCATCTATGGGAAAGAGGCAGTGTTGCCTATATCACTTGAGTTGCTAGCATTGGAACTCATGAAGCAAGCTGGAGATGTCTGAGTTTGAACCAATGGAGGCTAGGTATACAGAGCTGATGGAGTTAGAAGAAACCAGAGAACATGCACTTCAAACAATAGAGAAGGATCAAGCCTTAATCAAGAGATGCTTGACAAGAAGGCAATAATGAGGACCTTCTAAGAAGGAGACCTAGTTTTGAAATGGGATGCAGATCGGGCAAAACCAGGAAGGCATTCCAAGTTTGATGCCATTTGGAGTGGCCCTTACATGGTCACAAAATGTAAAAGTAGCAATGCTTTCCAATTGTCTACATTGGAGGGTGAAGAGTTGTAGATTCTAGTGAATGGAATCTATCTTAAACACTGCTACTAAAAGGAAAGTTCTCACCTTGTAAATACTAGTTTAGTTTCTCTTTCCTCTAAGTGCTTGTGAACATTGTCTTGTTATAGTTTAGGTTGCTTTTCTCCTAAGTGCTTTGCATGCTCTACATGTTCTACTTGGAGCATGTATGATTTTAAATTTTTAATATAGTTATGGTGCTATTTTGTTGCTCTTGCATAACCCATTCATAGACATATGAAGCCCCGGGTCAAAGACAAGTTTCTACTCTCAGAAACCATCATTTTGAGATTTCTTATGAAGATTGAGAGTGCAGAAAGTTGAGCTCATGAATCAGAGGTAGGATCAATATCAGACCGTCATTCTCGACTCCATGCCCAACGGATATGACAAGGCTATTGGTCTTTTCATCTAGTAGGCAGATACCCCTTGTGAGTCACCAAATTGTTATCCATATTTTTCCCCTGGGTAAAATATTGGATTAGCCACGACCCCACTGGGAAGGAACCGGAGAAAACACGTTTAAATCCATTCTACGGGTTATAGGTGGACTCGGAAATAGAATAACAGGGTCGGGGAGAAGGAGCGGTGTCTCGAGAGAAGCCAGGAGTAAGAAAAGGAAGAAATGGCAAAGATCCGAAGACTTCGGGCTCAAAACAGTTCATAACAAGTCCAAAAATGGCTAAGTATGGAGGAGCTAGCGGAGAAAGCCACGTGTTGGCACGATGCTTCTCTAAAGTTGAATCCAAAAAGGTGGAGACTCAAACTTGCACCAACCCTCCACGTAGCAAATGGTCAACCAAGGTCAAAAGGCAGACATGGCGGGCCTCAAAATAGGCTTGGTATAGAAGAATTGGCGAGAAGCGCCATGTGTCCAATGACGCATCTCCAAGGGTAGATCCAAAAGTGGAGGCTCAAGTAATTGCCAGTTTTCCACGTAGCCCAAGGTCCGAAAAGGTAAAGGAGAGGTTGTTGAAAAGTCTAAAGACCTGCGAAGGCTTCCAAGTGTCAACTTAATGCTCCTTAAGGGAAAATCTTGATCGGGAGTTTCAATGAGCGCAGAGCCTCCACGTGTCCAGTCTCAAAGGGGACATAGTTGGGTTGAATAGTCAATTCATGGTGGCAAGCCGGCGGAGAGTGCCAAGTGTCTAAATGGCACTAACTCAAGGGCAGAATGAAGAAAGGGTTTCAGATGAGCACCGATCGAGGTGTGTCCCTGGTTAAGAAATATGACCCATTGAGCAAAGGACTTAGCCGAGAAACATAGAAATTGAGTAGGTCGGTGGAGGAAACCACATGTCATCCCCACACTTTTCAGACATGCACTAGCCAACCACGTCTCCCAACCTAAAAAAGGGGTTTGCTTCTAACTGGTTTTCCCACCCTTTTTATGCAGACACGATACAAACTTTGAAGGGGCATATCTTTTGACTTGGGGCTCAAAATATTGCAAACCTAACACTGTTAGAAAGATCTCGGCCTCGTCCACGCCATGAATATATGAAACTTTAAGTTTGGGGAGGTTAGGTTGGAGAAAAATGGAGAAATGTCTTCAGGTCCATTAATGCGGGATCTGTCTACCTCAACAACCAAATCATATTCGATCTAATTTGTCGTTTCTTCCTCCTTCAAGGCGTTGAATAAGAAATCGATGTAGTCAAGACAAATTTGGGGGCATATTTTGTAGGAGGCATTAATAGTAGTGGTTGAGCTTTGACCTACTTTTCTCACTTCTCTCTCTTTCTCCCCTCTGATTGAATCTATAAATGCAGAGTTGGGACTCATTGTAAAGAGTTGGACATTATTTTGTTTTTGTAGGCTCCCCTTTCCTTCTAGAAAAGGAATTTGTGGAGTTCAGACCTTCCATTTAAATTGCAATACATTTCCTACCTTCTGACCGCTTGTAATGCATTGTATCAATTTATAGAGCAATAAAACATGTTTGTGATCGATTTTAGATCCTTTCTTATCTCTTTTGCTTTCATCTGGTCTTTCATTATAGATCTGGTTATTTGTGATTGGTTATTGTATGCATTTTGTTGGTTTGTGTCTATCAGCAAAACAAATGTTCATCATTCCTTCGGTGCATCACCTTGTAGCTTAGTTTTGATTTCCTGTATTCCTTTTATCCTGTCTCCTTGGTAAAACTTAGATTAGGTTTAGGAATAGGCCCTCTGTAAGTTCTCACGCATGCACCTAAACATAGGAATATGAACCAACCTTTAACACGGAGAGCTTTTCCCATCTGCAAAGTCCCATAATTTGGGAACAACTCAATGTCATGCAAATCACACCAAATGAATCTGCCTTAGAAAAGTAGATATGACGAGACATTTGGGGGTGCTTTATGATTTTGCACTAACAGTTCTTAAATTACGACCATGGATAGAGAAGATATGATATTAAGCGAATCATCTTAATTATCCTCACGCCATTATTTGTTTTCGTCAGAAAAAGGTTTTGTAGCGAGGGTAGATTGATAATTTATTTGAATCTTTTCCATTCATAATCACTTTATTCCCTTTTTCTACGATCAATGAGGGAAGTAGTTGTGGCTAAACACATATGTCCTAGGATTATGGGGTATCTAATCTTCCTATTCTTCATTTTTATAATCATGAAATCTCTTGTATAGTCTCGGGATTCAATAAGTGATGACATATTCTATAATTCCCTTTGGCTTGTTCACAAATTGGTCTGCCATTTACAAAACTATGGATGTGGATTGAGGTTCAGGAAGTGATAACATGGACAAAGTATATGTGGTCATAACATTAATAACAACCCCTAGATCAATTAGGACATTAGGAATCTAGACATCTCCTATGTAGAATGTTAGAATAGAACTTCCAGGGTTTCCATATTTAGGAGGGGAATATTCCCTACTAAAATACTAGCAAGTTTCCCATCCACATGAATGGTTTTAGCTTGGTTCTTCCTTCTTCATGGAGCCTTAAAATAGAGTTGTTTAATTGTTTTGTTTAATTCAGTATTTCCTTAAGAGCTTGTAATAGGGGAATGCCAATACTCAACTTCCTCAATCCTTGAATTAATTATGAATTCGGTTTTTAGGAACTACAATACTTGGTTTCTTAGAGAGTCGAATGGAAAGGGAATGTCATTGTTTGGGTGAGGAGTCTCTTCAATAGGACTAGGACACATTTCTTGGTTCTTGTTTGTTCGGGATTTCTTCTATCATAGGAGAGGATGGGTTTAAAGTAACCTTTCTTGAACGCAACAAGATATTTTACTATCCACCAAGTCCATTATGGGATTTTTGTTGGATTCCATAGTATACACTTTGGGTTCCCCCTGCCTCACATTTTTGGGATTTGCCATAGTTTGTGCGGTATTTATGACTAGACGGGTTGTTTAGGTGGGGAAAATTTGTGGGTCCAGTCAACAAGGCTTATTGACCTTATGATCTTCTCACGATTGTAATATTCGCCCATAAAATTGAGGTACATTCTAATGCTATCGGTGCGAGGATTAAACTGTTGGAATGGTGGAATGTTTGGATGTGGATCCCAAGGTTGTTTATAATAATTTGGTGGGGTGTTCCACTATGGGATCCACTCCTACGAGACTTGTTTAACCCAAGGTTGGGGATATGGCCATGGTGCATTCCATTGATTTGGAGCCCATTATGATTTTGGGATGTAGGACTGATTTTGGATTGAAAATTTCCTCATTGCCTCTGAGCCATATAGTTAAGCTCAGATTCATCTTATGCATTATGTTTTAGATGATTCTTCAGCAAGGGAAGCAATCCACATTGATCTGTGGCATGCTTGAGTTCACAAAGAAGAAAAATTTCTATCTTTTCTAAGAGGCAGTCCTTAAGTTTATGTTTTTCTCTACATCTTGGGCAGTATATGAACAAAGGCTCTGTATTCCTAGCCTTCTCTCTATCCATAGTTGTATTGAGTTGAACCAAAAGGTCTGTCCTCAAATTTTCAATCTCTTCCCTCAATTTGGATAGATCCCCATTGGCCATTTTACCTTTTTATTTTCTTAAATTGGGGTGAGTTCGAGAATAATTCCTATAGAGGTCAATGATTTCTGTGAATTCTAGTTTGTTCATGTCTCCCTTTCCCATTAGATTGAATGCTTCTTATGTATCCTCGTCTAACCCTTTAAGGAATAAGTTTTTAAGTAGATTAATATCAAGACCAGTACCACACCTCCTGTGAAGGAAGAGGAACCGATCCAGATAATCCTCTACACTTTCATCTTCCTTTTTTGAATCCTAAAAATTCTTCTTTTTATCCTTGACTCTACAGTAATCTTGATACTTGTCTAGGAATTCCTTTTCCATATCTTCCCAGTTATGGATGGAGTTAGGGCTCAAGCCCATAAACCACCTCATAGCTGCATCTTTTAAAGTGGAGGGAAACAGTTTAAGCTTTTGGGAATTAGAAGTGTAGTCATATGTTTGGCATAAAACCTTGAACTCAAAAAGGAATTGGTTAGGGTCTTTTGAAACTAATCCCCAGAAGGTTGGTAAGATGGAGGGGATATGTTTTTATAGGATCCTGATCATTAGGGTCTAATTAGATGGGGTAGGTAAACATTATTCCAATTGGGGGGTTTCCATTGTCTGTACCATTGGGGTTCTCTACTTCATCAACCATCCGTCTTTGGTCAATAAGTTGTTCCACATGCTGGTTTTGAGGGGTTTTTGAAGTTTTATTATTATGAATCTACCTCTTCAGTCTCTAGGTCTAAACGTAAAATCCTATCATATTGAGGATGTCTCCCTAACTATTAGTATTGAACTTAATTGTTTGCATTCCACATACTCCAAACTTAGAGGATTCTTGCTGTCACTACAAGGTCTTCTTACTTCATAAGAAAGAGTTATGGAAATAAAATTTCTAAATGGAAATTTACTAGACAACAAGACAACACTTCTAGATAGCACTTTTAACCTTTGATAACACCTTGAAGTCCCTGAAAACAACACCAAAAGTGATGAGTGTCATTGATACTCATACTTTAATGATAATATATCTGTCAATCCAGGTGGTGTCCATGGCTATTTGCAACAAAGGGAACAATAGGAATTGCTCTCAGCATGTACTTAATAACAAAATTAATTGAATAATAAATGACTACAATTATAAAATGTAATGCATGAAAAGAAAAGAATATTAAAGACAAAATCTAAATATTTTTAACATAGTTTAATGCTGAAATGGTAAATGCATCAAAGATGATAGAAAGGAAATAAATGTAAATATCCCTTCTCGTTGGGTAGGAGTGGCCCTTGCCCCTTCCCTTCGATCAAATTTAATATTGAAATTCACACAATGAAGCTCCCTAAATGTGTAATATTTATTGAATTTAAAAGAGTATGCTTTTACAATGAATCAAATAATCGAAGAAAAATGATAAATCTAAACACACTAGCTCTTTTATACTAGAGCAATCCTAGTCCCTCTAGGAGAGAACTAGTTTATTCGCAAAAGCTAAAATCTACTAAAATGACTATTGACTAAAACAATTACTATCTATTTTAAGGAATACAATTATGAAAGTAGTCTTTGAGGTGTTTGGATTGGAATTAATCTTGCTAAGCGTAGAATAGGTCCATGATTAACTCCTTTGAGAGAGTTTGTCACTAGAAGATCTGGTAGTTCTTAGATTGATTGTAGAGAGCCACAGTGGTAATAATTCCTTAGTTATTGGCTGCATCACATCTCCCAACAAATAAAGTGTTTGAACCTCAAAATCTGCATGAATGTAGGTTGAGGTAATGGCACTCGTTTCCTATTCATGCTATTATGCTACCAATTGTAACACTAGTAGTTTGAGCTATCTATCTTATTGTGAAAATCCTTTTTTAAGGAATTCAAAGTTGATGACTTGGATGAGATCGATGTTATACTATGAGTCTTATATTAATATGGAGGTGAGTCTTGCACCAATGCATTAATTGAGTCCTACACCGGTGCACTTATTGAGTCATGTGCTATTGTAATTTACTCCTATGATAACTCAACATATACTTTTCCAAAAGTACTGTTAATGCTTATTAAAAGATCAATTTAAGCCATATTTGAGGAATAAATAACAAGATAAAAATCAAAAGCGTATACATAATAATTCTTTCAAAAACACAATAAAGCATTAAGTATAAGTAGTTAACATTATACATCGTATAATATGATATGAAAAGCAGTATGGGGATTCACATGGTTTAGACATAACAAAATGGGGGTTCATTAGGTGCATCATGGCATGGTGTCTGGGGATGTTTTTCATAGTTCCTATGTGTAAAAGGATTAGTTAAGTGTTGTTAGTTGAAGCTTAAGAAATGATGAGTCATGTTTTGGTCTTGTTGTGTCCAAAATAGGTTTTAGAGGATCATAAGAAGCAATATGAAGGGAAAGATGAGTTTGAAGGTATAAATGATGGAATCAAAAGCCAAAATTTGGAACAAAGAATTTAGACTAAGTATACATCATGATTAAAGAAGTTTTAAGCCCCAATAATATCTCAAATGGTTGGAATCTGTGACAATGTTTAGACTTGACTGAGAAGAATGCTAGAGACCTATTTGGCAAAGAGTGACTTGAAAAACTAAGAAGATATTATTCTGTGTCATGATTCAAGGTTCATGGTGGTGATAAGGTGCCCAAATAGGTACTCATATTTGATAAGGATTCTCTAAGAAAGTGAATGCATCAGGTTTTAAGTGTGAATTTCTCATAATACGAGAGCTAGTAGATGGTGTGTAGACCACAAGGAAAAATTGAAAGGATAATGCTTTTGAAGCTTAGGTAGTGACTGATCATGTTTATTTAAGGGATTTAAACATGTTAGAACCATGATCTTATACCTTGTATGAGTGAGTCTTGTGTTGCATGTAAGTTTCAAGTTTCTAGAAATCCAATGGTGAGAGAGAATGAAAGTTACAAATCCATAAAGTACTCATTTAAGTATGAGAAGTTATCTCATGTCTAGAAGAGAAAGGTTTGAATGTATATCGGGAGTTCAATGTATGGAATACATTATAAGTGCATGAGAGATCTTGATGAAAATATCAACTATAAGTTCAATGGTTTGTGCATGGGTAAATAATATGCTATAGGCTTGAGGGAGTTTCTTAGACTAAGGGTATTCATTTGGCTCCAAAATAAAAGGGGATCTACATTTTCCATCCATCTAGGTGCATAAGTGGTTTAGAGGTTTTGCATAGATAGAGATATGAAGGCTTCAGATGGGTATAAATGACTACAGGTAAGTATTCAATCTTAGTTTGAGTCAAGACAATGAATACAAAAATGCCATCCTACAAGTCTAAAGGGTATTTTAACATCATCTCAGATGAGTATAAAATATGATAAGAATGAGTTTGAGTTGGTCATGAAAGGGATTTAAGTGACTCTAGGTGCCTATAAGTGTAAATGACAATGACAATGTTCATACAAGGATAAGAGTTTGAGGAGACATGTAATGATAAGGTACAAAGTATTGTAGGAGATGGCTTTGCATCAATTCATATGATCTCTTAGGTTTGACATTACCTAACTAATCAGGGAGTCACTTATGTATCTCAACAAGATGATTTAGAGTGTTAAGAAAATATGGTTCTTGATAGGAATGAAACTTGTCAAGAAAATGGTTAGTTTTTGAGTCTACTACAGATCTATTTTTTGCAAACTACAGGAATGTGGAGGTTCTCAGACAGGGGAGACCTTTTTATCACATATTTTGGTGTTCAAGATGGTTTAAAGATGTTGTTTGACAAAAATATGGTGATTTTAGAGGTGTTTGGTTAGTTCTCTATAATTTTTAATGCTTCTTGATGCTAGAAATCTAAAATTTGCATGTCACAGGTTGAATTAAGTACTGTAACAGGATACTTGGTTTACTCAAATTTGTAAAAGTCCTCAAAAGTCAAAGTTAAGCATTAACCGACATCAAGACAAGATTGTATGATGAATGATGTTATGTACATATGCATTACAAGAGGTAAATAGTTCATTTTATCAAGTAGTTCAAAGTATTATGTTTTCTAAGGATGAAGTGATTGAAGAGATGCTTTGAGGCGGTGTCAAGATGGCTAAGTCATTGACATGACAAGTGAACAAGGTAAGAAGAAATTTTTTGTGGTTTTCTACTAGAGTAGGAGAATATGCATTTAGTGGGAGTCATAAGGAGTTATGTCATTCTATGTGTGAACTCTTAGAGCTTGTCAAAGTTGGCTCCAAATGTGCGAAGGTCCAATTCAAGGATATCTATTTTCAAGGAGAGATGATGTCAAATATTTGGATGTGTCTAGCCAAGAAATTATTTTCTCAAGGTATAAAAAGGTATGCTTGGTGATTCTAAGCCTAAAATAATGAATTTTTTTCCTATTCATAAGGTGCATACATCAGTTATAGAAGTGCTACAGTGATTTCAAGTCATGAAAAGGTCAAAACAAGGTATAAGGAGATGAAAACATGTTCTTGAGCCAAAACAAGGAGGTTATGTGATGCTTGCACTCAAGTAGAAAGGTAAGATATATATTCCTAGCCATTTATCATCATCATTGGCATGAATAGGTGTTTTATAGGCTATTTCCCGGGGGAGTATAGTCATGAATGCCTTGAAAGAGGCAAAATCAGAATTTTTGTGAGAAATGACTAGTTTGTGAACAGATATGAAGACTTTGGTTGATTTTTCCAACCAAGAGATGATCCTATGAAGTTTAAAAGGTGAAGTTCATGCTAGCATATGTATGCTTTGTCATTAATGTAAAAAGGGGGAGAATTTCAGGTGGTTTTCCATCAATTCCAAAGGGGAGATTGTTGGCATGTTGTGTTCTAGGTGTTGTCATTGATGTAAAAGACCATTAATTAAAAAGAGGATGATGGAGTAAAGTTATAGGATTTTGAGTAGGATGATGACATGGAGATTTAGAGGTTGATATGATGACATGAGGTGGTTCATTAAGAATGATTTGTTCTAACAAGCCTAATTAGTTGGCTAGCTAGCTTAAGTGATGGTGCTTGATGGTTAGAGCTTCTTGGTGGATTAAGAAACATGTTGGAAGAAATGAAGAGCATGTTTGGGGAGTTTTTAAGCACTCACATGAGTTTCAGGGTATAGGTATAGGTTGAAGACCAAGTTTCAGGTGCTCATCTAGACTAGGTCTAGGTGCTTGGAGGCATGATGTAACATTCCCATTTTAAGACTTTAGAAACAAGGGATTTTTTTAAACACAATGTTCTCTATTCTAAATAAAACATTATTTAGAACACACATTCCATGCCAATCAATCTCATAACAGATAACCATATGCAACTATAAATGACTCAGTGATCCACCGATCTATTCATTCCATGACTCGGTTACTTACCGATCTATTCATGTTTAACTTTAAGTATTGAATACTTATCATATACTTCATTTTCTTACCCTAAACCGGGTTACGAGTGATCTGTTTAAGGAACATATTTGAATATTTGTTACCAATATTCATCGATATCACGTTGCTTTAAACTAGGTGACATAGGACAACATGACCAACCAACTTATGATACTTTGGCCAAAGATTTTCAACATCTTGTTCATGTCACTATTCCTAGACAACATACTCATCATTATGGAATACGTCCTTCACCTCACTCATTTGTTATCTAGAATGGTCTTTACCGACTCTACCATGATCCACTTGTCCTGAGTTTAACCCTAGCCCAGGGTTAGGTACATAGTCTATTATAGGAGTCGCTCTCGATAACTTAGGGTAGAAGGTCATACTTGGTTGACCTAAGTCGGTCGGATGTGCTAAGGAACCCCGAGTGATAGAGAGTTACCCCTATCCTAAACATGCTACTAACTTGACCTAGATAAAAACTAAGTTCAAGTCCTTTTGTGTTTAGTTTTAGATGATCAATGCGAAGGGTGTTGCCACATGTCAAGCTGCAATGTTGTATCCTTAAGAAGACCATAGTCTTCTCGAAGGTACAACCCTACGGTTGGCATGTGCCAAAGCATCCTACGAAACTACCTCATCACGATGTACATACCCCAAGGAGGTTATTAATGTTAAATTAATTTGGATTATAAAATAGATTACAACATCTATGCTAAACCCTAATCTAACACCACTTAAGTTCTTGTTCTATACTTGATTCAATTAAGCATTATAGAACTTCCTTTAAAATTCATGATTGCTTTCAATGTTCATTTATCTAGTTTAACAATAGTTAACCAAAATAGGTCGGGATATCATAAGTTTCATTTAAATGTACTTTTAACTTTCGGGAAGGTTTAACAACCGCATATATCCAATTAAAGTAGACTTCATACAAAATGAATTCTAATAATTAGTAATCATATCCCCAAACCTTTTAGGTTTATATTTAATTGAGAGAGAGAAAGAGTCCTCTAAATGATTAAGTATTAGGGTATATCATTCCCAATATCCATAGTTCTTGCTTCATGTTTATTACACAACACATTACTATGTTAAATTGTTTAGATAAAACATATCATATTATACAACTCAACAAGTTGCACCATTATAAGGGAAATTGATCCAATTCCCTCTATGCATCTTATCAAAAATAACAAGATAAGCATAGCATAATATGAAGAATATAAACAAGATAGAACTTTCATCTTCTTATAAAAGTATGAGATATATTACACAACCAATGTGAATAAATCACAACTCGTAATTCATCATTACAATTTATAAATTTACAAGACTATGCACTTTAGGCATATTGTATAACAACAACCCTCATTCTATAAAGTATACAACTTCTCTTTACAATACAACAAAAGAATGAATCAGAATTCTTTACTAAGAAATAGACATATATCAGCCAATGTATCATATAAGTTTTTGCCTTCTTCTATCACATACGTCGTCCATCTGCAAAAATTTCTAGCATGAGTCGGATTCAATGAAGGCTGAGCATGTTAAGCACTAAGCATTAAAACAAAGCTGTATTCCACTAATTGTTTCATTAAAGAAACATTGCTTTAATGAGATAATTAAAACATCATACAATAAGCATAAGTGATATCAAACAGAAAGGAAGTACATTAATAAATCAAGACCATCTTTTAAGGGAAGAGCAAAATATAATAAACAATATTTTCCTAAGAACTTAAAGTTGTATTGATCCTATCAATGGCTTGTAAACAAACAATAGATCCTGCCATCCCATTATTTCATAATTCTATCCTAATAGAATACCACATTTATCTTCTCTATGAGACAAAAGAAGTGTAAACAACATGGTTCATTCTAGGATTATTCATCTATATCCTAACCATGAATAAGAAGAACCATTATGTTCCAAGTCCAAACCTATAACATCTGAAAAGCAGACCAGATTCATAACATGAGTTTCTGTTCCTTTAGGGATAACAATATTGTAAATTCAACATTAGAATATACATCAAAAAATAATTCCATAACAATACAAGAAGGTATAGAAAATCGAGAACAATCCAGTGCAATTCCAATTCCAACTCTTTATGTTAGAAGTTATCAATCAAAGATTAGAAATCAATGTTCACAAACAAAGTAGCCCCGAAGAGGAGTTAATCTCTACTCAAGTTCTTCAAAAAGGATAAAGAGTACAAGAGACAAACCTACTCCTATCCATATAAACTAGGCAAGACTAGTAAACAATAGTCGAACCCATAAGTATAAATTTACTTATCAACAGAACCCTCTTAGCTACTAGTTCTCTACATTATTTCAACAATGATTTGAACAAGGTAGACCAACATGTCATAAGAAATTACCATCTCGAAAGAGAATTGATTACAGAGAAGTTCAAACAATGAGCTTAACCAAAGACAGAGAAATGGTAACTCAACTAAGGAAAGAACCAATGATAAATTGTTTCGTTCTACTTGAACAAAGAAGTTCCAGTTTCAAACCAATTCAGGATGAAAGCATATTGCAGACCCATGAACCATATACTGATCTCAAAAGAATACGAATATATATATATATATATATATATATATATATTTTTTTTCTTTCTCAAAAAGAAGCCAAAGACTCAATCATTGTATTAGTCGAGAATAACATTCCAAAATAGTAAATTATAAAGTTCAGAATTACCTACGAACCCAAGACTGGAGACTTACAATTGCCTCACCACTAAATACAAAAGGTAAGTAGTTCATAATTCAAAAGAATCAAACTCAATACAACTGAACGGAGAAGGTATCCTTCCTGATTATTTCAGTGTCAAGGGTAATAACCCAAATCTTCCACTAAGACCCAAATTTATTTTAAAGAATCAGAGGAGAGAGAGCAAGAACCAAAAATGTTTAAGTCAGAAGGTGTCCCAATCAATTTCCACTACAATAGAAATGGAAATTCAAAACAAAACTTCACAACCATAAGATTGCGACAGAGGTGACTTGGTACAAAACAAAACAATCAACCCAAAATGTGGAATTCCCTCAAAGCGAGGGGAAAGAACACTTCCTCCAATTCCCATGCCCATACCATCTCAATACAGTCATAGAACTAAAGTTCTACATTTCTTAAGCATGATGTTACCAGTTCCAAATCTTGAAGATATTTTAAACGACTCAAACAAACTTTCACACAGTTCCTGGTGAGTAGTTGCTCAAATAAAGAGTTATAAGCTTAGTCATTTAATAAAATAATAACCCAATACAAAATACTAGAACAAAATTGAATGAATTGACCCAAATACAAGCTCATAACACTCAAGTGTTAAATAGAGTATAGTGTCGAACCCGAGCTTCACACACAAATGTTTAGAACTTCACTAGCAAAATAATGCGAGTACAGTGCCGAATACGAAATCCAAGCAACAGTTCAGCAATGTAAAAGTTTTCCAAACACTTGGTTCGATCAAAACGAAGCTCAACACAATTTTAATCAAAACACAAAGTACCAACACAAGTCTACATCCAAATTCGCAACCAAAATAAAAATCAAATAGAACTCAAGTTTCCCTAAGCTCGGATGCCTATACCGCCACAAAGATCAGTTCAAGCACAAAAACTTCGATAACAAGATCAAGAGTGCAAAAGCAAAGATACAAAACAAGTTTCACATAACATTTTCACTTGCATCTGGTCATAAAACACTGAAAGCCGAGTTTCCAAATCAACACTATTTTAGCCATAGTTTCGTATCAAACACACATGGATTCATAAAACCCAACAAGCGAAATAACTTGATGGTATGAAAACATGAATCTCATGAGATCAAAGTTGTTCAATGAATCATTTAGAAGAAGGCAAAGAATTTTAATAGTTAGAGCCTATCATGCATGATAGTGCTTCCACCAAATCGAAGGAGACTTCCAACCGAGCTTCCAACTCTTTTTCTCCTTCACAAAAGATCAACACTCCAGTTTCTTTTCCTCCTACGCCCATATACTTTCCTTCGATTAAAAATAGATGAAGAGTATTAGGTATTAGTTAAAATAGCCTAGTATTAATTTAGTAATCCTTGCCTTATCCATTTAGCACAATGCTTAGGTTATATTGGTGTGTGTATTTTCATCATCGGGTGAGTCATCTCGCTTAGGTGAGATCGTAGGTCCATGTGTCATTTAGGGGTCATTATGAGATTCCCTTACGTGTCAGTGCGTCAGCACATCAGTGCATCAGTGCGTCATATGCGTCATTGGGAGTTACACTTCTATTCTAGGAATGTAACTCCCCCTCTCTACTTGAGTTGTCATGATTGCAGCATTGGGGGTTACTCAGCACCTCCTATATGTACACCCCATTTGATCTATGAGATAGAGGAGAGTTTTATGGCTTAACCAGGTTCTGCCCATTTTTGAATCTTTGCATGCACATTCGGTTGATGCTCGCTCCTCCCGAGATCTCTTCACGCTTTTCGTTCGCACATCCGTTGATGTGCACGTCATCCCTCGTGATCCTCGCTTGCGGGTTTTCAAACCCTCTTTCATGGTATCAGAGTGGATCTTGTGGATCCATGCACTCATCGGTGTTTCTGTGCGTGTTTTCCGGCTTCCAGTGTGATATTTAGATCTCTTTCAGTGTGTGTCGTAATGGATATTCCGGTTGTGCTCTTCTTGCATTGATTCGGGCGTTTATACTTCGTTTGGTTTTTGTTCGTGGTTTGTTTGATTGTGTTCAAGTTTTTGGTGTTTTTGAGATTGGTGTCTTCTCGGGCTTGTCAGTTCCTTGCTTGCATATGCTCGTATTTGCATTCTCTACATCGGGTTATGTTATGGAATCTTCGATGGTTCGTTTTTTTCAAGCTCCTCGGGCCTCATTTGTAACTCGGTGTTTGGTTTTGGTCTTTTTACTCGGCCTCACTCCATCCTTGTGCATCAAGTTCACCATCAAACTTGCTTTCTCTCTTTGCTTCTTTGCACATGGAGCTCTTTGCTTGCACCTAACTGCTTGCCTTGTTCTTACGTTGGTTAGAAAGCTCCTTCGCGTTTTTGTGAATGTTTGGTCGGATCCTTGCATGGAACACAATTTGCTTGCCAAATTGCATTTTTTTTTGCTTTGGAAAAATGTTTTTGCACTTTTCTCTAGGTCATTTGGTCCTTGCTGACCACTACACACATCTCGGGCATCTCGGGCACGTAGCTCCTTCAACTTTGTGCACTTGGCGCATCTCATTCGCCGCTCCTCCAGCAACTTAGCACGTTTCAACACTTTGCAATTGCCGTTTTGGGCTTTTGCGTTTTGGGTTTTGGTCTTCTTCAAGCGGCTCCTCCGGCTGCACACCACAACACCTACCCCACACCTCCCAACCATTTTACACATCTCCAACAACTGCTGCAGCGTCAATTCATAAAGCTCAATGGCTTGCTTGAAAGCGTTTTGGGCGTTTTTGGGCATTTTGGCTTTTAGGTCTTTCAAACGGCTCCTCCAGCTTGTGTAGACCTGCCACAGCACTCCCAAAGCACCTTTAGCGACCTCCCACTGTGTTCACGGCACACCTTCAATGTAGCCTCGCACGTGTCACCCTCATGCCTGGGCTTGCACACTTTTGCATTTGCTGCTTTACGGCCTTGGCAATTTTCCTACAACTGGCTTGACCCCAACACGTGGACCCTCCAACTTGGCATTCGAGTATCTTCAACATGGGCCCCCTCCTTTCCACCTCTTTTTGATGTTTAAAGGTGTTAAAAATTAAAACATTCAGTTTGGCATTGGTATTTTTATTTATTGGGCTGTATTTTGGCTTATTTAATACCTTCATACGCGTGTCGAAGACGGAGGGCGAGGTCCGGGGTTGGCAGGAGGCTAATCCCCCCCTCGTAGTCAAAACAAACTATGCCTAAAATTTGATGCCATTTCCAACGAGTAGTCACACGATACCCTTTGCACCCATCTCGTGTACTTTTTTAATGTGTTTACAGTATCTAGTGCATTTTCCATCAGTTGCGGGAATTGTTTTAATGCGATAACTTTTGACTCGTTGCTCGTTTTTGAGCGCTTCCTTAGTCAAAGTTGCATGATTTTTCACACATTATGTGATGGAATTTCCAATTTTGTAAATGCACTAATTTTATAAAGTGCCACATTCTGGGGGGGTTACTTGTACTCTTGGGCCTACACACGCAGACGCATTATCGGCGAGTCCGACGTCTTGCTTTTGTGCATCTTGCTTTTTTCATCATGGAGAGTGCTCTTTCTAGATGTGAGCATCGTAGGATTGCCTTATAGCCTCCGCCACTTCTCACCGGGAGAGGGAACTATTCAGCTTGGCGTGCTTCTATGGAACGTTACTTCACCCACGAGGGTCTTTTACCCTTCTTACTTGGGCCAGTTCCTGCACCCGTTGATCATCATCATCTAGAGGACTTCCTCGACACTTGTGACCATGTCTTTGGTCACATGATGATGCATGTCTCTCGTTCTCTCTGGTTTCACGTGGCAGACTCAGATCCACCTCACTATGTCTGGAGCATTCTTTCAGTCCCTCTATGGAGACCCTTCACATACTTTGCCGCCATTGTTGTTGTTGTTGCTTGATTCAGTTGTCTCCTCCATTTCTTTGTGTGATGGCAGTTCCACTGACATAGACTTGCTTGATTCTACTTCTGATGATGAGGATTGTGCACCTTGTTCTGATGTCGAGATTACTACAGAGGACTCTTCTCCTCTTTCTCTCACTATTCCAGACATTGTTGTCACCCCCACATCTCATCAGATATCGAGCAGTCTCATACTCAGTCTCACACTGTCATTACACCAGCCTCCTTTCCACCTTCAGTGTGCGAGGCCCCTTTCACTCCTTACCTTCATTGGATGACTCATACCTATCTGACATCGCTCTTTTGTTTGTTGAGCCCCCTCATTGGGATGAGTATATCTGCCGACCTTAGTCGTCTTTTTCGTAGAGTCTACTTGTGATGCACTACAGGTCCCTCATCCATCTACAAGTGTTTCAGAGGAGTTCATCATCTCCGTTGTTGGGAGTGCCCCTTCTGGGACTCTTACCACTTCCACTTTTCGGAGACCTTCATTGATCCACCCTCAGTTGTGGATCCCTTTTTCTATTGTGGAGGATGTTTTGTTCCCTTCACATCACTTGGACATCCTTTATGTGGGTGTTCCTCTTCACTCTGATAGTTCTACGCATGTGGCATTACCTTCGGTTCCTTGGCACTCACTCGCTAGACCTATGTCACACTTCAGTGCACTAGACTCAGAGTTCTTCGTGTTGTTGCCTTCAGTTTCCTTTGTGGAGTGGGCGGACTTCCAACACGTCATTTCTATCCTTCCTAAGGGTAGGCACACAGTTCGGTTGTGGGTGGCTCTTCTTCAGTCCAGAGGCAGAGGATCTCGTCATCGACATTCTTCTGGGAGACTTCCTAGAGCTGCAGAGTTCAGATCCATCCATGGCATCTTCTGCATTCCTCTCGTCTCCCTCTTCTTCTCTCTTCTTCTTCTTTCTGAGAGATTGCCTCTTTGTACATGGGTACCCTTTCGGGCTCGTCATATCATTTGGGACCCATTTTGGCATCTTTCTTAGATTAGAGAGTGTTTTGTTCTCTTGTGGTGGATGTTTTCCCCTTTGGGTTTTCCTTCACTTTGCTTGGGACTTTTTCTGTGTACATGGGTACCTCATCGGGCTTTGTCTTTGGGACCCATTTCTCATTTCGACTTGCCACCTCATCCTAAGTTATGATGAAGGGGGTGTTGGTGTGTGTATTTTCCACATCATTAGGTGAGTCATCTCACTTAGGTGAGATCGTAGGTCCATGTGTCATTTAGGGGTCATTATGAGATTCCCTTATGCATCAGTGCGTCATCACATCGGTGCGTATATACGTCATTAGGAGTTACACTTCATCGGGGAATGTAACTCCCCCTCATTGGGAGTTACACCTCTATATGTACACCCCATTTGATCTATGAGGAATGTAACTCCCCCTCTCTGCATGCACATTTGTCATGATTCTGAGATCTCTTCACATTGGTTCACACTCCATTAATGTGCACCTATATGTGACCTCGCTTGTGGGTTTTGATCTATGGTTAGAACACCAACCTAACAAATAGATAAGAGGAGAACAAAATTTAAATAAGTAAATGTAGCTTAACATAGATGTTATTACCTAGCTTAGGTTATTGTTAGGGTAATTTTGCATTAGGCTGTATTCATCCTCTAAGAATTGAATTTTACTTAAGTCTTTATAGTCTCTAAGATCAATCCAAAGACCCGAACCATATAATTTTAGTCTAATGATTATTTTTAAGAATAGAAAATATTTATCCTTATCAAGCATGATCTTCAATAGTCAAGAACACATCTTTATTAGAAAATCACATGTCAACACTTGAATGCAAAAGAGGAATATATCGGTTGTCGAGGGTGTTACACATGAGGTTGAGTTATGAAGCTATGTGAGATTATGGATGCATTTAGGCAGGTGTTTCATGATGTAATAAGGATTTGATGCCCTTTTGGATAGTTTTCATGATGATTTCCAATGTTAATTCAGGTGACCCTAGCCTAAACCATGTAAAACCCGAGGGCTAGTCATGAAAATGAGATGGAATGAGAAGATGGAGAAATATTTGAGCCATGATGATGATTGTAGATGATGAAAAAATGTGTCCTAGAGGTGTGACAAAAAATAGGAGTCATTCAAGAGGATTTTACAAGTTATGATGTTTTGTGTAAAATAGGGTCCAAGAAATGGTGTTTTCTAGCTTAAATTGCACCTTTTGATGCTCACCCTAAATTTTGTGATTTTCATGGGACATTTTGGATTTTAGGGATGTTTTTACATTAAGTATATAAGGTTTTAAAAAAATAATGAGGTTATTTCATTGTCACATTTTTATGAACAAATGTTAAGAAGGTAAAAATCTTTTTGTGTGTTTGAAACCCTAGCTCAAAAGTGGTAGGAGAGATATTGATCCTAAGTGCCTAAAATTGATTTTTAGTGATAGTATGATGATTTGATGATGTAGAGGACTCCTTCATGTTTCCATAAAGGTATGGTAGTTTTTGTGGTGATGAGTGGACCCCACTCAAACATGCCTTTTTTGAAGAAGTTTAGTTTGGGACAAGGTTGTCAAAGGAGTTGTAAAATAAATGGAATTTTTTTTTTTAGTATATGAGTTTTTATTTATGTAAATGGTTCTTTTAGGTAATGGCTATGCATATAAATGGAAAATTGTTCCCTATTTGTGAAGACTAGTTAAAGGGCAGTTTTGGGGAAGCTTCAGGAAGTCTGCAGAGACGAGATTGGTTAAAGGCCTTCCACTTGGATTCGGAAGGAGTTCCAATATGTTATGGAAATATGATTCAGATATATTTCAAATTGGTATAAGTTTTGTCTCATGATAATGATATTTGATGGGTCATCTAGGTCGGTTTGTGAGGAAGAAGATTGTTGGTTTTCAAGGCCGGTTTTCTTAAGGTTGAAAGAATGAAGTGAATGAGGCATACAATGGATTTGATGATGATTGATATAACCTGGAGAGTGAAGAGGGATTAATTTGGTTCATTTTGAATTATTTTAGAGGTCTTGGAAGTGGCATCAAGGGTGAAAACTAGTCGAGTTTACAAAACTGGTTTTTGGGCATCATGATTTAGTGAAGAGGAAAGTTCTGTGGTTTGAGCATATGGATGTTTCATGAGGTATAACTTGCACGGTTTTTTTCTAAATGTCATGAGGATTCCATATATTTGTTACATGCCATAGTTGAGTTTATTTGAAGTGTGCTTGATGCCCAAAAGTGAAGACATGGTGCTGGAAATAACTGTTTGGTGAAGGTTTTGAGCCTTTTGAGTTGTGTTATGAATTTTTTATTGGTACAAGCTAAATAAAACCATGGTTGATTTTTTTATGTCATATTACACATTTATGGTGAATTTGGGATCTTTAATAACCATGGTTTTGGTGTTAGTGGATTTACTTATCCTAATGATGGGGTTTTTGAGCTTGTTTGGTGCAAGATGAGTGGTTTTGGGCATGACCGACCTATATGGGTCATATGTGAATGTTTTAATGATTAAATTTTGGTGTTTTTAAGTTTAATTTTTCTAACAAAAGGAGAGAAACCAACCTTGAGTGAATTTGAAACAAGAGAAGAGTATAAAGTGCGTGTTTGAATTTAAATTTGCACTAGTTGAGCAAGAGGGAAAAAGTGTGACCTATGAGAAAGTGTTTTATAGGTAACAAGGCATGTTTTGAGAGATGAGGGAGTGTATGCTAGGTTGAAGAATGTTTATAAGTGTGTGTGAAAGAGGTTGAAGCAAAGAAAAGTTGAGAAAGTGAAGGAAATAATGAATTAGAGAAGCTAGGGTTTGAACAAGGGTTTGAAGGTGTGTGAGTTGAATTGGTGATCTCAAACAGTTGTGGCAGAAACAAGACATCAAATATTTTATTTATATATTTTATTCAAAGGTGATTGAGTGGGTGCTTAATAATCTTAGGGGTTGTAGCTTCCTTGTGGAGTTGGTGCTTCACTAAACTAGGGGTTGACTCTCCTTGTAGGGTTGGTTCTCTACTAAATTAGGGGTTGGCGCTCCTTGTGAAGTTGGTGATTCACTAAATATTTTTAATTGGAGTAATATAACTAGAAGTTTCGGTGGTTTTGTGAGAGTTTCCCACTTATATATTGTGTTATGGTGTTGCTTCCCTTGTTCATGGCTATGTAAATATTTATTATATGATGTTGTGCACACTCTAATGAATGGTTAATTGATTAATGGTTTAAGTGAGAAATTTGAAATTGAAATTAAGTATGTAAGGAATGATTCACCCCCTCATTCCATTGTGATTCTAACAGGATGACTCAATTTTACCATATCTTGTCAAGCCTTTGAACCTCTAAATTGACTACATCTACCAAACCACCAATTGGTGACAAGTGGAAACTATTTATACACTTTGTATCTCACTTGATTTGGCCATACCTTTCCATATTTTAGATGTTGGAAAATTTTCCAAAATTGGTATTAACATGTGATTAAGTTTTTGGAACCCTTAGAAAGCTGTAGATCCTATCTAAGACCTTTATAATGGTACCATTTGTAGGTTATTTGAAGCTTCCTGCCAAAATATATGAGAAAGAAACTAGGCTTGAGTCATGAATTTGTTATAACTTAGTATTTTAACTTTAATAAATACTTATTTGATTAGGATTTTTGTCCTAGTCTTAATCTCCAATAAAATTCCTCCACGCCCTCCTTTTGAATTTGAAATTGTCCTTGTGGCTTGGTCAATTTAAATTATTTGACAACTCAAATTTAATAAAGTTGATTTCACGTGTTTCACTTATTTGACTTGGGCCTTTAAAAATTTATTTCTCGTCGATTGATGACACGTGTAGACCAATGGTCTCACTATGTCTTACAAGATTAATTTTTAAACCCTCTAGAGGTTCAAAAATGGAGGCACCAATGTAGGACACATAACCTCCATTAATTCTCTCGATATCTGCATAGTCTCTAATTTTGGCTTTGACATTGATATGCATGCCTACTGTGACACCAATGCTTGAAACTTGTCAATCATAGGTGCACTATATCTTTAGCTAGCTTGAAATTTATACCTCGTGGCCATTGATCAGTTCCACTTGGTAGACATCGATGCATTGTAACTCATATTAGCTTGCTTCTCTGCATCGATGGGTGATACTTGTCATCCGTTGGTGTTATATCTCTTCACATGATTTATAAGTTTTAATCTTGCCCCAAACTTTTCTAATTAACCAATTTTTACACATGTACTTGATGACATCATTTAATTGGTGAGCTCATTCCTACCATAAAGTTTAAGAAGTTATATTAAATTTGAAAATTTAAACTGAATATAAAATACAAGTAAACTGTGATTTTAAGTGGTGGGATTTTATTCCTCTTCACCTACACATGTGCTAAGCGCAAAAAAAACTAGAGAGATAATATCTAAGATATAAAACAATGATTAAACAAAAATATGGTAAGAGTTAAAAATTTCAAAGTATTATAAGTTATAAAACTACTTAACTCTGTTGTTTTTAATGAGTTTAATAAAAATACAAAACTAGATACTTTCAATCATGTTTGAGGGCTTTTAAACTTAGTTTTATAATTGATGAAAAAAGAGGGCTCTATTTTCTTGTTAAAAGTGGATGAGGGGTGTGTTGGTCATAATATAAGCATTTTTGCATAATGGACTCCACACAACCCACTATGAAGCTCTTTAATTAATTTCATATAATCTTCTTCATTCACACACTACATGAGGACACCCTCTAGATTTATCCATGCTTATCATTTTTAGCTATGCCATATTTATGAGTAGTAATCCTAAGAGGCCTATGTCGTATTTTGTCTAAATTTGGAGGATAACTAAATTTTTCTAAAATATATATGATGTCTTTATACCAATTAGATGCACTAAAATAATTTCTAGCTGGTAAAATAATTTCATCTTACATATTAAATTCAAAAACATTAAGCTTTAAATTTTCAATTAGCATATCCAATGATTTTCCTCTCATATATCTCCATATTATTCAATTTAATGTAAAACTCCTACGGTTTAATCACCAATCTACATATTTTACCAAAATTTTAAAGCCGAGTCATTATGTCTTTCACGAATGTGTGAGTCACATAAACTTTGTATCTTTGAGCTGAGTATCTATGATTTGAAATCTTTCTTTGCTTTGATCAAAGAATGTGCTTTCTTTTCCATGATGGTGTAATTTATTTGAACATGTTGAAATTATTTTCTAAAAAATTATATGGGTTGTTTATGTCCTTCCATTTTCTTGTGTAACAACACAACTAATGTATGCTGATTTAAAAAAGTGAAAAAATGAAAATCCTTACCATAATTAGGATTGAATAACACTAGCATTTTTAAGAGATTCATTTATATCAGTAAAGTATTGTTTAGTGTCCATGGTCCATTTTATCAATTTATTCTTATTTAGCATGCATGTGATTGGAATTGTGATCTCAATAAAGTTAGACCCAAAATCCCAAACAAAGTAAAATTTCCCCAAAAATGATTGAATGCCCTTTTTGAGTATGAGGGAATGTTGTCAATGACATTAAAACTCTCCATATTAATCATAACACCTTCCTTGAAACAATATGACCAAATAATTTCCTCTCTCTACCCCAAATATACATTTCTTTAAGTTATTGGAGATCTCATACTCTTTGTACTTTTGAATTTTTTTTTCCAAATGATCCACATGTTCATATCTCTATTTAAAAAAAAAAGTGATGTCATCATGATATAAAACCATGATTTCATGAATTAAACCCATAAATAATAATCCATGAATATATGAAATATGGCCCGACATTAATGAGACCAAATGAAATGTGTATATATACATAAGTGACCCAATGGGTGATAAATGCTACTTTAAATCTATTTTATTCTTTGAATGTAACTTGATTATATCTAGATAATCCATCTAACATTAACATTATCTCAAATCTAGTAATATTATATAGTAAATTATCCATGTTGGGTAGTGGATATTTGTATTTCAAATACATTTTATTTAAATTTCTGAAGTTCGCACATAATCGGATATCTCAATCCCTCTTTCTTACTAGAAATAAGTTTGAAACCTATGAGGATAATCTTATGGGATGAATAATTCATCCTTAATTAAAATTTATTAACTCACTCTACATCTTTGTTACCAAAGTATGATTGATGGTTTTTATTTTTTCTAAAAGGTTTTGCATCGGGGTATAAAGGGATACTATAATGGAAGAGATCTTATATATACAATTTCAACTCATCATATGACTAAGCAAAATAGTCCTTATAAGTTTTTAAATTAGTAACAAGAGCACTCCTTTCATTATCTTTCATGATTTTACCAATAAAAGTTGTCTCGGGAGCTAGAATTGATCCAAAATTAACTTCTTTAGTATCTTGCATTACTAGAATAACTTGTTTATTTCTATTAGTAGTGTAAAAATATATGTCAAGTGTCACCAATACCATAGGGATTTTATTTTACTTCAATTAAATAACTTATTATCCTAAGAGTACTTATTTTCCATCACAATTTTCAACAAAAGGCTCCAAATCAATAAGCAAATCTTCAAACTTAGCTATGTCATTCATAAACCCAATATTATGATTGTTATATTGAACTACTTGCCAATGATTAAAAGCTGTCTAACACTAATGGCCTTACCAAGACTTCCACATCATACATACAAAATAGGCTAGATTTCTCATTCTTATAAAAATAATCATGAATGTAGACAAAAAAAATATGCACGTAGTTTTATTACATTATGTCCTAAAGTATGATATTATATGCATGATTATTAATTAAGAAAAAATAGAGATTGGAAATGTTTTTTTTACATCGACACGATTTATCTTTCCATACTTTCATCCTTTACTTTTCTAGAATTATCCCTTTACTTTTGGACATCACACAATGTTTTACTTAGTTGAGCATTTCCTAATTTATATTTGGAGCTTTCTATACATAAGTGCCCAGATTGGGGACAATAGAAAGCAGACATTTCTTATCATCCCCCTATGGGCACTTTTGTTGCTTCACTTGTGTTCTTATATTTTAAAATGGAACAACACCTGTTATATTTTCTAAAATTTCATTGATTAATTTGAGTCATATTTTAGGGTTATTAATGTCAAAATTCAAACAAAGGAATCATATATATATATATATAACCTAATTATACATAAAATACAAGCAAGAAGGAACTAAGAAAGTTACTACTAAATACCTATCTAGAACTAAGGTAACTATTCTTGAAAGCGAGGACTACATTTGGACTAAATTTTTCACAACATAGGAAAGGGAAAATTCTGAATTCTATAACACACATTATCTAGAGAGAAAAGTAGTTTTATCCCGCTAACTTGGTGTAACTTGCACAAGGGTAACCTAGTTTCAAGGGACACGATTTATATTACACACACACACACACACACACACACACACACACACACACACACACACACACACACACACACACACACACACACACACACACAATAGAACTACATTGAGTCTAAAATGTTGTGAACACTCAACAATAATCACATTTGGGTGACCATTGAGGTCATTTTGACACAAACATAAGCATATTTTATTTAATATAATGTGTTCTTGAGTCTTGTGTAGGTATCAGTGGTTTGTTTTGTAGGAACATATGTGACATGATAACCCTCTTGTAAAGTGGATGTGAAACAAAGTGAATTGAATGTGACATTATTAGAAACTAAAAGAATCAGATCCACATTAATCGCTAGAAACCAAAGCCAAATTAGACATGAGATATAAAGAATCTTTGTCCTCTTTTGGGTGGTACTATCCATCATATCTCTCAAATCATTATTTTTGGATGAAGCATACACAGTTCGGACTAAGCATGTTCTACCATCGGTCTAGCCCCAGATCCGGTTTAGACAAGAAAATATCAACTAAGTCATTCCGATCCTCTTATTGGTTTCACTTTCTCATCATTATGTGTTGGTATATTGCATGTTTCTGATATATCTTGTTTGCTTTAGTCCTATGATTAAGATTTAATTTTGTTAAATCATTTGGTGAACCTAATTATTGAATTGTGCACATCAAATCTATTTATTTCACATCACTACTAAGGATTCTCGGGAATTTGCTATTAAAAATATTAATGATGTAAATACAAATATTGTTGACCATCCTAAGAACTTGGATCTCTTGTTATATGCTACTCGTGAAGAGGCACACCAGTTATTTGATTCAACCCCCAGGTCACTAATGTTATCCTCATTAAGGCTCGAACACCTTCTATTCCACTTTCTTCTCCCCCACCAATACGGGGGCATCCACCATCCATATTCCTATTCCCACACCTAACACTCACTTTTCTTCCCTATCATTTCTCATATCCAACCTAGTACCTCTTCAAGAACCCACACCTTAGAGTCCATGTACCATGATTTATAGGCTCAAATTCATCAATTACAACACACATATTCTTCTTCTTCTCCCTCTCTTGATTCTTCACTTCTCCTACATAGTCCTCTTGCACCTGAGGTTTCTTCTTACCCACTTCCCCCTAATTTTGTTTCACCCAATTTTCCCCTTTTGATGGTCATGGAGATCCACAAGAGCATCTTAGATCATTTCATATTACATGCTTGGAATATGCTTGTGATGATACATTATTAACAAAATTATTTCCTAGGAGCTTACAAGAGTATGCTTTGTGATGGTTCTATGATTTACATCTAGCCTATAAATATTTCATTTATATGCATGATTCCTAAGTAAGAGAATTAGTCATTAACACCCCTTTACTTTTCTTTGACATTTCTTTTATCCTTTTCATCTTTATTGCTTTTTATTTTTGATTGACAACTTACAATTTTACATACTATTTTGACATCGTAGCTTGATTTCTAATTTCACTTTTTGACCTTTTGAGCACCATGTACAAGACCGTCCATTAGGGATATGAGCGCCTGAGTGCTCCCCTTGTCCCCCTTTAGGTGTGCTTTGTGTCCTTTTATCTTTTTTTTTTTTGATATTTTGAATGTTACTTTTTTCTTGTCTTATTTTATCAATCTTGGTTGGCATTTTACTTGTTAATGGAAAAATTTAAGCAAGGGAATCATATATATACATGTTTTATTTAACCTCACTAGGGAGGAAGAATTCAAGAGACACATACATCTACAATGAGATAATATTTTCTATCTACTACATCAAGGACTGCATTTTGGATTGCATACTTCACTGCATAGGAGGGTTTATTATGAATTCCATACCACACATTTGCATTTGGGAAAAAGTAGTTGTATCTGTTATCTCTTTGTGTGATTGGAACTAGGCATCCTAGCTCAAGGGACACTATTCAATCACACACACACACACAGAACTACATATGAGTTTGAAATGTAGTGCATGCGATGTGACAAAAAAAATCACATTGGGGTGACCACCGAGGTTAGTTCAAATCAAGAATATTACATTATTTATTCATCTAATGTGTGCTTGAGTATTTTGTAGGTATCTAGGGTTTATTTTGTAGGTTACATGTGTAACAAAAAGTGAGCCTAATGTGACACACAATGAATAAGGAGAAACACTAAGCTAAACATAGAAGGAACCAAATTGTGAGCACTTCCATAAACACCAAGCCCATAATAGATGATATTTTATAGCCAGGGACCCTATCCCCTTCCAGGTAATTTTTTCCCTGAGATCATCATTTTCTAGAATTATCCAGACTAAGCTTATTGTCAATAATATATCCTTCTAGTCATTCATTCATTATCCAAAATCAATGACCCTAGACCTATAGTGGCAAGCTAAGTCATTCTCCAAACCCTATCTATCACTCTTAATTGTTTTATTTTTTATGATCTTACTATGAATACTTTTTACATATATATTTAATCAGTAATGTCCTTATCTTATATTTAATTTTATTAAATCATTTGGTGAACCCAAACTATGTCCATGCCCTAGATCCATTTCCCTTTTTCTTCTTCTTCTGAGATCATGGCTAATTCTTCTACTTTCATCCCTACCATGTCTATTCCCAGAATCATCTAGATATGAATATATTCTTGTTACTATGCAACATCCACCTCACTACACAAATACCTCTACATTCCCTTATCAATGTTGTCACCACCCCACCATAAATAAGGCCCTTTGCACTTCCTACCTCTATTCCTCCTCCTATTAGTACACCACTTCCTCAACCTCTTGCTCCATCTAAAACCTATGATATCATTGAACAATTAAATAATACCCACTAAGATATCTCTCTTTGATCTATTGTGTCAAGCTCCTGATTTTCATCGTACCTTAGAGGTTTCCCTTCACTCTATTCAAATCCAAAGTGATGACCCTCAATAGATTTTTCCCATCTCATGGATTCTTTTCAAGCATATCACCAATTCTATCACATTTTCAGATGAGGACATTACTCTTGAGTCTTCCATTGATTCTCCTCCTCTTCTTATCATGGCTCACATTTAGGATTTCCAAATTAAGCATGTACTTATCGATAATGGCTCCACACTGAATATTTTCCTTTATCATTACTTTCCCAACTCCACATTCCTCATAGTGCAATTGAAAATTCTACTACTATATCATTGTGGCTATGATACTACTACTCATGCATGCATTGGTACTATCACTTTAGAGTTACAAGTAGGACCCCACACTCTTCACACCCTCTTTTATGTCATGGATGCCCCATTATAATACAATCTACTACTTGGTCGACCTTGGATCCATGTTATGCAAGTTGTTCCTTCTATTGTCCATCATTTGTGTCAAGTTTATCTTTGATGGCTATGAGCATACTATTACCACTGATCCTGAACCATTCAAGTATTATCACATGGACTCTTCCACCTCCATGGTCATTCCCCCACTGAACCTATTCCCTCACACCATCTTGATACATATGATGTTGGGGAAGTCTAGAAATTCTACTCCCATTCCCTCCATTTTTTGTCACTCTATTCAAACTCCCTCTACCGATCTCTCATCTCTCCTCATATCCTCCATCCCATACCCCACATCTAGTGACAAGCCCCTAAAAATTTTGAACAATACTTCATGTAGAAATTGATGATTCTGATGATGATGTTGTTGATATTGTAGAGCTCACTGATGATACCTTGTGTGCTTTGGATTTCACTCCCATGGATTTTGATGAGTCTCTCTTTCATACTCACTATATTGCTACTGGTCCTGGTGAATATCAAGTCAAATATTCCATCACCAACCCACCACTACTACCTATGATTCCTTATTCTAATACCATACATGCTCTAGAGCCTATTTCCCCTATGTGGTTCCTTCCTCATCTAGTAGTCCTGGTCATAATGTTACTATTACTCTTCTCTATGTCATTTCCTCATTTTGATTACTTTACTTGCACATTATACATTGATCACAAGTATTGGAAGCATGTTCCTTATGATCCTACTTTGAAAATGTTTACACATATGATGGCCTCACCCAATTGGGATTTACTCCTATTGATATCATCCCTTTTTTGTGCCTCACTCTCAATATCAAGGCTATATCTTCCTCTTAGTATCTTTGCACGTGTCTTCCACATGAAATTTTGGATGCACTTGACCCTCATCCCTATCCCCTTACTCTCGGACATTCTTGGCTTCCAGTTACATTGGTGGTACTATTGATCGACATAATACTCTTCTCACTTTTCTAGTTGCTTCCAAGTCTATTACTATTCATAATGATTCATTCTCTAATTACTCTCCTAATGTGACATGATGGAATGCACTCAAGTTCCCCAGTACACCATTCATTGATGAAGAATATGCTATGGGCATGTATGATCTCCATCTCTTGGATTTTTCAATGGAAAACCCAAATGCTTTGCATATCATGCATCTCAACCAACCCCTTTGGCTTTGTTCCAGGTTTAGATGATATTCTCTTGATGATCTCACATAGATCCTTTTGGCATTCACACTTGGGGGCATCCTAATTCCCCACACCACCCGATGATGCACTCTTGTTCTTGGTTCATACTTGAATGTTGAGGGTTTCTTCATATGGACCTCACTCACACACACACACACACACACAGGGGGCATCCTTATTCCTCCCTTCTAGCTGGTTTTATTTCATATATATACATTCAAAAATCCAAAAACATTATCTTAGATCTTGATTGGATGCATTATTCCTTTCCTTTATACTACTATATGTTGCACCTTTTCTTATCATGTTACTATGGTTCATAGTATGCTTTATCATTTTCATACACACATGTGCATTCACATGGTATCTTGAGGTGAATGCAAGTCACTTACAAGTTGTTACATGATGTATGATGCTTGGCCCTATCCATTACTAGTCCCATTGAGGCTCTGGGGCATCTACCTTTTCTCACTTACTATCAGGTTCTATATTTTACAATATTTCACATTTTCATTCCTATATTTAGATATTACATTTTTCACATACTATTTATCTTTCCTAACATGCTAATGGGTGCTTCATGTGTAGCATTTTCCTTGTAGGACTCCTTCCAATCATGGTTATTTGATTTTTTGTACCTTGTTTGTCATTATTTGTGGGTTATGCCCTATGTTTGCTTGATTTCCTTGTTTACACAAGCCTTGATGGCTTCGATTGTCTTATGACATCTGAGTGGTGTCCCATGTATATAACAACTACTCATTGAGTCCTTGTTTTTTGTTTTCCTATATGACTTTACTAGTTTTATTTCAATGTGCATTGCTTTTATCACTAACACTTGTATGCTAGCATTTCCCCTTTTTTTTCTTGTGCCATGGTAACTACCATGTGTAATCCCTATTCCCCTACAAGATTCCTATATCAGATGTGCACATCATTTTAACCTTCCTCATTTGGGCTTTGTTTGATTTTTTTCATCTCACACACCCCAAATGAGTGGGGGAAAACATTGGTGAACCTTTTCACCCTCCCAAAAGTCAAAAAAGTAGTAAAAAACACATACAAACATGAGGAAAAAAAAAAATTATTATAAAAATAGGGCTAAAATAACTTGGCCAAAATTCTCAACATGGAAAAGTGCCTAGAACAAATGGGAATGCCTGGGTGCTAGTGTCCCACATGGGGTGCTCTTATCTAGGGGAAAAATAGTTACAAAGTAGTTTCATCAATTACACAATCACGGTTTTCTTCTAGTTTTAGTAGTTACACAACCAATTTCAGATTTAATAGTCTAATAATTACTAATAAAACTAACTACTATAGGAACCAAAAGAACCAAAAAAGAACTAAATAAGGGAATGACACCTAGGGCATATGCAGGACAATGATATGCTAGAACCTTTGTGTCACCCAAGGAAAGTTATAAATTAGGTTTGTGATCATCATCTGTAGTGGCACTTATCCATAGGGGAAGCATTAATGGTTGGAGGAAAAAATAGACCGCTCTCCCAATACACTTTCCCCTTAGTGTGACAGGATGCCTAAATCCAAAGTTTAGTGTGGGATGCTCAAATCCCTAGTTTGGTGACAAGACACCCAAATCCTTCATGTTATTCCAACCAACTCCTAAGCATCGAGTCTACAATAGAACAAATTTCTATCCCTTTCTCTTTCAACACTCAGGTGTACTCTAACCCCTTGGTTTAGCTTTTCCAATACACATTTCCATTTTTACATATTTTCAAGTTAAAGTTCAATTGCATTTACCTAGAGCATTGACTACACTTGTTTTTCTTTTGTAGGTCCTATCTATCCCAATGAAGGAAAAGCACACAAGAAACCATGAAGCAAATCTCAAGCACGCTCTAGCAAAAAGATGACATTCCAAGGAACTACATGCACACATCATTATCACTCACACACACAAAGGTCACCCCTAGGATCCTTATCCTTCCCTTTCCTTAGAATTTCATGGTACACATCTTACACTATTCCATTTGACACACTACAACACTCATTTGACACATTATTGGGTACAATCTTCATTCGACTCTCCAAGGTACACTTTTCTTTTCTACTTTATGCTATCGAATCCTTATTCACCAACATAAAGTGGGGAAAATGTAGTCACTAAATCACACACTTAATATGTACATCTAGCCTCTAAATATTTCATTTATATGCATGATTCCTAAGAAAGAGAATTAGTCATTAACACCCCTTTACTTTGCTTTGACATTTTTTATCCTTTTCATCTTTATTGCTTGTTGTTTCTAATTGACAACTTACATTTTTTTGCATACTAGATGACATCCTACTTCAACTTTGATTTCACTATTTGACATTTTGAGCACCTTGTATAGGACCATCCATTAGGGAGAGAGCACTGGTGCTACTACTATCCCTCTGGGCACTTGTGTCCTCTTTACCTTTTTCGATCTTTTGAATGTTATTTATTTCTTTGTCTTATTTTATCACTCTTAGTCAGCCTTTCACTTGTTAATGATGAAACTTAAGAAAAGGAATCATATATATACATGTCTTATTTAACCTCATTAGGGGGAAAGCATTCAAGAGACACATACTATCTACAAGGAGCTAATATTTTTATATACTATTACATCAAGGAATGCATTTTGGATTGTATACTTCATGGATAGGGGTTTATTCTAAATTCCATACCACACATTTACATTTGGGAAAAAGTAGTTGTAGCCGTTATCTCTTTGTGTGACTGACACTAGGTCATCCTAGCTCAAGGGACACTATTCAATCACACACAAAAGAACTACATAGAATCTGAAATGTAGTGCAACGCTCGGTGATAATCACATTGGGGTGACCATTGAGGTCAGTCCATCTCAAGAATTTATGTTATTTATTCATCTAATGTGTGTTTGAGTATTGTGTAGGTAAATAGGGTTTATTTTTGCATGTTACATGTGTGACACAATGAATCTGATGTGACACACAATAACAAGGAGTAACACTAAGTGATAGAGAAGGAAACATATTTTGATAAATTCCACATACACCAATGCCTAGAATAGTCACTAGTGCCTATGTAACCTTGTCCCCTTCTCGGGAACTCCTGTCCTTGAGATTATCATTTTCCAAAATCAAAATACCATCCTTAATACACTCTTCTAGGTCATTCATTAGCCTAGAATTAGTCCAGACCTATGGTGGTAAGCTAAGTCATTCTCCAAACCCTATATATCACTCTTTCTTGTATTTATTTTACATGATATTACTTGAATATTTTCATATCTATTTAATCAGCAATGTCCTTATCTTAGATTTAATTTCATTTCCTTTTGTTAGACCATGTGAAATTGCTGCCTTTTAGATCTATATTATGGAGTGAGAAGATGGTATGAAATGATTAAAATCCTCCATGCCAACAGTGAACTCCTTAGACCCTCCCTTTTTTCCCCCAGAGTCCTTGGGGTATTGAAATCCCCCATTATAATCCATCTAGAACCTTTAATAGAGTGATTAAAGTATAAAAGATGTTGCCATAGTTGATTCCTTCCCTTGTGATGGGTGGGAGCATATATATCTGAAATAACCCATATACTCCTATTTTCAAGATCTCTCATCATCACTGCCATATGGTTATCTCTCTTAACTAGCAATGTACCTTTGAGCTTATTCGGGTTCCAAACCACAGCTAAACCACCTGAAGCTCCTTTCGAGCTAACAACAAAAGCTTTAATGTTTTTCCAACATAATTTACAAGAGGATAGGAAGGATTCTTCCTTTATTTTAGTTTCAAGCACATCAATTTTCTATCTTTCAATCATATCCTTAAGTATTCTCCACTTCACAGGACTATTCAGCCCTCACCCATTCCATGATATGCAGTTCATTTTCTTAGGTTGGGTTTATTTTTCCTAAAGACCTTCTGGTCCAAGCACATCTGTTTCCCTGAATCTATCTCCTTTTGGGTAGTTTTCTTTCTTGATTCTAATTTATTTGGTCTTCCTTGTTTGCTATTTGTAGCTTCCACATTTATAGGATTCTCATCCTCCTGGGAGGGAACAGAGCTTGAAGAGTCCCCCTTTTTTCCTTTTGGATCTATTTTCTTTTTTCTGAAATAATTTTTCCCCTGAAGGGTTTTTTATTCCAGGACTTAGGCCTTCTTTCTTATCCTTAGGCTCCTTGATTGGGGTTTGGTGTGCATTCGAGAGTTCCTCATTAGAGGGAGAAATCTCTGCCCCTTGATGAGATCCAAATCTAAATTCTGATCCTGTGTTTCCTCAATCTCCGATTTGTCTTCTACCCATTCCTCCATCTTATTGATCTCCTTTTCCTTTTCTTCCTTAGAGGTTTGAACGCTCCTGACAGATGCATTGCAAATCCCTTCTTTCTCATTAAAAATACCAAACTCCATCTTCCTTCCTTTCAAAAGATCCTTCAAATATTCCTCCTCTTTTTCTTTAACCTTAGATTCAAACTTTGACAAGAATTTAGATTTCCTTCTATTGGTCACCAAAATGAAGCCATCCTCATCCTTTTCCATTGCATCTTTTGAAATGGGACTTTCAGCCACCATCTTTTCCTTTATGCGTAAAGGAGAAAAGACTTCTAGAATGGTTTTGGGGAAATCTTTCCTATGATCCTCCATGCTTTACATAATGCCTTTCCCTTTTTCCCCATTACCCTCCTTAGCTGAGATAGGGATAAACACTTTAGAAACTTTAAACTTATAGTTCTGAGAGGAGTGGCCCCACCCATTGCACTTAGAGCATTTAGCTGGAGAGATTTCCATTTCGATCCTTTGATCCCAGATCCCAAGTTTAGATTTGAGTTTTATACTACTCAAGATTTCTCTATCCGCAATAGTGTAAATGTAGAAACGGGCACAAATAAGGCGAGACATTTGTCTAGTGGCATTATCAATTATAAAAAAGGTGCCTAGTGAGTTTGCAATCCCTTTAACTATATCCTCATGCCAAAATTCTAGAGGGAGGTTTGGAAGGTGGATCCACACGGAAATTGATTCAGATTTTCTTTTTCGAGTTGAAAGAAGGTTCCCATTTCGGAGGTACCATCCAGATTTTCCCTAGAACCAGGGGCCTTCTTCCAGAGCCTTCGCATATCTTCTTGGAGATTAAATCTGAAAAGGAAAAATCCGTTCGAAAGAGCGCTTACCTCTAAATTCCCTTTAGGGGACCATTTCAATTTTGTCCATCTTCTGACTACATCAATATTAGGTCACCCACCCATCAGCTTTCCTACAAGGGATTTATTCATATTTTCTGATGTAGAATGAAGAAGTTGGTCAGGAATTTCAAGGACGTAACCAAAACCTTCCTTGATTGCTTGAAGAAAAAACTTTTTGTTTTTCAAGGTTGAATCATCATTTTTGACTATGTTAGTCCAAGATTCTTTGGGTTTTGGAAATTTATTCCTTTCACGAGAACAGATACTTCTATTTCTCCTTCCTCCCACATTACATCCTGCTCCTCTGGTCTAGGCGGGATTTCCCTTCCATCGCTTTCCCTCCCAAACAGTTTCAAAAAATCTTCCTCGCGGGATTGGATCAAACCACAACCCCATTCTTCTTCAAATGAAGAACCCTTCTCGGAGAAGAAATCCCTTTCATTTTGAGAAGATGTGGCTCCAAAGCGAGGATCTGAAAGATCTCATCAAAGAATGGTGGAAACTAAAAGTTAAAGGAACAACGATGTTTAGACTCTCTAAAAAACTTCAGAATGTGAAATCCCACCTTAAAGTGTGGAATAAAAAAATCTTTGGTAATATTTTCTAGAAGAAGGCGGAAATCAGAAATGAACTACAGATTGTCCAAAGAAGAACTGAAAGACAAGGTATTGAGAATGATTCTGCTGATCATATTAAGGAAAGATCTCTCTTGTCGGACTACCATAATATTCTGGGAAAAGAGGAAATTTTTGGAGACAAAAATCCAGAATCACTTGGTTAAAGGAAGGAGACAAAAACACTAGATTCTTTCATCTATCCACCTTAAAGCGGAGAAGTTTTAACAAAATTAACAAAATCAGTAAGGAAGGGGGTGTCATGGTTGAGGAACAAGAAGAAATTGACAAAGAGACAATTTCTTTCTTCCAAAATTTACTCTAACTGCAAGGATCATAACCTCATGAAGGAACAGATTTCTTAAATTGTATCCCTAAGTTAGTCTCGATCGAAGAAAATGTTATGCTCTTAGCGATTCCTACCATTGAGGAAGTGGAATATGCTGTCAAACAACTCAGCCCAGAACAAGGCACCTGGGCCTGATGGATTTCTAGCCTTTTTCTTCCAAAATTTCTGGGACATAATTAAAAAAGAGGTTTTTGAAGCTGTGAAGGAATTTTTCAAGAAGAAGGTAATGTTAAAGGACATGAACTACACTTTCCTGACTCTGGTTCCGAAATGTAGTAATGCTATGGAACTAAAAGACTTCAAACCTATAAGTCTTTGTAACACTTCCTATAAAATCTGCACAAAAATTCTTGCCCTCAGGCTTCAGCTGATCCTACCCAATATCATTTTGGAACAACAAGGGGGCTTTGTTATAGGTAGAAAAATTCAGGATGGGATAATTTCTATCAAAGAGACTATTCATTCAGCAAAAATCAGTAAGAAGGCTGCGTTATTCTTAAAACTGGATATGGCAAAAGCTTATGACAGGGTTTCATGGAGCTTTCTAGACAAAATCCTTGACAGGTTTGGTTTTGAAAGAGATTTGAGACATATGGTATGGCATGCATCTCCAATGTATGGTTTTCTATCCTCATGAATGGAAGTCCTATTGGGTTCTTTCCTAGCACACAAGGATTAAGGAAAGGGGATCCCCTTTCCCCTTTCCTCTTCATTCTAATGGCAGAAGCTCTCAGTAGAAGACTCAATGTTGAAATGGAAAAGGGCTTCATCAAAGGGATTTTCTCGGCACTTGAAATGGAAAATGTTACTCACCAACACTTTGTTGATGACACTTTTGTGGTGGGGGAAGCTACTGTTCCGGAAGCAAGAAAACTTAAATCCATTTTTGATGACTATATGGAGGTCTCGGGACAGCTAATTAACTTCAGAAAAAGTTCCCTATTCTTTCTGAATACTATGGATAGCCGTTGTAAGAAGATTGCAAAAATTTTTGAATGTACCTATAAACCCTTTCCTACCTTATATTTAGGAATCCCTCTGGGGGATAGGAGACCCTCCTGTTCTGAATGGAACTTTCTAATTGAAAGGTTTGAAAGGAAATTAGTGGGTTGGAAAGCTAATCTATTATCCCAAGTAGGAAAAATTACTCTTCTGATCAGCTCTCTCCAGAGTCTTCTAGTGTATGCTATGTCACTATACCAACTTCCTGTTACAATAGGGGAAAGGTTGGAAAAGATCCAAAAAAGGTTTTTATGGAGTGACACAGAAAGTAAAGATAGAATCCCTCTTGTTTCTGGAACAGAGTGTGCAGACCCAAAAATCTTGGAGGACTAGGAATTAGAGATTGGTCCAAGATGAATAAAGCTCTACTTGCAAAGATTGGATGGAGACTAACCAAGGAAAATGGAGTTTGGGCCAGAATTCTTAAGAGAAAATATTGGCTGGATAATAATGATAAAAGATGGATGTTCAAACCGGTGACTTTCAATGGCTCATGCATATGGAAAGCCATTAATTGGGCCAAAGAAATTCTGAATAAGGGTAGTAGATGGAAAATAGGTAGAGGTAATGAGATAGGTTTTTGGAAAGATAAATGGGTAGGAGATTTCACCCTTCAAGATAAATTTCCACAAATCTCTGCATTACTAGAAGCTAAGTATGGAGAAAAAATTAACAACTACATGGCTAAGGAAGAGAGTTTTCAGACTTGGAAAACTCTAGAATTAGATAGACATGAACTAAATGATCAAATGAGAGGGATCAATGATTTCTTAAAAAATTATGTATCTCTTAATAGCAAGGACCTAGATAGAATCATTTGGGACAAGGAACCATGTGGAAATTTTTCTGTCAAATCTGCTATGGCCTCTTTTTTGAAGGTCAAATTGGTGAAGAAGACTTAATGGCTGGGAAGATCTGGAACAAGAATATAACACCCAAGGTTAATGTGTTCAGCTGGCTCACATTTGGAAATAAAATCCTCACGGTTGATAATCTGGTAAAAAGAGGTTTCAATGGGTTAATAGATGTGTGCTATGCAAAAGAAAAATGGAATCTGTAAACCATATGTTTTTGGAATGCCCGTATGCACATCAACTGTTATCCTCCATTTTGGATGGTTTCTCGGTAAACTGGGTCATACCCAAAGATATAAAGGAAGCTTGGAACCAATGGAAATGCCCTTTTCATAGTCAAGGGCTAAAAAATCTATGGATCATAAGCTTGAGTCATCTATGGTGGGAAATCTGGAAGGAAAGAAACAAAAGGATATTAAAAAACAAGAGTCTACCTATCAAACAATCAATAAAATACCTCTTCCAGCAATTAGAAACAATTTCTCTATACTCAGGAATAAAGAATTGGAAATTTTGGATAATGAACAACATATCTTAACGAATTGGAATGTTTCAGGGATTTCCCTACCAAATCAGACCTAATCCTAGATTGGAGATTAAGTGGAATCCCCCTTGTGAAGGTTCTCTAAAACTCAACTTTGATGGAGCTGCTAAAGGGAATTCGGGAAGGCAGGGGGAGGTGGAGTTATTAGGGACTCTTTTGGTCGTTTTATTCTTGCTTATTTCTTTGACCTTGGACAACAATCAAATAATGTTGCGGAGGCAGCTGCTCTATTCTGAGGGGTGAAGATTGCAAAAGAAAAAGGTTTCAACCTCCTAGAAGTGGAAGGAGATTCGTTGTATATTATTTCTTGTATGAAGGGCTCATCTAGACCTTCCATATCTATAGAAGACTTCATCAACAAAACTAAGTCATTTTTAAATTCTTTTGTGAATATTTCTTTTAATCATGTGTATAGGGAAGGAAATGCAGGTGCAGACTTTGTTGCTAATCTAGGGGTTACCGCTAATGGTCTTCATGTGGTCGAGCACCTCCTTGATATGAATGCTATTTTCATTGAAATCATGAAAAGGGAGGGAGCCTTTAATAATTTTGCAAACTCCCCACTCGTGCCAGTAAAATTTCATGATTTTTTCTCCCATGCATGACTTGGTTTCCTTTTTTCACTCGGGCAGCCTGATCTTTTTGGATTTGAGGAATCAAGAAAGAAAAAACTATTCTTCAAGTCCGTCTTCTCTGTAATTTTTTTTTGAGTACAAAAGGATGGGAGGGGACCTGGTGCGCACTGAACCATCTAGGTGTCTGGAGATGTCCAAGGAGGCCGAAGCTCTTATGGAAATAGTGGGATTATTATCCTTTCTCAAAACTTTTGAGGGCTATGATGAGAGTCTGAGCGAAGCGGTCGCAAAAACTTGGAACGAGGGAAAGGTTCAGGTCGGCAACTACTCTCTCACAATTTCACCCAAGCTCATCGCCAAAGTGACTAGCCTCGCGTTGGAAGGTAGAAGCATTTTCAAACCTAAATCTGATTATAGTCTTGAGATTGATTATTTCTTTCAAGGAAAAGGGGATCCTATTTCTCTGCATAATGGATATGCCCGAAGTAAGTTACCTTCCCCTTATGATGAAATTGCCAAATTGATAATGTCTTACATTACTCTGGAAGGAAGATATAAGGTTATCTATGGCTACCATTTCCCAATGTTAAATCATATTCACAATTCCAAACCATACAACTTTCCTTTCTACCTATTTTCTTCTTTGGCTAAATCAATAACTATGGTGAAGAAAGGCACTTTCATTCTCCCTTTACACCAGGGTCTGATAAAAACTATCATTTAGCTGAGCACTCCTCTGTTGGGAAAAAATGACAAATTTGGGGCTTTAGTTTCAAACTCTGCCTTGACCTGGGTAAAAGGATAGGGAGTATGGAACCTAAGGAGGATTGTTGGGATGATTGTGGTCCAAGGAATCCTATGGCCAAATGCACCAGGTCAAACATGGGTAAAGGGGGAGAAAAGAATCAGAACAGAAAAGAGTAGAATCCTGGATGGGTGAGGAGGATAACATAACATATGTGTCGGATGAATGCCCTGGTGAAAACCCAACCCAGAAGGATTTCTCTCTTGACAAAGACGAAGGGGAAGCTAAGAGCAGTGAGGCAGAGGACAGAAAAAAAGATCAGGAGTCTTCAGAGGACAAGAATTCCAAGAACACAGAGGAAGCTATCCACAGTTTGCATAATCTTAAAATGACTCAGATGGAACTTTTCTCGGCCCAAGAATCGGCTGTTAAAACCCATGCCTTCATGAGAGATTTTGAAAATTACAAACTGAACACTGATATAAATAGGCACAAAATCAGCTTGATCTCTATGGACCTTAAGGAGCTGCATGACAAAATGGATAAAATGTCTTCCCTCATCCACAGTGAAAACTCCAATAACACCAATGCCAGAAGAATGGAAATGGAAAATGAGCTGCTGAAAATGAAAGGTATTATAATACAAATCAGAGATGCACATATTCTCAATGTGAAAAGTACTATCTACCATCTCAAATTGCTGGCCGAAATGATCCAGTCCATGGAACTGGAAAAAGAAAAGGAAAAGGATGGTACAGGGCCAAAGGTGGTGATCAAAGAACCTAACTACAAGTACTGGAAGGAGACTATAGCAACTCTGGTCAAAGAATGGAAGCAACTGCAAGGAGACAGTGGAAGATTTGATCAAAGATTAAGGAATGTCAATGGTTTGGATTTTGTTGTTTGTTTACCTTCATGCTGTTAGTTTAATCCTTTGAATCTGCTATATACTGTAAATGCTATATAATGGATATCATATACTGTAATCTTTTTTTTTGAATTTTGGAACAAGTATGGCCTTTTAAGTTTAATACTTTGGCCAATATAGAAGTATATTGTAACTCCTTGTAAGGGGGTAGGGTCCCCTCAACCCTAACTTTTACCTCTAATAAAAAAAACTATAATCAATCTAGTAAAAAATTCCAAAGTAAATATACCTTTAAGAGAAAATATAATGAGCCTAAGCTCATCATCAATGTTGTATCTCAAATAAAAAAGCTCCAAATATAACTTGCATTGCACATTTTTACTAGATTTTCATACCCACTAATGACTTGTATTAATTTCTTTCATAACAACTCATATTTTGTATTTTGATAAGACCATTGTAGCCATGTCTATGTATTTCCTAAGTACATTGTTAAACATCACTATTACAACCATGAACTTTTTACATAATAACTAATTGATATAGTTATATCTAATTGTCTTTATTTTGTGATATTATGTGTGTATTTATTCTTGTTATTCCAATAAATTGTTTGGATGATTATATGTGTTGATGCCACTCTTGGTTGTAAGAAATTTTTCATATGCAATCAAATAACTTGTCCATGACATAAGGAAATCATTCATAACAAAGAACCTGCATTTATGAAGATCTTTTGAAACATGAAGTGATGGTGATTAAGTCCTTATGCACTATTGGAGTAGTTACTGAAACATGGAAAATAGAGAAAAAAAAAAATCTTTTATTTGGCCATTGATTAAGAACTAGTGAAGAACCGATTGTTAGTTGAAACACTTGTGTGTGTTTCAAACACGTGTGTAATCTCTCACTTGTTCTGTTGAAGAATCCTTGTTGTATTCTTCTTCTCACATCTTTGTAAATGATAAGATATAAAGGAAAGGGTTGGTGCCTTATAACAGAGGGGAATAAGAAGTTAAGTAAGTCAGATTTGGAATTAGAGAAAAGAGATTACTATGATCTTTTGTTCCTAGATGTAATGTTTTATGCAAATCAATAAATAAATATGAGTTGTCATTTATTTTTAGTTCTGATTTAGGAAGGGATTAACACCCAAGTCAAGGCCCACTTGATGTCTACTAAATCCCCTCCATTGTTTCATTTCATGCATATTTATTGAGGAAAATATTTTCTCGAATCAGTAACTTTGTTTGATAATAACATTAAGCAATAATTCATTTTCAAGTCTAAGTTTTATATTACTTTCAACATTGTTATGTGATAGTTATTTCCCTTTCAACATCTTAAATCAACCATAATTATGGATACAACTTGAAAATATTTCAAGTTTATGCTCTCTAGTACATCACCTAAATAAATGTAACTCAATGTACAACATATTAATTGCTGCAAGTTGATTTACACCACCATTTTTGGTGCCATTGCCGGGATATTTCTAATAATATAGGAGTTTGTGAGGTTTTACATTTATGAATTTATTAGAATATATTAGGTTGTATAAATTCCACCTTCAAACCCCCTCACTAATGAATTTTGATTGAGTTAAGTTAGTTGATATATGCACCATTGTAGAGATGCCTATGGTAGATTCCTACCCAATCCTCAAATAGAAGAAATTACTTCTAATTTTGAAGAAGAAACATCCTCTTCTGTATAGGGTTTTCGATAGAACACTCCCTCTTAAGTGAGATTTCGAGGCTTATCCTAAACGAGTGTAACATGCATGGCAGAGGAGGTGAATCAAAACATGGAAGAAGAGACAAGGGAACCAAGCACATTTGAGTTTCTTATCTCCAATAACAATTAGGTTGCTCAAATGAAGAACATCTCTCCATCAACTCTTCCTAATTTTCATGGATCTATGACTAAAGACCTAGACACTTTATTATTTGAGTTTGATGTCTTATGCAGGAGTTATGACTACACAATTGATGCACACAAGCTGAAGTTGTTCCTTGATACACTTAAGGATGTAGCCTTGAGATGGTTTATGGGCCTAGGAAGAGATGTTGTTACTACCTGATAGGGGATGAATGACAAGTTTCTAACCAAGTATCAAGACTATTGTAGGACAAGTAACATAATAGGATTTCAACTCTTCAAAATGGCACAAAAGGAAGATGAGCCACTAGAAGATTACCTGGAGAGATTCCTATTTTGTGTTTAAAATTCAAGACATACAAGGTTGCCTCCTGAGTCTCTCAAGTTACTTTTCTTAAAAGGACTTAGTGAGGAAGATATGGATGCTTTGGACTTAATAGGAGTTGGAGATATCTCTAAAGACACTTTTGAGGAAAATTTTCAAGCCTACAGAACTATTATAGAGTAACCATGAAAAGAATAAGAAGTGCTAGATCAAAGGGTGGAGCAACTACCAAAGGAATTGGGGAAATATCTAAATCAAAAATTGTAAACATGTTTAAGAACATGAAACAAGAAATAGTTAATGACATGGCCACCCAACTTGATGCTCTACATGTAAAGAAGAAGAGAGAGGATGCAAAGGCGGTGCTTGAAGAAATATGCCATTATTGTAGAAGAAAGAAAGTTGATTGCACATGCATGGGACTAGCCAACATTATAGAAGGAAAGGAGGCTACACCAGAGTTTAAAATGATAGAAATGGAGGATGGGAAATTTTTCTACGTTTCCCAAAGGAAGCCATGGCCTCCAAGACAAGGAGGTATGTCACAAGATCCCATGCAATATTTTCAAAATTGGGCTAGTAGTTCATATAACAATATGCAACCCCCACCTTGGGATAATACTTAATAAGGATGGGCTCCTTACCCTAGCCAATACTAAAAATTGATCAATGCTCTGTCCAACAACTGATGATGTTGGAAAATTATTGTACTATTGAAGATCAAGAGGAAGATGTTGTTCTCTCTAATATTTTGTAGAAAAAATATGGAATAAATGAAGAAATTGATGATAGATTGAGGTGTTTGAGCTGTACTTTGAACCAAGTCTTACCACGAGAAGAACACCATAAATATTCCCCATAAAAATTGTATTTTTCACCAACTTCTTCCTCATGACTGCATATTAAATTCTATTAGTAGCAACATGTGTTCAATGTTGGACCTCTCTAAGAAAGTATAAATAATAACAAGGAGGCCACTAAATGTAAGCAAGATGCTGAATATACAATAGGAGAAATTGTTGATTTCTCTTCTTCAAGAACATAATACAACATTTCTTGGGATTATAGTGATATGTGTGGGATTCATCCTAGGCTTTGTACTCATAGAATTTATATTAAAGAAGAATGTAAACTAATCAGACTGACCCAGAGACGCATGAACCCACTAATAAGAGAAATTGTGAAGGGTGAACTACAAAAGTTGCTAGATGCTGGATTCATATACCCCATATCGAGACTAAAATGAATGATAACCAGATCGTACCAAGCCAAGAAACAGATGCTAATTAAACACCATGATCAATAAGATGAAAGCAATTCGCTAGAATAACTTTTCATAAAACCTTTGCAAACAAATGAGCAGAAATATCATATTATTATGGAACTCAATGAAATACAATGAGAATGGGCCTTGCTTATATAGGCAAGTTATAAATTTCTAAGAACTAGTCAAGGTCGTAGATCGAGCCATAAATCATGGAAAGAACTAGTCATCAAAGAAATAGTTAAGTCCATAGATTTATGAGTGAACTCAACATCAAAGATCTAGCCAATACCATAGATCAAGGAAAGAACTAGTCAATACCATAGATCAAGGAATGAACTATACCTAACAACTAGATAATATCCCCCTAATATCTAAATAAATAAAAAGAAATATCCACACACATAAGTGGGTGAGGATAAATACAATAAAGGTAAATAAATTACCTATTTGAACATGAGCTAAGGTAAATACCTACTCTAACACAGACTATCAGTGGGTATCAGTCTGGTAATTATACCAAATAAGAATGGTAAATGAAGAATCTGTGTGGATTACTGAGAGAATTGAATTCAGTGACAAAGAAAGACCACTTCCCATTTCCCTCAATTGATCAAGTACTTAATACCCTAGCTGGTAAAAAGTACTTCTCCTTTCTTGATGGATACAGTAGTTACAATCAGATCTAGATTGCACCAGAGGACCAAGATAAGAATACATTCACATGTCCATGGGGGACATTTTCCTATTTAGTTCTCCCATTTGGCCTGTTTAATGCACTGCCACATTCTAGAGGGAAATCCCGAGTATCTTCTCGATTTGAAAAATAATACATGGAAGTCGTATAGATGACTTCACTATCCATGGCAAAGACTTTTGAGGAAGCTATGAAAAATATGGATAAGGTCTTAAGAATATGCAAGGACACAATTTGTCCCCTGAGATATGAGAAGTGATATATGATGATGTCGGATGGTATAGTGTTGGGGTACTACCTTTCCTTGTAGAATTCAAGTAAATCCAAGAAAAGTGTGTGTTATAATCAACCCGCCACACCAAGAAAATAAAAATATATTAGAATATTTTTAGTCCATGCTGGATATTACAGAAGGTTTATACAAGAATTTAGCAAAATTGCAACATAACTTTTACGTTCTTTGGGAAAGGATTTGAATTTGTATGGACTGAATGTTGTGAAAGTGCTTTTCAAAATTTAATAGGGATGCTAAGTATTTCTCCTGTGTTGAGAGGAACCGACTTGAACCTACCTTTTCACATCCACACAAATGTATGCGATCATGCTATTGGAGCTATCTTAGGTAAAAAAATGGTACTTTGAATTATGCAATATACTATATCAGTAAGAATTTGCAACATACAAAATTGAACTATACAATAACATAAAAAAGAGTTCCTAGAAGTAGTATATTCCATAAACAAATTCAGACATTATATCACATGATACCTAGTGTTTATTCACACTAATCATGCTACAATCAAGTATCTGATAAATAAACTAATAGTAAGTAGCAAAATCATAAGGTGGTTTCTCCTCTTGTAAGAATTTGATGTCACCATAATGGACAATCCTAGAAAAGATAATGTGGTGGAATATTTACTCTCAAGGATGGATACCAATAGTGAAGAGTAAGTAGTTGATGATTCATTTATAGATGAGAACCTATTTTCTATTTCTACAAGAACACCCTGGTATGCAAACATAACCAACTACTTAGTCTCAGGTAAAACACCTCCACATTTTTCATCCTTTGAGAAAATGTATTTAGTTGAAAAGAGTTTACCCTTTTCTTGGATAGCTAGACTTCTCTTTTATATAGGTCAAGATCAAGTAATGAGAAGGTGTATAGATGATGAGGATATATTTTATGTCCTCAAAGCCTGCCATAATGAACCTTGTGGAGGGAATTTTGCTACAAAGAGAACAACACAAAAGGTGTTGACTAATCAGTTACTATTGGCCAACTTTACATAAGGATGCAACACTATACACTAAGAGATGTGACAAATGTTAGAGAATGGGAAAGCCCACTAAGTCTGATGAGATGCCATTACAACCTCAATTGGTTCTACAACCTTTTGATAAGTGGGACTTAGATTTTGTTGGCCCTATAGACCCTCCATCTCAACAGAAAGAGTATATCTTGGTCTCATACATATTACATCTTGGTGCATGCATTACCTAACCAAGTGGACAGAGGTAAAATCATTACCAAACTAGACCAATGAGAAGGTGGATAAATTCATGTATGAGAACATCTTTACCAGATATGGAGTCCCAAGGGAGATTGTGACAGACCAAGGTACACATTTTACTATTGATGTGATAGATGATTTGGATAGTGAATATGAAATCAGACATAGAAAGTCTACACCATACCATCCCCAATCTAATAGACAAGTGGAGGTTACAAAAATAGAGATATAGGCCATATTGACAAATACTATAGCACTCCACAAAAGAGATTGGGCAGACAGAAGCTTCTGCAGAAGCGAGTATGGGCATTCAATACAACATGGAAGACCATAACTACATTCACACCATTTGAACTATTATATGGCAATATTGTTGCTTTGCTAATATAATTTGACCATAAAACATTGAGAACTATATTTGAGATGGGAATAGACTTATCAGAAGCTCATAGATAGATAATTCTTTAACTCAGTGAGTTGGATGAATTGAGAAAACAAGCAATTCATAACACAAAGGTAGTGTAAAAACAAAGAATCAAATGACATGACCAATATATTAAAACAAGACAGTTCCAGGAAGGTGACTGCACACTTTTGTTTGATTCAAAATAGAAGGATCACATAGGGAAGATCAGAACAAGGTGGCTAGGCCCCTATGAAATTGAGAATATCTTCCCTAATGGAGTTGTGAAGCTTACTACTATTGATCATGTGAGATTCAAGTTATTGGTGAATAGCCACCAATTAAGATTGTATAAAAATCTAGTTAATAAAGGCTCATTTATGAAATTGTTTAGAGGAGATCAGAGAAGAATGGAGAAAGAAACATTAGAATTGACCTCTGAGGTTGAGCCTTTTGGCTCACCTTATGGGATTATAGATAATTGATGAGATTCAATAGCCTTGAAATATTCAGCTTGTTGAATACTTCAAGGATAAATAAAAGTGTTGAGATATACCTTTCTGGGTGATCATCAGCATTATGCTAACCCATTTTTTATATAAGTTTTTGTTTTGCACATCTTATTGATAAGTGATTACAGGAGATTGTGATATCCATCACAAGGAGAGAGTGAAATGACCAAGAGTTCAACTTGCATCCACAAGAAATAAGATCCTATTTGTTTGAAGCGTCTGGAAAAACTCATGGTTACATAAAGGACATTAAGGAAACATGCACAAGTGGATGATATACAAATAATGATTGACACCCCAACCAATTAGAGTTCCCTCTCTAGGAAGCATATGTTTTCAGTAAGGAGCAAATCAACACAAGTTAAACCCACATCCATAGCATCACAGGCACTTACACGCAACCAAAACTCCAATTCAATAAAGAATGCACATAAATCATTACAAGACATAATGAGATAAGTGCATGCATTTATTAATTTAATAAAGCATGATTAGATTAATTATATTTAATTATGAGTTATACCAAGTCATGAAACATGTGTCACATTAAAAGCGCCACCTTTTAGTTATGATGTGTCCACTTAAGCCCTCCACATAAACCAATGTGTCACATCATTTTGCTTCATATACTCAATGTTGTCACATCCACTTAATGATTAATCACCCCTAAACGTATTGCTTGTACCCTTGGTAATAAATTTCAAAGCAATGAAAATCCATCAACACAATTCTTTTTGCAAAGTACTTTCAAGGAAAAATTGTTTGGTTATGTATTACACCTGGGAGAAGTTGCATATCCACCATGGGAGGTGACCTGATCAGATATGAACCTTTTACACATTTGTAACTTCTAAATCATCCTAAGGTTGTGCAATACTTTGAGAATCATATATAGATGCATTACATTAAAAATTTCAAGGATTTTATGAGATACTTGCAGGCAGAGTTTGCAAATACCCTGAACAATGGAGAGGCAAAGGTAAAAGGGTTAACAATCAGGGTAAGTGATGATATTTTAGCAGAGGTCATTGGTTTACCAGCTCAGGGAGAGTCATTTCCACACAAAGTTGACCCAGAAGTAACAAGAAGAGAATTTGTAGACAATGATGAGGAGTTCATCTCAAACCGCCAAGGTACTATTAGAACATCTCTCAAACCTTTATGGGCACAAGATGTCAATTTTTTCATTCAATATTTTACTTTTGAAGGGAGATATTCAAGGTTAAATACAATGCATTTCAAATTGTTAAATCATTTGAAAAATAATCATCAAGTGAATGTTCCAAATTTATTTCATGATATGCTTAAGAAAATGAGCAAAGAGGTTCATAGGGGTAGGGAAGCCCTATCACATCACTGTCTAATAACCCTAGTGGTCAAGCAAACTTTGTAGAGGGAACACCATCAGATATCATAGGACTCTTTTTGAGAGTGAATGATATTGAAACCTTGTTTGGAAAGAGGAGGAAAAGGAGAAAAACACTAAAATTTCTACTTCACATATGCCAGAAGCTACACCACTCTCTTCCCCACCTCAAGAACCAATAAATTTTGAAAGTATGCCTTCCATGAAGAAACCCCTACACCTATTTCACTAGAGAGAATCTTTATTTCTGAAACCTTATTGGAATTTTCCTCCCCTGAAACCTCCACTTCCAAAACCAAAAGGAAATATACTCATTATCCTCTAAAACAAACTAGGCCCTCCACTTCCAAAACCAAAAATAAATCTACTCATTCTGCTAAAAACTAGGTGCTCTTATAGGCTTAAGACAAAGAGGACAAAAACCTCCAGTTCAAGAAAATCTCAATACATCTCATTAGATAGTGATTTGGAATCCATAGAAGAAAATTATGAGCCTGAACCATTGGAAAAAGAGTATAGAGATACTTCTCCCATAGTAACTCAAGATCTAGAATACCATGAACAACCAATGGAAGGACAAGAATAACTAAATCAGAATGAGGAAATAATTCATGAAGTATAGATTCATGATGTGAGACAAGTATAAGAGGCAAGTGGAAGGAAGAAATGAATAAGAGAAAATGACCATAAATAATTTCAATGAACAAGTCATTGAGAAATTTGTTGAAAAATCACAAAATGATAGTCTACAAGAAGCAAATGTAGAACTAATGCAACCCCAATTATTATTCATGAAATCATAAAGGAACCTAAAAAACCATCTTGCAGTGAGATGGGAACAAAAACTATGGGGCCCAATATTGAAAATTTGTTGTTGCAAAGGGACACTTACATTAACAAGCTCAAGAAGAAATGGGAAAAGGAGAAGGAAGACCTTATCTCTAAACATAAGGAGGAAATGGAAGACAAAGACAAGGAGATTAAAAGGATGAAACAAAAACAAGAGGAAACAATGAAGGTAGCATTTGACATGTTGAGTTGCAGACCCCCATCAAATGTCTATGCCATATACCTAAAAGAAAATATGTTGTACCACAAGTTTACTTGCATAAATTATGATATGATATATGACATTAGATTAACTAGGAAATTATTTACTTTGTATCAACATAGTACACATGAACTACAAAATTTATTATGTGAGCTATATTTACATAATTATGCCCTTCCATATGACAGAGATTGGATCCCAATTATGTATATTGGGGATGTACATGTTAAGGCATTATGTTCTTATCTTTCAAATGAAATGGAAAGAGATAAACAAATGGAGGCATATAGACATTTGGAAAAGGTTACACCACTATATATCAGAGTTGAGGCAACAACAACAAATGAAATTGTAGAAGAATATGAAAACTATATGGAAGTGGATGCAATCAACAACAAAGTGTTGAGAATGAGAATGAAAGCCCACACAGAAGTCAGGAACATGATCAAATAACATGCAGTTCAGGTTATGACAGCATGTAGAGCCAAATGGATAGAGTTATCACCTGCACTCCAAAGGAAATAAATGCACTCATATCCAAATATACTTCCAACGTTACGTAGGGTGAAAAAGTATATTGAAATAGCAAATGAATGTGGGGATGATTGGTTTCCTATAGCTTATCATCCTCCAATATTTCATTTCCCAATTGCACCTTGGATAGGAAATTTACCAATCAATGAGGGTGCAAGAAATAGTATGGGATAGATTGAGGAGGAATTATGGATATTTCTATTTAGAACATGAACACCCAAAGATTTCAGGTAAGAATATAGTTTCCAATAGAAAATATATGAAGCTCTTGAATGAGGACATTCAAACGTTTAATCCTGGGGTGTGATGAGCTATATTAATTACTTTCATAACAAATCATATTTTATATTTTGATAATACCATTGTAGCCATGTCTATGTATTTCCTAAGTAAATTGTTGAACATCACTATTACAACCATGAACTTTTGACATAATGACTAATTGATATAATTATATCTAATTTTATTTATTTTATGATATTATGTGTGCATTTATTCTTGTTATTCCAATAAATTGTTTGGATGATTATATGTGTTGATGCCACTCTTGGTTGTAAGAAATTTTTATATGCAGTAAAAGAACTTGTCCATGAAAAAAAACTTGCAAAACTGCTCGCAACATAAGGAAATCATTCACAGCAAATAACCCACATTTATGAAGATATTTTGAAACATGAAGTGATGGAACTTAAGTCCTTACGCGCCATTGGAGAATTAGTTACAACAGAAACATGGAAAATTGAGAAATAAATCAATATTTGATTTGGTCATTGATTAAGAACTAGTGAAGAAATAATTGTTAGTTGAACACTTGTGTGTTTCAAACACATGTTGAATCTCTCACTTGTTCTGTTAAAGACTCCTTGTTGTATTCTTCTTCTTCTCACATGTCTGTAAATGATAAGATATAAAGGAAAGGGATGGTGCCTTGTAATAGAGGGGGAATACGGAAGTTAAGTAAGTCAGATTTGGAATTAGAGAAAAGAGATTACTCTGATCTTTTGTTCCTAGATGTAATGTTTTATGTAAATCAATAAATAAATTTGAGTTCTATCATTTAGTTTTTAGTTACAGAGTTAGGAAGAGATTAACACCCAAGTCAAGGCCCACTTGAGGTCTACTAAATCCCCTCCATTATTTCATTTCATGCATATTTCCTTAGGAACAATCTTCTCTCTAAATCTACAACTTTGTTTCAATAATAACATTTAGCAATAGTTCATTTTCAAGTCTGAGTTTATTTTACTTTCAGCATTGTTATGTGACAGTTATTTCCTTTTCAACCTCTTAAATCAACTATAACTGTGTATACAACACCAAAATATTTCAAGTCTACACTCCCTGGTCTGACAACTAAATGAATGTAACTCAATGTACAACATATTAATTATGAAAGTTGATTTACACCACCACCCACCTCATTTCTTGTTTCCTAAACTCATTTAAAGTAATACGATATCTTCCATCCCCTCTTGAGTTAGATCCTAATTATCTTGGTGACAAGAATTTTGATGAAAAAATACACAAAGTGATTATCATAGATGTAATGGACATTCTACTAATAGATGCTTTAAGCTTAGACATTTGATTCAGGACTTGATTGATACTAATGAACTTGAACCTACTATTTCTAAATCTACAAATGACAATGGAAAACTTAATATTTTCAATGATCCATTACCCAAACATGACAAAGAGGTTCTTGAGTCTTCTTCTAATCATGCTTATCATGTGGTTCCACCTCCATCATCTTCTAATCATCCTCTTAGATTTCTTATTGGTACTAATACTAGTCCCCCATCTGTAAGTAATTTCACCGATGCCCCGATGAAGAAATATATACGTGATCTAAGTGGGAGCATGCTTGGCTGAGGTATCTAAGGGGATCATCATTTTTCATGCTTATTTTTCATCACATCTACTTCACATTGATGCTTCTATTGGTATTCATGTTGTTAACAATGTTATGGTGCATCCTACTTCAAATGTAATGCATGTTCACTATCTTTCATATGATCTATTAGTCCATTGATCAAGAGACCAATTAAGTGGATAGAATTTCCTAAATCTCTGAAAATCATGATAGTAAGGTAGAAGAATCCAAGAGATTTATGTCTCCTATCCGAACGTAAAAAAATAGACTCTGTTTAAGCAAGATACCGTCGTAGAAGTTCCCAGTTTGAGGAGAAAAAATAGGGCAACAGAGACCAATTAGGCCATGAAAAGTGGCAAGTGCAAAAATGATGAAAAATGGTAAAAGGATGTTTATGGTTTTTCACCTCCGGTCTTTGACACTTAAGCTCAAATAGGTGGGACCTACTATTCACTTCATGGGGGCCCTCAACCAGGGTCGACACACTCTTTTTACGGAGGGGTGCCTTTGCCTTCGTAACTTCATATTACCATTATCACAATTTTGTATTTCAATGCCACAAATTGTATTGGTATGGTGCATGTGGGACTAATATTCCTATTATTTTTAATTATATTATTTAAATTACCATGCACCGACCTTATGCTAAGTTTTGCGCATTTACCATTTACCATGCCAACACATTCAAACCTCCTCCATTATCTTATCAATGTATAACCTAAGTTTGGAGCTTAACACCCACATACATGCCACATGGCCAAATATAAAAACCTTGGCTGCTCTATGTCCTTTACACATCCTATGAGGACATATTAATTTGGGTAAAATAGATGCTAAGTGACTCGAGCCACATAAACATTGGGTGTTAGTAGGATTTTAAAGCCTTATGGTTGTATGATCTAGTGGAATATGGGATTCATACCCATATTAAAAAAAAAAGTGGTGGGTGGTAGGGGTGGTGGGTGCTTGGAAATTAAAAAAGTGTAAACATGGGCATAAACTAGGGTTTGTTGCTATAAATAATCAAGAGCATCATAGGGTTTGTAATCATATTATTATATAGTGTTATGTGGGTTTTAATAGTTGCGAAAATATCTGTAGTTAGTAAGATTTTTTGATCCACAACTCACAATATTGAATATTGTAGGTTGATTGATCAGATCAATGATGCCATTGATATTGGTGTATGACAGATCGAAGTTACGAATAGCTCTAAGGATAAAAGTGAGCAACATGATAATGATCACACTCAAGGGCATTATGATCATAATGAAGGGAAATTTGAGGGAGGATATGGTAGAGGTCGAGGACACTATGGTGGATTCAGAGGCCAAGGTCATGGTGGTGGATGAAGTGAGTTCCCTTGTGGAACATGTTATACGTTTGGATCCCCTAACCATTACAAGTGTGAGTTCAATCAGAACATTACTTGTTCTTTTTACAGAAAGAATCAATGATATGAAGAGTTCCAAGACTTGTATGAACATTTGAGCAAGAAGCACAAACATGAGAACAAGGGCATATGGATGGTTAGAATACAATGCACAAAGTGGAAAACCAATGGATGTCAAAGTTAGCGCTGCACTCGAGATGGTACTGTGAAGATTTCTACTCGTGCCGATTTGCACGCACTGCAGAAATGTTACAACAGAAGCCTACCATTACTAAGGAGGAGGTTTTGCATGCAAAGTATCCAGACCCTACACATCAGAAAGAGGTTTACTAAGAAACCATGGAGGTACTTAGAGATCTCGCATGGTGAGATATAATGTCTAAAGGAACAATATTGAAAGTTGGAATGGAAGAAGTCAACTAACATTCTCCGGATCGGATGTTGATGATCTAAAAGAATTATGTAAACTACTACGTCGGAGAACATTAATCCGTTACATTAGGAGTTGGTTAAAAGGAAACACTCCATGTGATGGTATTGAGAATAGATGAAAATTTTTTTCCTCCTAATCTCCCTTCTCATAGTTTGGATTATGAAAAGGAGATCACTCGAATGCTACTTTGTGGATAGATGGATTTTGAGTAGTATTTTGATTGACACGAGCATGAAAGTGAATGTGTTTACTTTAGATGCATGGGTTCAGATGGGTAGACCTCCATTGCAACCATATTCTAATGGAGTGTTTATGGAAAATTAGACTAAGGCCACGTAAATTGGAGCCTTGAAATAAGCATCAATCACCATACATGGGGCTAAGTTCACTGTATATTTTGAGGTTTTTACGCTCGCGAAGTGAAAAATTCCCGGATCTACTTGGGCATCCTTGGTGTTATGAAAATAATGTTGATTCACATTTCAACAAGGGATATATCAGTTTTTAGAAAAGAAGGAATGAGTTATTATCCCTTTTACGGATGAAAATATACTGACTTATGTTGAGCCTTTAAGTGAAGAAGACCCGAACAAAATTTATGTGCACACCATTCGAGATCCATAAGTGTTTGAGCCATCTAAGGAATGAATTCTCTAGTGGGATGATGCACAGTCCATCAGTAATACTACAAGTATTTCCTCCGATAATTGGGCACACGGAACTTATGAGATGGTTGGGCATGAGGTAAGAAGCACAACGTGCGTAAGTAAGTCATGCTATGTTAGGCGGTTAGGCAACAACATTGTACCTTAGTACACTTTGGTGAAGGAAACCCTAAGGTAATCCTGCGAGCCATAGAAGTATAATGGAAGGATCAGGTGGATACAAGGAGCATGTTATTTTATACCCTAGGTGTGACAGAAGCGCACTGGTGGATGGTTCATAGGGATAATCTCATTTAATGGAGAGAGGTGAGAATTTCCCTACCAGCAAGATTTCTCATAAGTAATGCACCTACTCAAATATGTGAATATCATGGTAATAATCCTTTTCAGCACCATGTTCAACAGTGTGAAAGAATCTAGATAGAGGGGTAGGAATTTTTACCACCTTCGTTGTGGGTGCATAAACTTTATTTCACCTTGAGAGGATGCGTGTGCACATGGTATGTTTATGCAGAGTTGAATAGAGAGACCTGAAATTGGTAAGAATCGACCGCATGTATGATCCAGAATGTTGACTACTTCTTCACTAAACCTCCGATGAAAGAGGCATTAAAGGTTATGAAGTATTTGAGTATGGGAGATAGTGCAAAAGTTGAATAACTCATTCAAGAGTTATTTGGTCAGTTAGACCTAGAAGCACGTTTGACGAAGTAGATGAAACATATGCAGGATTGCTTGAGCGCACTTTTCTAGAGAAGGAGAAAGGAAATATGGTCTACATGGTGGATGATGAAGAAGTGGAAAATTTGGACATAGATCATTTAAAGGGTACGTTTGAGGTATTAGATAGTATGGATGAGAAGGTGCGCACCTAATATGAACTTATGAAGACAAAGAAAATGAACATTGGAATGTATGCTAAACCTAAGAAGGCCATAATTGGAGATTCTTGGTCCGGCTCAAGTGGCTAAGATAATTAAAAGGCTACGTGATTTCCCTGGACTTGTTTCCTAGAGGCTACCATGAGTTGAAAGGAGTCCATGAATATTTAGGTGTGATGAAAATAAAATTAAAGGAAGGTGCGCCCGGTTAGGAAGAGACCTTACAGGATGAACCCTAACTTGCGCATAAAAGTTAAAGAAGAAATTGACAAGATGTTGAACTTTGGCATCATTGAGCACATAGAGTAATTAGAGTGGTTTAATCCCATGATAATCAACATAAAGAAAGATGGAAGAATTAGAATTTGTGTGGACTTCAAGGAGCTGAATGTTACATGTGCGATTGATCCTTTCCTGACACCATTCATTGAAGAAATATTGGAAGGTGTTGTAGGGAACGAAATTTAAAATTTTACAGATGGATTTTATGGGTATCATCAAGTAAGGATTGCTAAATAAGATCAAGAGAAGAAAACTTTCACCATTGAATGGGGAATTTTTGCATACACGGTGATGCCCTTTGGATTGAAGAATGCACCTACAATATTTTTGCGCATTGTTGTTCAAGCATTCCAAGATTTTATTCACAAATTCTTGTAGGTATACTTGGATGACTGGACCATATATGGGATTCTTAAGGATCATTATGAAAAATTGAGGTTAATGTTTGAGAGGTGCATATAGTTAAGCATATCTTTAAATATCAAGAGGTGCATATTTGCTACACCTTTTGGAACTCTGCTAGGGCATATCATCTGCAAGGAAGGTCTTTTAGTATATCCATCTAAGGTTACAGTCATTTTAGGCTTGGAGGAAGCCACTAGTGAGAGTGAGGTGCATGATTCTTGGGCCACACAGGTATTATAGAAAATTTATCAAAGGATATGTGAAAATTTCCACACCCCTGGAGGAGTTATTAATGGTAAAGGTAAGTTCTATTAGGAAGAATGTTAGAAAATAAGGAATAAAATATGTGGAATAATCCCTCATAGAATTGCAACAAGAGAAACTAATATGCAAGTAAATTATTACGAGATCTCAAATAAAAGTGTAGAATAAAATAAATGTAACAAAAAGAGATAGTATTTAACGTGGTTCACCCAATTTGGGCTATGTCCACCAAGAATCACTTGCTCAGATTTTATTACAAGCCACCGCTCTCTCAATAAAATACCCAAATCTATTTGGAGCTATGCTCAACAAACTCTACAGAATTCACACCGAATTCAAAACACATCTGCAATGTTACTATCTTTCTACCATATGCATAAAACCATATAAATAGACAAATCGCTAAGAAGTTTTATAAACCGTGGGTATCAAAACCATGGGCCAAAATTGTCCCATAAACCTATGGGTCAAAATCCCACCCATATGAGAAAAACATGTTTCCGGTATATCGGGCACGTTTTAAGGCCATTTTTTTTTTCTCGAAGCTGCACTCGAACTGAACCCCAACAAGACAACATGGAAATTGTATAGTACTCTTAGTGTACAATCTTCAACACTTTCACACATGAAAATAGGCTCCACAACCTAACAATCTCCCACTTGAGACTAGTTTTCCTCTTGAGCAAGCTTCTCAACCCTTCACTAGTTTTCATGAAGACCAACCAAAGCTGAACACAACTTCAATTTTTCCCTTGTGACCACCTTGGTCATCATGTTTGCAAGATTCTTACTGGTATGAATCTTCTCTAGCTTCAAATTCTCTTCCTCCAAAGTTGTCCTGATGAAATGGTACCTTAACTGTATATGCTTCGTCCTAGAGTGGAAAGTAGAGTTCTTAGCTAGGTGTATAGCACTCTGACTATCACTATGCATCTTTCCTTCCTCCTGCTTATGCCCCAAATCCTCAAGAAATTGTTATAACCAAATCATTTCTTTTTTACCTATGTGGTAGCAACATACTCAGCCTCTGTGGTTGACAAAGCCACCAGCTTCTGTAGTTGTGAAATCCAACTCACTGTTATCCTACCTACGGTGTAAATATACACCTTGTAATGCTCCTCCGCTATCTATATCTCCACCATACTCGAATCTACATAACCACAAAAAGTGGTGTTTGATCCACCGTAGCACAAAACTGTCCCCATGGTCCCTCTCAAATATCGAAGGATCCACTTTTATCGCCTATCGTGATCTCTACCTAGATCACTCATAAATCTACTCACCGCTCCCACTGCATGGGAAATATCAGGCCTAGTGCACACCATGGCATACATCAAACTACCAACCGCTGATGAGTAAGGTACCTTGGACATCTAGTTTCTCTCTTGCTCTATCTTGGGACACTGCTCCTTTGATAAATTGAAATGGCATGCCAAAGGAGTCCCAACCAGTTTAACATCCTGCATATTAAACCTTTCCAAAACCTTCTTAATGTAATCTTCCTGAGATAAAGTCAACTTTCATTCCTTCCTATCCGAGATATCCTCATACCAAGGATTTGTTTGGCTGCCCCCAAATCCTTCATAGTAAAGGATTCACTTAGCTACTTCTTAAGTACTTTTATTTCCTGCATGTTTTTACCTGTAACCAACATGTCATCCACATATAGACACATGATAATATAACTGCCATCCTCAAATTTCTTTGTATACACACAATGGTCAGAATGACATCTAATATAACCTTGCTCCATCATGAAGCTATCAAATTTCTTATACCATTGACGTGGAGCTTGTTTCAAGCCATACAATCTCTTCTTTACTTTGAACACCATCTCCTTTTACCTTTAACCTCATAGCCCTCTATTTGTTACATATATAGTTCCTCCTCCAAATCACCATGGAGAAATGCAGTCTTTACATCAAGTTGTTCTAAGTGCAAGTCTTCTGTTGTAACTATTCCTAGAACAGTTCTAATAGAAGTCATTTTTACTACAGGAGAAAAAATCTCATCAAAATCTATACCTTTTTTCTGTGCAAACCTTTTGACCACCAACCGAGCCTTGTATCTTTTCTTGCCTCCTTCTTCCTCTTTCACTCTGAACACCCACTTGTTCTGTAATGCTCTTTTTCCTTCGGGTAGCTTCACCAAATCCCATGTCTGGTTCTCCATGAGAGCTTGATGCTCCTCATCCATGGCTTCCTCCCACTTCTTCCTGGCATCTACCTGCATTGCTTCATCAAAGCTCTCTAGCTTTCCACTATCAGTGAGTAATAAATAATAAAGAGAAGGAGAAAAATGTTGGGTTCTCTTCTTACCCTAGAAGACCTCCTCAATAGAGGATTTTGGGGTTCTGTTGGGGGTTCTGAAGGCGATTCATGTGTCACTTTCCCATCCGAAAGATCCTCTACCTTTGTATATTCTTTCTTGGATTCTTCCATGTTTTCTTGCAATCGCTTCTTATACATGACTTTCTCATTAAAGACCACATACCTAGATCAAATTATTTTCTTGTCCTTAATACTCCAACATTTATGTCCAAAGTCATCACCACCATAACCAATGAAAGTACATTTTTCTGATTTAGCCTCTAGCTTGGTCCTATCATCCTTATCTATATGGACAAACACCTCACATACAAAGACTCTAAGAAATGAATAATCAACTTTTTCCTACCAAGACTCCTCGGGTATTCCTCCATCCAAGGCACTTGAGGGTCCTTTATTTATCAAGTACATAATTGTGCTTACCACTTCTACCCAAAAAGAAAGAGGCAATCCTGCGTGTAACCTCATGCTCCTAACATGTTCCATTATTGTTCTATTCATCCTTTATGACACCCCATTCTCTTTGTGGAGTTCTTTGGAACCGTATTTTACTTGCAGATTCCATTCTTAGAACAGTAATCATCAAATTCATTGCTGCAATACTCCCCTCCATTATCGGACCTGAGACATTTTAGCTTAAGACCTGTTTCATTCTCTATCAAGGCTTTTCATTTAACAAAAGTGTCAAATACATCATATTTTTTTCTAATACAATAAACCCAAACTTTCCTTGTTGCATCATCAATAAAAGTAACATAATAACTTGAACCCCTAAGAGATGATACGAGAGCGGCCCCCATACAGAATGCACCAACTCTAACTTTCTCTCTTTCATTGTAGGTCCAACCTTGAGAAACCTTACTCGCTTTTGTTTCTCATATATGCAATCCTCACATAACTCCAAACCTGTTTCTGTACATCCAGGAAAATCCTTCTTTATGATCTCTATGCCCTTATGTCTCATATGACTAAGCCTATAGTGCCACAATGTTGTATCTACTTTTGAAGCCACAAGATTACAAAAATTAGTGCTATAAGTGGTTAAATACAAGGTTTAACCCTATTACCTCTTGCCACCACAAGAGTACACATCTTGGTAACCTTCCAAGAGTCCATTGTAAATATCACAGTACAACCATCACTTCCCAACTGCCCTTCCGATATCAAATTTCATCTTAATGTAGGCACATGTCTAACATCCTTCAATAGCCAAGTATTTCCATTTTGCATCTTAACCTAAACAGAACCTTTTCCAACTATGCTACAAGGCTCATCATCACCAAGAAAAACATGCCCAAAATCTCCTTGAACAAAATCAACAAAATAATGCCTATGTGGAGAAGCATGGAAAGAAGCCCCAAATCTAAAACCCAAGATTCAATAATATTGTGCAAAGAAAGAATCAAAGCATCCTGACATACATTATCCATTGCCACATTCACCTCCTTGTTTTCTTCTGTTATTTCTTCTTGTCCCGAAGCTCCCAACAATCCTTCTTTGCATGCCCAGACTTTCCACAGTGCCAGCATACTATCTTGCTTTTGGATTTTGACCTTGCTCGATCCTTTGATTTTCCACGGCTTCCTCTATTCTTTCTGTCTCCCTCTATTTTCCACTGTCAAAGCATTCCCTGAAGTAGAAGATTCACCAGAGATTTTTCTTCACATTTCCTCGCTTAGAATCACCCCCGCAATATCCTCAAAATTCAACTTTGATTTATTTGGAACCGAGTTTTTACCGCCATTACCAAGCTATTCCAACTCTCAGGTATAGAGAACAGAACTAATAAAGCCATAACTTCTTCATCAAATTCTTTTGTAACCAAAGCTAGCATATTTACAACCATATTAAAATCATTTAGATGATCTGCTACTAAACCATTCTCAGACATCTTCATATTAAACAACTTTTTCATTAAAAATATTTTATTAGAGGTAGAGGGTTTTTCATACAACTTTCCTAATACATCCATAAGTTATTTTGTAGTCTTTTCCTTTGAAACATTAAATAATACCAAAGATACAAGACATAGTTGGATTGTCCCAAGTGCCTTCCTATCTAGAAAATCCCATTCCACATCCATCATGCTCGAGGGTTTGTTCACCTTCTCAGACAATGGAATATAAAGATCCTTATGATAAAGGTAATCTTCCATCTGCATCTTCCAAAGACTAAAATTCTTCTCGTTGAATTTATCAACCCTATATCTTCCATCATCTGCCATAATTCCCACTCAAGATAAAACTTTCCATGCGATTCAACACTTTAGCAAACCAAACCAGGCTCTGATACCAATTGTTAGGAAATAAGGAATAAAATATGTGGAATAATCCCTCGCAGAATCGAAACAATAGAAACTAATATGTAGAAATTATTACAAATCTCAAATAAAAGTGTAGAATAAAATAACAGAACACAAAGAGATAGTATTTAACGTGGTTCAACCAATTTGGGCTACGTCCACCAAGTATCACTTGCTCAGATTTTATTACAAGCCACTGCTCTCTCAATACAATACCCAGATCTGTTTGGAGATATGCTCAAAAAACTCTACAGAATTCACAGCCGAATTCAAACACATCTGCAATGTTACTATCTTTCTACCATATACATAAAACCATATAAATAAGCAAATCGCTAAGTAGTTTTACAAAACCGTGGGTATCAAAACCATGGGCCAAAATCGTCCCATAAACCTATGGGTCAAAATCCCACCCATATGAGAAAAACACGTTTCCCGATATATCGGGCACGTTTTAAGGCCAAAAAAAAATTTTCGAGGGTTACACCTCGAACCCTCGCTACTGAGAGGTACTTGACCCTAACCCAAAGAAGACAATGTGGAAAGTGTACAATACTCTTAGTGTATAGTATTCAACACTTTCACACATGAAAATAGGCTCCACAACCTAATAGAGAAACTCAACAACGTGCATTCAAAGCATTGAAGGAAAAGATTACTATGACGTCTATAATGCATTTTTCTTCATGGAATATACCTTTTCATGTACATGTGGACGCTTCCGGCATAGCTATTGGCACAGTTCTAGCTCATCATAGATAAGGTATTGTAGATCATATTATTTTCTTTACTAAAGGAAGTTGACTCATGTAGAACAAAATTATACAACTACAGAGCACGAGCCTTTGTCAATGATCTACATGCTACATAAGTTCTCACAAGTACTTACTAGAAACACATTTTGATTTCTATACAACTCACATGGCATTGAGATACTTGGTGAACAAGCCCATCTTACAGGGGCACATATGTCAATGGGTTCTCTTATTCTAGGAGTTTGACTTTATAGTGGTGGTAAATCCAGGTAAAAGTAATTCTAGTCCAGATCATTTGTCAAGGATTCAATCAGGAGAGGATGCGTAGAGTATTGAAGATACAATTTTGGATGCATAGTTATACATGTTAAACCGTGTGCCCTCATAATTAGAGGATATTGTTTTTTTTATGAACATGTATGGAACCCAAAGAATGAAGGCCTTGGAAAAGAAACAACTTGTAATTTATGTCACACCTTTCATGTTGATAAATAGTGACTTATACAAACTAGGCCAAGATAAAGTCTTGCGCTAGTGTGTACTAGAGCATGAGCATACATACGACAATTATGGAGGAGGCTCATGACGGTATCACAAGTGGACACTACGAAGGGGATGCTACCACACACAAGATCCCGCTAGTTGGTTCATGGTGGGAGACCTTATACAATGATTGTCAGAAGAATATTATAAGGCATATGATCACTATCAGTTGCTTTGGAAAACTTGGGTAGAGAAATAAAATGCCTTTAAGGCCTATTACTAGTGTAGAACCTTTTGAGAAATAGGAAATTGAATTTGTGGGTCCTATTTCCCCGCCGCACAAAGAACTGGATCACGCTACATCATCACATGTACAAATTATCTTACAAGGTGGGTAGAAGCGGAACCTATAAAGGATTATACAACATCTACAGGTAGTAAGGTTCTTGTGGGAAAATATTCTTACGGTATGGATGTCCTTTAATTTTGACAAGTGCTAGAGTCACTCATTTCCTTAATGATACCATCAACATATTATTGGATGAATTTATGGTTGCACACCATAAGAAAACACCCTATCACCCCAAGTAAATGGGACTGGTGAGGCTTTCAATAAGATATTGAGCCAAACGTTGACAAAAAATTGTGATGTTAGAAGGAAGGACTGAGATGATAAAGTTTCTATTGTGCTTTGGGCATATAGAAAAACCTACAAATGGTTGAATAAGGAAACACCCTTTTAGTTGGTGTTTGGTGCAGAGGAAGTTATACCCATGGAATTCATGTTACCTTATTTGTGTATTACGTGCGTAGGAGGTCTGGCTAATGAGAAAGCATTGTAAGAAAGAATTGACAAGTTGATACAACTAGATGAGAGGTGTGCAATATCACAATGGAGTCAGAAGAAAGAAAAATCCATGCAGAAGGCATGACATGACAGACACATCAGGGAAAAGAAACTTGAGGTTGGGTAGATGGTGCTTCTTTATGATTCAAAGTTTTTGTACCACCCAGGAAAGCTTAAGGTGCATTGGTTGGGACCATATGTTATCACTCATATACTTGACTTAGGCGCTTGTCAGCTAGAGGCACTTGATGGAACACGGTTTGCACGATTACTTCAATGGGAGTAGGATGAAGCCCTACTATAAATAATCCTTCTTGGTGTTTGTAATAAGGCAATATTTCCATCTAGATTATATTTCCCTTAATGTATTTTCCTTTAGATGTGTTTCCTTCTTTGTTGCTATGCTTTGTCAATTTCATTCTTTGTTTTGTGTAATAAGCGCTTTATGCATGTGAAGGTAGTTGGAATCTAAAATGTTTTCTTGCAAAGAGGACTACACATACCCTTAGTGTAGGGTGATCGTCATCCAAAGTTTGGTATGCATAAGGAAATATTTATGAAAATGGTATGGAAAGGCAACTCTTTAGAAATAAAATTTCTCCTTATGAAGACCATAGGTGAGGAAAAAGTGAATGCACACAGTGTAACACGAGGTAAGCTGTGGCCATGGAAACTACTCAGAGGAAGTCACAATGGAAAATTACTTCACCTTTGCATGAGAGTGCACGAAAGGAGGTTTGTAGCCAAGAGGTAGAAAGGAATAATAAAGGTTATGACTATGGTGCATAGATGTATTACAAAAAAATTGGTAAATGGTGAGTTAATGTGAGGATCGGTGGTAGGTGGAGGAGCAATAAATGTGATTAAATGCGATAACTTTTTCAAAATCTATATAAGGATGGGATGCGGGTTCAATTTTACCTTTGTGATTATGAGTATTTGAGCAAGTTATTTGTGAACGAGCAAGCGATAAGCGTTTGAGTGCGAGAGCTAAGAAAATAGGCAAGGATAACAAAATTGTGCACAAAATTGGCTTGCATTCCAATTGGAGAAGGTTTTAAGCAAAGCAAAGGCGTGCGAAAAGGAGAAATAGAGTGTCACGATTCTAAAAGAATCTAGGGCATGCGTTTTTGAGCTAGGGCACGAGAGTTTGGATTGCATAGCTCAATAAAAGTAAAAGGTGCACCTTTTCTTACTATGGCACCAAGGAGAGCACCTGGAGTAGGGACAAGGGGAAGAAGAAGGTAGAGACCAAATTTGAGATAGAGGATACCCTCAAAAGTAATTTTTTGAGATGCAATATCTAGAAGAAGTAATCATGGGATGGGATTGGGATTCTCATTTCCATCGAGCAAAGTGAGTGACTATAATCATCGAACAATTGATAACAAGGAGGAGTTAGACGCGTTGCTGAATAGGAAGACCAATAAACAAACAATTTATGATATGCCCATCTACAACGATGCTAGAGAGAAGTTGTTGCGAAGTTAGGGGTCTACCAGTTGTATGAACTCCTTATTTTGGAAAACCTAAAAAAATCTACCAATGGCTCATGAGAAGAGTCCATGAGGATATATTTCATTTTTTGGGCGGAGGATGAGGATCAGAACACCCTTAATTGCTAGCATGATAGGATTAAAGGTACAGTACAAAAATTAGCAATGATTTAACTGACAAGGCAACTATTTTGGACACCGAAGGAGCCTGGGTTATTCAAAGGGTGCATGAGGCATGGACATCTGTAGACACCAATTTTTGGTATAACCCCCTCTTGTTCATCCCACATTCATTCTCCTTCATGCAACTTCCCCTCTCGCCTTTCTCTTTTCTTAAATTTAAATAAATCCCATCCATTTACTCACCTTATTTAATTAATTATCAAATGGGCTCCATGTGGACCCATTTGATAATTAGAATTTTGGCATTTTCTCCCATATAAAATTATTCAATTCATGGGTATTAATATACCCATCCAACACCCCTTTCTTAAATTCAAAAGATGGAATCTATCATCTCACCTACCATGCCAATCATGCTCCCCACTCCATCTAATAAGTCAAATCATGGGCCCCACATGATCACATCATACCTCTTAACTCAAAGCTACTCTACCCAACCCTAGTTACTCATTAACCCCAATCTAACCTCACCTCCAAGCTATAAATATTGGTTCTACCCCCTCTTTTAGAGGACTTGGACCCGAAAAACCACGGAAGGAGAAAGAGCTTAATTCAAGGAGAAATATTTTCCATTATATTTTCTTCGATGACCTAGGCCTAGTAAGGAGAAGAAAGAGCTTAATTAAGTTCTGTAATTTTGAAGGAGAAATATTTTCCATTATATGTTATCCTACCATCTTGATGCCCATTTCATCTCCATATCAGAGCACAAGCTAAGTCTTCTCATCATTTCGATTCTTGTCATTTTGTATTTCATTATTTTTGCATATCTACTATTCATCATTTATTTCTATCTTTCTAGACACAGGGGTTGACATCCTCCAAGGGAGTTAACATCCTCTTGGAACCAGGATCGTTTGAGCAACCCGCACATATGTATCTAGTCACATATATGTTCAGTTTTTAGATCTATCTTCTTTATATCACACATCTATCTTCTTTGTGCCCGTAGATCCACATCTTCTTTGTCAGCAAGTGTTGTGCTGCCAGTCTGCCCCTCATTCACTTTCAAGCTCTCATTTTCATAGTTCAGTCTTTTGTTCTGTTTAGAGCCATAGTTTCAATTCTTTGCATGCTTATTTAGCATTGTCCAGTTGTTGGTAAGCCACATATCCAACTTGTACAAACAAAGTGTAGTTGTTTTATCCATTCCATTGGAGTAGAATAGCTTAGGAAGCCATTAAAGTTGCAGGTTTTGCTCTTCAAACAGGATAGTTTTAGGTTCTGGTCACTTTATGTTGCATGACTCGCAATAAAATCCCGCTAGGAATTGCATAAGCCAAGCTCTGTACTCTTGCGCTATCCCTCTCCTACTCACATTTTTCAGTCTGTATTCTGAGCTGTCCTTGTCCCAATATCTATTCCTGTCGATGCTAGCATTACACGCTTTTCTGGATCCACGTGAATATGAAAGAATGAGGAGATCACACTGAGGGGACAAGATCACACACACCATCAGATTCACCACTGTTCTGCGGAATCCAGGTTCTAGCTTTCAAAGTTCTAGTTAGAATCATATCAAATAGAATAGTTAATTGCTTTATTTCGGTAAAATTTCTATTCTCGATATTGCCAGGGAAGCTGTGAGGATTGATAGTTTCTGAGAAACTATGATTCACTCCTCACTTCTGAGGTAGGATCGAGAATCTTGCAAGTAGATTAGGAAAGTTATTGCATTATTTAGAATAAATCTACAAATCGCACAGACAAATAACTACACTCGGTTATCTTGTTTGTTTTAAATTGTTATTTAGTTATTATTTCTAGATACATTTAAATAGCTACTTTCCTTAAACTCTTAAAAGGTTTCTTAGAAAAATAGAGGTTATATATGTTTTAGATTTATTCCACGTAGTTAGAATTTGCTTTGTTACAGTTAGATTTACATTTTATTTTGTATGACAATCACGGGACCTCAGGAGCCCAGGGAATACATATTTGAGCCAATCGTGCCTCAACCAAACCTCATCACAGCAATAGTTGACATAGACCAAAACCTCAGAATACAAGTATTCCAAACAACAACAGATTTACAACTGATCAGTTCTCAGTTGAGAGGGTTAAACATAGAAGACGACCAAGCACACACGTTTTGGTCAAATCCGCCGAATTACAGATTACCTAGACAAACATTCACATGGTGTAGAAGGGTTCGAAGAGAACAAACCTTTGGTTGTGATCCTTTGGTCCCCTGACCCAGTGCGGGAGACACTCTCACGAGATATAGATACTAGTCTAAGGATCCAGGTTGCACGAATGCACTGTGAGATATTACGAGAAAATCACGCGGTTGTTGGTCCTAAACATAGAAGGCTGATAAAGCATATGATTCTTGGATACTAGGAATCGGGACTTGATTTCGTATATGACCATAACGGGACCGCAACAACCAGAGTCTACGGTTGTGACCCACAAGTCCCATGAGCCTAGCGAATCCACAAGTCAATCAAATATAAACACTGGCCTACGCACACTAGTATTCCAATCCACTCCACTTCCACCCATCATCATCGAACAATTGTCCTTACTAGATATAGCGGCTAACGAAGCTAGAGAATTTTGGACTAGGCTAGAGAATCGTCCGTAGAGTCAATTGTTTCCACCATCCACCATATGACCTTATCTGGAGACATACACGAAACTATCCCAGGTCATTTCCCACATATTCCACAACCCATAGATCGAATCACATGCGAGCTCGATATTGATTGGAGCCTTGAGAGTCATCCTTGCCGATCGATCTATCACACCAGTCCAAGTTAGAAGGGCTTTCTTTGCCTTAGATTCACAAATTCCATTAGTGCGTGTCGAAGACATTAGATTGCCTAACTAGTTTTCTGCATCCCATGCATATTCCATCCCCACCAGCTATCTCGGCATGACCTCGGGAGGTCGGGTACGCGGAAGAGTTACCTGTAGATTCCCACGCTCGCTTGTCACTTTTCCGGCGTACAAAATTGGTGAACCCGACGTGAAGCAAACAAAATTAGTGAAGCTGACGTAAACTTCCTACTTTCTCATTTGAGTCATAGTATCACGTGTTCTTTCACAAATCACCTTCACTCCTTCCCATTATTCTGCGGGTATTCATATACCCCCGAATATGTCGAGGATTTGATGCGTATGGCGAGACCCCTCTTGGGTCTCGAGGCATCTATGCCCAGCAGAATAGACAATCATCACCCTCACTCTCGGTATGGGGTGAAAACTATTTAACTAATCGGTTGTCAACACAAAGCCCCAAGAAAGCAGATATAACTCGTCTTTTCAAAGCGGGGAGTTAGATCAACCCCCTCGAACGCAACAAAGCAGAGCCTTGAGGCTCGAACAATATAACGTTTACGGAGAATCTGGTTCGTCTCCTCGAGATCTACTTAGACCACAAATTAGTAGACAATCGGCCCATACAGTCTTAGATGATGAGCAGTCAATACGTTATCCTAGGAGTGAACAACATTCTCGGGGTATGTACCCACCTATAGGAGGTTTACAAATACAACCGAGATCTCTTTTCAAGAAAATACCTCTATGCCACTGCATATAGGAAATACTCTCGGAGAAACTTGGCAAGATAGCGATCAGTTTATAGCAGGATATCACATGCCTCTACAACACTAGGGTATCAACAAAACGCCGCTCGGGAAAAGCACCGTGACTTCACCAAATGAAGTCATTTCAACATTAGTAGAAAAAGTGAGAGGGTTAGAACTTGCTCAAGCAAGTCAAAATCCTCAGTTCATGCAAGCAGGAAGTTCCAATCCTCCATATCACTCTGCAGCCAAGTAGATCTCCTCACGGGAGTAGGCACGTTAGGCATGCCTCCTCGGTATCCACAAAAATGCCAATGAGGCCTATCATCTCTAACACCTATTTCCTCCCGGTCTAGTATCAAACAACCCATTACTAGACAATATCCCGTCATACTTAAACATGTACTCCAAATCACCACAAGGGAGATATGTTCTCCTCTCCCGGCATTTTGCTCAAACACGGGGACTTCCCCTATGCCCCTGCCCGATGCATCGCTGCGCCATATCAACAACCCATCCCACCACCACTCCCTCGCAACCACCATCGATGGTGAAAACTATGCGATAGGGACTTATTAGAATATCTAAAGGAACCCTTAGACTTCACCATACGAAGCGTCATGCTTCAAGACCTCTTCGATTTTACCCAAGTCAAAGGTGAGGGAGATCGAAACGCATGCATATCAAAGCTTACGCTACTGACCATACGTGAATTACTCCCTTGGGATGGGGTTGTTGCTAAAATATTCCCCAAAACCTTGGAAGGCATTGCTCTCGACTGGTATTATAGAATACCTGAAGCCTCCATCCATTCATTTAAACAGCTCGTATCAGAATTCATTAAGGTGTTCGACATGAACAAACTGTTGAGAACAGGAATCAGGGAATTCTTGCACATCAAACAAGAACACAACGAATCTATCACCCATTTCATCCAGAGGTGGCGTACAGTTCTTTATTCTTCAGCAAGTGCTCCAAACATGGATCAGATGGAACTATGTGATTTATTCCTTCATTCTCTCAGCAAAGAGGTGAAGGAAGAAGTCCAGAAGTTCCCACTAAGAACTTACGATGAAGTACTTGAGAGCGCTCTTTGAATAGACCAAGCAGCGATAGATAGTGGTCGTAAAACATATGGAGCAAATGGGAGGTTAATCACCCCCAATCAGAACACTACAAATTATCCCACTACCACAAACGTTAATCAAGGACCCAAAATCCTTAACAAAAATCGGGGTGTAACAACGGATGGAGTAACCGACCAGCCCAAGAAGGTAAATGTTGTCAATACTCCATCATGAACAACAACCAGCGAAACAACAACTTTACCCCGACAATCAATACGGTGGATTTTAACCATCACAACAACAACAACAAAATGGTGAAATCCTATCTGAGGGCAAGACAAAACTCATTTGGTTATCAAAACCAAAGCCGAAACAACAAATGCAAAATTTTAATCCTAATAGGCAACAATTTGATCAGAATTTTAGGCCCACAATATACACCAAACCAACAAAGCAGAATTCTGATCCCAATTCTTATTGTGGTTTCCACAAAATTCGGGGTCATGATCTTTAGAACGTGCCGTGACTACTGATAAATTCATGCAACGTTTACTAGAGAAGAACAAAGGCGAGTTCTTCTGATTTGTTTTTAGCGAGATCCTGTGTCATCACCACCAAATACGCTCGCGGGCGGTTTCCCCTCGAGAATGCTCCTCTCAAGATCTTTAACGATCCACTCCCAAATCATGATAGCAATAGGCTGAATCCAGCTGGAACAAACAAAAGTGCAATGACAGGAAAGCAATGATCATGAAGCCTCGACTTCACTAAATCCATCGGTTGCGCCACGGTTAGGAAGTCAGCGAGACCAAGATAGTCGGTTTGGTAGAATTAGGCATTTGAACTACCTATCGAAGCTATAACAAGAACACGAGAATATTTCTCTCTCGGCTTGAGCCCAAGTCAGTCATCTGCGAGAAGCAGAGATAAAGTCGACAAATAGTAGAAAAACCCGTAGGTGCTATGATTTAATTAGTGACCTAACAAAGACCTTCTCGCACATTTCATTTTTGGATTTACTAAAGAACTCTCCTCCTCAGAGCTGCTCTTTTAGAAGCATTAGGTCTAGGTCATCTAATTAACATCACTCCACCTCTGAAACACAAGTAAATCACGTAGATTTTGATATCCACCCTCCCAGGGCAGCCGGACAAGGATGTCGAATTCATATTCGAAATAAGTAAAATGCCTACGAGATCTTTGAGATCGCACGCGAGGTGATCGGCCTTACACTTACAAGTATGGGTTTATAATAACTATGTAAAATGGGCAATGGTTGTGATGGGGCGCGATTAACATAGTCCCTTTCTCTTTCCTCAAAAACTAGGATATGGGGAAACAAAGCTGTTCCACCACTCGAAATACATTGAGAGGCTATGATAGCCTTAAAGCCACTTCGATAGGAACTATAATACTTACCGGTCACCTTAGGACCCAAAACAATCATTGAGTTTTATATTATAGATCGGGAAACTAATTATAATATGATACTCGGACCGACCATGGATACAGAATGAAGGCAATCCCTTCTACGTTATTTCAAGAAGTAAGATTCTTGCATCTAGGAAAGGTATTTGTAGCCAAAGGTGATCAAAACCTTTCGATTTGCACCTAGCTGATTTAAAGAAAAGACCGGTGTGCATTTAGAATTTGAACTTCAACAAACCAACTTAATAAACCCCAGCGACCCAAAACCGGAGGAGAAGTTGGTACCTCTGACGGATCTTGAAACTATCGGCATAGCCAAAACAACCCCAACCCCTAACGATAAAGCTAAAGCGGTATCATTAGGGACTACTGCAAAAATCGTTGAGTTAATAGAACAAGATTCACCAATGTTCTTACCATTTGATTAGTAGGCATAGGATATTCCCTAGGTGTTGGTTCCCTTCAGTGAGAGGACCTCTGTATGGTAGAAGTAGAGTGTGCAAACACAATGCGGATGCCCCAACATCTATACTCCCGACTAAGTATTGGACTCTCCATTTCGATGGAGCTAAATGCCGTTATGGAGCGGGGCGGGTATAATTCTTACTTCGGCAGAAGAGAAAGTCCTCCCATTCGCCTTTAAGTTAAACTTTGAATGCACAAACAACGGCGGCTTTGAGTACGAAGCCCTCCTCCTTGGCCTCACCTTAGCCAAAAGAATTGGTGTTGATAACATCGAGTCTTAGGAGACTCGCATGATTAGTGCAAACCAAGTTTGAGGTATACGAAACCAAAGCCGAACACTTGCAGCTTTACAAAAATGTTGTATTAAATTTAAGCAAGGCATTTAACTTCATATCCATTGAAGCAATCCCGTGAGAGAAAAATCTTCTCGCCGATTCAATAGCAACTTCAGCATCACGTTTTACTCCAAGCAATGAGTTAGAAGATACCCAGTTCACGGTGTCCATTCGTGATGAACCATTGATAAAAATAATGACAAATCCTCTTTCAAGCGAAAGTGAATCTACCATCCTAGACCGTATTGATAGTGATGTGGCTACTTTGGATTACTTAAATGCCTATGCAGCACTACATCTCTCCTATCATATGCTAGATTTATCCTTAATTCCACATTCGTCTTCTTACTTCGGAAATCCCATGATGGATCATCCCTCACAAATAGAACCTAGCATATCTGTGATGAAAATGGGGATGATTTGGATTTACCTCAGCACCCACGAGTTGAAGAGGGTAACGCCTCTTTGATCGAAGAAACAATCGATGTCAACATCGGGACAGAAGATGAACCGAGAATATTGAAACTAGGTTCTCGTTAACCCCAGAAGAAGTAGAAATACATACTCAGATCCTCAAAGAACATCAGAAGGCATTTGCATTTAATTATAAGGAGATGACAGGAGTCACACCCCACATTGCGGTGCATAACCTCGTCACTAAATCGAGATCAAAGCGATTAAACAAAAAAATCAAGACCCATGAAGCCCAAAGTAGCTCTCATGGTAAAGGAGAGAGGTAATAAAACTCCTTGGGTAGGATTCATCAAGCCAGTCGACTACTCCCAATGGGTATCTAACATCGTTCCCGTTCTCAAGAAGAATGGAAAGATACGCATCTGCATAGATTTTCGAGACATCAACAAAGCATGTCCTAAGGACGACTTCCCATTGCCATCTATTGATGTCATTGTTGATGCAACAGCTGGGTTTGAGCTTTTGTCTCTCATGGATGGATTCTCAGGATATAATCAAATCAGAATATCTGAGCAAGATCAAGCTAAAACCACGTTTATAACTCCTTAGGGAACCTATTGCTATGCTGTTATGCCATTCGGTCTCAAGAACGCCGGTGCTACGTACCAGCGAGCTATGACATATATATTTCATGATCTAATCCATAAAATCGTGGAATCTTACGTTGATGACTTATTGGCTAAAGCCAAGAAGCGTTGTGACCATCCGGAAGTACTCCGCGTCATTCTTTCGCACCTAATAGAATACGGAGTCACACTAAACCCAGAGAAATGCGTCTTTGGTGTAGCGGGAGGAAGCTCTAGGTTATATCATATCGTCACGAGGGATAGATGTCGATTGACCAAAATCGGGCTGTCCTCGAAATGGTTCCACCTTGAATGAATGCGGAAGTCGAGTCATTTCTCGGAAAGCTGGGTGCAATCGAAGATTCATCCGGACTTAAGCTTCGCCGTTCATCAATCAACAATTTACTCAAGAAAGACTATAGCATTGATTGGACCAAAACTGTAATGAAGCCTTTGATGCGGTTAAGCGTTTCCTTTTATCACCACCTACGCTAATGCCACCTAAGCTAGATCACCGTTAATTCTATATTCACGAGCTACGATGTCTCGTTGGCTTTGTATGTTGGCCCAAGAAGATGATAACAAGAGAGAAGCGCGTGATTTATTTCATCGGCCGAAGCTTTGCTCGACTATGAAACACGCTATACAGGCAAGAGAACGAGAATGCCTTGCCATAGTCTTTGCTACTAAATGCCTAAGACATTATATCTTTGAATCGAAAGCAAAGGTCATGGTAAAAACGGACCATTTACGGACTTTCCTCACACTGAGGGTCATTGTCTAAAAATTTGGACGTTTTATAACCTTAATGGGAGAATTGAATTAACATTTGTAAATCGAGAAGTCGGTTAAGGGACAAATCATCGTGGATTGGTTGGTGACATGACCCATTAGACGGAGGTGATTTAGTAGATTTAGACTTTCAGGATGAGTGCGTATACTACATCGAAGCCCGACCCTCTATCTATGAGTGTCTTTGGTACATTGATATCATTAATTATATCATGGACCATACGTACCCAGAAGGAGTTACACCACAACAAAGAAGGCGGTTACGCATAATCGTAGCTAAATACGTCATTATAGAGCAAGTGCTCTATCGAAAAGCATTCGATGGAATGCTCCTAAGATGTGTCGACACGGAAGAATCCAAGAAGATTCTCCATGAATCTCACAGTGGAATATGTGGAGGCCACTTCGGTGGCCACGCCCTTGCTGCTCGAAAAATACATCGAATGGGCTATTTACGGCCCACTCTAGAACATGCACGTGATAGAGTTTGTGCGTAGGTGTCGTAAGTGCGAGAATTCTCCCATGAGATCCACACATGCAGCCAAGCTCTCTGACCAATCGCTACTCCATGGCCCTTTTCTACATGGGGTCTAGACTTAATAGGAAATTCTCTCCCTCATCCCTGAGATGGCCATAATTTTATAATCACGGCCCTTTGAATATTTTACCAAATGGGTGGAGGCCATGCCTCTTACTCTTGTATGCACAGTTACTGTGATCGCAAGTTCATTTTGAACCAAATCATTTGCAGAGTACGGTATCCCATAAATCATTATCTCTCGATAATGGAACTTCTTTAAAAATGAAGAGGTTCGCGAACTATGCGATAAATTTAAGATAAGCCATCATACGGCTTCCTTGTATTATCCCAAGCCAACGGACGGTGAAGCGACAAACAAGACACTTTGAAAGCCATTCTCCTTAAAGCGGTGAAAGAAAACAAGCGAGATTGGCATTTGAAGTTATATCCGGCCTTGTGGGCCCACCCGAACCTCAATAAGAACACCAGCAGAGAGCAACTCCTTTCTCTTTGGTATTTGGGGCGAGCGCAGTTCTCCGGCTTGAGGTGAAATACCCGAGTCTCCGCATTTCACTACTGAGGATTACGGATGAAGGCGCTTACGAGAGAAGCACGTCTTTCCCAACTAGAAAGCCTAGATGAAACTAGGTTAGATGTTGAACAGTGGCATAGAGCTTATGCTGACCGAATGTGCCGGCAGTATAACAAGAAGGTCTATGAACGCGACATATACGAAGGTGATCTAGTTCTAAGGCTAGACAGCCGGATCGACAAGAAGACCGGCGAAGGAAGGAAATTCCGGCCCAAATGGTTGGGCCCATACCAAGTCATGAAGGACTACGGAAATGGTGCTTACCTCTTATGTACGCTAGAAGGTGAGGAATTTGGTGAAACAGTCAATTCCCTGCACCTCAAGCGGTTCTACGCATAAGCAACTAGCACTACTTGTATAATTATCTACATTGCATCTTCATATAGATTAAGATCATTTTGTCCACTTGTTTCTTACATAAATTGTGATCAAGGAATCTATTCTCAAAGCAATTCCTCTACAAACTCATGATGTTTTGGCATAAAGCTCTTTAATCATACCTCTCCATCTTCATATATCATCGAATCATCTCGGAATCTTTTATCAAATAAAATCAAACATGACAAAGTCTTAACGGTAACCATACCAAGATCTGCAAGTTTATTCTCACTTTGATTTCTTCTTAGGATAGGTGTCTTGCCTATGGTCTATTCTAGAAGCTTCATGGTGTCACATCTATCCCATATATATATCTCTTTGGAAATAAGCACATACTGACATTTTACTCAAGAAAACAAGTCAACAAGTGATTAAACAGAAAATTTTAATTTTACACATTTCCTTGCCCCACCAACCTTCGGTGATGAGCTTGCGTCTCTTACTAGTGACGTAGGGTTGGGAAAGGATGGAAATGCCCTTACTCGCCTATACCTTGCCCACGGTGATAAACCCACGCTTCTTACTAGTAGCATGGGGCAAAGTGTAGGGGGTCTTCTTGATGAAATAAGCGTTAAAAGTCATAAGCAAACAATTCAAACTACGAAACTTTGAGTCAAAAACAAATGAATCGGATGTTCAAAATCCCAAAAGAATTAAAATCCTAAAAACCCAGATCTTGTCTCTACTATGTGGCCATCTACGGGTCTAAGTCGGATAAAACCGCAAAGCAAGTGCATTCTAAACTATGAAGTCATTCGGGTAGAGTAAGCTTGTAGCTTCCAATTTGGTTCCGCCAAAGCTTTGTCTATCTTTCATCACTATCGTTTCACCACATTTCATAACTTGTGCCCTTCTTGACTCTCGGTGATGAGCCCTCGCATCTTACTAGTTGCGTGGAGTTAGGAATGGGGCAAATTAATCTATTCATCATACTGGTTATATTCATCACTCTGCAAAACAAACATGAGGTATCCAAATTGCTCACAGAAGCTAAGATTCAAAATCACAATATATCTACATTATCATGTATCAGCATCATGAAACACAAAAAGAAAGCAAACATTTGCATCATCTGTTCTCCATTGCATACATTCTAAAAGCATATAAACATACATCGTAGTATACACAAAGAAACTGGAAATAGAAAGGAAAACATGAGTGCTGAGCTTTTAATCAAAGCGAATGCATATATATAAATAATCAATGTTTATATACAATGCCATCATGCTCTAAGCATGGTCAAAACGCTCAAAGAGCCCGTGATATACAAAAAATATATAATACAAAATACACGAGGGCCAAGTGGCCTCTCAATCCCTACGAGACCCCTCCGAAGGTGCACGCCCACGCCTAGGACTCCGGCTACGCCGGCGCTCTGAATGTACGGAGGGCTCAGGGTCTCGAGGAGCAGCTGCAGTCTCACCACGAGAATGGCTCCTCATAAGGCGCTCAGCCATCCTATAGCCCGCTAACTCTGTGCGGAGGGTCGACACCATCTTGGCCACGTGCCAAATGGGAGCGAAGACATCGGTATGTCTACCGGCTGCTGAGGGCTCCCCGGCATCTACGGATAGCTCTGCGTGGGTCCTATCCATGGGGATCATCAGGGAATCGGTACATACCCTGCGGATCAAATCCCGCCACTCGTCAACAGTCTCTGCAAACAAAGGAGAAAAATGAATTAGAAACCAAGCAAGAGGCTAAAAGATACAACAATAGCAACTAAGGAGAGCCTACATATAAACATTAAAAGGGAGAAAGGGTAACTTACTCGGATCACCAGGCCTCCAAGATGGGTCATTTGGGACCGGCCCGCCGCGGATGCTTTGCCAGGCGAGGGCTGCTCTGTGTGGTAGGAGCAACGTGTCACCCTACAACGGACTCATCCTCTCCACCATGGCCCTGGGAGAGTGGCTCCTCTGAAACTAGAGTCACCCTCTCTGCGCTCTGCTCAGCCCTCTCTGCCTGCATAATGTCCTGAGTGTCATGCCACTCAGGATCACTATCATCAGTCTCCTCCTCTGACCCTCCCTCTGTGAGCTCCTCAGAGTCGGAGTCAATATCTATGGGGTCATCGCTACTATGAGCAGGACCCGCAGCAATCTGAAGCAAAGGTGCCGAGGCGCGCGGCTCTCCCTCAGCGTGAACTATCCTCCTGGCTGATAGGAATGCGGGAGTAATCACTTTATCGACCTCGGCCTCTAGGCCCCCTGCAGCCTCATGAACTGATCACGTATGGCCCGGGTGCCCTTTGGGGAAGCATGCCCGTATATGGAAGGCCAAACTGCTGAGGAACCCGGCCGAAAGGATGTACCTCCACTCGTCCCACTCGATCGATAAGCTGCCTGTGGTGGAGAGCGGGAGATCGGGGTAAGAGTCTCCTCGCCCCATATGCTGCCGGCCATAGGTGGTGCGGTGTCGCCTCCATGTCTGCGGTAGTAAGGGAGGCAGGCTGGGTGATGAGGTGCTGCGAGCACCGCATGTCCATCCATTGGCTGCCCTCACGGCCCCGGGATCTGCCACCTCCACACCCCCTGCCATAAGGGATAAAATGCTCATACACCCTGACTCATGACTAGAGTTGGGTGGCTCAATATTTGTCCTGTAAAGCGGACCACCCTATATAGATCATGGTAGGTGGTCCCAGAGAATATCTGCACCCGGGCGTATATCGGCCATGCCCCTCTATACGTGTGTAATGATGGGGCCCAACAATATAACAATGTGTCCCCTCCCTTGTCCCGATCAATCTCGAGGCAAGGATCCCCATGATGGCCTGTCGAAATACGGGGATAGGCAAAGAAGGAATGGATCGAACTCTCACCCCCTTCTTCGACCCCGTGGAGATGGCTGCATCTCCCATATAAGCTGCCCACTGTGCAATCTGTGCCCGTGAGCCTGCTGTCTCTAATGTAAGTCACCTCCCGATGATCGGGACCCCAGAATGCGGTAGACATCCTCTAATGTGATGGTCCACTCACCACGGACCCCTGGCAGTCGGAAGGTGTTCCGATCTGCATCCCAGTAAGAGAATAAGTCACAAAGGATGTGACTAGATGGTGCAACATGGGGCACGCGCGATATGCGCAGTATACCAGCCCTCTGAAGTGTGTCCTCCTCATCCTGTGAGAGGGCATCCAGTACCCCTGAGAGCCAATCACACACTCTCTCTCTCTGCTCCATCTAATGTACTCCTCTCTCACCTGCATACACCCAAAAACACACAAAACAGAGCAAGTTAATATCGAACAATACCGAGAGAGTCATAAAAACACGTAGAAAGGCTAAAAATACAAGTGCAATCTCAAATATAAGTTCCTTTTTGCATTACATGCAAAACCGCCGCCACTGCGGGGAGGCGGTTTTGTGTGCCCGCCTTAAAGGCGCGGTCGTGTCGTCCTGAGAGCGGCGGCGGGGCGGTGTAACCGCCATGCCTGGGGGCGGCGGTCGTGGTCCGAAAACCCACGCGGGTTTTTAATCTAAAAACACCTAAAAAGTCCCAAAAATGACCATTTAACCTAAAAATGGAGCCTACCCAGTAGGCGCCCCCTAGATGGACCTTTTAACACTAGCATTTTCAAAAATGACCCCCCCATTACAAAAATTTAGCATTTCAAATTTAAGGGGGGAAAAACACAAAATTGAAGAAAACCAACCTGTGATCTAGCGGGGCGGTGTTCCGCACGTGGAGGCATGATCACGATCTCACTGTGGATGTTTTGACTCTACTCACGCAAGAAACCGTCACCGTGGGTCCCAGAGCTCAAAAACAATCAAATCAACTCGCACAAATGAATAGGAAAATGGGCCCACTTTCATATATATAGCACTCTGTTTCATTTTAAAATGATTTTTCACGAGGTTTGGAGCTTGATGGAGGTAAGTTCCTATCCCTTGAATGGTACGTTCTCATTCCTATTATTCTTAGCGTTTATTTTGAACTATTGTATCTATCGCACTTGAGTTCTCTTTTCATTTTGCAGGTAGCGGGAATTTTGGATGGCGTCATTTCAACACACGGACGTGTAAGGTATAACTTCTAACTTCCCATTTTGGGACTGCCATACTCGGACCCACCGTTTTATGCCTCTTCATGGCTAAAAGCGCTTCTCGAGGGGCAATATGTACGTACCCAAAATTGTAAGATCTTGTCTTTGCCCGGAACAAGTGTAACAAGTGCCCCGATGATGATACGGAGTCTCCTCATGAGGTGTTCGGGATCGGAAAAGCCCTCGGAGTATGCGTTAACATCCCGCATGCCCCGCTTAGCCCCCGCGTCCTTTGTTTTCCCTTTTTTCCTCTTTTCTTGGCCTTTTGCCCTTCAGTTATGAAACCGCCGCCCTGCTGGCGGCGGCGCGGTCTCGTGACTCTCGTGACCGCCATGATCGGGCGGCGGTCTGTAACCCCGCCACTGCTCGAGCGGCGGTCTGCACGCATTTTCCAGAAAGTGCTTTGACGCGACTCACGTAAAATATCAACGTTTCACCAGCTTTCCTTGCCGACTTGGGCATGCATTTATGTTTTTGGTCCCCTGGAATAGTGTTTGGCCATTGTTTATGGTTTTTAGAGTTCAGTTTGGTTTTGATCTTTGGGTGAATGAAAGCTATAAATAAATGGTTTGTGCACAAACAAAATGGCCCCTCGATCTTTTGCTCTCATCCTCTCATTTTCCATAGTTCAGTTTATCATTTTGCTTAGAGGCCATAGTTTCAGTTCATTTGCAGGCTTAGTTAGTATTGTGCAGCTGTTGGTAAGCCACATATCCACCTTGTGCAAGTGCTGTCTGCCAGGTCTGCCCCTCATTCACTTTCAAGCTCTCATTTTCATAGTTCAGTCTTTTGTTCTGTTTAGAGCCATAGTTTTAATTCTTTGCATGCTTATTTAGCATTGTCCAGCTGTTGGTAAGCCACATATCCAGCTTGTGCAAACAGTGTTGTTGTTTTATCCATTCCATTGGAGTAGAATAGCTTAGGAAGCCATTAAAGTTACAGGTTTTGCTCTTCAAACAGGATAGTTTCAGGTTCTGGTCACTTTATGTTGCATGACTCACAATAAAATCCCGCTAGGAATTGCATAAGCCAAGCTCTGTACTCTTGCGCTATCCCTCTCCTACTCGCATTTTCAGTCTGCATTCTGAGTTGTCCTTGTCCCAATATCTATTTCTGTCGATGCTAGCATTACACGCTTTTACGGATCACGTGAACACGAAAGAACGAGGAGATCACACTGAGGGGACAAGATCACACACACCATCGGATTCGCCACTATTCTGCGGAATCCAGGTTCTAGCTTTCAAAGTTCTAGTTAGAATCATATCAAATAGAATAGTTAATTGCTTTATTTCGGTAAAATTTCTATTCTCGATATTGCGGGAAAATTTGTGAGGATTGATAGTTTCTGAGAAACTATGATTCACTCCTCACTTCTGAGGTAGGATCGAGAATCTTGCAAGTAGATTAGGAAAGTTATTGCATTATTTAGAATAAATCTACAAATCGCACAGACAAATAACTACACTCGGTTATCTTGTTTGTTTTAAATTGTTATTTAGTTGTTATTTCTAGATACGTTTAAATAGTTGCTTTCCTTAAACTCTTAAAGGTTAAATGAAAAATAGAAGTTATATATGTTTTAGTTTTATTCACGTAGTTAGAATTTGCTTTGTTACAATTAGATTTACATTTTATTTTGTATGACAATCACGGGACCTCAGGAGCCCAGGGAATACATATTTGAGCCAATCGTGCCTCAACCAAACCTCGTCACAGCAATAGTTGACATAGACCAAAACCTCAGAATACAAGTATTCCAAACAACAACAGATTTACAACTGATCAGTTCTCAGTTGAGAGGGTTAAACATAGAAGACGACCAAGCACACACGTTTTGGTCAAATCAACCGAATTACAGATTACCCTAGACAAACATTCACATGATTTGTAGAAGGGTTCGAAAGAGAACAAACCTTTGGTTGTGATCCTTTGGTCCCCATGACCAGTGCGGGAGACACTCTCACGAGATATAGATACTAGTCTAAGGATCCGAGGTTGCACGAGCACTTTGTGAGATATTACGAGAAAATCACGCGGTTGTTGGTCCTAAACATAGAAGGTGAGAAAGCATATGATTCTTGGATCTAGGAATTAGGACTTGATTTCGTATATGACCATAACGAGGACATGCAACAACCAAGAGTCTACGGTTGTGACCCACAAGTCCCCTGACCTAGCGAATCCATAAGTCAATCAGATATAAACATTGGCCTACGCACACTAGTATTCCAATCCACTCCACTTCCACCCATCATCATCGAACAATTGTCCTTACTAGATATAGCGGCTACTAATGAAGCTAGAGATGCGGACTAGGCAGGAGAATCGTCAGTAAGTCAATTGTTTCCACCATCCACCATATGACCTTATGCGGAGACATACGAAACTATCGAGGTCATTTCCCACGTATTCCACAACCCATAGATCGAATCACGCGAGCTCGATATTGATTGGAGCCTTTGGCGAGTCATCCTTGCGATCGATCTATCACACCGAGTCCAAGTTAGAAGGGCTTTCTTTGCCTTAGATTCACAAATTCCATTAAATAAGAGAAAAATTTTTTTAAAAATAAATAAAAAATAATAATACAATTTTTAATTTTATTTTTTTCTTCTAAACTATCCCACCCCACCTATCCTCTAATTCCCTTAGCTCGACTAACTTGGCCGAGCTATTTCCTTACCTCTCCACTCACCTCCTTACCCACATTCCTTATCTACCCTATGCACTTCGATCAATCCTCACATGACTCTACCACTTGCTACCCCTCGACTCGCTACCATACCCTACCTCACGACTCAACCACACCTTTGATTTTCCACCTTCCCTTCTCCCCACCTAACTCTTCACTCACCTCATCTTCCTTCCAGCCTCCTCTCTCCCCCCAACTTCATCCACATGCTCGACTCACCATCCTCCTCTTCCCGATCTCCCATCGATGCACTCACCGAACCTTCACTACTCCACCTCCCCAACTAACTTCTCTGCGTATCTCTCGGCATTCACACGTCCTCTCTACTCCATGTCTCCACACATCCGCATCACTCCCCACCGAGCTACCATCCCCACACCTTTGATATATCCCTGTTGCCCATTGCCAACACATCCTCTCTACCTCCCAATCCTTGTCTCCCACATGAGACCCTTCAACCCACTTCCTCCACTCGCTTCCTATAGTCTCGGCCTTAGCATTTGAGCCATCTCTGTTCACCTCCCAACCAACTCCATCCTCACCGCCGACCTCACATCCCAACTCTCCACTCAACCCACCATCCTCCTTTTCACGTTGCATATGTGTCCACAAACATAGAGAGGGCTCCAACACTCCAATGGCATAGGTGATCTACACAATGCAACCACACTCTTTGCAGCCTACCTCACAATATATGCTCCATTGTGGTACTTTGTGGGAAGGATAACATCATAAAAGAATCATTTACCCATGTATATGAAGAATGTGAATCTTCACACAAATAAGATTCCGATCTTTGGGTTCCTCTAACTATTTCCATATTAGTTTCAAATTCATGCATGCTGTGGGTAGTGATTGTATAATCCTCTTGTAGTAGGTGGCTTACAATTCTTTAAATAGTAATCAACTGACTTCTAACTATTCCCCACTTTGTTTCAAATTCACACAAGTTTTTGGGTAGTAACTATATAATCTCATTATAGGAGGTGGCTTACAATTGTATATAACACATTATAAATGGCATTTTTACCATGTAAAGAACATGAACGTGAATATCCATGCAGGTTCATAAATCTCTGATCCACGGTCCTTCCAACTCTTTCCAACCCGTTTCAAGAGCACACAAGCTTTGTAAGTAGCGATTGTACTGATCTTTTTGCGATGATTGTATTACAATTCTTTACGCATTTTTGGCACCATATCCAATTAAATATTTCTCCTTTAGATTTTACGTGATTCTCATTATGAAAAGACATGGCCATGTGTAGTATGACCCACTGATCCATTCCTCCTCTCATCGACCAACCACTCCATTTTCATTATACGTCGACCAATTGACCTATCCCACCAACCCCTTTCATTTCACATTGACCTTACATCCCCATTTCCGCCATAAACCAATCGACCGACCGATCCATTTAACTACTTGTTTTAATTTCATTGGTTATAGTTTTTTTTCTTTATCGTTCAAGTAATAGAACAAACAACACAAAAATATCATTCATAATTTCATATCAATCATCGTTTATTGTATCATTTCGTTGATCATTTATTTTAGAAATGTATTATTCATGAGTTTATTTTCTAATTTATAGTTTACTAGTTTTTGTATATTAATTACTACAATTTTGTTAAGTAATTAGCTTAATTATTTTTACGAAAAATTATTTGTAAACAAAATATTTACGACACTTATATCATTTTCTTAATCACATCAGCTAATTACATTTCTTTTCTTTTTGCAGGGTAACGTCTACAACCTTGCGACCAAAAAAATAATAATGTTGTCAAAGACTAATATTTAAATCAAACACATCACACAAAATACTTTTATCGACCTCATCCGCAAATATAAATGGTGCCATTTTAGGGTACTTGGGCATTCTAAGCCATTGGTTGGTGCTTCTAAGTACGTCATTATCACATGCAATCAAATAACCAGGAAAAGCATTCTCCGGTTTTTCTCATTTTTCTCTAACTTCTCTTTTCTACATTGAATTTTCCCTTTCTAAGTGATTGTCTACATTGAATGTCACATTTTGTTTTGGATTAAAAAGAACCATTATTTTTGCATCCTACTGATCACATAGACTAAATAAGGGGTCTAACCTTCTGCATCTCACTTGTCACACACTACCTAAAACTTCACAAAAAAAAAACATCAAAACATTCCTCCCACCTAGTTAACTGATTGGGACTTGAACACCCAATAGTCAACCGTCTTAGACATCTCCCAAGCCAAAACTACCTGAAACCAACCTTATAATTCCATCCTTTAGGAACCTTCATTATCCATTTTACTTTTCTTTTACATCTTGAAATTAATCATGATGATAAAAGATATGTTGCTTGATTTGTTTTTCAACAAATTTCATAAACAAATGTTTGTTTATTTCACATCTATTGTCACTTTCTCTCAAATCAAAATGACACAACAATATGCTCCATCCAATGACATTACTTCTCCTAATGATCTCACCCAACATGATTCTAAACTCAAACCACGCCTTCAGTTACCCAATCTCCAGTCTCCATGACCTCGCTTCTGAGAACCATGTCATGCACAATTATCCTTGTCTTAAAACTAACCCTCATATCCCTTATCAAGCTAATCTTCCTAAACTAACCACACCACCATCTCCCACTCCTCTAGAGACACTTCGGGCCTCCTCCTAACCCCATATATGACTTCTTACTCCAAAAATATCCTACAATCTCTCAATCCTCCCAATCTCCTAAATTGGTGGATCACATTCCACCCACATCCCATTTTGACAATTCTATTGTATCCACTACTAATAGGCTTGTTCATTTGTCTCAACCTCTTCATAATTAAATTCCTACCCATCGTATGCTCCTACCATCTCAAACACTTAACACACATATCCCTATTTATCATTTACCACAACAACCTACCCAACCGACAAACACATCATGCCCCTAGGGTTCAAAGTCAACCTATACAGAAATCCCAACCCATAACACATGTTAGTCCTTACCAAATAGTTCCCCACACACCTACACACCAACAAGATTATCGAACCATTATGCAAACATCCTATCCAAAACTTATCAACCACCTTATCAGATGATTCCCCAAATACCCACACATCTACAAATAGACCGTTCACCTTATCAAACTACTTTTCAAACCACACAACCAATCCAATCTCAACCTAACAACACCTCGAGTGATCAATTCACACCTTAATGAATCGGTTGGCCAATTTAGAAACCATTACCTTGGCACCTAAGAACACCTTATCCTATGAACAAATCTGTAACAAACCGATTCACCCATTGATTCCAATCAAACCCTACCCTCCTCATTGGAAAATTCCTACATTTACTAAGTTCAACAATAAGGAAGATCCCCAACAACATCTCCTTACATTTAAACACGCATGTTGTCTTATTACACATGATCATGATCTACTTCTTCGCACTTTCCCCATGTCTTTGTCCGGTCCTGGGTTAGACTAGTACAATAGTATCCGTGACATTCTATATTCTCCTTCACTCGGCTTGCATAGTTGTTCTTATAACACTTTTCAATTAATATTGCACATAAAACCACTATCGCTGACCTATACACCATTCGATATTTTGAAGATGAGCCCATCGCCGAATTCGTCACACGATGGTGTGGTGTTATAAACCAATTGTCCTTCACTCTTCCACAAACTAAACTCATTGAACTATTATCGTGTTCGTGTGCAAAACATATATCATATCCTTTGCAAATCTAATCATTCGAACCTTTGACAAAGCTTTCACAATGGCTCACAAACTTGAAACTCGTGCCATTGAACAAGGTCATCTTAAACTCAGATTGGCCAAACCTAAAGTTGAATCTACTAAACCATTCACACATAATGAAAAGTTTAAGGGTATGGCCAACACTTTGGTCACTAAACCATCATCCCGTCTATGTCTAGCACATGGCCTCAACAACAAGCCCCTCAACCAATAGTCAACTATACCCCCTTGGGAGAATCCTATAGCTCCGTATTTGACAAATTGATTATTGTAAAATCCATCCAACTTCCTCCCATACGACCCGTGGACAACTTGCAAGCCAAGCCTATTTGGTATCACAAAGCCCACTATTGTAAATATCATCGAGTCAAAGGTCACAACATTGAGAAATTTCATTCCTTGAAGATCATGTCCAACAACTCTTAAATCAAGGGTATATCCAAATCGATAGCTCCACAAAGACAAACTAATCAACCACCAAGAAATCACGTCACCCCCTTTACATCCCAACTATCAAATGCTTATATGATTGACACTGTCAGTCAAGATCTTATCTTATCACCAACTCCACATGTTCCTATAGTGGACATTATTCCCATTCCTTATTTAGAACCTAACACACCTATATCAACTTTCACTACTTGTCCTAAACCTACACCTTCTCCTATCCTTATCACATCCACATCAAATTTGACTATACTATCCACTTCCATCACTTCAAGCACACCCCTGATCTATCACATTAAATTCTTCCTTAGCATCTGTTTCACCCCCATTGATATCCACACATATCCGTACTACTCTCACATCTATTCCTTCACCCACATCTTCATCAAACACACCCATTACTACACCTACATTACTCACAACTAGCCTAACTAAACTTAGTTATATTACATGCACCTTTACAACCCTACCTCCAACATCAACCCCATTAGCAAACATATCATTCTTACCCCTCCAAACATTTATGAAACAACTAGTCCCACCTACTTCTACACCCGAAAATATTCTGCATTTTCTGCATTACCCATAATGTCTACTCCATCGGTTATCACATCACCCACATCTCTAAATATTCCAAATATGCCTACATCTATATCTATCCCAACTACTCCTATATCTATCATACCAACAAATCCACCTATCCCTACTTTTAAATCCTTGCCCGATGGCCCCATCACCCGGTCTATCACAATACTCTTTACTTAATCCTTCTATCACACCGACCATACCCTCTCGATCTACGACCTTATCAAAGATACCCTTTGGATCATCTATTGAACCAACACATCCACCTAAATCAAATAAATATGGTTTACATTCTCCCTCTACAAAATCAACTCTTTCCATGCCAAAACCGAAACAATCCACATCTCACATAGATATCATTAATCGCATCATACAAACACCTATTTCTCCATTAACATCCTCATCTTGTTTTAGGAAATTTTCTCCATTAATAACCACACCACCACTATCAGATCCTCGGTTGAAATTATAATCATCCATGTTAGAGGTAAATCTTCTTGGTTGAAGTCTAAGGCTCAGGGAAAACATCCCGATAGTCCCTGCGCATCCTTGAAAACATTCAAATTCTCCCTCTTCTCAACAATCCAATGCCACAACATCTATTTTAGGATCAGTCTCTCCATCTACAACATCTTGCAACAATCAATCCACATCCAAAAAATACAATCCTTGACCAAATTTGATTTTTCTCCAAAACACTTGAATTCACCCATCGATCTACATCCACTTTTTCTCCTAACTCCAAGCTGAGATATCCTATTAAAACCCACAAGAGTTACCTTCCCCATGACACTTCAATGGGGTCTTACGTAGATATCCTTTGACATTTAACTAAAATATCTTCCATCACACTTCCTCATATTAAATACTTTAATCCCTATAGTCCCAAGCCATCATGGTTTAATCCTAATTGCATTTGCACTTATCATCGTACCTTGGGCCATGACATCAAACATTGTAAGGCATTTCGGACAATCATCCACAATATTATTGAGAAAGATGATTTCCTCATTCAGGGGAAAGTTCCTTCTCCATCTACATTGAATCCAATTCATATCCTATCCATCGGGTTTCCCATGATTCCTTCATCCACATCATCCCTTAACATCCCTCCTGCACACGACATTCCTCCTAAGGAAGGTCCTCCATTATCCATCAATACCGCTTATCTTGCTAAGAAAACTTGTGGTCTCAATTGTTTATCCCATCCAAATCTAAAACAATCTCATCTAAACTCTTTCGACATCCTTTAACTCCTTCACATTGGGGAACAACCTTCCCTCACCCTTGAGCACATCATCCATACAAATCCCTTGTCACTAGGAGACTTCACTCCTTGACGTTGTTTTGTCTACCTCCTTCACATTCATCCAATCTAAACTATTTTTTCCCAAATCCTCACTCATTTTAAGTCCACCATTGTGGCCATGTTTATGCCCCTTTTGGGGCACCATCTTTTTCATTGAAGTCCTCTTTTGAGGCCATGTTTGTCTCTCCATGGAGGAACCTTTTCTCGAAGTCCACCATTGTGACCATATTTGTGTCTCTTTTGGGGCCCCATTTATTTCATCAAAGTCCTCCTTTGAGGCCTATTTTTCTTCCATTGAGGGACCTTTTTACCAAAGTCCACCATTGTGGCCATATTTGTGTCTCTTTTGAGGCACCATCTATTTCATCAAGACCACATTTGTGATCATATTTTTGTTTCCTTAAGGACATAGTTTTATTTCCTGCTTGTCTATCATCTCATCTTGTTATAACTTACTTGTCTTCCCTCTCATGGTGGTAAACCAGAGATGTAACCTCTTAATGCATTGCACTTGCGACCAATCTACTATTAGCATATCTACCAATGAGCACTTAGTTATATCCTTAGATCATTCCTCCATCCTTAGCCCCTTCCATTTAATGATATGAATTATGCGGTCTACCTTCACTACTTTGATATGGCCCAATAACCATTACATCCATCACCCTCTCATTCTCTATTGCATCCATGCAAAGGGTCCAGGGTGTCTCTTGTACATTCATTATCCCCTCCTAAGTGGTTTACTTCACTATTCCCAGCTCTCCCCCATGTGAAGCTAAAATTCATGTATGCAAAAGGAAAAATCAAAGTCATCAAAAACAGATTGATCCCTCAAAGGACAACTGCTTGTGCAAGAAGAAAAAAAACTAAAAGCAAAAGCATACAAATCAAAATCAAAGCAAAATCAAAAGAAATAGACCGTTCCCTTGAAGGATGGCTATCATATTATTCTTGCCATCCATATTATGTATAAAGTAGAGCATACCCTCAAAGGATGGCTACTTTGTTATTATGGCATCTGGAAGGTTTCCCACATTGATCAGCTTTCATTTTATCAATATTTTCTAAAAGCTTCCCACATTGATCAACTTTCTGCTATTGTTCTTTCCCTCTCCCAGAGATGGGGCGTAGACTTAAGGAACACCACCTTTGGAGAACCTTCTTCCCGTATAAAGTTACATCTCAAATCCCTTTGTCATATCAACATTAGGATTATGAGCATCTTTCATCCATATTTCCCTCACGGTATTTTGGTATAACTAACTATCATTAGTTATGTATTAACACCTGCTATTGGCTGCAAGTGCAATGCCTTGAGTGGTAACCTTTCTTGTTTATCTCAATCCGAGTTGAAACATGGTTTCTCTGTATGCCATTTACTCTGACTATGTTTTATTCATCTTATCAAGGTCATCTTTTATTGAGATCACATCAAATTTCACACTATGAATTATATATCTATCCATAATATCCATGAATGCGCTCATGAAATACACTTTTCAGTTTACGAATTCTACTTGATTGCCATTACAATTTGTGAATCCTACTTGAGGATCCTTCTCAAGGCAAGTTCGTTATCCTACAGCTCCTTATCTCCCAACATGTTCAACAATGTCTTTGATCCATTGCTCCTCGCTCCCCATTTCCACTCATCCCCATTTGTCTCCACATCATCCTTCTCACCTTTTTGTCCCCTTGCACCACGCCAGATATCCTACTTGTCTTTCCTCTTGAGTTTCCCTTTCACTCTTCCACTTTCAATTTGACAATCTTACTTAACCATCCATACAGCCAGAGAATCTTAGTTAAGGTATATCTTCTTCCTTGGATCCTCCCGTTGTATAAGCTTCTCCACCATTTCCCCTTTTAGTAGATGACAATCACCAACACAAATGTATTTTCACTCCTTTTAAGCTTGAAACTCTTACATCGTCAATCTAACCACGTCGGCATACCGATTAAGGATTTCCCTTACACTCTCCATCTACATTGCATATGTTCCTCCATCCACTAATGTCACACTCCTTTATTTTCTTTTTTTGATCGAGTCTTTTCATCATTCTTCTTCTTCTTGCAGCGATCCTACTTAACCGTCCCCATCGTAGGGCAATTTTACTTAAGAGTTACTCTTAAGAATGGTTTTCCATCTAACCCTTTCACCTCCCATCATATTTTCCTCATCTTCTATCTCCCGCCTCTCATCATACTCATCCACTCCAACCAACCATTCCACACCTACATCCAATACAATGTTGTCTTTCTCCTTCCATATCATCACTACCGGTTTTGGTTATCTTAACTCTGCGACATGGTGATCTTACTTAAGAGTCCCTCTTAAGCATGATCTGTCATCCTGCACTCGCCCACTACCCCACATTCTCTCCATCTACATTTTCTTGTCATTCCCCATCATCACATCCTCTCACCTCCTCTTTCATTCTCACAAACACCACTTTCTCCTTGGTCCCTTTTTCATCTCCATCATCCGTCGCTAGGTAATCTTACTTAACCGTTACTTCTCCATTCATTTCATGTCTTGTTTCTTTATTTTTCTCTCATTCATTCTCATCCACTACATCATATCCTCTCCTTCATATTCCTACACATCGTTATCCCTCCTTTCTTTACTCTTTTCAATCCATCTTCTATAGTTCTCCCACATATATACCCCCATACTTACCCGTCATTTTCATTGATCATCCCCTAACATTATTTCATCATCATATTCTTTTTCCATGCTAACAATTATTGGTGGACTTCTCCTAAAAATTACTCATCCCCATTCTACACAACTGGATCCTTCTCTTTGATCTTCCCCATTCTATCTTCATTCCTTCCTCCCTTTGTGCCCTCTGATCATTATCGGGGGACTTCTCTAACGTCCCTTCATTAGTGTTCCCCCTTCCATTCCTCGTTTACTTTCTGCCTCGTCTCATATTTTGTCCCATCCTTTCTTACTAATCATTATCGGTGGATTTATCCTAACATCCATTTCTTGACATTGCGTCTCATATCCCTTCCTCTCTTTTATCTCACCACCTCTCCATATTTCATTCTTCCTTGCCAATTTCTTCTTGTCTTCATCATGACCTCTCTCTATTTTCTTGTCATCAAATTATCCCCATCTCATGCATCTTCGCATATTTTTCAATCCATGTCATTCATCCCCTCAAGCTTCTCTTTACGTTCCTTATGCTTCTCACTTTTTATCAAATATCTCCGTCCTTGGTTCCCTGCCATCTACATAATTTTCTCCGTTATCTTCTCCTCCTTTCTGATCCTCATCTTATTTCACTTCCTCTATATCATCTTCTTCCCCTTTTTACCTCGCAGTTCCTCCTTACTTCCCCGTCGATAACCTAACTCACTATCATTGTCCCATATTTTTAATCATTCCACCATCCACAAGTGTTTCCATGCGATCAGTTCCATATTCTTTGCCTTGGATTTCCTCATTATGATCTGCTTCCTTCGATTTTCTTTGCTCTATCATCTCTTTTGTTTTCCATTACTTCTCTACCTTCCTCTGCTTCATCCTCCTTCACACCTTTTGTTTTAAATAACTCTCTCCCTTTTTCATAATTTCACCCTCTACTCTGTCCTTTTCTTGTCTTCTCCTTGCTTGTCCTTCTTCATTTCCCCCTTTCTCTATAATCCTTCTTTGTTATCTTCTTCCTCCCCTTTCATTCCTTCTTTTCTCCTCCTCTGTCTCCATCCCTCTATTCCATACCCTGTCACCTTCACATTCAATCTTTCTTACTCTTCTCATAATCAACTAGTCCTCCTATCTATTCCCTTTTCTCTTTCTCAACACCCCTCACACTTGGCATTCACGGTCAATGCTTTGATGTTTCTTTGTTTATGTACCACTTTGTCGATCCATTACATCCAGTCTCATTCTTTTCTCTTCCGCATTGACCTCTTCTCTTTTTGAGAACCCTGTCACATCTTTTATCTTCGTCAGTCCTCTCATCGAGGCATCATCATATCCATTTCTAAGAATATCTTCCCATATTCCTTTGACATTTTTGTCTTGGAGGATAACATAATGGCCATCGCCTATCGATATTGTTCTCTTCCATGACTATTTGCTCTACTTTTGTTTTTTTGCAAAAATCTTGACTTCTATCCTTCTTATCAAACAAGTAGGACTACTTTTTATTTTTCACCTTCTAATTTGCTAACACTTATGCATCTTTCCTATGAAACATGATTACCATCATATTTATCACCCTTTTGGGGTATTTTATCTCACCCTTCTATCCTATCTACTCATCATGTCCACATTTATGATTATTCCCCTTAGGGCATTTTTTTTATCCATCTTCCATTATGTCATCTTCATATCCTATGTTGGGGCACCTTTTCATCCTTCTACTTGTCGATGCATATAACTCACTTTGTGTCCTTCTCGTTCCCCGTGTTGGGGCATCATTATCTTCATCTTCGTCCCTTTTGTAGATGTAATATTTTTCACACGATTCCTCACGAGACAAATTATTGTGCATACTTTTCACATTCAGTTGCACATATTTTGATGTTTTCCTATGACCCATTGGTCATCACGGTTTACATCCATACTGCAGTGGTCTTCACCCACTCATTTATCTGTAGAACATTGTCTTCTATCTCCATTGAGACCACAATTGTCCTCTATTGATGTGATATTGGAGTCACCACCATATTTTTCATTGTTATTGTGATCCTTTTTTCCCGGGGAATCTTGCCTTTGGTCATGTCTTCATCCATCCTTAGACACATAACTTCATCAACCATTTTTATTTTTGTCTCATGGCTTCTTTATGCATAAACCAATCAACAAAAAGGAGCAAATGTAGACACAATTTTTTGGTATAATGCCCCTCTCGTTTATCCTGCATTCGTTCTCCTTCATGTAACTTACCCTATCACCTTTCTCTTTTCTTAAAGTTAAATAAATATCGTTCATTTACTCACCTTATTTAATTAATTATCAAATGGGCTCTATGTGGACCCATTTGATAATTATAATTTTGGCATTTTATTCCATATCAAATTATTCACTTCATGGGTATTAATATACCCATCAAAACCAATTAAAAAGATGGAATCTATCATCTCACCTACCCATGTCAATCATGCTCCCCACTCCATCTAATAAGTCAAACCGTGGGCCCCACGTGATCACATCATACCTCTTAACTCAGGTTACTCTACCCAACCCGGTTACTTGTTAACCCCAATCTAACCTCACCTCCAAGCTATAAATATGGGTTTTCCCCCTCTTTCGGAGAGGATACGGACTGAAAAACACGGGAGGAGAGATTAGACCTAGGCCCAGAAAGGAGAAGAAAGAGCTTAATTAAGTTCTGTAAGTTTGAAGGAGAAATCTTTGCCATTGTTTGTTATCCTGCCATCTTGATGCCCATTTCATCTCCATATCAAAGCACAAGCTAAGTCCCCTCATCATTTCAGTTGCTTGTCATTTTGTATTTCATTATTTCTACATGATATCTACTGTTCATTGTTTATTGCTATCTTTCTAGACACGGGGTTGACATCCTCCAAGGGAGTTAACATCCTCTTGGAACCAACATTATCTAGGAAACCCCCACATATTGTATCTAATCACATCTATTTTAGTTTTGCAGATCTATCTTCTTTATATCACACATCTATCTTCTTTGCGCCCATAGATCCACATCTGCATCGAGGTCCTAATCCCTCCATCATTCAAAGTTGTTGGTGGCTTCTAGTATCGGCTTTCACCCATGCGAGAATGAGGTTTCCTATACAACATTTTGGCTCCACTTGGACTCCTATCCTTATCCTAGTTAGCTGCACTTATAGAATCCTAGAAATATGGGGGCGATTGAATTACACGTCTGACCACCTTTCCGGATGCGCCTTTTTACAATTAATTCATTTACTTCCCCCGACACTCACGTAACTTCCTACGATGTTATTTTTAGAATATGCATTCACCTCTATGTGACCAATTTCAATTACTTATGGCTCTATAAATTTAGGCTTGCTTACTTACAAATCCTATTGAATCGGAAGTATAATTTTTTTTTGCTAAATTTCACAGTGTTCGTAGCAATTGCATCCAAAATTTGGAGAACATTCAAGATCACCCACATTCATTTTCAAGGTTCTACAGATAAGGTCTCCACAACCTTACTGAGGTTTGCATTGAAGGAAGTGTAGGGAAGGTTTGCAAAATTAGTTGTTTATCTTTCATTACTGTAGTTTTTTCATTGTTTACATTTTGGCATGCCGATGGGACTCACACCCCATTGTCTTTCATTTATGGTTTCTTTCCTTGTTCATGTGTTCTTCATTTCATAATAACCTTCTTGTTTGTCTGAAGCTTTCACAGGTGAATTGAGAAGTTATACAAGTGTTTTCATTCACAAATTTTTTTACTGGTTGTCGGAAGTTGAGAAGTTGTTTAGTTTATTATTTTATTTTCTTGTGGTTTATCATTTTCTACATTTCTATTGCTTTCTTCTTCTGTACCAATCTCTATTTTCTTCACATTTCTACTCTTGGTTTCTTTTCTACACTTTCTGTAAAATAAAATAAAAATATAGTTAGATTTTTTTGTTATCGATAACAAAAGAAAGTTTTTTGTTAGATTTTCCATTTTCTAAATTAGATTTTCTAAAAAACAAAACAAAATTAAAAAAATTTCTAGCAACACATAAAATCAAATAACTAAAATAAAAATAAAAATTCACTGACCTATATCTACCCTATCTACCCCATCCCTACATCCCTAGCTCGGCCGGCTCAGGTGAGCCACCCCCTCATGACCCTCGAGCCCTACCCCATCCCCATCCTAACTGTTATCCCCACCCGACCGCCCTCACTATCTACTCCTAACTATCCACTTGCAACACCCTCTCTGCCCTGTTCCTCATCTGAGTCCCACTCCCGGTGACACCTATTCGTCATCCACGGCTCGATGTTGTGCCCTCCCTACACTTGGCTTGCCCATCTCCCTGCCTGCCGAGCCCACCTCACTACTTTGTTCTACATTTCCCAACTTGTACTCAAATCTTGAGTCTTCCCCTCTTCTCACCCCGATCCCTACGCCGACACCCAAACACATTTCCCTGCCCCTCCCGTGAGCCATCCCAAACCATCTTTGCAGCCCTCCCTACCTTTTTCCTGTTCCCACCACGGTCGAGCCTTCCCTGTGCCTTTGCCTCACCCATAGACCCGACCCCATCCCTGACTCCCTCCCCACCATGACTCTCCTACCCCGAGCCATCCACTGGCTCACCCCTTTGCATCCCTAGCTCCTCCACCACTTGACCTACACACACACACACACACAAACACACTAAGCCACATTTTAATAAATTAGGTTCTTAAGTTTATCTTTTACATGTTTATAGTTTTAGTTTTAGGGTTAGGTTTTCTTTTATTTATTTTTATTTATAATTTTAATTTTTAGTTTAAGTTCAATTAACTTATTTTCATTATTTATTTTTATTGGACTAAGCGTGTGCAAGTTGCTGACCTTAGTGTTATTGGATGTTTCAGGTTCCATTTTTGTCACATTTTTAGTCACTTTTGCACACATTTCATCATTTTTGTTTATCGACTAACCCTTTCTAACATGTTTTGTATGCTTCTCATTTATCATTTTATTTTGTTTTTGTGAGGCTAACCATGACACGATCACGCATATGCTCTTCCCTCGCACTTTTCTAAGTGATCTTGGGAATCAAAAATGTGGTTGTTTCTCTCTTTTTTATTTTTGGGGAATTAATGTTTCACTTAATCAAATCCAACTCACATGTATGTTCTTTCCTCATGCTTTTAAGCGATCTTGGAAACTAGAAATGTGGGTTCACTTCTATTTTTTGTTTATTTATTTATTTTTATTACCTCATTCTAGAAAACTTTCTAATTCTTTCTTGCGGGACCAGCTGTCATGAAGGTGGATTAAACACTTACAAAAACTACTAATTACAGGTTTCCAAAGGAGTAAAATCAAACCACATTAAAATCAAAAGATAAAAAAACACCACATTCAAAACACTTGTATTTGCAGGTTTGGTTAAGAGCTACGGCTCGACCACTTAACTAGAACATAACCCCCTTGGCATAAGCCTTAAGATATAATAAAGGGGGTGGTTCTAGGAACCCCAAAGTAGTCCACACCTTGAGGGAACTGGTGGATGAAACGGGAACCTTTTTATCCTACCTGACTAGTAAAGCCTTGTGAGTTAGAGTCACGGATATCCTTAGTGGCGACCCAGTGCGATTCATTGAGCAAGATCTTTTCTCAAGGTTTCAAAGGGGGTAAAGTAAATTCATCAGCTAGCAATATCATCATGCTCACTCGAATATTTTTTGACTCTAGTTGATAGAGTTACCTAGGAAACCAAACATTGTCTAAGCCAATCTAAGGTAGAGGCCACAAACAAAAATTCAAACAAAAATTCTTTTTCTATTTTCTTCTTTTATTTTTCTTTCTTTTTATAGTAGTGTTCCACACTCACTTTTTCCCAAACACTCCTTGTTTGGGATCCATCCTTGTTTGGGATTCTACTTTCATTCTCGTTTCATCTTTTCTCGTCCTCTTTTCTCTTCATCATCAGTCATTCACTAACCTTCATTTTACTCTCAAATTTCCCCTTTTGAACTTTTGTCTCTTTTTCATTATTTCAATATTTTCATCCTCATTTCCTTCTCCATTTGATCTTCTTTCATTCATTTGGAGTTCTCTTTTGTTTATTTGAGTCTTCCTCTTTTGCAGTCACCAAATTCTTCTATACTCACCTCATTTTGAGTTTATCTCCCATTTCATTCAACACTTAAACATTTGGATTACATTCCCCAAATTTTAAGTTTCCATCTTCTTTTCAACATCAAGTCTTGAGTTGCGGATATCCACGTCCTCACTCAAGCACTTTCATCTTACTGACTCACATCTTAACAGTGTTGTGTTCCACTTTTTCACAACTCAATTTCATCACCTCTTATCTTCATTCTCTTCTTGCATCCTTTAGTTTGACATTATCATCGTTAAACTATACATTTTCTTCACATCTCTAACTTGACAAAATATTTGTTGGGTTTTAGACACTTCATCATATCTTCTTTTCCAACGTTTACATTATCAATATTTGAGTCTTATCCCTTCATTAGCCTCTTCCTTCTTAACTAATTATTGTTAAGGGTTGAGCACATCACATACGATTTGACTCATTTTTTCATACCCTCTTCCCATTTAGCATTCACTTTTTCTAGGTGGTAGAGTGCATTTGCAATCAATCTATCCTTGCTCCTCCACTCTAGCATTCACATTGTTAGAGGTTGAGCACATTTGGAATTTTATCACTATATCCCTCCTCCATTCTAGCATTCACTTTGTTAGAGGACAAGAACCTTCATCACATTAAACCACTCTTCCATCTTAGCATTCACTTTGTCGAGGGTCAAGTTTATTAAACACTTTGCATGCTTCCATATTTACATTCACTTTGTTAAGGGTTGCGTCACTCATATCTTCCAAAACTCTTGCCCATCTTAGCATTCACTTTGTTAAGGGACAAGTTATTATCAAACTTAATCACACACCTCTCTTCCATCATCGCATTCACTTTGTTACGGGTTGAGTTATCTTTCACATATCTCTTTTGCTCCCTCCCTCTTTTAAAAATGGTGGGAACATGACACAGAGATTATAGTCCTTTTGGAAGGGGAAAACGACATCAAAATCCTTTTGGAAATTTTGATAGTGATAATGACCAACACTCTGAGGATGATCAAAATGACATCTCACTCAAAGAACAATCCGCAGTTGAAAATATTTTACTTATGAATAAAGACAAATTTTTGCTTTATCTCCTTAAGATGGTAGAAAAATTACCCTATGATTTTGTGAAGATAACCTACAAACTTTAATTGCAAACCACCACCTAACAAGGGTGAACCTTTCATTTTAATAAAAAATGATGATGAGGTAGGCCCTAGTCACATGAACAATGATGATCAAAACAAGTCCACCTTGAACAACACCAAAGGAGATGAATCAAACAAAGACAAATTTGATGAAGGGAACAAAGGAAAATCAACTGATTTGGCCACCAATCCCACTCAAGCCCTCATGAATCAAATTAATGACATGGATAAAAAACTTGTTATCTTAAATTCCAAAGTCACCAATGAATCCCATGACAATGAGGCACCAAATAAATCTAGTGATGCTTCATTTAAGAGTCATACCACACACACCAAAGATAACAACAACTCTATGAGTGATGGTTCCTTATCTTTCTTACAGAAAAACTCACCATTTACCCAAGAATGGAAAATGATGAAGGACACCATCTCAGGTATGCAACATTAATGCAAATAGTTTAGCTTTGAAGAATTGTGTCCTTACCCCTTCGATAAGGAAATTTTGCATGTCCTTTTCCCAAATCTTTTGAGACACCCAAATTTGACAAATACAAGGGAAAGAATGATCCTAGAGAGCATATCAAGGAGTTTTATATGGATTTCCAAGAGGTGGCCTATAGTGATGTCTTCTTAATGTGTCTCTTTCCATGAAGTCTAGGAGGACAAGCCTTGGACTAGTTCCTACACCTCTCGAAGGGCTCTAGAAAATTTTTTGGACCTCTCAGAGAAGTTCATCAAACATTTTTCATTCAACCTAGACTCTGAAATTACAATGATGGACTTGTGTAATGCTAAACAACGAACAAATGAAACCTTTGCACAATTCCTACAAAGATGGTGTGGGATTGCTAGCCATTTCCCATGCTCCATGTTTGAGAAGCATCTTGTGAGTATATTTGAACCTAATATCAATAAAGAGTTATCCTTTCACATGCAGATGCATTTCCTTAATACCTTCAAACAATTTATTGAGAAAGGATTGCATATTGAAAAAGCCCTTGTCACAAAAGGTTTGATTAAACCTCATTCAAAAGACAATGGGAAACATAATAACCATCCTAATAGCTCTCACCAAGACAAATATAAACATGTTAACCACAATCATAATATGGTCAATGATGGTATTATAGACAATCGCAATGTCCACAACATCCAAAACACTCAGGCAAGAACAACCAAAGGTAAACAACCTCTTGTTGTTTCTAGCAAAGAGGTTTCCTCCTCTCCTGATTCTAAGTGACATCGTTTCACTCCTTTGGGAGAACCCCTATCAAGTGTCCTACAACAACTCATTAATACAAACATGGTTACCTATCTCATCACCAGACCTTGGGTTGAGGGAGAACCCAATCCTACTTGGTATAAATCTTATACTTATTGTGATTTTCATCACATTGATAGTCACCCAACTGATCGATGCTTTTTCTTACGTCACTTTATCCAAGATCTCATTGATAGTGGAGATATCATTATTGAAGAACCATTACCAAATAAAACACCTAACAAAAATATTAAGGTGTTCTCAAACCCATTTCAAAACATGGTGGTGACGATAAAAATCTTTGACAAAGGTCCTTTTCCAATAATTTGATTTTAGTTCAATTATCTCATTTGTTGAGGAAGTACCATCTACAATGAAAACCATTAAATTAAAACCTTCGAGTAATGTTGTGACCAGACACCAATGGAAGATATGGGTTCACAGCAAACTAACTTTCTACATCTTCTTGAGAACCTAAAACGTCCAAACCAATAGATCCTTCAAATCAAAATTCAAATTCTAATGCCAAATATTCCACTCCAGGTCATTATGACTTCATCAAACAATTAATAATCATGCCAGCACATATTTCTCTAATGGAGTTGTTAAAAGAGTCACCTATCTTTCATGATATTCTCACTCATGATCTAAATAAATCGCGTGCTCCTCATACTCTCAATGTTCAATAATTTCAAGCTATGATCGCAAACCTTATGCCTGAAACTCCTATCCTATATTTTGGCCCTCAAGATATGTTGAACCCAAATTTGATTAACAATAACTCCTTGTACATTGAAGCCTACGTTACAGATCATAAAGTCAAGAGAGTTCTTATCGACAATGGAGCGGATCTTAACATTTTTCTATAAAAATGATTTGCTACCTTGGTCATACAATAGATGACTTAGATGCTAATATCATTACCATTCATGGTTATGATAATATTGAGTGCCAGTCCTGTGGTACCATCACTCTTCCCATACAAGTAGGCCCACATCTCCTTAACACTGTATGTCATGTAGTTGACGCAAAAACATCATATAACCTTATTTTGGTAGACCTTGGATACATGTGATGCACACAGTACCTTCCACCTTCCACCAATGCATAAAGTTTCCACATAACGATAGAGAGTTCATCTTACGTGGTGATACTGATCCCTTTGAATACTGTAAGTTTTTGAAGCAAGGTATAAAAAGGAAAATTATTGTCCATTTTTCGATAGCACAAACTGGATCTAAGCGAAACTCCTATTGTATCTAACCATATTGATCTTGATATAATAATGAGCCCTCATTCTTTCACTTCTTATTCTAAATAATTTGCATCTAAAGTGTCACTTGAGGATATTCCTCATGCCTCTCGTGCCTTAAATCTGAATCATCTACATCTAAAGTTTCACTGAAGTTACATTATTTCATAAAGGCTTAGGTGAGTATACACTCGATAATGCATTTCTTATTGACAAACTCCCATTATCACCTCACAACTATGGGCATCCTAACACTCCTCATTTACAAGAACCTCCATCTTACTATCTCAGAAACACTCTTTGGAGATGATATGGATATCTAGAAGATGAACACATTCCAATCTCTCGATGACTCTTGGCTATGCGAAGACAGGATGGCAGAATGCTACGAATCCAATGATTACACCAAGGGCCATAGAATGATGAAAAACATGAACTAGAAAGGAAGAGGCCTTGGCCCACAAGGACATGGTGTTCTTGAACCTATGAATATCAAGTCTAATATTTACACATATGGTCTAGGATATGAGACATATGAGAAAAGGCCTATAGTTTTTGATGTATTACCTAGCGATGAGGACTCAGATTCTAAAATTGAGACCGGTTCCACACATAGCCTCTTTGAAGACCTAGTTGAGACTACAATTTTCCTCGAATACTTATCCGTTTGAACCCTTGATGTTGTTTATCCTTCCCTCATTGATCGGGACCAACAATGTCATATTTCCATGGACCTCTTTCAAAATGATGAGGCCATCCAAGAGTTCCTCGGATCGACACCCTTTTTCCTTGTCAGATCACAAGAAAGGTTTCAATATAAACCTTGATGCTACCACCTAATTTGGTGAATAACTTACAATCTCTAGGCCAAAAGAAAAATAAATTAAACACAGAAAAAAGACAAATTTTATCTCGCATAGTGAAAACCTTTCTGAGGCATTATACTGAGATGAAAAATGAAAAAGAAAAAGAAAGAAAAGGACGCATATCCTAGTGAAAACCTTTAGAGGCACTAGAGAGAGGAGATTTGGATCCAGAAATATATGACAATCTACAAAATCATCCAACATCATTTCAAGATAATGACACTTCTAAGTTATTGGTAGAAGAGACGACAACCATTAACATTAGATCTGAAGACCAACCAAAATTGTTATAATTAGGTGCCAGTTTATTAGAAACCAAAATCAAAGCCTTCACATCGCTTCTAATCGAGTTTCAGGATGTATTTGCTTGGTCTTACAAAGATATTCCTGGCCTTGATCCTTATCTTGTGGTTCATCACCTTGTGGTGCACCTAGATGCTAAACTTGTCAAGCAAAAACTATGTAAAATACATCCCAAGGTTGCATTTCTTGTTAAGGCCGAACTAAAAAATTATTGGATGTAGGCTTCATACGGTGCATTGACTACTCAGAGTGGATATCTAATATGGTACTAGTTGTAAAGAAGACCCCCAGAATCCATATTTGTACAGATTTCTATGACATTAACAAGGCATGTCCTAAGGATGATTTCCCTTTGCCTAATATTGACATGATTGTCAATTCTACTGCGGGCCATGAGATGTTATCCCTTATGGATGGATTTTTGGGTATAACCAAATTCAAATTTATGAAGAAGACCAGCATAAAAAATAATTTACAACCCCATGGGGGACAAGTTTATTACAAGGTCATGCCTTTTGGCCTTAAAAATGTTGGTGTAACTTATCAACGTGCAAGCTTGCTATTTTCCATGACCTTATTCATGACATAATGAAGGATTATGTCAATGATATTCTTGCTAAATCAAAGACTAGAGTGGATCATCCAATAGTTCTTAGGTGTATATTTGAGTGAGTTAAGGGCATACAAGGTTCACCTTAATCCAAAAAAATGTGTCTTTGATGTCACTTGTGGAAACTTCTAGGTTTCATTGTCTCACGAAGAGGAATTTAAGTGGACCCTACCAAGGTAAAAGCTATAATAGATATACCACCTCCTCAAAATATTTGACAACTAAGGGTCCTAAAAGGTAAAATATAGTCTATTCATCACTTCATCTCTCAATTGGTAGATAAGTGTCATCATTTCAACCAACTGCTTAAAAAGGATGTCCAATTCAAATGGACACAAGACTATCAAGATGCCTTTGCAAAATTGAAAGAATACCTAGCATCTTTGTTGGTACTCATGTCGCCTATACAGGATAAACCTATGTTTTTGTATACATCTATAACAGAACATGTCATTGGGGCATTATTGGCGCAACACAATGATAAGGGTCAAGAACAAGTTGTGTATTACTTGAGCAGAACTCTTCTTGAACATGAGACCAAGTACTTGCAAGTTGAAAAGGCTTGTTTAGTGGTTGCTTATACTTTTGGCAAGCTGCGACATTATCTCTTAAATCATACCACTAAGATAATTTCAAGGGTTGATCCTCTTAAGTACTTACTTTTGAGACCGGTAGTTATAGGAGGAATGTCTAGTTGGATTACTACTCAACAAGTTTGACATTGAAATTTTTAATCAAAAAGCTATCAAAGGTCAAGCACCGACAAACCAATTGGTTATAGCACCAATGCCAAGCTCACAACCATTGAATTTTGAATTTTCAGATGAAGACCGATTATTGTACATAAAAGCAACACCTTTATGACGTTATTCTTTGATGGATCTTGCAACATCCATGGTTCTAGAGCAAGAATTGTCTTGTGTACACCAAATGGAGACCTCATACCTAAATCTTATCGTATCAACTTCCCTTACACAAATAACATAGTAGAGTATGAAGCACTGATACAGGAGCTTAGGGTTTGCTATCTCATGGCATCTACAAGAATTGACAGTTCTTGGTGATTCTCTTCTCATCATTAATTAAGTTAATGGAGAATATCAAGTAAAAGATGAAAATATCTTACCCTATAAAAGAATGGTTGATAGCCTTAGAGGGTATTTCTAAATTATCAATTTTGAACAAGTTCCTCACATACAAAACAAAGTAGTGGATGCCATGGTAAATATCACATCCCTTCTTTCATTTGACACTAATCAAACTCACAACAAGTTCCTCGTTGAACATATTTTGGTGCCCGCATACAAATTTACGAGTCCACCATGGTTTGTGAGATTGTTCATCCTAATCATCCCTAGTATCATGATATATATACCTTCATTCAAACTAAAGCCTACCCTCCTAATTTTAATTCAGCTAATAAAAGAGCCTTAGCACAACGTGCTTTGCGCTACACCCTTCTTGCTAACACCTTGTATCGAAGAGGCTATGATGGGACTCTCTTAAGATGTCTCAATCAGGATGAAGCTAATCAGATGCTAGCTGAAGTACATTTAGGTATTTGTAGTGCCCATACTAATGAAATAGTCCTTGCAAAGAAGATTTTATGCATTAGATACTACTAGCCCACAATGGAGGAAGATGCATGCAACTTTGTGAAGAAATGTCAAGCTTGCCAAAAACACGGTAATCTCATTCATGCACCATCCCAAGCCTTACAACCCATTACTTCACCTTGGCCTTTTTCAAAATGGGGACTCGATTTAATTGGAAAAATAAAGCCCACATCTTCTGATGGCCACACATTTATTATAATCGCCACTGAGTATTTCACCAAGTGGGTTGAGGCTATGCCTCTTACCAACATTATTGGGTGCAATATTTATAAATTCATTTTCAACCATATTATTTGTCATTTTGGCATCCCCACTGCTATTATCACTAATAATGGTGGTTCTTTCAAAAATAAGGATCTCAAGGCCCTAGCTAAAAATATAATATCCACCTAAAATGGGCTACACCCTATTATCCACAATGTAACAACCAATCCAAGTGCCAAACAAGACTATCAAGTCCATTTTGGAAAATATAGTCAATAAACATAGACGTAATTGGCATACACAGTTATATCCCACCCTCTAGGCCTATCGCACTTCCTTCCGTACACCTACAGGAGCTACTCCTTTTTCCCTAGTATATGGCTCTGAAGCCATATTACCTATCAAATTTGAATTGCCTTCACTTTGTGTCTCCCTTCAAAACCTCATTCATGAAGAGGATTACCGTGTTGCACACCTTGCAGAGCTGGAATTATTGGACGAGAAATGACTTTGTGCCTTAGACCATATACAGGTATATCATAATAGATTGTGTCATAATTATAATCGCAAGATCAAACCTTGATAGTTTGAAATCATTGATTTGGTCCTAAAGGAAAATAAAAAGAACACAACTAAACCATGAGAAAAATAGGGAAAATTTGAGCCTAATTGGTTGGGTCCTTATGTTATAACTGCTAAATTTGGATCGTGCATACAAACTATCTATCGAGGATGGTAAAGAGTTGAAGGAGCTTATAAATGCCATTCATATGAAGAATTTCTACTCCTGAGTCTCTAAAGAGTAACCCTTATACTAGGGGCATATCAGTGCATCCACCTATTTCATCATTTCACTTTGTTTCCCACTTGTAACTTTTCACCTCGTCGTGTGTCGCATGTTTCCTTGTTAGGTTTTCATGCCCATTTTCTACCACTATTTTTCACCTTCCATTATGCGTTCACTTCCTTCATACGTAGTATGTTGGTTTTGACTTGGGAATTTCCTTTCCCTCTTCTTTGGCGTGTGGTTAAAAATTCCAAAAAGACCAAAACATTCAAACAACGTTTCAAAAAAAATTCAAAAACAATATAAAATTGTTCAAAATCCCAAAACAATATAAAATTGTTCAGAAAATACAAAAAAACATAGAAAATGCTTCAAAGCGCTTTCAAAAAAAAAAAAAAGAAAACACTCGAAACTATGTAATTTTGTTTGCCATTTTCTTCATCTAATTGTTCCCCATCATCTTTTCTAATCAATCAAGCCACTCTTTGCAATGTAACTTTTCTTAGGGACATCACTTGGCTTTAGCTTTCTCTTGGGGGCAACTTGACATCTGTATATTTCTTCATTGTATGCTTTGTTCACTAGCTTGTTTGTTGTATTTGCTTGTTTAACATTTGTACATATGGACTGTTGTCTTGTATATTCTTAGCTTAGTCTCTTATGTTTGTTAGTTAGAATAACTAGTACTCTGGAATGCACTTATGGACCAATTACAGGAAATTTATTTACATCTTAGTTCACATATAACTCTGGTGTTCTTCTTTCCTATTCATATTGGGTTTGTTTTCAATGTTTGTTACGTGCTTCCTTGTCATTTGCATGTATTGTGTTTTTCTCCTGGATTATTTAAGCCATGGAGCATTTTTCTTTTTTCTTTTGTATTCAGTTTTGTTTGCATTTATATTTCAAACTTTTCAAAACTCACGAAAATCCAAAAAACTAAATATTTCAAAAAATCCAAAGAAAATAGTTATTTCAAAATCAAAGAAAATAGTTATTTAAAAAATCAAAGAAAATAGTTATTTCAAAAAAAAATCAAATATATCAAAATCCATAAAAAAATAAAAATTCCAAACTTTTCAAACAAACATTCACTTATCACAGAAATCCTAAAATTGGAAAACCCTTACTGTAAATCATTCAACATCTGAATACAATCTTGATAAACCTCATACATTTATCTATTACCCTAGTGATCGTGCCAATCTTACTACTATCACTTTCTTCCCTTTGCATGATATGCTAACTCTACTTGGGGTAAGTCAAAAATTGTTTTTCCTTCGTGATATAACTTCACCTAGGAAAATTTTAACTTTGATCATTTGTATAATGGATTCAACAAGAGTGTCATAAGGAGTCATTTTAACTCTACTCTTCTAGTCTGATCCTATTCCCACTTGGGAGCATTTGTATCTACTTAATCATCATTGTGGCATGCATTAGGGGCATGGTTGGTTTTTCTTATTTTGATGTTTACTCTTTTTGGACCATTTACAAGGAGTGTGATCACATCTTGGTTCCTTTATAACCCTGGTGTCTGGAACCTACTATGTATTTTGGGTTTGTTTTCCTTTTTATCTTTTCTTTGTTGTGTGTGTTTGTTTACACACATATGGGTTAACCATCTTGATTATTTCATAATCATGGTGACAAATCTATTGTGCAACAAAAAAATGAGGTTGCTCTACAAAATTTCTCTCCAAATGATGCTCATCTCATGCTACAAGTACAGTCCTTTCCCATTCATGTTCTACTCCCTTGTTTTCCTTCCTATCAAGGGGTTGTTTTCCACCTTTTGTGTCATCCACCCACTTGAGGGGGCATTCCTCTACCATTCTTCTTGTTGGGGCATCCCAATGCTTCACTTCATTGCTTGTCGGGGCATCCCAATGTTTCACAATTTTCCACTTGCTTTGGTCTGCATGCATCTACTATCTTTAAAGAAATATTACTTTGTAATAGCAATTTAAAGAGGGGAAAATGTAGACACCCCAAAATTACACACTTGTTTCCACTTGTTCCTAGTGTTATCCTAGTACACCTTGTTATTCACCCATTTTTGATTAATTGATTAAATTAATTAATTCATACACATTATACCCCTTTGGATTAATTAAATTAATCCCATGTATCCTTAGTACCCCTTTAGCTAAGTTAATTATTATTTATTAATTAAATAATTAATTAATTAAGTGTGTGCACATCCTAGTCAACTGCCACTTGATCAACATCCACCTAGACTCCACTTAGAATCCACTTGGACTCCTTATCCTTATCCTAGTTAACTGCACTTCTAGAATCCTAGAAAGGTGGGGGCAATTGAATTACACGTACAACCACCTTTCCGGATGCAAATTTTTGTAATTAATTCATTTACTACCCTTGACACTATTGTAACTTCCTACAATGTTATTTTTAGCATATGCATTCACCCGTATGTAACCAATTTCAACTACTTCTACCTCTATAAATTACAAGCTTGCTTTCTTACAAATCCTCTTGAATCTGAAGTACAAAAACTCTACTAAATTTCATTGTGTTCATAGAAATTGCATCCAAAGTTTGGAGAACATTCAAGAGCACCCACATTCATTTGCAAGGTTCCACAGATAAGGTCTCCATAACCTTACTGAGGTTTGCATTGAAGGAAGTGCGCAGGAAGGTTTGCAAAATTAGTTGTTTATCTTTCATTACTATAATTTTTTTCACTTGTTTACAGTATCCTATTGTGCGGGAAATCATGCACTTGCTTACAAAAATAAATGACCAGGAGAGATGGTCACAAGTGAACACCATGTGGCTCCACATCACTAAGAGGATGTCACAGGGAGAGATATATAATCTGGCAGGATACATAGTTGATACAATAATTGAGGAGGTGCTGAAAAGGTGAGAAAATAAGCTTTGGCATTATTTTATTATCTCTTGTATTTGTGGAAATTGGAGTGCCCGATGGGCCAAAGAATAAGATTTGGGAGTATCCTACAGAGAAGAAGTCTCTCGCATAAAGGTTTGAGAAATATTTATGTGAAGGATCTATGAGTGGCCCATTCAAGCAAAGGGAAGAGATGTGGTACAAATGACTTTGCATGGCATTCAAAGAGGAATGGAGAATTCCTAAGGAGCTACCCTCAGTGGTAAGAAAGTTAGTATAGTTTGCAGTGTACCAACACTTTTACATCACGCACTTTGCAAAAAGTATGGGACACGGAGTACACGGTGAAAACTACATACACCTTCACAATACGGTTCTTCCAAGCTATAGTTCATAGATTTTCGACGCGTGCGGTTTCTATACAATGTAGATAAGGTAGATTATGACTACCATACCCTGAGAAAGACTTACACTTACCCTGGGTAGGTCTGCTTACATTGAAAGGTTCATCTCAGATGATATAACCATGAGGCCGTAAGCTTGGCCATTGGTGATAATGGGGCCATGCTAATTTACATTCATCTTAAGCCTAGGATAGAAAATGGCAAGTATGTGGAGAATGAATTCATGCTACTAGGCCCACCTAAGGGGAAGCATACAATTGGAAATTTGGAAGCTGAGAAGCCTACCTCGGCCCTAGAAGAAGAAGAGGAAGAAGACCTACATGAGGATAGTGGTGGTTTAGTGTGTAGGGGTCAGAGACAGCCCACAGACAAAAAGGAAAGTGAGTGTGAGGTTACTCCTCCATAGCAGCAAGAAGAGGAGGAAGTATTGGAAACAGACACGTCGACTTGGACACAAACCCAGTCAATGAGGAGCACCAATTCAAAAGGGTGTTCAGAAGAACTAGAACTTAGGGTGCAAGACCATCACAACCTTTGTGAAGGTCACCTCAACTCTCCCCTCAAAAGGAAGCACCTGAGAAGAAGAGAAGAAGGAAGTTGAAGCTCAAGGATGACGAGGAGGATGAGTCCAAGGAGAGCGTGCTAGGAACCCCAGTGCAACTTGAGGATATAGAGGAGCCTCACGATGAGGAGATGAAGAATGATGAGGAGGGGTTAAAGGAAATAGAAGTGGAAATGGGCGAGCCATCTAAAGACGCCCCACACCACTCAGGAAGGTGAAGGACCAACTCCAGACTCTGGCGCTTAGGTTCCTAAGGGGAAGAAATCGAAGGAGGGGAAGGCGAGTGAAGAATACGTGGCTCCTACTATGGGGTATGTAGAAGACCCAAGAAAAATTATACGCACCCAATTTTAGAGCACTGTAGGGCTAAAGGACTTATATGGATGGGAGTTGATGGATCTAGAGATGGCCACTTTGTGCATACTAGAAAGCAATTGTCCTAGTCCATGCAAACACATATGGATGAACTAGATTTTGATGTATGTGAGGAATCATGTGTCTCATGCAGAGTGAAGAAGGCACCACAAATCAGGAACATGACTGTCAAACCTCTTGTGATGTCTAATGAACAAGTGAGCAATGCCTTGGTCAAGGTATCTACTGAGGTTACATAGAGGAATGTGGATAAAGTGGAAACAATTAGAGCGCTATTGGAAGACAATAAGGATAAGACTACATAGATAAAGCACCTAAAAGCAGAGAAGGAATAGGAAGAAGCAAAGAATGAGGATTTTGTTAGCATGGCTGAGGAACTTGGTGACCATATTCTTAAGGTAAGGCCTCATTTAGAATCTCAGGTTCCTCAGAAGTTTCCCTCTGCAATGCATTATTTACGCACACTGGTAAACCTAGTTTTAGATGAAGGGCCCATTCAAATGACCACACCAAAAGATCCTACAGAAGAAGAAGCAAGAGCAAAGGCCAATATTGCCAGAAAAGTTTCAAGTTATGAGGATTTTCTCCAAACCTTGAAAGATGAGCTGAAGAAAGTAGATCAAGCTCTGAACATGTGTGTGGTGTCGGATGTGATAATAAGGATCATAACTATAGCAGAAGATAATGAAGTTCTGAAGGCAATGAAGGATGAGACACTTGGGCGTGCAAAAAGGTTAGCTCTAGTGAAACAAAAGCATGAGGCCCTCACAACAGCCCAAGATCCACACAAGGATTAGATCAATGAAATTGGGAAACTTATAGCGCAGAAAATGGATTTCATGGAAGGAATGGTGTCAGGTATGACCAATATTGTCCAAGTGCTATAGAATGAAAAAGAGAAGATAACTCAGGATGAATTAGATGCCATAGTGACAAACATTCTGGAGAAAACAGGGACGCGTTGAGTGACTAGAAAACATTGGAAGCTGAGCTTAAGGGTGAATATCTAGAGTTGATCCTACCTATAGAAGAGGGGACTGCAGAGTAAAACTTCATTCTTTCATTTCTTTATTCTTTGTTGTCAGAGAAATAAGAGGGAATTACCCATTTCCAAGGCGAAAATGTACTTTAGTGTGGGGTAATGTTGAGTAGATGGAATATTTCTCTAAAGTGAAGACACATAAAGGATGTGTATGTGGGAGCAAGGCACATTTAAATGTGTGGAAGAATAGCAAAACAAGCGTGTGCCAGAACACTTTGAATTTGGAACTTAGCCATTTTGTGGGTCTAGGCTATTTCTGGAGTTAGTGTCTTTGGGCACATAAAGACATGAAGACTTGTGGTCCACACAATGGTATTTTGGGAACAAGCATCACTAAGCGCCATGCATATTTTAGGCTAATAATAGGATTTCTACTTAGAGTTAACTATATGAAGTCTATTGTTAAAGCACTTGCATGTTTTTCATCCTTTTTGTAAAGGTGCATGGCTATTATTAACATGTGGCCTATTTTAAGATAGTGCATGGGTGGTGAAGGGAAATTCCCTACCCCTATATATATATATATGTATTGATTTACGGTTTGTTTTGTCACGTGCATGACTCTTGAAGATACCTTTATAATGTATGAAGCTTCTATGTTTTACAATATTTAATACAATGGATCATATTGATTGGATGATGGTGTTGAACATGACTGAAACAAGTTCTAGTATGGTAAATCTTGTTATAGTCATTATTTAGTTCATCTTATATATATTCTAAGATCTAGGTCTGGGTTATGCATTGTGGATTTTTTATTGTTGGTTATGAATCTGAATATACATATGCACTATCATGTTAAAATTTTGTACAAGCAACTCTAAAGAGGGACCTAGTGCCTTTGCGTGCTTGGTGAGCACTCAACTTAGGCTGAATGATGTGTCAACACTCTGGGTCATTTATAGTGAATTCTAGGTTGCATCAATAAATACAATGATCTTACCTTTTTCCTCTTTCTACAACAAGAGATCCCTTGGTAACTTTCCAAGATTTGGCTGTGAGTGTAACCATGCAACCAGTTGCACACAATTTTCCTGTAGAAATTAGATTTCTTTTGAGGCTTGGAACATGCCTCAAATATTTCAATATCCATGTATTTCCATTCTACAATTTAATATGAACTTCATCTCTACCAGTAATAATGCATGGTTCATAATCTCTTAAATAAACATTCCCATAATTACCCTAGACATAATTTTTGAAATAACGCTTATTAGGGGTTGCATGGAAAGAATATCTTGAATCTAAAACCCATGACTTAATTTTATTATCCAAGGAGAAAATTAGGACATCTTTCATTACCTCTTTTGTAGCAACATTTTCCTCTTTACCTTTATCTGGTACATTCTCTTTGTTTTCCTTGAACCAACAATCCTTCTTTACATGACCTTTCTTTCCACAATTCCAGCAAATTATACCTCTACCTCTGGATTTAGATATGTCATTCTTAGAATTTGATTTCCCATTATTCTTGCTCTTGGATCTATCCTTCGGATTCCCCTACTTTCTACATTCAAAGCATTCCTAGATGATGATTATCCTATACTTTTCCTGTATATTTCTTCATTCAGATTGTACTAACCACATCATCAAACTTTAAAACATTAGTAATAGATGTTGTATCACTAACAACCATTACCAAGTTATCCCAACTATCTGGAAAAGATCATAATAATAAAATTTCTTTCACTTCATCCTCAAATGGAATACTAACTGATTTTAATTGATTTGATAGACCGTAAATTATTCAAATGACTTGATGCGAGATCCTCCTTCTTGCATCTTTATATTAAACAAATTTTTTATCAAATAAACTTTATTTGAAGCATTAGGTTTTTTATATAGATTTGTTAAATATTTCATTAACTCTACCATAGATCCTACTTTGGTAATATTTGAAGCCAAATATTCTTCCAGGATCAATCTTATAGATCCCGAGCCTTTCTATCAAGAATTTTCCATTCTTCATCAGTCATCTTTGCAGGTCTTGCCTTCTCATCCAATAGTAAGTATAAATCTTTTTGATATAGATAATCCTCCACTTGCATCTTCCATAATAGATAGTCATAACCATAAAATTTATCTACTCTAAATTTTCCTTCTTCTCCCATTGCTTTTCTCCCACTCAATCAAAAATACCTTTGTGAGTAAATCTGTCAACACACACAACCCTCAAACAAATATGCCCTGATACCATTTGTTGGGGTTAACACGCTGTTTGTACAGATATATTTATTATATCTAAGCATAAAAGTAATTAATATAGAAATCAACAAGAAGAAACAATACACAATATTTAACATGGTTCACCCAGTGTGGGCTACATACACTAAGAAATAGCCAATTTATTATCACAGAGGAAATACAATGAATATTTTCAATCTTCCACACCTTCTTGGATGTCTTGTACTTTCTTCTCTACAAATTTATCTTTTTATCTCTAAAGGAAACTTCTCTTAATTCTCAATTAATTATTTCTTCTAAAACCCTAGCTTTATGCTTATATATGCATCTACAATGCTATGGCACTTTAGCTATGCAATTACAACCATTAGATTCACTTTACAACTAAAGATAGATCTAATTCTTGTAACTTAATTATAATAGTCACGCACAGGCAACTGATGCCGGTCATCCTTAACTGATACTAGTTAGCCCTAACCAATGGTGGCTCCTCCTTGCATGACTGATACCGTTCCTTGGGTGATCGATGGCGGTTCGTTAACCAATGCCGGTTATTGTGTATTATAGTAAGTATGTAAAAGCATGCCGGTGAAGCAATTAATCTCTGCTGACTCAACACTAAGTGTAGTATGTATTAGTGTATAGAACATGATGTGTGATGAAATGTAATGTATAATTTCTATAGTGTAGTGTGTGAGGTTTAATGTAATGGTAATCATTCAACAATCAAGTTTGAACCAAAGCACAAGAGCATGTCATCGGGTAGTGATAGTGCTAAAACATGTGATGAAAATGCCTATATGAAAATACAAACATGAGAGATGTGTAAGTGAGAGGGGGTGAGTGTAATAGGTGTTACATCCCCCAAATGCACTATGATGATGGAGAACTATGCAGCAACATGAGAGGTTCCATGCCATTATGGGAGAGCATTGTCTGTGTCATGATAAGTGAGAGGGAAAACAAAATGGTAGGTCGAAGCAAATGTAGGACCATGCTATGGTGACGGAATTTGGGACGTGTCTTGTTCATCAATAAGAGTAGTAGCTTTGAAAAAGTGATTGGGTGTGATAGAGGAGTGTGACCATTAATGTTTCATCATCATAGTAAGCGTCATTTGGGTCCCAATCATCAATGTATGTAGGATCTATAGCGGATGTAGGAATTTCAAGCTTTACTTTAGGTGGTGATTGTTGCATATAAATTGGTGAGGTGGCCGATACCTTTAATGGAAGAGGAGTGAGATCATCCTTAATAGGAGGTTTCTTATGTTGACTTGGTGATTCCAGAGATGATTCGAGAAGAGGTGGCATATTGATGTTGAGGGGTGGTTGCTTAGGTAGATCTTGAACTCCATTAGAAGTAATGGCATGACGCTCATTAGAAGAATCAAATTTAACAACCCATTGAGATGTAACAAGTGGAGATGACCATGTAACAAAATGTTGTGTGGTGAATGAGATGAAACCTTGACCTTTCAATATGTTTAATTATTTTTGTAAAGAATAACAATCATTTTCATTATGTTTGTTGATTTGGTGATAGTTGTAATATGGAATACCTTGATACTTGGCAAGCCTATAAAGAGGATAACCATGAGTAGGTGGCAAGATGATTAATTGATGATTTATGAGTTTGGGAATAACATCTTATTACCTAGCATTGATTACAAACTTGAGAGACATATATAGCGACAATATTTGAGGTTTGCTAATATGATAACATGTAGAAGATATAAGATGTATATGAGAAGAAGAATAATCATGAACTTGAGAAGTATCCTTAAGCTATTGAATTTCAGATTTAAGAGATGTGATTATGGATTCCATAACTTGAAATTTATCTTGAAATACAAAATGAAGATCTTGAATGGATTTACAAATAGATTGATTGGAAGTGGAATCAAGGGAGTCCGTAGAAAGATGACCAAAAATAGTGTTGACTTGGGTAGGCAATATGTTGATAGGAAGACGCATATTATCTAGGGTTTGTTGAAGAACATCTTTACAAGATGGGTGCATTTGAATCAATTGAAGCAAAGAGACTTGACAGAATATTAGAAGCCATGGTATAAAAGATGAGAAAAGCCCTAGAATGAAGGTGGATTCAAAGGTCAGGTTCACCAAAATGATTAACTAAAATTAACTAAATAGGGGAAAGTATAATGATAGTTAATCTAATCTAGGAGGACATAAACACTATAAATAAATGCACTAAAATAATATAGAGTAATTAAATAATTAAACTAATGGAAATAAAACCCTAAAGTGCAAGAGTAAGGTGAGGAAAGAACTCAATTGATTACGGGTGACTATCGTAGAGTGTCGCAGGTATGATAAGAAATTTATAAGAAGTAGGAATGGTGCACAGAGGTCCCGAAAAGGGTGGATTTGGAAGTTTTGAGAAAACTAGAGCACCTAGGAGGGTATGGGGTGCCCTGAGCACCTTGGTATGTAGAAATAGGTGCCCTAGTCTCTGAAAAAGGTCGTAACTTGATTCTTTTAAGGTCAAAAGATACCCTATAATCTTTATTGTCTGTCACACTGGATTTCCTAGACTGTGCTAAATGTATGAAATATTCCAAGAGAAAGAATGACCTACAAAAGACCCAAAAGGAAGTATCAAAACCCTAAAAATAAAATATGCAAATGAATGGGTTGGACTAACCTTATCTTCCACAATAGTGGGCTTACTAAACTGAGCGTTGCACTACATTTCAGACCCAAATGTAGTTTTGGTGTGTGTGTGCATGTTGTGCCCTAGGTGCTCTTATGTCAGTCACACTATGTGAAGTAGTGAGCAATAACTAAATGTAGAAAATGTAATAGCATGTGTGCATGGAATAGAATAGAATCCCTCCCCTATGAAGTGTGTGTTGATGCATATCTCCTAGCCTTGATGCATGAAACTATGTGGATGCAAGTGATGCAATGGATGTAACTCTAGATGGAGTGATAGTAGTAGATGACGCTAGGACCCTCATTATGGTCTCATAAATTTATATTTATAGGGTTCTCTTGATCTAATTTCATAATTAATCCTGACATGGCTGACTAGGAAAAGATAAGGATGAAAAATGGCTAGAAGAGGCCCAAAAGAGGCGGGAAAGTAGAAAAGGATCGGGGCACCCCGGTTTAGGCTAAAATGATGGGAAAGTACTGAAACAGACTGGGCATGTATATAAAAATGTGTGGGAATGATGAAATAAAAGTAAAACAAGATGGCCAAAATATGGGATTAATTATTACTTTATTCATTCAAGAACCTTCTAAATAGTAGTATGAGATGGCTAAATAATGTCTAAAGTGCATGATTTTGTGACTACAAAAGGAAAAGTTGAGAAGAAGTGAAAGAGTGAAAATAAAAAAGAAGAGAAAGGAAGCACCAAAATCTAGGTTTGGATACAAGGTGAGGTGTGGAGGAGAGAAAGCGATATAAAAATACTTGTTCCAGAGAAGAAAGAGACAAATATGGACAAGGAAAATCAGTGTTAGAGCTAGTAAGAATGTTAAGCCACATGAAGAAGATTCAAGATGAGAAAAAGAAGAGAGAGAAGGCTAAGAGGAAATATGAAGCAAGAAAGTATGATATGTGGTTTGAGAAAGAGTGAGAGAACTCAAGAGAGATGTAGCCATGGTTGAGGAATGAAAACTAAGCATGGAAGAAGAGTATGAATGAAAAGGTGAAGAATAAGAAGAACAATGACTCAGTAAAGAAGGTTAGTTATTTGATGACATGGAAGATATAACATAGAAAGATGAAGCCAAAGAATAATAAGGTACACCAACAAACCGGAATAAAAATGAGGAATGTGAATCAATTTGTGTTCCCTCGAGGTATTTTTGTTTGTATATACTCCAAAATAAGTTGAAATCAGATTTGATAAGCCTATGTATAATGAATATGGTAGTGATATGGATGAGATAATGCTAAATGAAGAAATGAAAGTGCTTGATGATTTGTTTTCTCATGTGGACAAGGAGGAAACCAGTTTGGATGAGGTAAATGCAAGTGAAGAAGAGATAGAGCAACATGTACAAGAAGTCATGAATGCATTTGAAGAAGGAAAGGTAAACCAAATTGACTCCAAAATTACTCATTTGATGACTGAGATTGATATTTCATTAGGAGAATTCCTAGAAATTGTGGAAAAATATTCTATTGGTGCATTTGGGAAGAAAAAGGAAAATGAAATAAGTAATATTGAATGGGGTAATGAGCATGGTGATCAGTTTTTCATAGGTGAGGTAGATGATTTGTTGCAATATTTATTGTGTATGATGAATGAGAAAAGAGAAAATTAAGGTTCAGTTGGGAGAATGAATAATTATTGGGTAAATGAAGATGCAAATGAAAATAATTTAGGTATAGGTACAGGTTTGAAGCAAGGTGAGATGATGGAGAAAACAAAGAAATCAATATGGAAGCAAGAGAAACAAGAATATGAGAAATTTTTAATATTTTCAAGCAAAGGAGATGATGAGATCATAAGAATCAAGTACTTGTAAAGAAGAATAACATGATCAAACATGAAAATAGATGTGTATTTGTTATTGTTGTGTTTATTTGTGCAGGTAAAAGTGATGGCATGCTGAAGTTAAAGAAGATCAAGATGGAAATAAATAAGAAAAAGAAAATTCAAGGAAAATACAAAGATGAACAAAAATTGGGATCTAGGTGGTTGGGAGACAAGCAAAGGCGAGTAGTGTAAGAGCAAAGGCAAGGAAAAGTCAAGAATATCAAGAGATATTAGAAGAAACTAAATGGAAGTATAAGGCTTCTTTTATTTACCTAGGGAGAATGATCCGGGAGCATCATGGAATTGGAACTATAATGTGGTCAATCCCCATTATTTTCATATTTTGGAGTGGTTGGAACATGTTAAAATCCTTAGATAGGGTTGGGAGTTACTACAAGCAATCCATAAGGATTAAAATTTGAATTCTCTTCCTTTGTGTATTTCCCTCCAAATGAGATTTGAAATTATAAAGACTTGAGAATGAAGAAATGTGACTTTCATAGAGTAATAAGGTAATTGTAATGAATGTGAGGGAGCATATATTTTTCCAAGTACATGGTTATAGGTCCTAAGTTGTAGGGAAGTCACTAAATGTTTGAAAAGTTGTAAAATGTCTCAATATGTGGAGGATGGCATATGAAAATGTCATTATGTGTCATTATAAAATAGTTAGGGTTGTGAAGAGTCAAGAGGGAGCATAAAATATCAAAGGAATTAGTTGTGGAGAGGATTCTATCGAGGAAGGCAGAGTGAAAATTTAAGAAATTTAGGCTTTTGTAAGGAAAAATATGGTTTTTGTTTTATGTAATACACAATTTTGGTATAAGAACTCTATTATTAGAACATCTATGCATTGAATTACGATGTGTGTTTCTTCCTTCTATGAATGATATAATTTATTATATATTAAAATTTAGTTCACTATGTGTAAGAGGTGGTAATAGGTGTGAATCATTTACATTGAGTCTATTGCGAGAGGAAGAAGACTCGGGTCACCACCGGGACCGTGAGTGATGGTAACTATGATTTTTCTTGAAATCATAGCATTATAAAGTTATTCATGATAAGAAACATTGTTGGAAATTTAACTCATCTGGTATAGATCCTATTCCATGGAAGAAACCTACAAGAAACCTATGTTGATTGATGAAATCAATGGAGAAGACTCAGACTCTATCTTACCCTTTGGTAAGAGTAATTCTTGTTTGTTGCATGATGAAATATGTTGATGCCAAAATTTTAGTGAGATATTAATCAATATTGTGGTTTAAATTCATGGTAGAAAATAATAACGAAGCCTCAAAACCAGAAATAATCTCTACTCCATTCTTTTGTAAAAGAAAGTGTGAAAACCTTAAAACCTTGTCTATACAAGTCCGTATAGTCAAGAAAACGTGGTGTATATAAAAATAGTGTGAATTTTGCTTCACTATTATCCCAGACACATTTCTTAGGTTAAAATACATGTGTCAATGAAATTTTGAGCATTGATGATAGTGGAAGAGAAATTTATGAATGTTTGAGCACTTCACAGTGGCTACATAAAGACCTACGACTAGGGTTTGAGGGGAAAATAGGTTTTTAGACTTTAAAACTTCAAATTTTGAATTGAAACTTCGTAGATTTTATGTTGACATATCACCAAAGCTGATTTTGAAATAAATTTAGAATTTTTTTGGGGAGATTCTAGGAATTCTCGATGGTTGCTACACTGAGACCTGTCTCGGTCATGTAAGGCTAATGTGAAGGGGAATTTAATAAAGGAACCCTACTATATTCTTGGATTTATCCAATGAAACTTATAGGAATTTATGAAAGTGTTAATGGGTGCTCATAAAACCACTTATTGTTATTTGGAACCTCCTACTCACTAATATAAGCTCGACAATTACTTTAGGAAGACCTAGTAAGGGTTTGTTGTCAAGATTGTAAAAAGTGAAATATCCCGAGCTATGTGTTGAGCCAAGTCCTAAAAATTTAGGAGCATGTTGGTATAGCCTAAAGTGAACTAAAGAATCTTTTAGAGCCTTTTGGATACTTTTCGAAATATGAATGCATGGTTGGAGAAGAATATAGGATCTTAAGGGGCTTATAAAGGTAAGTTGAAGACAAGGAAGAAAAGGCAAGGTTTTGAGCATAGTGCATGCATGGGGATGAATGACATAGCATTATAGAAAGAGGAAGAATAGGGGTAAAGTGTGGAACAACACCAAGTTTAGTTACTAGACCAATTTGGTTAGATTTTCTTAAGTCCATTTGTGGACAATAGGTGATCACAAGGTAGAAAAAGAAGAGGTTTAATCAAGTTACTTGATTTAAGGGATAGTGATGATCATGAGGGATTGGAATAGGATGAGAGATAAGGGTTTATGCCAAATTTTAAGGTTAGATAGTATAATGAGAAGCCAATTTTTTTTTCTAGAGTCAAATTGACAATTTGCAAGCTCATATAAACATGAAAGCTAATGGAATTTAGTGATTGATTTTGATTTTGTTTTTGTGATTGGATTAAATTATCATGATCCACCACATCAGGTATCTTATCTCAGCTAGTGCTTTGAGGACAACATTGTATTTTTGAATTAATTATTCTTGAAATTGACCTTAAGTTTATGAGTTGGATCAATGGTTTTATAACTATTTTCTTATTTTCAAATAAAATTGATCGAGAATAATAGTCCTTTATGGCCCGACCAATCTCTCGATTCTTAAAGAAATAGAATAGGTTGTAGGCCACAAATGTGTCATTAATTTTTATTTGCTAATGAATGTATTTTGTATCCATTATATGTAGATGTTTTTAATGAAAACTGAATAGTGGATTTGTATGAAAACATTTATTGGTTCAAATTTTGTAGGTCAAAGAAAGTATAGTGCACACAATGAAGGCATTGTCTTGCCTCCACGGAGAAGTAAACAATCTAATTGAAGATGAGTAGTTTCAAATTTTACTTGAATGGTTGTGATCCATAGGGATCTAAAAATCACACCACTTTATCAAAAACAACCGGTGAATGAAGGAAAATTTAGAGAAATGCATAATAGTATGTAAAGTTACAAGACCTCCTCTCTATGCAAAGAGGTAGTTGTGTAACTACCCCGATGGTTGTGTAAGTGTCCCTCGCACGAGAACATTGGTTGCGTAATAACCTTGAGTGGTTTCGCAACCACCAATCTACATACACTAACAGGCACTGTCACTAATGGATGGAAAAATAAAAATAGCCATGAACAATCATGCATTTGGAACATCCAGACTATTTCTCTTCCTTTATACGACCCTTCTCATTCTCTAGTGCACGGGAGGACATGAGAAACAACTATAAATACATGGAGAGAAAGTGGAGTTGGATATCGATTCATGAGAGAAGTAAGAAAGAAGAATTCAGTGTTGGAGTTGAATTGTAGGAGCAAGGTGTGTGAGAACAGAGAAAAAAGTATAGAGGGGAAGTGTTTACATTGTTTACTTTCCTTCATCTTATTGTAATTTTTATATTTTGAATTGGCCAATACATATAAGTGGAAAGAAAGAGAAATTTCCCTTCCCGATTGGTTTTCCCTCAAATTGGGGGTTTCTAGAATAAACATATGGTTGTCTTGTTGGCTTAATTGTTTTCCCTTCATTGTAATAATTTTAAGTACAAAGATATTTTCACTAACTTCAAACAATATGTCATTTTCGAAATTGAAAGTAGAATAGTAATTTCTTTTGTGGTCTTGTAAATTTCCAAAGCTAGAGGTTTATAGATCATTTTGGTATCAGAGTTGATAAGTATCCAGGACTGTGGTATTCATTCTTGTTATTTTTATGACAGTGAAAAGGTCTAAAGGTGAAGAAGTTTTACCTTGCGATCAAACATATCTACATATCTACGAATAATTGGAAACAAAGAATTCGAGATCAAATGGAGGAAGAGAACTTGGTTTGTAGAATTGAGATGCTAAAGACCATGATGGATAGGTTATATAGAAACCAATAAGAACTCTCAAATATGTAAAAGATGGCTTTAGTCAAGAGAGATTCCATGGACTTGATGGTTCAAGCTTTGGCAAAAAAATTGGCACATGAAAGAGCCACGTAGAGGAAGAAGATATGGAAGAGCGTGAAGAAGAAACTCCAGTTGAGAAGGTAAAATCTGATCATGCTCATTTTAAAGTTGAGACTAAGGTTGAAATTAAGATATTTGAAGGACATGTAGATGCAAAGTTATTAGATCAATGGTTAAAGCAACTAGAATTTTACTTTAGTGTACATCTTTGCCCGCATACACTAGCGGGCCTATCACTAATGGATGGAAAAATAAAAATAGCCATGAACAATCATGAATTTGAACGTCCAAACTATTTCTCTTCCTCTGTACGACCCTTGTCATTATCCAAATCCGGTGCATGAGAGGACATGAGAAACACCTATAAATACATAGAGGGAAAGTGGAGTTGGATATCGATTCATGAGAGACTTGTAAGAAAGAAGAATTCAGTTTTGGAGTTGAATTGTAGGAGTAAGGTGTGTGAGAACAAAGAAAAAAGTATAGAGGGGAAGCATTTACATTGTTTACTTTCCTTTATATTATTGTAATTTTTATATTTTGAATTGGCCAATACATATAAGTGGGAAGAAAGAGAAATTTCCATTCCCGATTGGTTTTCCATCAAATTGGGGGTTCCTAGGATAAAAATATGGTTGTCTTGTTGGCTTAATTTTTTTCCCTTCGCTGTAAATAATTTTAAGTACAAATATATTCTCAATAACTTCAAACAATATGTCATTTTTGAAATTAAAAGAAGAATAGTAATTTCTTTTGTAGTCTTGTAAATTTCCAAATCTAGAGGTTTATAGATAATTTTAGTATCAAAGCTGAAAAGTATCTAGGACTGTGGTATTCATTCTTGTGATTTTTATGATAGTGAAAAGGTATAAAGGTGAAGAAGTTTTACCTTGCGATCCAAACATATCTACGAATAAGTGGAAACAAAGAATTCGAGATCAAATGGAGGAAGAGAACTTGGTTTGTAGAATTGAGATGCTAGAGACCATGATGGATAGGTTATATAGACACCAATAAGAACTCTCAGATATGCAAAAGATGGCTTTAGTCAAGCAAGATTCCATGGACTTGATGGTTCAAGCTTTGGCAAAAAAATTGGCATATGAAAGAGCCACGTAGAGGAAGAAGATATGGAAGAGTGTGAAGAAGAAACTCCAGTTGAGAAGGTAAAATATGATCATGCTCCTTTTAAAGTTGAGACTAAGGTTGAAATTAAGAGCTTTGAAGGACAAGTAGATGCAAAGTTATTAGATAAATGGTTAAAGAAACTAGAAGTTTACTTTAGTGTGCATAATGTCACGGAGGCACAAAGGATTACCTTTGCACGTCTCAAAATGGAAGGTCATGCTCTGGTTTGGTGGGAAACCCATCTAGCCACTTGTGAGAAGAAGAAACATCCTATTGTCAATAATTGGGAGGGTTTTAAATAATTTCTTAGAGCTAACTTTTATCCTATTGGCCATAAGATTGACTAGATGATTAAATGACAATACTTTAGACAAGGCAATGGTCAAAGTGTGCATGATTATACTATGGAATTTTAGAGACAAGTCATGTTTCTCATATGGACTTGGAGGATGAGAATATTCTGACCAAGTATTTGGTAGGAATTCACACTCACATTCGAAGGAAGGTTATCTCCACGAATCCAAATGATATGAATGAATCATGTGTGCAAGCCTACTATATTGATGATGAAAAGAAGCAAGGAGAAGCGGAGTCAAAGACAAAGTAGTCAACAAATCAGCCAAAGAAAGATCATGGAAAAAAAAGTAACAAAGGTAGATGGAAAGGGAAAGGTAAACAAACTACCACTACTTTGAACACTTGTAAAGATCCCAAGAATTTTCGTAAGAATTATGATATCAATAGTCATACTGATAGTACATGTTGGAAGTTACATCCAAAGAACCGAACCAAGGATTCAAAGAAATCCATGATAGCTGTAAAGATAGATGGGGAGGTGGAAATAGAGGATGATTCTGATGTAGACAAGAGGATTGGATGCACAACCACCAACATGGATAGCCAAGAACAGGAAGAAGAGATGAGTAAGCTATTTGGATCAAAATCCAAATCAAGAGAACTAAGGTAAATGCTTTGGTTGATATTGGTTCTCAATCTAATTTGATTTTTGATGCGGTTGTAAAGAAGTTTGGTCTTGAAACTTATGAGCATCCACATCCATATCCTTTAGGATGGGTGAAGAAGGGTGTAGAGATTCAGGTAACAAGAAGATGTAGGTTCAAGTTTGGGATAAATTCTCAGTATATAGATGTATTGGAAGCTGATGTAATTCCACTTGATGCATTTGATGTTTTTTTTTAGGAGTCCTTACTTGTATATCAGGGATGCCATATTCACAAGAAGGAGACTGATATAGATGGGTCAATGATGGAATCGGTTACAACACTTGGGCACACCATTGTAAGAAAAAAATTGCTATGGAAAGAGTTAACCAGACAAAAAGAATTATTTAGGAAAATCATAATCAATTTTGTTTACTTTTATTAAAGGATAAACAAGATGGGGTGGAAATTTCAGATGTTTCTAACCAAGGGATGAAGGATTTGGATAATATTATTTAGTATTTTTAGGAAGTATTTTAGACTCCCAGTGAGTTACCTACCAAAATGGGAGGTAGAGCATGAGATTCAGTTGTTGTCGAGTCTCCTCTACCAAACATCGGGTTGTATAGGAAATCCTTACTAGAGAGTACAAAGGTAAAGAAACAACTCTAAGAGATATTGGACCAACGAATAATACACCCAAGCACCTCGCCACATGGTTCACCCATTGTGATGGTGCCAAAGAAGGATGGTTCTTGGAGAATGTGCATCAACTATCGTGCCTTGAACAAGATCACCATAAAGAACAAATATCCACTCCCATGCATAGATGACCTCTTGGACCAGCTTCAACATGCAAAGTTATTCACAAAGTTGGATCTCAAGTTAGGTTATCACCAAGTCAGGATGAAGGAGGAGGATATATGGAAGATTTCCTTCAAGAAAAAATATGTTTTGTATGAGTGGTTAGTACTTCTATTTGGTTTATGTAATACACCCGCTACATTTATGAGGTTGATGAATGATGTATTACAAGAATTCATAGATTCATGTGTCATTGTTTATCTAGATGATATTATAATTTTTAGTGCCACATGGGAGGAACATCTAACACATTTACAAAAATTCTTGTAAGTTCTCAAAGAGAAACAACTGTTATGCAATATGAAGAAGTGTGAATTTTCCAAACAGTCACTTGTCTATCTTGGGCATGTGGTTGGAGGAGGAGAGCTACGAGTGGATCCGAAGAAGGTGGAATCCATCACCAAATTTCCAACACCAACGAGAGCCACAAAGACTAGAAGTTTTGTGGGAGTAGTACAATACATGAGGAAGTTCATTCTGGGCTTCTCCGCTATTGCAACACCTCTACACACAACGACCACAAAGAGTAAGGGTTTTGAATGGGGTAAGGAATAAGATAAGGCTTTTGAATTATTGAAATACAAGATTAGTCATGCTCCAGTACTTTCTCTTCCTAATTTGCATTGGCCCTTTGAATTAGAGACAAATACCAATGATTATGCTATGGGAGCAGTGTTGTTATATAAGGAGGAAAGCCAATATGTTATCATTCGGAAAATTTCATTTCAGCAGTTAGAGGATATTTTGTTTATGATAAAGAAATGTATGTACTAGTTCAGGCAATACATAAATGGAAACATTATTTGTTGGGAAAAGAAACTATTTACACACTAAGTACAAACCTCCAATATTTGCAAGCACAGTCTAAATCGGCAGCGGGAAAGGCACTATAAGTGTATGGGTTCCTTTAATAGTTCCATTTGTTGATCAAGTATAAGAAAGGTAGCACAAATTTGGTGGCAGACATGTTTTCTAGGCTTCCCACACAGGTTAAAATCTCTATTTTGGCCATTATCTCTCAAATTGAGCCCTTCACGAAGGAAGCTTATGGAGAAGCATATGCTCAAGACAAAGACTTTGGGGTGACATATCAGTAGTTGCAATCCAAAGGGGCTGAAAAGATGGGTATTGAAGATTGTTATCTCAAAGATGGGTTACTCTACCAATGGGGAAAACTTTTTTTATCTTGAAAGATAAAATAATTCTATTGATGAGGGAAGCACATACCTCAAAAGTAGTGGGACATTTCAGTGTTGGTAAAACCTTAGCCCACTTGCAAAGGTACATGTATTGGCCCAATATGCAAGAAGAAGTATCTAAATTCATAAGAGGATGTAAAATTTGTTGTACAAGCAAACCTAAAATCAGGAAGGAAGGTTTGTATATGCCTTTATCGGTCTCTACTCATACGTGGGAGGATATTTTTATGGATTTTATAGAGGACTACCTATGTATAAACATGGCCATGACTATCTATATGTTGTTGTTGATAGATTCAAGTAAGATGTGTGTTCTTATGGCATGTAAAAAGACAATAAAATAATATGAGGCAGCTGAACTTTTCTTTGCTAATGTATGGGTGAATTTTGGTTTGCCAAAGTCTATTGTTTCTGACAGCTATTCCAGGTTCTTGGTAATTTTTGGACTAATTTGTGGGACAAGATGGACACCAAGCTGAGAGGAGCATAGGCTTCCATCCACGAGATAGATGGGAAAACAAAGTTGGTGAAAAATATCAAATATCCGTGGACTTGGGATGAGTTCTGAGCTTACATTCAACATTCCTACAATTGGGTAGTACATACATCCACTATGAAGTCACCATTTAAAGAATGCTTAGGATATCTACCTATTAATCCTCTAGACATAACATTTGGGAAGTATGAGGAAGGAGAGATACATGATTCAAAGGTGACTAGAGCAGAAAAATTCATTAAGAGGATCCAAAAAATCCATCTCAAGGTGAAAGAACAATTAGAGAAATCTCAAGCCAAGTATAAGGCTAGACACAATCAACATTGAAAGGAACACAAAATTCATGTTGGTTTTACTTGAGAAAGGAAATATTACAAGGCAAAGCAAGGAAAATCAAACCACTATGGTATGGACCATTCACTATACTAGAGAAGGTTGGAGAAAATGCCTTTAGGATTGATTTTCCACCATTCATGCAGATGTACTTAGTAGTAAATTGTGAGAACTTGCACCTATATGAGCCATCCATGCTTGATGAAGAAGAAGGATGTTAGTTGCTACCTTCCATAGAATATTGTGTCTTGGACTCACGAGGTGAATTGAAGGTCAATGTAGTGTTGCAACAAAAGATCAGAGAGATGAGGAGAGGTCCAAAGGAGCCTTGGTAGGTTGGAATAAAGGGAAGACACCAAGGCAGGCTTGGTGGTACTCAAAGGATCAAGTGAGGGAATTGTTTCCTCATCTACTCCCCCACTAAGATTTTGTGGGACCAAAATCCTCCTAAGCATGGGAGGTGTGATCCATAGGGATTTGAAAATAACACCACTTCATAAAAAACAACCAGTACCAGAAGGAAAAGTTATAAAAATGCATATTAGTTTGTAAAGTTACATGACCACTTCTCTGTGTAGAGAGGCGGTTGCGTAACTTCCTTGCATAGAATTGCGGTTGTGTAATCGCCTCGGTGGTTTCACAACCATTGGTCTATAAACCGGTGGTCCTATCACTAATGGATGGAAAAATAAAAAGATCCATGAATAGTCATGGATTTGGAGCATCCAGATTGTGTCTCTTCCTCTGTACGACCCTTCTCATTCTCCAGTACATGGGAGGACATGAGAAGCAACTATAAATACATGGAGAACATGTGGAGTTGGATATCAATTCATGAGAGAAGTAAGAAAGAAGAATTCAATGCTAGAGTTTAATTTTAGGAGCAAGGTATGTGAGAATAGAGAAAACAAGTATAGAGGAAGTGTTTACATTGTTTACTTTCCTTCATCTTATTGCAATCGGTATCCTATGGATTTTCCAATACATATAAGTGGGAAGAAAGAGAAATCTCCCTTCCCAATTGGTTTTCCCTCAAATTGGGGTTTCTAGGATAAAAATTTGGTTGTCTTGTTGGTTTAATTTATTTCCCTTTGCTGCAAATAATTCTAAGCACAAAGATATTTTCACTAACTTCAAACAAGTATGTCATTTTCAAAATTGAAAGGAGAACAATAATTTCTTTTGTGGTTTTGTAAATTTTCAAAGTTAGAGGTTTACTGAGATCATGTTGCAAGTGGGGAAAATATTTACACACTTCCTTTGTACATAATTCAACTTAATGTATGGCGGGCCAAGAATTGTTTTCAGTGGTTTTCACTCTTAAGTCTTCCATTCTACTAGGGTATGAGGAAACAAATAAGAGACACACATGAACTGGCACACAATAGGTTGATTTAAAGGGGCTATGATGAGCGCTAAGGTTACATATCTAGAGGGTAGTAATCCCTACACTAGGTCAACCTAGTATTTGTAAGGCCCATAATAGAGTTAGAGGAGAGAGCCCTTATAGTATATTCCTAGATGTGGGAGGGATATAGATTGATGAGAGAGATAGGTCAAGCATGCACAATCTATACTACTACAATATAACCTGAAATGAAATGAAAGAAAGGAAAGCTAATGAGCTTATTATATATAACATCATTATGCTAACTAATGCCAATGTACATACAATTCTAAGCGAGCATATAACACCAAGGAAGGAAAAAAAAGTAATCTATGCAAAATGAAAAAGAGAGTTAGAGAGCACTTACTGCAGGGTGGTCATTGATGCATCTATATCTCCAAAGAAGCATCACATTGAGAGAGAATCACTAGTAGGTGGAGAAGGAGAACACCCTTCCCATCCTAGACTCTCTATAGATGAACCAATAGTGTAAGAAATCAAATAATTGAGAAGAGTGTCCAATCCAAGTCAAGTGTAAGATGAACCAAGTGGAAAGTGAGAAAATGTAAATTAGGCACAAGAGGGCATATCGAATGGATATTTCTTGTAATTCGGCTTCCTTATCAATTTCCGGGTGTGATGACCATGCATACCGAAACCATCACCCATGGGTGATGGTGTCACCAAGGAAAAACCTAACACTGAAATTTTTTTCCCATGGGTGATATTATCGGCTAGGGATACCTAAATGTCTTGTAAGGTGAAAAGAGGTGTCAAAAATAAAGAAAATGGGTGTCAATGATGAATTAGATGCAAGCAAGTATCATAAGGTGGATAAGGATAAGGGTAATATAGTGATTCTCTTTATGTGTATTGTATATAATCCATAATGACTATGAAAATAGTCATACCCCATTCATTGAGGCCCCTTAAAGCACTCGCTTAAGAAATAGATGCATCTGTGACCCTTATCTACATAGAGAAATTTTTAGTAACAGGTATGAAAGATGAAAAGTGAAAAATTAGGTGTATACATATGCCCTGACTATTGGTCAAAGTGTTTCGTAATAACGCAACATTGGGTGGTTAATGGAAAGAAATAGTTTGTAACACTGGGATCAAAATCAAATATTGAAAGTAAGTACATAAAGGAATGTGTAAAGGACTAGCTGAAATGAAATATACCCACCAATACGTATTTGATAGTACCGCTTATCTTACCATGTGCGAGCACAATCCATGCTGCAAGAACCACAAGAAGTACAAGTGAAAGGAAAGAATAGAGGATCATTAGTAAAATAATACACAAACCACCTAACTAGAGGACCAAGGGATGGATGTCGTGTCATAGTGTTGAGATATCATAATGTCAAGGTGTCAAAAATAGGATAAAATTGAAAATTATCGAATGTAGACATGTAATAGGTGAAGCGAACATCATAAGAACATGATCATAACGTAACAAATTATGTAATTTGCAGAGCTCGGGAGAAAAAATGCAATTCATTGGAAGGTTTAGGGTTATCATGACCTATTTGAATAAAAATGATATCTTTATATAGGCATTTTTTTGTTATTTTCTTATCACTATTATTAGAATTAAGAGAATTGAACTCGGAAATCTGAATTTGAGTGTATTTTGATGACATGACACAAGTAGGAGGTGGTGGTAGAGAATGATGGGGTAGTGCACATTGTAGAGCAAACCCACAAGTAAGTTGTTACATTTGATGTTGTTGGGTAGATTAGTTGTCATTTGGTTCTTTACGTTTTTGGAATCGTTAGGAATTATTATTGTCCAAACTTGCATCATAAGGTAGGATAGGAAAAAATACAAGTGGGTTTGGGATGGTTTTACATTTTATCAATTTTTGATATTTTTGATTTAAAAAGTCGCATGACCACATTTGGCGGACACCATCAACCCCTAAATTAAGAGGTCCAATGGAGTCGAGATAGTGAGGAGATTTTTCTAGAGGCGAGATGGTGTAAGATAGGGGGTCGATGGCATAGGAAATTAGTTCAAATGAGTTGTATATTTTGATTTTCCATTCCCAATTGATTTTTCAGAGATTTGATGCCTGTTTTTTATTGTTTTGTCTGCGGGGAAGATCATAAGATCAATTATGGAAGAGTTTGGATGTATCTTGGCTTAGTGGTTTGATTTATGGACTTATCTAGGAAGAGGTGACCCACTACAAGGTTGGGGTTTTAGGATCATCATGTAGATGCCCAAGATATTGTTAGAAATGGATCTACTTGAGATGTTTTTGGCTGCATGGGAGACGAGGTCCAAAACCTTTCGGTGGTGGATGAGACATGATACCATGAATATTGCCCTAACATTGCGGGATGTTCATGTTATTTTAGGGTTACCCATTAAATTTACTCGCATATATTTTTATTTGACACTTGATGTTGCAGAGTGAAGATCCTTAGCCATATAAGCTTTTGGGAGAGACATACAATAAGGGTATGTTATGTCTCGACTCAACACACTAAAGGCCGCAGGATTCCGGATATTTAGAAAGTAGTTATGGTATTATGGTGGGATGGATATTATGTCACAAGGAAGATGGATCCATTCCATTGTTTTTGACAATAGTGTGTAGAGATGTTGTGGAGCATGGTATATTGTTCGGTTGGGACACCACAATATGGATATAATTGGTGTAAGATTTGTATAGGGTTAGACACGAGATAACATAGGGTCATATGTCCCATCATCCTATTAAAAATTACATATATGAGAGGTTCTTGATGTATAGAATGATAGGGACATCATTAAAAGTAGTGGAAAATTCCCAAAGAGAACTACTGATGGGCACTGAGGACTATCCGTGAGAGCACTTGAGGATTCTAACCACTAGTACAGTGGGTTTGGATGATGCGATATGTTATCCGTACAAAAGGAATGTGGATCGAGTGCGTAGTTGACCTAGGGATTACTATGTGGAGACCATCACAGAGGTAATAGGTCATTATTTGTATTGGGTTAGACCCACTCGGTGAATAGGGTTTTGAAATTTTTTAGATGATCATAGCATGTAATAATACTGAGAATTACCACCCTATCAATGTTGACATGATAGAGAGAAATTTGTAATATTAGAGGTGAGGGTACTAGCACTATATCCATATAGGGTACAAACAATGAGACATATAGGGTGGGAGGTAGCAGAGGCGTGGTGGGTATGGTCGGTGCGCCCACCACAACTTATAGTGATTAGTGGCTTAGAGGAGGGATATCGAAGAAGGATACACATATGTAGGCTCACATATCGAGAGTATAGATGGAGATGGTCCTAGCACTAAAGGAGGATTATAAGTGCAACTAATAACATGTTTGAGGAGCATAAGATGCAGCGGTGAGGAGGAGGTTACTTGATGTTGATCGGGGTCCAAATTATCATGCACTTAAGACAGAGGCCGAGATCATAACGTAGAGGGGATATGCTTTTTTTTTCCTAATATAGGTGGGCATAGTATGTCGGATCTAGACCTCTTCTTGATGATGAGGCGAGAGGAGGTATTGGGCATCCACGAGATGTTGAGGCCATCGTAGAGAGGCCTAGACAGCCTGTATACATGTCATGATTTTATTTAAAGCATTGATAATATTCCTTGTGTGTTGTATTTATATGGTGAGTGACATGTGTCTTTTGATTTTGTAGAGAAGATGGAGGAATGAAAATCCTTGATAGAGACTACCCACCATGAGATCCCGAGTTCTACGATGGATTTCTAGGATAGTACAATGATGGTGGATTTAATAGCACCATCGACATGAGATTCCAAAAGTACATTTCATCTAGTTTGAGAGGCATCGAGGACCCTACAAAGGTATAAAGATGCGCGAGGCACTAACGGCTATAGAAAAATATATGTGATGTTATAAATATTATTACAGTGTAAGAAACCCTAGTTCAAGAGTAGATATCCCACTTATTGAATGTCGGGATGGTAGCAGAGAGGATCACCGCACCTTTGGAGGCATAGTTGGAGAGATCACTAGGAGAGGCATTTGAATCCCGACCTAGGGTAACATCCCTACGCACAACCAAAGCTACCAACATGACCTCGGTGGCTCAAAGTATTTAGAGACCCCCACGGTGAGTGAGGGTGCTTGAGTCATATTGTATATGGGTCAAATCCATAGATTGATTTTGTAAAAAAATTGATGTATAGAAATTAATTCAATGTGTGTGTGTGTGTGTGTGTGTGTGTGTGTGTGTGTGTGTGTGTGTGTGTGAGATGTGTGTGTGTAGTGATATGTGAGATGTTTTAGTGATATTGTGTATGGATGTTTATTATGTGTATGGTTCTTTGCTTATCATTTCCCTACTTTACACATGCATGTATGTAGTGATATTCATGGTACTTAGGAATAATGATAATGTCATAGACATGAAAATCTATTAGGAAGAGAATCAAGTAGGATAACCCAACCCATGCGATATGAAGAAGCCAAGGGAAAAACGAGGCCAAGACATCCACAATAGGATGTCGGGCGTGATCAGTAACTAAATCCAAGATCTTGGTGGGAGAGGGGCACTCCACGACTGCGGAAAATGCTTGTAGGTATTTGCAAGGGTAGAAAAGGTGAGAAAGGGGAGTGAGAATATTTAGAAAGGAGAAACTAATGTTACAAGTAGAAAATCAGAGACTTGCACACACTAACAAGAAATTTCATTACATGCACTTGTATTTTAGAAGAAAACAAATCTGCAAAATAACAACAAGACTAAATAGAGCTTAATGAACACAAAGTACCAATAAAATCCTCAATCAAAGAGGCTAAAATTCCTTCTTCCTTTATTGAAGCTCAACATAATTTGTACATAGTGTGGGAAGTAGAAGACATTTTTAGTGGGAGAAATGGAAGAAACTTGCTATCTCTTGCTCTCTTCACAAGGATATCTCTCTCATGAATTCACAAAAAATAGCTCCAACATCTAAGAATTTTTAGAAGACAAAATTAAGAAGACCCTCAAATGAGGAGCTTGCTACAATTTATAGAAGAAGAGGAAACTCTTCATCTTCCGATGACTTTTGAATACCTTAATATGACTTAAGATTGTTCATATTCCACTTTAAATATTTAAGTCCCTTTTATAATAGCAAGGTGACTTAAAGTTACATTATATTTCTAAAGTCACTTAAGTCATATTAAAAAGTGTAACCCTCAACGCAAAAATATAACATTGAAGAGAGAGAGTGTTGTATGAGAAGAGAAGAGAGAGAGAGAGAAGAGAAAGAAGAAGAAGAAGAAGAAGAATTATGCTGAAGGATGAGCTGTTGTGGTGGACTTGGCTCCGCTCTCTGACTGCTCTCCACTTTGTGATCCTGAGAAGGCTTCTATCTTTCCAAGATCTTGTTTGAAATGAGCTACTGCTGGTTCTACTTTGTTAGCATGAGGGATGTGAATGCAGCTCAAGGTTTTAGTCCATCCATTGGTCACACTGTTGATGTCCTTGCACTTCTTGAACCATGATGAATGCTTTTTTCATGATAAGTGCAATGGAGGCTCGGATCTCTGAGAAGAATTTGAGAGTATCCTTAGTGAAGGACAATGGGTTTCCCACCCCTTTCTTGACATATTATTTCAAAGGGCCAATCAACTCATCAGAAGTTGTATGTTCACTCATTGTAGGTACTCCAAGTTTCTAAAGTTTCAGATTTATACTATCCGCAACTTTGTATGCTTGTTCTTCTTTCTCCTCTAGCTCTGTGAAGGCCTGATTGATTGCTTCAAATCTGATTCCAAGGCCCTCACCCATACATGTGTCAAGTCTTTCAAGAGTTTCAAATACATTCCTATCGATCAACTCCTGACGATGGGTGTTACTCATCTCACTCACTACTCGGTCCCAGAGGTTCCCAAGTAATATCTTTCTTTCCCACATCCTCTTTGAGTGCTCGCATTTCTTTTGAATGTGCACACATGTACACAAAGAGCTTGACTACCTCTTGGAGTGTTGGCTTCCCTTTTTGGAGATTGAGTTGATCCATTCATTTTTTGCTCGCCCTGCATCAGTGAGCTCTGTGTTCTTCTGATGGATTCTAGATCGAAGCTACTGATGGGTGCCACTTTCGATAGGAAGTGTTGTAGTGCTTGGTTCCACCAGGTGTTGCACATAAGATGAAAGAGTTTGTACTTGTTCCTCTAGTACCTCAATCTTCTCTTTATATTCTTTTTATTTACCACCACTATGAGAAGAATATTGTTGATATATGTGCAAATCTCCCTCATGAGTATTTGGTCCCAATTGGATCATGCTCATCTCATAGTCAGATGGTGTCATCTCATTGTGGCTTGATTACTTTTGGTTGAGATACTTCGATGTATTGATTACCTGTCTCCCACTATAGAATCATGATGTTGTATGTGTAATCTTTCTTGACCTTTTTCCTTTAGCCAATGAGAGAAAATCACTGATAGATCAGGGGCTACTACTTGTTGCACAATGTGAGTGTCGAGGATGACCATTTCCTCACATCCACGGAAACATCTCGTCGGATTAGGCTTGATGATGGGTATACCAACCATTATTTGTTCTGAAGGAGGAGGAAAGTCTTGAATGAGAGGGGCGTTGGTGTCAACAAGAGGTGAGACCTCTTGCAATGGTTCAAAGACTGGATCATGAACCATGTACTCATCATTCACTGTGCATTTTCTACTGGATTTTCTATTTACATTACTGAGATCACGTCTTCCTCCTATGGCGATGCCAATGAACCTTCTCCTTCCCTAACTTTCTTGGGTGTCTTCTCATGGGGAGAAGTTTTGATTCCATGACCTTCCTTTTTGAGCTCGCTCCAGAGTGTTTAGAGTTAGAAGTCACCTCTACCACTTTTGAAGATGAATGATGTGAAGCTTTATTGCTTTGGCTTGAGAAATTCCTCATGACCGAATGATCATAGTTCCTCTTCTTCTAAAACTAGTTCCTCATTCTCCTCACCACCTTTTCAGTCCGCTCCAATATATCTCCTGATTCATGAACATGCTAATTGATTTGGGGCATTGGGGACATCTTGACTATTGCATACTCAGGATCATACATCTTTATCCCATCATCATGCAAGATGTCTTCATACCAAGAGAACTTGAATTTCTTCATCTCACTGATTTTCATCCTCATGTGGTCCTTTTCATGTACTTCGAACTCATCAATATAGTTGGCCTAGTAGTCCTTGACTTGTGGCTCATGTTGTAATTATGGGACATAGAATGAGTCGGGAGCTCTTCTCGATGTCAAATTTGGGCTTGATGATGTAGGAATGCAAATTCAAATGTGTGAAAGTGGCCTCCAGGTGAGATGCGTCATTTGAGATTTTGCATGTGAACTCCCTAGAGATATGGGGAATGAAATCAATTTCTTTCTCCTACTTTTGAGCTTGTTATTCACTTGAGTGATCTTCCTACAGAGCTTGAATAATACAATCTAGTCACTGAGGTACTTAGGTAGTTTCAATGGAGCTTGGTCAAAGCCAACGACTCGTATGTAGGAGAATGTTGAGAATTATATGAAGTACGAGCCATATTCCTTAATCAGGATGCCACTTTTGGTGACATCCTAGCTTTGAGATCCCCTTCTAAGCTTCAGACCACATACATAGTGAAACACATCATTCACATGAGTGAAATGCCTATGTTGCTCTCTCCATTACCAACTATGGAAGTTTCTCGAAATGTAGGTACCTTAGAAGCAATGTTCTGCGTGAGAGCCAATCCTTTGAATGATCTTGAGCTTGTAAGGAGATAGACTAGGTAAGAATTCATGTGGAACTTCTTTGTTGTGGGCACTTGGAGTAGTTACAGATGGAGATTGTCATTGATGATATGCCCCAGTCAATTCTCTCTGCTTCCTTCTATCAATGTCAAGATGAAAAGGCCCATCCAGTCCTGGAAATATCTCGTGCTTGTTTTTCACCCATAACTCTATTGAGGAGAGTGATGACATCAGAATACCCTTCTTAAAACTCACACCTTGGTAGATTCTTGGGCATCTGGAAGGATTTCTTCCCATTTTCAACCATGAGCCAAGTGCTACTCCTTGGACATATGAATCCATTGTTTCCCAATCATGCACATGACCCTTTCCTTTGAGATGATGACCATGTTGGGGGATGTTGGTATCTGTAGAGAGATTGAAATGGTCCTAGGGCTGATGACCACCATTGTTGTACCATTTTTCAGCTCGGATGGTCATGTGTCTGGGCTCGTAGTGGAAAGATTAGCTAGGACTAGCTCGAGACTCTGCATAGACACTCGGGTGTCTACGGCAATGAAAACAAGCCACTTGTGAATATTTGGTCTTCAATCCTCCTTCGGTCCTTGGAGGCCATGCGAGTCTTAAGGTCATTCAGTCCATGTACAAGACATCATTTTTCTTCCACATCATACTCATAGTGAAAGGGTGTGTGGATTTGACTGACCCATCCACTTTGGCTTCATGTCTCCCTTAGAAAAAGCAACTTACTATTTTTAGTAAGTGTGAAAAATCAAGTCCCCGATCTTCAACTAGATGTTGTGGCTTAATTTTCCTCTTTCTCCCTGCATTCCTCATTCCTTCTGGATCAACTTTCTATTTTTTAGAAGTTCTCATGGGCCCACTTACTATTTTTAGTAAGTGCCAAAAATGTTCATTCTAGTGAATTTCTTATACCTGTAGTGCACCTCCAATGTCTTCGCCTCCTTCGCAGTTCTTTTGTCGATGACTTTCCCAAAATAGTAGTTCCTATGTAGTAGACTTGCTATTTTTAGAAATTTGGCTTTTGGAGGTTGGATTGACATGAAAAAGTTTTTTGATATGGGTTTTTTCCCAATATCACCCCTCTAAAATTTTGGGCCCGCCGCTTAATAGTCTAGGAGATTTTAAAGTTTTAATTTTTGACTAGCAGTAGTGCTTCTAGGATGCGGCAACCATTAATGGACCTCAAAAATCAGTAGGTATGGTTTTTCCTCCATTTTGAAAATAAAATTATATTTTTGATGTGGTTTTTTTCTTTGGTGCTTCACATGTGTAATCTTACTTCAATCCGACAACTGGTTTGATGGGAAATCCCACTTCTTTCTTCGTTGAGCCGGAAAGGAGATTTCTTCATTGTGGATGCTCTGTCACATGAGAGGAGAGTTTGAGGTTATGTTTTTTTATGGTCTTGGAAAGAGGAAAAAAAAAAAAATGGTTCATTGATTTTCATGCTCGGTTTGTGAGATTTATTTTAGATTTCCTTTTTTTGGCTATGGAGATTTTTTGTTTTCTTTCTTTGTTTTTCTTTTCTTTTCTAGGGAATGATGAGAATTCCTTCGAGACCTACATATCACCATGGGAAAGGTATTTCAGTTCCTTGGTTTGATCATTTTTTCATTTTTTTTTCAATGGTGGAGTGATGGAAGAAAGTTGCAGAGGAAGGATGAAGATTTTCGTGCATGTGTGTGCAGAGTGGAGTGGAATGGATGCTCCAAAAAGCACTAGAAGCACGAAGAGCGGTCAGTTAGATTTTTTAAATTTTGAAATTACATGGAGGAGAATTTGGGAAATTTTTCCATGTTTGATTTCCCTAACCTTAGGGATGTGAGGGACATCAAATTCCATGGTGGTCAAGAGAGATGACACGTGGGCACTTAATCCAACGACAGGAATGAAGGTGAGAAAATCTTTTTAAAGCACTGGGAGCTGAAAGTTGGTCACATGGGTGTCCAAAAGACTCCCATAGGGGTTGGGACACATTTTTCCATGTTTGATGTCCCTCACCTTAGGGACATAAGGGACATCAATTTCCATGGTGGTCCTGGAGCTGACATGTGGCACTTGATCCGACGACAGGGAATGGATGCTCCAAAAATGCACCTGGGGGCTAAAAAGTCTGGTCACATGGGTGACCAAAAGACTCCCCATAGGGATGGGCACATTTTTCCATGTTTATGTCCTCACCTTAGGGACATAAGGGACATCAGTTTCCATGGTGGTCCTGGAGCTGACACGTGGCGCTTGATCCGAAGCATAGGAATGGATGCTCCAAAAATGCACCTGGGGGTTGAACTATCAAGTCTAGAGGTCACATGAGGGTCCCAGAGGTCACATGGGGCTGGGTGAATTTTTCAAGGTTTTGTACCTGACCTGACCTTAGGGACTTTTGGGGACATGAAATCCCACCAGGCTCCTGGTGCTGACACATGTGTCCTCCCAAAAAATGACTAAGTCCTGAACTGCCTTTGAGAGGGTAACTTGGAAATGATGATAACTTGAGCTCCGGTGGAATTTTTTGGTAAAAATTTATATATGATCCTAACTGGAAATGGAATTTTAATCCAATGGTGGGGTCTCATGTCTTGATTCAACCATATGATCCCTAAAAAAGTGGATTTTGATTTGAGACTCCACTTGTTCTGAGAAAACTGCCTACCAATCCTATGTTCCAAGGTGTTGTGAAAATATGATTTCACCATCATGTAGGTATTGGAATCCTATTTTTTAGATGTTTTTTTTACTTCTAACTCCATAGAGCTCCCAAAATCTTCTTCTGAAGCCCAACAACTTGTTTTAGGCATGTGTACTACCTAGGCTTATGAACCTTTTTTTACTCAGACTACTCCAAGTATTTCAAAACTTCCCCAAACCTTCCAAAATAATTTCCATGATGTTCTAAGGTCTTCAATTCACCTCCATGTTGAATTTTTCCCTTCCATTCCACTCCAGGGGTTTGATCCAGTCCTGGGAAGGCCAACGATAGCCCTTCCCAATACTGCCAAAAGATAGCATCTTTTCAAAACTCCCTAAAATCACCTAGGGGAATGAATAGACTTTCCTAAATCACCTAGGGACCAATTTGACATCAAATAGGGGTGACCAGACTGATGGAGGATTTGACCTAGGGTGCCTAGGAATGATAAAACATGAAAATTTTGGCACAGGGGTATAGTTTCATGCTTGGAAACTTCCAATTTCCTATTGCACATTTGCACATGACAACAATTGGCTCTAGCTTGGGGACATGACATGGAATGAGTGCAATGAAGACATGACATGGGAATCCATAATCTCAATCTTAGACCATATAATTCATTGACCAAGTGCCTTATCCATTGGGCCTTGCATAGAGTCATGTACAACTTCTAGAAAGAAAGATTGGAAGAAGGAACACACACACACACACACACACACACACAAAAATGATGGAAAGGAAACACATGACACACAAAAAAGGGGAAACACACCTAGAAATCACCTATGGTACAAGGTGGGGGACAACCCACTTTCACTGATGATACAATTTTAGGTATTTCCCACTACGAGGTAATTCCAATGGTGTTCCATCCAAATATGAGAGTAGAAAAGCATTCTCACCGCAAGCTTCATGAATCTGGAATGGGCCGAGCCATAATGAATCAAACTTTCCATGGCTTCCTTTTGGTTCCCTTCTCTTGTCCCATAGCAGGATGAAGTCTCCAACTTTGAATTCTCTCACTTTGGCCTTCTTATCAAATATTTTCTTTACTTTCAACTGGTGTTCTTTGATACGGTCCACCACTCAGAGTCTATTTTCTTCTAGCTTCTCAAGAAAGAGGATTCTCTTATCAATGGAATCCTTGTACTACCCATCTTCTATTATTCCTGTAGCAACTTGAGAGATGGCATCTCGATCGTGAGGGGGATTTTCTACTTGACTCCATACAAATAGTTGGAATGGTGACATACCTATTGCCTTCTTGGGAGTGATCCTGTCCACCCACAATGCATCATACAATTTTTGTGCCAATTCCTTTGGTTCTCATCTACAAGCTTATGGAAAATGGTCACGATGTTCTTGTTTCTTGATTCAGCCTATCCATTTCCTTGTGGATAGTAGTCAGAAGAATGAGATAGAGAGATTCTGTAGCCATAGAAAAACTCATTCAACTCCCTTGAAGAGAAATAGGTAGTGTTATCTGCTACTATGATATTTTCTGTGGCACTCTCCAAAACATACTATGATATTCTCCTTGATGAAGTTACATATTGTTTCGGTATTGGCTTGCTTGGCCGGAATGGCTTCCACCCACTTGGTGAAGTAATATATCACCGTGAGCACATAGGTGTGCCCCATGCTTGAGTGAGGATTTAGAACACCAATGAAGTCTATCCCCCCACTACTGAAATGGTTCTTCAATAACAACTGGCTTGAGTGGTAGTGCAGCAAGTTGTGGTCTCCCAATGAATTTGGCATGCTTCACATTTGGAAACCCAATCTTGAGTGTCTACAAAGATGGTGGGCCAATAATACCTTCCTCGAGAGGATCTTGTGTGTAGTGACCATCACTAAAAATGTCCACCACATGCTTGGTTGTGGTATGCTTTAAGCAATTTTTCTTGTTGCTCTTTATCTACGCACTTGAGGAAGCATCCATCTAGACCTCTCTTGTAAAGCATGTGATTCCAGATTACAAACTTTTTTTTCCTTCAGCTTGAGTGTTCTCCTTTTTGTAATCAAGATGGGAGGGAATTCTCCATAAGTTAAGTAATAGGAAATATCAAGTATACCACTCATCAAGTAGTGGTTACAAAGAGAACTTGTGGATTGTTTTTGGGACAAGTTGAGCAAGCACAATTTTCTTCACCATGTTGAGCTTTGAGTGTTTCATCCTCAGCAATCAACCTACACAAACCATTCCCCCTTACCAGATTGGAGGTCGAATCTCCAAGTCATATTCTTGAGTCTTTTGCAATCAATTTCCTCTTTTAGCTCCAGGATCCTGTTGTGTTAAGATGGACTTGATTGCACTGCCAGGGACCATCACCACCGTATGAGAGTTGAGGATGTAAAACCTGAAATTTTTTTACAGCCTTAACCACTACATAGGCATGCTTCTCCAATTGGCTGTAGTTTAGTTCATGATTTTTCAATGGAAACTCATGAAAGCAATAGGTGCTTCCACGCCTTCATCATTTTTTGAACAAGAATGGTGGAGAGTGTATGTTTTGATGCATAACAATACATGATGAATTCTTTGTTAAAATATGGAGACACAAGAGTCAGAGCCTTAGCAATGGATTTTTTTGATCTCTTCAAATGTTTCCTTCCCTTCATTGTTCCATTTGAATTTTTCCTGTGGTTTCATCATGGTGGTGATGTGCTTTGTCAATTCAGCAAACTCAGAACAAAGTGACAAAGAAAATTCACCTTTCAAAGAATGAATGAACTCCTTTCTTGCTTGTGGGTAGAGATAGTGCTTGAATGGATTATACTCTCTCAGGATCAATGTGTGCTCCATGTTTGTTCACAATGTGCCCCAAGTAAACTTTCCTTCCGTGACTCCAAAAATGCACTTTTTGGATTTAGTGATATGCCATGTTTTCTACACCTTGCAAGTACTTGTTCTAAGTGATGGATATGATCTCCCTCTTCTTTGAAAACACTGTGAGATCATCAAGATATATGAAATGCAATGTTTTAAATCCTTGAATGCCAAATCCATCACCCTTTGAAATGTAGCTCCCACATTGATTAGGCCAAAGGGCATTCTATTGTAGGAAAAAGTGCCCCAAGGCATTGTGAAGGTTGTCTTGGTGTGATCTCCTCTCTACCACTTTGATTTGATTATATCCTGAGAATCCATCAAGTAATGAAAGAATTTTAGATCTAGTGACTTCTTGAAAATGTGATCCATGATAGGGAGAGGATAATTTCTTTCAATGATGCCTAGTTCAAGTTGTGGAAATCTACACATATTCTTATTTCACCATTCTTCTTCCACACCAAGCACAATGTTGGCCACCCATGTTGAATGGTGGATGGGAAAGATGATTCTTGCATTGAGCATCTTCATTACCTCCTCCTTGATGGTATCAAAATATTTGGGTTATATGGCCTTTTCTTCTTCTGAATGGCTTAGCATCCTGCTTCAAAGGAATTGAGTGATGCATTTCCTTCGGTTGGAAGGATTTGAGTTCATCATAAGAGTAGGCCAAAACATCTGAATATTTCTTGAGAAATGAAACAAACCTTCTCTTCTCCTCGGGTGAGAAACATTTTCCAATATTGACCATCCTTGGCTCCTCCTCCGAGGTGTGATGTTTTCCTTATCAAAATCAGCTGGGCACCGAGAAGATTGTTTTTCTTTCTCTTGAATGAATCTATCATGTTTGTCAAAGAGGTCTTCCAAAGAAACTAGGCCTTTGGGAATCTTGTTCCCTTTCAATTTGATCACTCTTCATCATCAATACCTTCAATTCCTTCTTTCTCTTCTTTGGCTACCACTTCTGTGTGGATTTTTGCTTCCTTCAAAGAAGAGATTATTGAAATTATCCCTTTGTTCCAAAAATGCTAGAATCTGGTTATCATCATTAAAGACTTGCCAATGATTTGCATTATCTGGTACACTAGGCCTGAATACCATTTCTATGGTCACCTTGTCTTTACCAAAAGAAGGATGAGGTGTCACTAGGGAAGCCGATACTACAAGAGAATCATCCTTTTCATTCTTTTCCCTTGGGATAGCTTCAATGGAAAATGCATCAAAAGATTCAATGCAGTCCCATACTCTATTTCTATAATGTCGAGTCTTGGATTTTTCACCTGATATTGTTTTCGGACTTGCTTTACTATCACTTCCACATCACCTTGACATTTCAGCTTCTTGATTCCCATGTCTTCAGCCACACCCATGCCTAAGAGGAGCTTTATCGTCATGTTATTTGTATTATCAAATTACAGCTTGTAGGAAAATGGGTACAATTCACCAGAGGGAGAGTACAACACTACACCCACTCCCGAACCTGCACTGGAATGACTACCATCAAATTCCATCATCCAAACTTGATCTTCTTCCTCCTCCATAAGAAGTGGAAAGTTCTCATCTTTTTCTGATGTGAGGAAGTAGTTTCCTAGCCCGCTATCTTGAAAAAGAATGTTTTCCTTTGGATCATCAGACTTGCGTACTGTGAACTTCATCTTTCTCACTGGAAGCAACTTCTTCATCTTTCCTTTCACTAGAATAGTTATAGATGACCAATCCATTTTTATTTCTCCACCCAAGTCTCTGCAAAATATTTAGCTCAATAGCATGCCAAAGGAGGTTGGGATGTCCACCACTAGGATGGTTAGAAGCACCTTCTTGTCTAGAAAATCAGCTAATGCTACATGTGCATCTTTGATTCTTCCTACCAATGGAACTTGTTTGGATTCCATTGAATACAGTAGTGCCATTTTCCCAGGTCAAGGTGAGGCCAAGAGCATTTTCAAATTTTGATGGGCATCACATTATCGAGGCTCTAGAATCTATGATATAATTATTTAGCTGAAAGCCTTTAATGAGAAGTGACAGGTAGAAAGGTTCAACCTATTGGTTTTGGAGGCACTGAGGGCTAGCATGTTTTGAGAAGGTGGTGTGGATGGTGTGGGGAGTAAGCCTTTGGAACTTGGACCCGAGGTTATAGGATTACCACCACAGACTACATCAATGAACCTATCAAATTGGGCAGGATGAGTTTGTAGGTATTCTATTTTTGAGAGCTGGACTTTAGTTTTGCTTGTGTGTTCCACAAAGTCAAATGGGGTTATGGTGGGTGAGGAAGAGGTTCTGGGAATGATGGAAGATTTACATGGTGAAGGTTTTTTTTCTATTTTGGGTGTTGAATTTTCCTTCAAGGGTGCAAGTAACTAGCTTGGAAGGAGATGGGGATGTAGGTTTTGATGGCACCTTAGATGTTTTTACAGGAACAACATTTGAAGGAGAATTATTCTTAGTAACCTTTGAGCTGGGAGAAGGATTAGATGACTTACTTGGTATGGAAGCATGATCCTTGCTAGCTAGTGGGTCTACTTTTTCTTTAGCCGACTCCATGAAGGTGGTAGTGGTGATCCTCTATTGATGATTTTATTTTGTGGGACCTCTAGAGGAGAATCTTCTTTCTTCTTCTTGTCCTTTACCACATGCCATTGAGGATGAAGCACCTTTCTTGGACTATGCGTGAGTGAAAATGCACATGAGAAACCTGGAGCTTCTTCATCATCATCATCTTCATCATCAACATACTCAATTAGGCCATTATGTGTATCACCATCAACTTCCTCGACCTCAAGATAGTTTTCATAGTCCTCCACATTTTCTTCTTTAGGTTCTTCAATTTCTGCTTCCTCCTCTAGTTCTTTGGTGTCACAAGTGGCATTGACTGGTGGTGCTTCAAGAGTGAGCCGATGAGGAGGTGGAGCAATCCTTGGTCTATTGGGAGGATTTGGCTTCCTTGGAGTGTTCCGCATTGTGATCTGGGACAATTGTTTCTTCAAGGCAACCAAGTCATTTGCCATTTTTTGGAACATTGGGTCCGTGGTGACTGAGCTTGAATTTGGCCTTTTTCTTTCCATTTGGGCCTTTCACCTTTATCGGATAGGATTAGATCATCATTGGTCTCTATCACATGGTCTTGCACTTCCCTCAATGTTCTTGGTTGGGTTCTTCTAAGGAAGAAACCTACTTTTGATGGCAAGGCACTGATGAAGAATCTCTTCAGATTATTTTCAGGAGGCACCACATCTTCAGGATTCTTCTTATCACTCTATTATATCTTTCTATGAAGTCTCTCATTGACTTGGAGGTTTCTTTTTTCATTTGTACCAATTGGACCAAGAGATCTTGACAATATTCCGTGGTCTTGAACTATGTGTTTGAATGCACTTCTTATATCTTCCCAATAGGTGACAGACCTGGGGGTAGCATGTAGAACCATTCGACAACCTTTTCTTGAAGTGACTCCACAAAGATTGGATTGACACATCTTCATCCTCAATGCCCAATACACCACAAGTGGTGATAAATGCTTACTACATGTTCTTTGGGGAGTTGAGAACCATCCCCTTTGAATTTTGGAAAGTTTTTTCTTGAGCCTCTTGGTAGCTCATGGAGTGGTTGAGCAAGAGAAAGTGGATTGGTGTTTCCTCCCATGGTACATTAGGCCTACGGGCCTCACGATCATGATCATGCTCATGATCCCCCATTCTATTTATATTTCTAGCTTCCAACCTTGCTAAGGTTGTGGCTTCTTTCTGCTCTTTCTTTCATCCACCTCGGCTTGAAGTCTTTCAATTTCTTCAAGTTGAGCTCTTATTTCCTCTTCCACTCTTGCTTCTCTTTCTCTAGCTTCTTCTTCGGTCTCTACGTTAGTGAAATCTTCAAGGTTCTCATTGATGTATGGAAATTCACCATCCAAAGGATTGGAAACACTCAGGTTCCCAATGATGACAATTTCTTGATGAAAAGGAGACCTCAGAATTCTGAGCAGCTCTTGTCTTCTTTGAAGCTCTTCAAAAATAGGGTCGGTTTGTCCTCCTTGTCTCTATTTCGGGTGTATCTTCTATCCGCCACTTGGAAATTTATGCTCTTCTTTGTGGTGCTGGAATTTGTCTTTGCCTCTCTAATTCAAGTAACAGTGTGTTCTTCTTCAAGGTCAAGAATTCTTGTGGCAATGAAGTAGTGGTTGACACTTTTCTGTTATGCCGATAGCTTCTCTCAAATCTGAAGTGATATCTTCTTGGATGTGGAAGAGAAATTCAGGTCTTTCAATAGGAGGATTTCTAGAATAGCCATGGTTTGTAGACATGTGGCTCATATAGCTATTCAAATTCTAGAAATTTTTTTTTTTTGAATTTTGAATTTTTGAATTTTTTGGTATTTTTAGACCTTGTGGTCGTATTCAGGTGTAGATGCTACTAAATCTTCCCACGGTGGGTGCCAAAAACTATTGGTGAGAAAAATTTTTGGGGAAAAATTGGTGGTTATCTTGCCAATGCTCTGGGAGTCTAAGTCCCTCTACTTAACCGGTGCAGCTACCATACGTGCATGCATGAGTAAATTGTGAGTTTTATCCTGGTGGCCTTTTTGGGGGATCCAACAAGGGCACTCCACTGACCCTATGGAAAATTTTGTAGGTATCTGCAAGGGAAGAATTTCTATGAAGGAGAGAAAGGGGAGTGAGAATATTTAGAAAGGAGAAACTAATGTTGCAAGTAGAAAATCAGAGACTTGCACACACTAGCCAGAAGTTTCATTACATGCACTTGTATTTCAGAAGAAAACAAATATGCAAAACAACAACAAGACTAAATAGAGCTTAATGAACACAAAGTACCAATAAACTCCTCAATCAAAGAGGCTAAAATTCCTTCTTCCTTTATTGAAGCTCAAGAGAATTTGTACATAGTGTGGGAAGTAGAAGACATTTTTAGTGGGAGAAATGGAAGAAACTTGTTATCTCTTGCTCTCTTCACAAGGATATCTCTCTCATGAATTCACAAAAATAGCTCCAACATCTAAGAATTTTAGAAGACAAAATTAAGAAGACCCTCAAATGAGGAGCTTGCTACAATTTATAGAAGAAGAGGCAACTCTTCATCTTCCCGAGTGACTTTTGAATACCTTAATATGACTTAAGACTGTTCATATTCCACTTTAAATATTTAAGTCCCTTTTATAATAGCAAGGTGACTTAAAGTTACATTATATTTCTAAATTCACTTAAGTCATATTAAAAAGTGCAACCCTCAACGCAAAAAATATAACATTGAGGAGAGAGAGAGTGTTGTATGAGAAGAGAGAGAGAGAGAGAGAAGAAAGAAGAAGAAGAAGAAGAAGAATTATGTTGAAGGATGAGTTGTTGTGGTGGACTTGGCTCCACTCTCTGACTGCTCTCCACTTTGTGATCCTGAGAAGGCTTCTATCTTTCCAATCTCTTGTTTGAAATGAGCTATTGCTGGTTCTACTTTTTTCGGCATGAGGGATGCGAATGCAGCTCAAGGTTTCAGTCCATCCATCAGTCACACTATTGATGTCCTTGCACTTCTCGAACCATGATGAATGCTTTTCTGCGATAAGTGCAATGGAGGCTTGGATCTCTGAGAAGAATTTGAGAGTATCCTTAGTGAAGGAAATGGGTTTCCCACCCCTTTCTTGACATATTATTTGAAAGGGCCGATCAACTCATCAATAGTTGTATGTTCACTCATTGCAGGTACTCCAAGTTTCTGAACTTTTTGATTTATACTATCTATGCAAGCTTGTATGCTTGTTCTTCTTTCTCCTCTAGCTCTGTGAAGGCCCGATTGATTGCTTCAAATCTGATTTCCAAGGCCCTTGCCCATACACATGTCAAGTCTTCTGCATAGGAGTTTCAAAAACCTTCTTATCGATCAACTCCTGATGATGGGTGTTTCTCATCTCACTCACTATTGGTCCTAGAGGTTCCCAGTAATCTCTTTCTTTCCCCACATCCTCTTTGAGTGCTCTTTTTTGTTGGTCATGGCACACATGTACGCAAAGAGCTTGACTACCTCTTGGAGTGCTAGACTTCCCTTTTCAGAGATTGAGTCGATCCATTCATTGTTTTCTCACCCCTTGCATCGTGAGCTCATGCATTCTTCTGATGGATTCTGGATCAAAGCTACTGATGGGTGCCACTTTCTCGATAGGAAGTGTTGTAGTGCTTGGTTCCACTAGGTGTTGCACATAAGATGAAAGAGTTTGTACTTATTCCTCTAGTACCTCAATCTTCTCTTTATATTCTTTATTCCTTGCCACCATGTGAGTAGAATATTGTTGATATATGTGCAAATCTCCCTCATGAGTAGCTGGTCCCAATTGGATCGTGCTCATCTCATAGTCGGTTGGTGTCATCTCATCCAGTGGCTTGATTAATTTTGGCCGAGCTACTTGATGTACTGATTACCAGTCTCCCCACTATAGAATCATGATGTTGTATGTGTAATCTTTCTTGACCTTTTTCCTTTAGCCAATGAGACAATTTGATAGATCGGGGGCACTACTTGTTGCACAGTGCGAGTGTCGAGGATGACCATTTCCTACATCCATGGAAAACATCTCATTGGATTCAGGCTCAATGATGGGTATACCAACCATTCTTTGTTCTGAAGGAGGGGGAAAGTCTTGAATGAGAGGGGCATTGGTGTCAACAAGAGGCAAGACCTCTTGCAATGGTTTGAAGACTAGATCGTGAACCATGTACTCATCATTTCACCTGTGCATTTGCTACTAGATTTTCTATTTTGCATTACTGAGATCACATCTTCCTCCTATGGTGATGCCAATGAACCTTCTCCTTCCCTAACTTTCTTGGGTGTCTTCTCATGGGGAGAAGCTTCTAATTCCATGACCTTCCTTTTGATCTCTCTCAGAGTGTTTAGAGTTGGAAGTCACCTCTACCACTTTTGAAGATGAATGATGTGAAGCTTTTTTGGCTTGGAGAAATTCCTCGTGATTGAATGATCATAGTCCTCTTCTTCTGAAACTAGTTCCTCATTCTCCTCACCACCTTTTTAGTTTGCTCCAATATATCTCCTGATTCACAAACATGCCAATTGATTTGGGGCATTGGGGACATCTTGACTTACATACTGTACTCAGATCATACATCTTTATCCCATCATCATGCAAGATGTCTTCATACCAAGAGAACTTGAATTTCTTCATCTCACTGATTGTCATCCTCATGTGGTCCTTTTCATGTACTTTGAACTCATCAATATAGTTGGCCCAGTAGTCCTTGACTTGTGGCTCATGTTGTAATTCTGGGACATAGAATGAGTGGGCTCTTCTCGGATGTCAAAGTTGGGCCTGATGATGTAGGAATGCAAAGTCAAATGTGTGAAAGTGGCCTCTAGGTGAGATGTGTCATTTGAGATTTTTGCACGTGAACTCCCCTAGAGATATAGGGAATGAAATCAATTTATTTCTCCTACTTCTGAGCTTGTTATTCACTTGAGTGATCTATCCTATAGAGCTCGAACAATACAATTTGGTCACTAAGGTACTTAGGTAGTTTCAACGGAGCTTGGTCAAAGCCAATGACTCGTATGTAGGAGAATGTTGAGAATTATATGAAGTATGAGTTGTATTCCTTAATCAGGGATGCCACTTTTGGTGACATCCTAGCTTTGAGATCCCCTTCTAATTGGACCACGTACATAGTGAACACATCATTCACATGAGTGAAATGCCTGTTGCTCTCTCCATTACCAACTGTGGAAGTTTCTTGAATGCAAGGTACCTTAGCAGCAATGTTCTATGTGAGAGCCAATCCTTTGAATGATCTCGAGCTTGCAAGGAGATAGACTAGGTAAGAAGTCATGTGGAACTTCTTTTTCATGGGCACTTGGAGCAGTTTGTAGATGGAGATTGTCACTGATGATCTTCCCCAGTCAATTCTTTTCTTCCTTTTGTCAATGTCAGGATGAAAAGGCCCATCCAATCCTGGAAATCTCATGCTTGCTTCACCCATAACTCTATTAAGGAGAGTGATGACATTGTAATACCCTTCTCAGAACTCACACCTTGGTAGATTCTTGGGCATCCTAGAAGGCTTTCTTCCATTTTCAACCATGAGCCGAGCGCTACTCCTTGGACATATGAATCCATTGTTTCCCAATCATGCACGGCCTTTCCTTTGAGATGATGACGACCATGTTGGGAGATGTTGGTATCTACAGAGAGATTGAAATGGTCCTAGGGATGATGATCACCATTGTTGTACCATTGTCATCTCGGATGGTTCGTGTCTTGGGCTTGTAGTGGAAAGAGAAGGCTAGGACTAGCTCGAGACTCTGCATCAGACATTGGGTGTCTGTAGTGGCAAACAAGCCACTTGTGAATATTTGGTCTTTGATCCTCCTTCGGTCCTTGGAGGCCATGTGAGTCTTAAGGTCATTTAGGTCCATGTACAAGACATCATTGTCTTCCACATCATACTCAAAGTGAAAGGGATGTGTCGGCTTCTGACCCATCCACTTCGGCTTCATGTCTCCCTTAAAAAAATAACTTACTATTTTTAGTAAGTGTGAAAAATCAAGTCCCGATCTTCAACTGGATGTTCATGACTCAGCCTTTTCCTCTTTCTCCTATGCATTCCTTGTTCCTTCTTGATCAACATTTATATTTTTAAAGGTGCTCATGGGCCCACTTACTATTTTTAGTAAGTGCCAAAAATGTCCATTTTGGTGAATTCTCAGTTGTAATGCACCCCCAATGTCTTCACCTCCTTCACAGGTTCTTATGTTGATGACTTTCCCAAAAATAGAGTCAATTCCTATGTAGTAGACCCTGCTATTTTTAGAAAGTTGCTTCTCGGGAGGGATTTGATTGAATGAAGTTTTTTTGATATGGGTTTTTTTCCCAATATCACCCCTCTGAAATTTTGGGCCCACCCGCTTAATAGTCCAGGAGATTTTAAAGTTTTAATTTTCGGACCTAGTAGTGCTTGGATGCGGCAACCATTAATGGACCTCAAAATTGTAGGTCTAGTTTTCTCCTCCATTTGTGAAAAAAATATATTTTTGATGTGGGTTTTTTTATTTTGGTGCTTCATGTGCAATTTACTTCAATCCAACAACCGGTTTGATGGGAAATCCCACTTCTTTCTTCGTTGAGCCGGAAAGGAGATTTCTTCATTGTGGATGCTCTATCGCATGAGAGGATAGTTTGAGGTTATGTTTTTGATGGTCTTGGTAAGAGTAACAAATAGAAATAAATGGTTCATTTATTCATGCACTGGTTTGCAAGATTTTTTAGATTTCCATTTTTGGCTATGGAGATTTTATTGTTCTCTTCTTTGTTGTTCTTTGTTTCTCCTTCTTAGCTTGATGATAATTCCTTTCGAGACCTGCGTGCTTTCATGGATGGGAAGGTATTTAGTTCCTTGGTTGTTTGGTTTGATTTTTTTGCAATGGTGGAGTGATGGAAGGAATTTGTAGAGGAAGGATGAAGTTTGTCTGTGCACTGGAGTGGAAGTAATTTGGAAAGCACAGAAGCACTAAGCTACTTAAGAGTTAGATTTTTTAAATTTTGAATGCATGGAGGGAGAAGCTTGGGTGAAATTTTTCATGTTTTATGTCCCTGACCTCAAGGACATGAGGGACATCAAATTCCATGGTGGTCAAGAGGACGACACGTGGCGGTGATCCGACGACAGGGAATGAAGGTGAGAAAAGCTACTTTAAAGCACTGGGAGCTAAAAGTTGGTCACATGGATGTCCAAAAGACTCCCATAGGGTTTGGGAAAATTTTTAAATGATTGATGTCCCTTACCTCATGGAAATAAGGGAATTTAGTTTCCACGATGGTCCTGGAGCTGACACGTGGCACTTGATCCGATGGTAGGGAATGGATGCTCCAAAAATGCACCTGAGGGCTAAAAGTCAGTCACGTGGGTGTCTAAAAGACTCCCCATAGGGGTTGGGTGCATTTTTCCATGTTTGGTGTCCCTCACCTTAGGGACATAAGGGACATCAGTTTCCACGGTGGTCCTGGAGCTGACACGTGGTGCTTGATCTAATGAGTAGGGAATGGATGCTCCAAAAATGCACTTGGGGGCTAAAAGTCGGTCACGTGGGTGTCCAAAAGACTCCCCATAGGGGCTGGGTGAATTTTTACATGTATGATTTCCCTCACCTTAGGGACATAAGGGACATCAGTTTCCATGGTGGTCTTGGAGCTGACATGTGGCGCTTGATCCAACGGTAGGGAATGGATGCTCAAAAATGCACTGGGGGTGAAAGTCGGTCACGTGGGTGTCCAAAAGACTCCCCATAGGGTTTGGGCACATTTTTCCATGCCTGATGTCCCTCACCTCAGGGACATAAGGGAAATCAGTTTCCATAGTGGTCCTGGAGCTGACACATGGCGCTTGATCCACGACTGACGAGGAATGGATGCTCTAAAAATGCACTGGGGCTGAACTGTCAAGTATGGAGGTCACATGAGGGTCCCAGAGGTCACATGGGGGCTGGGAAAATTTTTCAAGGGTTGGTGTACCTGAACTTAGGGACATCAAGGACATGAAATCCCACCAGGCTCCTAGTGTTGACACGTGTCCTCTTGAAAAATGACTAAGTCTTGAATTGCCTTTGAGAGGGTAACTTGGAACGATGATAACTTGAGCTCCCGGTGGAATTTATTGGTAAAATTTTATATGATCCTAATTGGAAATTGCATTTTGGATCCAATGGTGGGGTATCATGTATTTATTCAACCATATAATCCATAAAATTCGGATTTTTGATTTGAGACTCCACTTTTTCTGAGAAAACTGCCTGCCAATCCTATGTGCCAAGGTGTTGTGAAAAATTTGATTTTTACCATAATGTAGGTATTGGAATACTATTTTTTTCGATGTTTGTTTTTACTTATAACTCCATCCGGAGCTTTGGAATCTTCTTCGAATCCTACTATTTTAGGTTTTAGGCATGTACTATTGCCTAGGCTTGTGAACCCTTTTTTACTCAAATTACTCCAAGTCTTTCAAAACTTCCCCAAACCTTCCAAAATCATTTCCATGATTTTCTATGGTCTTCAATTCATCTCCATTTTAATTTGGCCCTTCTGTTCTACTCTAGGGGGTTTGATCCAGTCCTAGGAAGGCCATTAATAGCCCTTCCCAATACTGCCAAAAGATAACATCTTTTCAGAACTCCCTAAAATCACCTAGGGGAATGAATAGACTTTCCTAAATCACCTAGGGGAAAAAATTGAAATCAAATAGGGGGTGACCAAACTTATGGATTTGACCTGGGGTGCCTAGGAATGATAAAACATGAAAAATTTGGCACAGGGGTATAGTTTTCGTGCTTGGAAACTTCCAATCTCATGGAAAATAAGGTGTCATCGATCTCGATCCTCTAGTTAGGTGAGAATGTCACACTAAATATCAACCATGTTGGGACGAGGATAAAGGTTAAGTGAAGGTCCATAAGAAATGTATGGTATATCAAGTCTAGGGGAAGGAGGGTGGTTTTGAGAGGAGTCAACTCTACGCTTTATGCCACATGTAGGGGACTCAATAACCATATGCCTGTTATGCATAACTTGACAATCAACGTTAGCATATATGTAATATCCATGGTCGAGAAAACAAAGGGAGCTAAAGTGGAAGGTTGTGTAGCCTTTTGAGCTTGATCTCTTTTTACCTTAGCTTAAATTTTTTTCATGTGTCTTAGATAAGATCTACATCTAAAACATCATGCCCCAAGGCATCGTGTTATGTTAATATGGCTCAATTGTAGAGGACTAAGGTGTCATAAGGGAAAGAGGTAGAGAAGGACATTATAGAGGATGTGAAGTACTAATGTAAGGTAGTGAGGAAGGAGTTGATGTAATGGGTGATGATGGTGCTGATGAAGCAATTATTTGGCACATTCATCAAGGCACGATAGATAGGGTCATCACCCATGAGGTCATAACCTCATAGTCAAAGTTAGCCACACACTCATCTGCGCTCGTAAGGGAAAATAGTTTGAATGGATGTGTGGTAGAGTCATTATGAGGTGATGAGGTTGGTGGCGCAATATGAGGCTTAGGAACTGATTGGCTAGAATAAGGATCAATGGTACTCAAGGATCCCTCTTCTATGAGGATAAAATTTACTTCATGAGAATGTTGCGTCCGAAGGGTTTCTTGGTAACACAAGACCTCCCTATCATGAATCTAGGCATAAATAACCAGATGGGGATCATCTCAATTGTAACCATCTTTATGATATAATGTGGAGGAATCCACCACACAAGAATCAACTACGGTGTCTAAGTATACCACATGTTCTAGTGGAGGCTGCATTATACATGAGATAATTGTGGGAACCAAAAGCTCCTTCTTATGGGATTAGAGCCATAAGGAACAAAGATGATTGGGAGCATGTGACATAACAATTTTTATGACCGTCATTACCACAAAGATAATCTATAGAATAGTTAAAGAGGTGATACTTTGAAAGAGATATGAGATAACTCATCTAGTGTTGGGAACATGTATGTCCCTTTTTTAGAGTGTATCATAGTTCTAAAAGTTAGGATCCCCTTGAATATTATAAATACATTCTTTGTAAGATAATTTGATGTACTAACACACGGTGGAAGAGAATGTGTGCATATGATGAGTCCAAGTGTAGACACAAAATCATGCACTTTAGGTAATATTTATCCCAGTTTGATACTACTATTTAGAAGGTTCTTGAGTGAAGAAATTACTAATTAACCCCCATCTTTTTGCCATCTTGTTTATTTTATTTCGTCAATCCCGAACTTTTACACCTACATGTCCAATATTTTTCGATCATTTTCCATTATTTTAGCCTATAATGGGGCACCTAGGGGTAATCTTGGGGTGCTCGTGGGCACCCTGGTCCTACGAAGGGCACCATGGTCCCTTTTGCACTTTCCCACCACTTTTTGGTCTCTTTCTAGCCATTTTTTATCTTTATATTTTTAGTGGTTGGCCATTTTGGGGTTAATTATGAAATTAGATCAAGAGAACCCTATAAATATAAATTTATGAGACTATAATGAGGGACATAGCATCATTCATTACTATCATCCATCTAGAGGTGTATCCATTTATTGCATACGAGATCACTTGCATCCACATAGTTCCATCACAAGGAACAAGGCTAGGACATTTGCATCACACTTCATAGGTGGAGGGAATCTATTGTATTCCATCCACAAATGCTATTAAAATTTCTACATTTATTTATTTCTCGCTACTTCACAAAGTCTAACCGACATGAGAGCACTTAAGGCACATTATGCACACATTCACCAAAACTACATTTGGGTCTGAAATGTAGTGCAATGCTCAGTTAGTAAGCCCACTATTATGGCAGCTGAGGTCAGTCCGACCCATTCATTTTTATTCTTCTTTTTTATGGTTTTGATACTCCTTTTGTTCTTTTGCAGGTTTTTTCATCATCTTAGAATATTAGTGATGTTTGGAGCGAGCAAGCAGTGACCGAATTTAATGTAAAAAATAGTGATGGTTTTGGGCCATCTGCCGAACTGTAAAGATTAGTTTGAGACCTTTTACACAAACTAGGGTGCCAGGTAATGCAGTGCCCAGTGCCCATAGGTGCCCCAATCTCTCACTAGGTGCTCCAGTCTAGCCAAATACTCTAGATCTATCCTTTTGGAGCTTCTGCATGGTCGTTCCTGCTTCCAAATTCTCTAGTCATCTCTGTGACATAGTCCCGCAAGCATCTTCTATTCAGATGAGTTCTTTCCTCTTCTCTCTTACACATTAGGTTTAACATTTTATTTTGCATAGTTGTTTGGTCATTTATATACTTCTTTACTACATTTATTTACTTTATTTACAGTTGTTCATAGCTTAGATTAACTATCCCCACATACTACATATTAGTTAATTTAGTTAATCATTTTGGTGAACCTCGACTCGATCATTCACACTTCTAGATTCTCCATTCATTTTTTATCACCCTAGGGTTTGATCATCATGAGTATCTCAATCAACAATTATTTTCTTACCAATCCTGATTTACTACATAGAGTACAACATTTTCTTGCTACTACTCGCATTCATGTTGACATGCATCCAAACTTAGTTTATCAAGCCTTTGTCAATGCCTTTTCTTCACATATCGTATTCAAGTCTAACCTTCCCTCTGATGTTCACACTTTTGATAATGACCCACCTCTGCATATCATCTCTCGTATTTATAATGTCATTGTTAAGCATACTTTGATTGATAATGGGTCTGAACTTAACTTGTGTCCTATGTCATTCCTTGAAGTTTTAGGCCTTTCACTCATGATGTCAGTCCATCTTAGTATTTCACTATGTGTTTATGATGGTTTTTGTCCTTCCTTTTCTCGGTCATGTATTACCTATTACTATTGGTCCAAAGATTGTCCACACTATTTTTTTTTGTTGATTTCCCAGTCTCCTACAACTATCTTTTGGGAAGGCCATGGCTTCATGTCATGCAAGTTGTCACCTCTAATGTACATAATTGTGTTAAATTATTACATGAGAGCATGGAGTACACTATTTTTCATGACCGTGATCCATTTCAGTATTGTGACCAAGCTCCTAATACTAATCTTCATATCCCACACATAGATATTACAGATGAGCCCCAACCTAGGGAAGAACCACCTCACTTACCACCACTTGACGACACCATTTGTGTGATAGATGTAGTTTCTTCTATGCCACTTGCTACTACTACTATTATGATTTCTTATCAGGGGCATGTCCAGTCTATGGACGTCACTCTATTACCTAAACCTCACATGTACCACCTACATTAGCACACCCACCATTCACTTGCACACTCTTCATGAATAATTCATACTGGGAACATATTCCATTTGATATTATGTTCGATGATACCATATGTACACATGACAGGTTGGCTCGCTTAGGCTTTGCTTTTGAGGACCTATTTCCTACACCATATGCTCATCATATTTATTATGGGTATGTCACCATCATTGCCACTTATGGTCTGTGTATCTTTCACCTCACAATATTTCTCACACACACTCCTCGATCTTCACCACTTACATTAGGGAAATCATGGCTTGATTATATTGGGGAACTCTAGATCCTAATCATATAGACATATCATTTCCTATTCCCTTTGGATGTGTTTTCATTTGTAATAGCTCTTTCCTAGGATACACTCAAAATATCACTCATTGGTATGCACATGGTTGTCCACTTCCTCCATTCACCGATGAGGAATATGTTATGGGCATGTATAACTTACACCTTAATGGCTCACTATGTGATCAACCAAACATTATTTCTTATCAAGTCACTAATGCTTATCCATTCAACTATGATCTTGAGAGTGATGATATCCTAGATGACATTACATGATAGCCTATTTCATCATGCATACATTGGGGGAATAGTATTCACATCCCCTCTCTCTCATCATCATATCATCATAGGCACATTTCTTATCTTTTCATTATCATTCATTCACATCCTTACATAGTGTTACATCATACTCCTAGCATTTGCACATACCGCATTTTCACATACATCCCATAATCACACACTTTCAAAGACTTGCATACATCACATGACGAACCTTTGTTCTTCACTATCATTGGTTAGTTTACTCACTCATATATACTTGGGGGCATCATCTAATACAGCCCCCAAGTACCTTAACATTTTCATATAGGCATTCTCATCACACATTCTAACATTGACCATTACTCGATGACACACTCTTGTGCTTTGGTTCACACTTGATTGTTGAGGGATTACTACACATGAACCCCACACACTTATGCACTATAGGACTTACACATTGCATCTATTCACATATCATGTGTCATACATCATATTAGTCATCATTATGCATATATCATACTTCTATTATCTAGTGTTACATACTATTGATCATATTGTCCATTATACATCCCACACATTTCATACTATTAGGTTATTTACACATATTGCATTGCATTCTACACATCTTGAATTCCATTCTACACATCGCATATTCACATATTCTACTCATCACATGGTCATATTTCATCATTACATCTACTACATTGTATTCTACGCACTGCACTCACTACCCTATGATGCACTTTGAGTTCTCTCGGTCCATGCTTAATTTACGAGGGTTTACAAATCAAATAGACCTTACACTCATCACACATTACTTTATTTGAACTTTCATCATGTGACATTTCTATCTTTAGGATAAATCGTCACTTATTCTATCATTTAGTAGTGGTATACACCTTAGATTAAATCACCACTCCCTCTTTTCATCTTGTAGTGATATACGCTTAGGGTTAAATGATCAATCATCCATTAATCTCATAATGATATATACTTAGGCTAAATCATCACTTATACATTCATCTGGTCATGATATATGCTTCGGCTATAGGGTTCACGCACACATCATCTCTAGGTTGCATATCGTCACCACACATATACACATTCACCATAGTGCATTAGAAACACACACACACTTCGACCATTTCTTGATGATGCACTCTCATTTACGGTTCATTATTGACTACTGAGGGGGAAAACCAAATGAACCTCACTGCATACATTTCCATCCACTTGAGGGGGCACGTGGCTCCTATCACTCCATTTTGCATTCCATTCCATCCATCCACAACATACTACATATTATGGTTGTTTTTACTCTTGCTTACTTTTACTTATTCATGGTTACTTTATTACACATGATAGTTATCTTACTTGTATGTCATTTATCTATACCATCCACACATGTGCGTTCACATCTTTTTCTAGTTGTGATCATATATATAGGTCTCTTACATGCAACATGGATGCTCACCTTCTACCCATCCCTACACTAGTCGTTGGGGCATCCACATTCATCTCTTCTAGGTGTTATTGTTTCATTTTGTACTTAGCACTTTACATTCCTTGGTTATACATGCTTTTGACATACTAGTTATCTTTCTAACATGCTAACGGGTGCTTTATGTGCAAATTTTTTTATGTAGGGATATTTTCTTCCATACTTATTTGTTACATTGTTTGTTTTCTTGTTTGTAGGTATTTCCCTTTGTTTGGTGTGCACACTTGTTTTTTATTTTCATCCATGATGGCCTTGTGTGTCTTACGACATCGTGAGTGATGTCCCATGTTTAGAGCTCACTTTGTGTGGATTATTTGTCTTCTTCCATGTTTACACTAGTGTTTTTGGTAGCTTATACATTTTTTTTACACATTGTATATTTTTACATGCATGCTTGTTCATACTAACACTTGTCTTTGGCTAGCCACCCTTGTTTTGTGTGCACCTTGGTTTCTACCAAGCACATTCCTTTCCCCTGTAGGGCATAGTTTCAAAGTAAATATGGTTGGTCCTCTTTTGGGGCTGCATTCTCCTATTAGTGACATCGCATGTGCCCTAAAGAGGGGGGAAGCATCTGGGGTTTTATAGGACCTACACAAAGCATGTTTACACCGGCTCATTTATTGCACTTTATTCCCTTGGCATTATGGATTTACATATAATGAGTGAGTTTAGACCAGTCTACGAACTCCGTACACAACGACTTTTATAGGACATGGTGTCCTTAGCATTCTGGGAAGTAAGTTACAGGCTTGGAGGTTACAGTGGGTGTACCTCCCTATACTACTTCAACTGCACGGTGGCATTGGATCACCTAAAAACTAGGACAATAAAGAGATCTCTTCACACACATTTAGGGAAGTAGTTAGAGCTTAGAGGATATAGTGGAATTCCTCCCTACACTTCTTCGGCCTATGGCATCAGATCTCCCAAAAAAACCTCGCAAGTATAGGATATCCTTCTACACTCTTTCTCTCGACATGGATTAGGTGCACATGTTCCATTTACACTTTTTCATTTGCGTACTTTACTTTTACATGCATGTCTTTTACATTGTGTTTTTACACATACATACATATATATTTGACTACTTGATTGTTTTATCCTTACAGGTCTCGGCCATGTATGAAACAAGCAATCAAATGGGGGCAACAACAACAACAATAATGACGTCAAAAACAACACTTCATGACAAAGCACACACTATACTAACCATGCATTTATAATACACACATCAGCATCAGCACACACGTTCTGCCCTAGGTTCACTCTCATCACTTTTTGTGTATTTTCATCTTTAGTTTCCATGCTCCATATTTTTTTCATTCCACACTTTGTCTAGTCCTTCGGCATGTTTCTACTATACTCTTCATGGACATCAGGTACATATCTATATCTACTTTATGTTACCGAGCTTTCTTCTCACCAACATAAAATGGGGCAAATGTAGACACAAAATCATGTACTTTAGGTATTATTTATCCCAGTTTCATACTACTATTTAGAAGGTTCTTGAGTGAAGAAAGTACTAATTAACCCCTGTCTTTTGGCCATCTTGTTTTATTTTATTTCGTCATTCCCAAAATTTTACACGTACCTTACATCCCGGTCTAGTTTTGTTTCGGTCATTTTCCGTTATTTTAGCCTCAATCGGGAGCCATTAGTATCTTGGCGCCCATGGGCACCCTGGTCCCACCAGGCATGCCCCGGTCCCTTTTGCACTTTCCTGTCACTTTTTGGGATCTTTCTATCCATTTTAGATCTTTATTTTTTGGTGTTTGTCAATTTTGGGGTTAATTTGAAATTAGATCAAGAGAACCTATAAAATAAAGTTATGAGACATTGAGGGATCATCATTCACTACTATCATCCATCTAGAATTGCATCTATCTATTTCATTGGAGATCACTTGCATCCACATAGTTCCATTATAAGGCACAAGGCTAGGACATCTACATCACACTTCATATGGGAGGGATTTTATTCTATTTCATGCACACATACTATTAAATTTTCTACATTTAGTTATTGCTCATTACTTTAAAAAGTGTGAATGACATGAGAGAAGCTAGGAAAATTATGTACACACTCACCAGAACTAAATTTGGGTTTGAAATGTAGTGTAGTGTTTAGTTAGTAAGCCCACTATTATGGTAGTTGAGGTCAATCTGACCCATTCATTTACATTCTTTTTTAAGGTTTTGATACTCCTTGGTCTTTTGCAAGTCTTTTCATCATCTTGGAATATCAGTGACATCTATTGCAATGTAGTGAAGTTAATGTGATGCATAACGAGGGTTTCATGCCATCTTCCAACCTGTGAAGATTAGTTTCAGAGCTTTTACACGACCAAGGGCTCCTGTTTGCATCTGCGAGCCACTGGAGTGCCCATAGGTTCCCTAGTCCCTCTCAGGAACTCCGGTCAAGCCGATACTCGAGATCTCCATCATTTTTGGATATTTTCATGGTCATTCCTACTTCTAGATTCTCCATTCAGCTCTATGACATAGTCCCATGAGCATCTCTATTCAAATGAGTTCTTTCCTCTTCTCTCTTACACGTTAGGGTTAGCATTTGATTTTACATAGTTGCTTGGTCATTTATATACTTCTTTACTGCATTGATTTACTTTATTCACATATGTTTATAGCTTCGATTAACTATCCCCACATACTACATATTAGTTAATTTTAGTTAGTCACCAAGGTTGTTCAGGAGAATATTATAAGATAGAAGAAAGTTGAAGATCATGAATTCTGCATTGAGAGCTCTAGGAAGAATTTTGATAGGTAACTAGATTTATCCCATGGGTAACATGTGTCAATGATCATACCTTTGGAAAGTAGTTTGTGTAGAATTTAAGTTATCTTTTGAGTAACCAAGAGCCTTAATGAAGTCTAGTGATGTCACACATGTGTTGAATCATTCGTCAATGAGAGCACTCTTAAATGTAGTGTGGAAGATCTAAATTGAAATGAAAAGAGAAGGATCATTTGCACAAAGCAAGATATCATCAAGAATTATAGAGGATGTAGGAAAATGAATGAAAATTTGAGCATCCGTGACAAGTTCATAGTGATGCAATGTGGGATTCTTCCCCAAAGAAGGATAAATGGGGATGTTCATGTCAAATAATGTTGTCATGAGATGCTCGTGGTGGTGATGAGATGTACAAATGATTTATAGGAAGTTGGGTAATTGATTCAAGAGGATTCCACTCATCACGAATGAGTGGGTAGTATGATAAGAGTGATGAAAGTCCTAAAAAACTTATCTAAAAGAAGCGAGGGTAGCAGGAGACTTCAAACCGATTTTTGCACAATTTATATGTCATCAACCTGTAATTTTTATTTTAAAGGGTTCGATGGTGTTTATAGTTACATATTCAGTTTGAGACACCATTCACCCTATAGAATATTTTTCAGATGTCAATCAATAGTGTCTAGAGGCAAGAAATTAGTTATTTGGGGATCCTAATTTTGAGGTACATAAGGATATATGACCCTATGAGTTTGAGGATAGAATGATGTGGGATATTCAGGTTCTACATAAGCTATAACATGACTCGAGATCATTAGTTGTAATTATATATTTAGGAGGATAGTCCATGTCAACTATATTGGTAGTAGCATGTTCATGTTTCTTAGAACTCTCACTAACATTATGGTTAGGCATGGGATTAGAGAAGATCTGTAGCTTCTCATTAGTTTGTTTGATTGCTTCGTGGTGATATTTTTGTTGATCCACATCATGGGATTTGACCATTTCGACAAATGCTCTCGAGTGATGGTATCATGGTTAAATTGGGAACCTACAAAAATATTGATGAAATTCATGTGTAGTGCATGAAAGTTCTCATGCGAGTGGCCCAAATTGGCATGCCATTGAGGAACCGGTTGAGAGGATCTAAGATCATGGTAAATAAATTAGGTAGAGATGTTTCAACTCTTTCTTAATCAATGGCTAATGATAGTTAGACTATTTTTTTCTATTTTTAGTTTTTTGGTTAATGTTTAAAAATGTTCTTATTTGAAGAAGCAACAAGAGGAAGAGTATCTGAGACTTTGTCATATGTGGCATTCTTATTTTTAGGACATTGAAGGATTTGTTCTTGTTTGTTATTTTTTTTCTTATGAGGAACTTTCTCAAACTCCATCATGAGATAATATTTCATTTTAGGTTGTTCAAAATCTTCCTCTAGAGAGGTGGGAAAGAAATACCTAACCTTGTATTGGAGGTGAGGTTTAAGATCTCATAAAAATATGGAAAAGGCTATCATTAGGCATATTATGTTTTGATCATGTAAATAAGGTCTTCCAATTCTTGATGAAGGATTGTGATGATTTATTTTCATATTATTAGTAGTTCATGAAGGCATTAATATTATTCTCAAGTAGGTCATGGTATTATAATTCATTCACTAAGTTTTTCACCAAGGATTCTAGCTCAACTATGGAGTTAGGAGGTAAAGTATGATACCAATCTAAAGAATATCTGGTAAGGGTTTTAGTTAGGTGTTTAGTGGAAGTGTATGAGTTGGTTTTGATCCATTCCTTGTAAATATTTCTAAAGGACTTGTTGTGAAGAGTGGAAACAAAGTGGACCTATCATAGGATATAGAAGGAGAAATGCCACCAATATCCATGCTAGCAATGTAAGGTGCTAGAGGATATTGTTGGACTACTCTTAAGACTTTGTTTTAGATAGAGGGTTGGTGATGGGAACCCCATTAAAACCATTTGGAAAAGGAGGGGGTGTAGTGCCTCAAGAGCACGTCATAGAGTAGTTGACTAGTTGAGCCATGTTAGCTTGCATTTGAAGGAATTGAGTCCCGGCAATGGATTGTTGTTGATTCATTCTATCAATGAGCTGGAGAATAAGATTGGTAGGTTCAAAGTTGGAGACATTTTCAAATCAACCTACTTCAATACCTTTCTCATTTTCTACCCTATTGTCAAGTTTTTTGGAGACAAAGTCAAGGAGACGTTTACTAAGTATTTCTTTTGATTCATCCTTGTATTGAGGAAATTATGTGAGGTATTTCTTAATCTCAGGAGGATGATTAGATGTATTATGATTTTGATTTTCCTCTTATTACTCTTAAAATAGGAAATTGAGATGGGTATGAGGTTTCTTCCTAGGGAATCCTATGACACAATAGTCCATACTAAAGGGAAATTATGCTTCATGATGTTAGGCTTCATGAAATGTTCGCATGACAACAATTAAAAGACCCTAGGTTGAAATACTCCATGATAGAGTGATAATTTGACCTAGAGAAAGTATGGAAATGGTATTTATAGACACAATCAATCAGTGTGTAGGAAAGTTTACACAGGGTCGATGGCATCGAGAATCGATTTGGAAAAGCAGAAGGGATTGGCCATGCAAAAAGGGTTTCACAGGGGCTATAGGTGTTTGGAATGTTAGCATGTAGGCCTAATAGGTGTTTTCATTGATGAAAAACAAAATTAATGACAAATTGTATGATTTAAGATGATTTCATGATGTTGATTGAGATGCTAACATACCAGTTTAAATGTTTTTGAGTTCTACTGTTGAGTTATGCTTACTCTAGCAAGCCTATACAGGTGCCTAGAAGGCATAGATTATCAGTGAAATACTATCAGATGTTTGATAATCATGTGTACATGATGCATAATAGGTTTTGAGGGTGCTTGAGTACTCACAACAGTGGTATGGTACAAATATAGGTACATCTCTATGTTACAGGTGCTCATTGCGAGCATGTATGTTTGCTTGGAGGTGTGACATAGTGAATTGGAGATATATGAGCTCATGGATGCATGATATCAGAATTTCATGTCATTTGATATATGTTTGGATCATTTTTAGTGGTTTCATGTTCATTTCTTGCATTATTTTAGTTGGATCTAGTTGTTACTATGAGATTCTAACATGCAAGCATAGGTAAGTCTTAGTGACTGGAGATATTAGGACATGGTATTGATGTTATGATGATTGGATATGTTATAAGGATGATTGATGATTATCTCATAAAAATTCAGGTACCCATGATTTGAATTTTGCAAGTTAGGTTAGTTTTGGTGAGACAAGGTTAAAAACAATACAAAATCCATCTCGAAGTGCAACTTCAAATTGTCATTATGGACAAAGTATGATTTACATGTTACCTTGCTCATTTTATGGTATATCCTAAGGTGAATGAAGAAGGTTTTAGAAGAATAATGAGGTCATTTTATCATCATGTTTTTATGAATGAATGTTAAGAAGGTAAGAAGGTCTAAAACCCTAGTTAAACCCTAGCTAGGAGTAGTTTGCAAAAGGTGAAGTATTATGAGTATGTTTTGATTGCAAGATCAAATGTGATGATTTTATGTTTTATTATACTCCTCTATATTTCCAAAAATGTATAGTTGAGGTCTTGACCATATGTGGGCCCCACCTAAAAACATCAGTTTATGAAGAGTTTCAGTTTAGGACAAGTTGGTCCAAAGAAGTGATATGCCAAATTGATGTTATATGATGTATGTGAGTTTTTATAGATGTAAATGGAGGTTTAAAATAAATTTCATGTAGGTTCATGAGGTTTTGAGGTCCAAACAAGTTGACTGGTCAAAGGGTAGTTTTGGGATCTCGAATAATAGGGTTCAGTGTTTTTCGTCATATCTTGAGTTACTGGTTGATTTCATTGAGCGGATGAAATACATCTCAAGGATGAAATTGCATAAGATTGGGCATGTGGGAATAGGGAACGTAGACATGCATGTATTAAGCCAAGACTATTTTCGATAAAGAAAGTCCCCACCCCTATAAATATGTATTGATTTGTACATGGTTTGTATATTTAGTAAGGCGCATGGCTATTATTAGATGTGATTTTTTATTGTAGGTTATATTGATTTCACGGTTTAGACAATTCGTGATTTATTGTAATGTTATGTCATGCATGACCATGGTGACATTATTATGATGTATGAAGCTTCTGCATTTTACAATATTTAATATAATGGATCTTATTGGTTGGATATTGGTGTTAGATGTAACTGAACATGGATCTTGTATGGTAAAACTGATTATAGTAATTGTTTAGTTATTCCTTCATATGGTTTAGATCTAGATCTGGTTTATGCATTATGGTTTACTTGATTATTTGTTATGGATCTGAAATATACTTGTAATCATGCTAACATCTTGAACAAGCTTCACTAAGAGGGACCTAGTACCCTTGTGTGCTTTGGGTGAGAGCACTTAGTTTAGGTTGAGTGATGTGCCAATGCACATGCCTTGGGCTATTTGTAGTGAATTCTAGGCTACATCATTGGTTCCATTTTCGGGACCTCTTTCTCAGCTTTTTTAGGATGTTGCATGATGAAGATGTACCAGTTGACCTTGGCCAATATTGAAGAGTGGTTAGATGATCTAGAAGAAGAGTATGCTCACAAGATTTAGCACTGGACCTGAGTTTAATGCATGTGTGTGGGTTGAAAAAATATGTATGATGAGCATTATATGAGACTTTATTTGTTATATTTCCTGAGTTAGATATATACGAGTGGTGGTTGCTTACACATCTAAGAGAAATTGGAGGTTTCACACACTTGTTTGGATGCAGGAAGAATTCTAGGCCTTGTATGATGCAGATATGATTTGGACATGCTTTGTGGATGTTTGGTTCCATGGTGTTTTAAATAACTATATTCTTGAGTATAGTTTCCACTTACTCTTGCCCAAAAGTTTGAGTTCAGTTTTTGTGAGCCCAGAGGATCTTACTTGTGGTATTCCTTTGGCAATCAAGATCTTGATCGTAACCCTAGATTTGGAAAAGAATCCTATGGCTAGCTAAACCCCACCACACGTGGGGGTAGGAGTAGGTTTGGTAAAGATGGTGGACCTAGTAGAGAGAGAGAGAAGAGAGAAGAAAGGTGGCTTAAGTTTAATGAAGTGTGTGAGAGGGATCTAATGAAGCAATGAGAGATCATGGAAAGAATGGTGTTATGGAGGGAGATGGCTCATGAAGGATTTGGAGCTCACACAGAGGATGTGGAGCCAGAGAGCATCTGGAACTCCCCATTTGGGAAAGCATGGTAGAGAACCCTCCTGATTTGATGATGAGTGCATGTCGGAAGAGAAAGATTGTGGACCATGGGTGCACATCTGAACCTACCTAGTGACCTAGCCTTTGTGCTTGGTTTTCCAAATTCTATGATAGTTAACAGTAAGAAAGCTAGTGTGAGTAGTAGAGAGTAGTAGATAGATTCAATTTGTAGTCAAGTTTAGGAGTTAATCAAGGAGCTTATTCATCTATGGCACAATCATCATCTATTTTATTTGGAGGACCATCTGGAGGTATCTTTTTAGCATCATCATGGTAACATAAACATGGGTGTGTAGAATGTTGGTATAACATCTAGAAGTAGCACAACTTCACAGACTATGGGAGTCAGTTTAGCATGACCATTGGAACACAAGGCAAGTGCATCCTCTGGTCCATTTCCTACTTCAAGGAGGAGGATCAGGAGGGTCAGGGTGGCTAGGCACTTGGTGGATCTGGTGGCTCTGGAGGTGGAGGAAACACAGGAGGAAACACAAGTACTAGATTTGGTGGGCAAGGTCCACACCAACCCCAACAAATTTATATGGAGATGTCTCTTCATCTTCTAGAATATAGAGGCATTGAAGATGCTGAGCACATGCATATGTGTGAGATACTATGGTGCGTGAAGGGGATCACTGCTCCAGAGCACAAGGTGAGTCAGTTTTGTAACTACATTATAGGGGCATGCATACATAGTTGGTACAAAAAGTTTGACCTGACTAGAATTGTGTAGATTATACCACTACTATGGGATGATTTCTTGAAAGAATTTTATATCCCGAGTTTGAGCAGAAGAGCATCAACGCGTTGAAAGATATTAAGTAAGGCACTACTGAGAGTGTTTGGGAGTATGATGCTTGGTTCAAAACCCTTTTTTCTAAGTTATCTTATGACATCCATGCAAGCCAACATGCAGTGGTTCATTGGAGGTCTTGATCATGCCTTTTAGAGAGGAAACTTTCACATAAGACTTATATAGATCCATGTGAGGCACTTGAAGAAGCTCTACGCATGCTGAGGTGGTAGGAAGTGTAGACACATAGGAGTGAGTCCATTTTTGGAAGCTCAGATTATTTGCAAAATGGCTAAAAATATTAGAGAAATTATCTACTAATTTGGCACATGAGACACAGTGGAATTTGGTGTACAGATTGTGAAGTAGAGGGGCATACTAAGGATAGTTTTCCTCGTAAATCAAGTGTGCTCCTTGTTGTTGGATTGTGAGATCTGTCACTTGGACCACAAGTTCAAGTTCAGTGCCCATTGTTGCAGCAACATGTGATAAGAAAGAATGTGTCTTATTACTGCAAGATTTGTAGGTCTTCCACTCATGATACTAAAGATTGTAGGTTGATTGATTAGATTCATGATGCCATTGATATTGGCATGTATGATAGACTAGTGTTGCAAATAATTCTAAGGAGAAAGGTGAGCATCATGACCATGATCATAATGAAGGGAATTCTCGATGGAGGCCATGGTAGAGGTCGAGGTTACCGAGGAGGATTCAGAGGCCGAGGTCATGGTGGTGGAAGAAGTGATTTCCCTCATGGAACTTGTTATACATGTGGATCTCCTGATCATTATAGGTGTGAGTGTCCAATAACATTGTTTGTTCTTTTTGTGGAAAGAATCATAACTATGAAGAATGCCCTAGACTTGTATGAACATTTGAGTAAGAAGCATAAAACAAGAGAACAAGGGCATGGGAATGGTTAGAGTACAACACCATGGAAGATCAATGGATGCCAAAGTTAGTGTTGGATCCTGAGTTGGTACCTATGAAGATTACTACATGCGCTGAGGTGTGCACCAGAGAAGTTCCAAAATCAAAACCTGTTATTACTAAAGAGGAGGTTCTACATGCAAAGTATCAGACCCTATGCATCAAGAAGGAGGTTTATCAAGAAACCATGGAGGTAATTGGAATTTATAGGGTGAGATACAATGTTTGAAAGAGCAAGTCATGGAAATTAGAACAAAATGAAAGCAGTTGAGCTCCATCAGACAAGATGTTGATGATTTAAAGGAGGTTTGCAAGATGTTGTGCCTAAGAAAACATTATTCCTTTATTGGGGAATTGGTTAAAGGGAAACACTCACATGTTGGGATTGAGCATGAAAGGAATATTTTACATGCTAACCTTCCCCTCATAGCCTAGATTATGACAAGGAGATCACTCTGAATGTTGTTTGTGGATGGTTGGATTTTGAGTAATATCTTGATTGACACATGTGCGGAAGTGAATGTGCTCACTTTGGATGCATGGGTTCGATGGGATGGGCAGACCACCATTACAACCATCTTCTAATGTGTTGTTTATGGAAAACTAGATAAAGGCCATGCCAATTGGGGTTTTGAAAGATGCATCAATTACTATACAGGGGGCCAAGTTTACTAGGGACTTTGAGGTCTTAGCACTTGCAGAGAGATATATTTTCCAACATTACTTGGGTGCCCTTGGTGTTATGCAAACAACGTTGATCTATGTTTCAATAAGGGGTATATAAGTTTTGAAAAAAGAAGAAGAACATCATTATCCCTTGATAGATGGGAAATATGCACCTTATGTAGAGCCCTTAAGTGAAGAAGACTTGAACAAAATTTATGTGTGCACCATTCGAGATCCGGAAGTTCTTGAGCCATCAAAGGAAGGAGTTCTCCAATGGGATGATGCACAATCCATGAGTGATACTACAAGTGTTGCATGTGACAATTGGGCACATGACACTTATGAAATGTTGGGTGAGAAGTACAAAGTGTAGCTACATGTGTTAGTAAGCCACACAAGTATCAGGCATTTGGGCAACAACCAGTACCAAGGTACACTAGTGAAGAGAATCCAAAGTATTCCTACTTGCTATGGAAGTTTAGTGGGAATGTCAAGTGGAAAGAAGGAATATGCTAGTTTATACTCTGCATGGGATGCAATGCTGTTGGTGGATGGTTCATAGGGATAATATTTTGGAGTGGAGAGAAGTAAGGATTGCTTTATCTGCTAGATTTTTAAGGAGCAATGCACCTACTAGATCTGTGCATTTCATGGTAATGATCTGTTCAACACCATGTTCAGTAGTGTGAGAGACTCTAGATAGAGGGGTAGGAAGCTTTACCACCTTCATTGTGGGTGCACAAGATTTATTTCACCTTGCGAGTGCGCGCATGCATGGTATATCTATGTAGAGTTGAATAGAGAGACTGGAAATTGGCAAGAACTTACTGTAGGTATGATTCAAGACCTTTGACTATTTTTCCACTAAACCTCCAGTGAATGAGGCATTACAGTTATGAAGTGCTTAACTATGGGAGATAGTGCAAAGGTTGAGGAGATCCTTTAGGAGTTGTTAGGAGAGTCAGACTTGGGGCACATTTTGAAGAGGAAGAAATAGATGTTGAACAACTTGGGCATGCCTTCCTAGAAAGAGAAAAGGGTAAGATGGTCTACATAGTTGATGATGAAGAGGTTGAGAACTTGGATATTGAGCACACAAGAGGGTACATGTGAGGTCTTGGATAGTGTAGATGAGAAGGTGTGCACATACCATGCACCTATGAAGACCAAGAAAGTAAACATTGGAATGGATGTTGAACCTAAGGAGGCCATCATTGAGAGATTATTGGTCTGACTCTAAAGTTGCTAAGATAATTGAGCTGTTGCGTGACTTCAGGATTTTTCCCTAGAGGCTATCATGAATTGAAAGGAGTACATGAATCTTTGGGTGAGATGAGAATCAAGCTAAAGGAAGGTGCATGCCCTAGTTTGGAAGAGGCCTTATAGGATGAATCTAAACTTTGCGTCAAGGTGAAAGAAGAAATTGACAAAATGTTAATTTTGGGATCATTGTGCCCATCGAGGAGTTAAATGGGTGAGCCCTATGGTGATCAACATCAAGAAAGATGGGAGAATCAAATTTGTGTGGATTATAGGGAGTTAAATGTTGCATGTGTAATTGATCCCTTTCCCACACCATTTACTGAGGAAATCTTGGAAGGCATTGCAGGGTGTGAAATATACTCCTTCACTGATGGATTTTCAGGTATCATTAGTAAGGATAAAAAAGAGGACCAAGAGAAGACAACTTTCACCACTGAATGGGGAAATTTTTGCATATACATGGTTATGCCCTTTGGACTAAAGAATGCACTGTAGTATTTTCATGCATAGTGGTACAAGTGTTTTAGATTTTATTCACAAGTTCTTGCAGGTATATCTGGATGATTGGATAGTCTATGGGCTTGTAAAGGATCACTGTGATAATTTGAGGCTGATGTTTGAGAGGTGTCGATAGTTGAGCATCTCTTTAAATATTAAGAAGTGTGTATTTTCCACACCCTTTGGAATTTTTTTGGGACACATCATCTGTAAAGAGGGCTTGCTAGTGGATCCTGCTAAGGTTGTTGTGATTTTGGGCTTAGAGGAACCAACTAGCCAAAGTGAGGTGCATGGATTCTTGGGGCACACAGGATATTAAGAAGTTTATCAAAGGTTATGCCAAGATCTCATGCCCTTAGAGGAATTATTTAAAAGGAAAAGGAAAGTTTTATTGGGGTGAGGCACAACAATGCGTTTGAGACTCTGAAAGAAAGGCTTACTACAACACCTATTTTGTGCTTTCCTTCATGGTCAAAACCTTTTCATGTTCATGTAGATGCCTCTGAGCATGGCCATTGGTGTGGTACTAGCCCATCCTAGAGAAGGGATTGTTGATCATCCTATTTTCTTTGCGAAGTAGAAGTTAACTCTCAACAAACAAAATTACACAACTACAAAGCGTGAGGCATTGTCTATGATCTACATGCGCTCCATAAGTTTTGAAAAGTATTTTCTTTGCTACACCTTTCATATTTTATATAGACCACATGGCACTAAAGTATTTGGTGAACAAACCCATTTTATAGGGGCACATATGTGTTGGGTTCTGTTATTTCAAGAGTTTAACTTTACTATGGTGGTTAAGCTGGGTAAGAGAAATTCTGGTCCAGACCATTTATCAAGGATTCAATTAGGAGGATGACATGCAGAGCATTGAGGATACAATGCCAGATGCACAACTATTCAAAGGTTAAACCATGTGCCCTTAGACTTAGAGGATATTGTTGTCTTTTTACGCACAAGTGTGTGCCTAAAGGAATGAAGGCTTTAGAGAAGAAACAACTTTCCATTCATGCCACACCTTACATGTTGATCAATGGAGACTTATACAAGTTAGGTCGTGATGAATTTTTTACATGGTGTGTACTTGAGCATGAGCATGAAGAAATTATGGAGGAGGCTCATGGTGGTATTGCAGGTGGACACTATGTAGGGGATGCCACGCGTGCAAGATTCTACTAGCTAGTCTATGGTGGGAAACATTATACAAGGATTACAAAGAGTATTGTAAGGCATGTGACCATTTCCAGCACCTTGGAAAGCTGGGCATAGAGATGAGATGCCTTTGAGGCCTATTACTAGTGTAAACCTTTTGAGAAGTGGGAAATTGACTTTATGGGCCCTATCTCCCAGCCACATGTAGGACAAGATCACACTATATTATAACTTGTACAAATTATCTTACAAGGTGGGTAGAAGTGACACCTACAAAAAGGATTACACAGTAGCTATGGTACAACAAGGTTTATGTGGGAAAATATTATCAAGCAGGTATGGATGCCCTTTAAGTTTAACAAGTGATAGGGGTACTCATTTCCTTAATGAGACTATTAGGATATTATTGGATGAATTTATGGTTACACACCATAGAACAACACCCTATCATCCTCAGGAAAATGGAACTATTGAGGCCTTCAACAAGATATTGAGCCATACCTTGACAAAAATTTGTGATGTTGGAAGGAGAGATTGGGATGATAAAGTCTCTAATGTGTACTTTGGGCATATAAGAAACCTACAAGAGGTTGAATAAGGCAACACCCTTTCATTTGGTGTTTGTGCAAGAGGTAGTTCTACCCATGGAATTCATGTTACCTTCTTTGTAAATTGTGCATGTAGGAGGTTTAGCTGATGAGAAAGCACTTGAAGAATGTATTGAAAAACTCATGTAGTTGGATGAGAGGCATGCCATAACACGATGGAGTCAAAAGAAAGAAAAATCTAGAAGAAGGCATGGCATGACAAGCACATCAAGGATAAGAAGCTTGAGGTTGAAAAAATGGTGGTACTTCTGTATGATTCAAAGTTTTTTTTCCACCTGGAAAGCTTAAGGTGCATTGGTTGGGACCATATGTTATCACTTATATACTTGATTCAAGTGCTTTACCAGTTAGAGGCGCTGGATGGAACATGGTTTCCTAGTTACTTCAATGGGAGTAGGTGAAGCCCTACTATAAATAAGTCTTCTTGGTGTTTGTAATAAGGCAGTATTTCCACTTAGATTAGATTTCCTTAATGCATTCCCTTTATATGTGTTTTTCATTGTTGTTATTCTTTTCAATTTAGTTTAGTGTTTTGTGTAATAAGTGTGCTTTGTTGCATAAGATGATTACTATGTAAGTGTTTTCATGCATAGAGGACCATGCACATACCCTTAGTGTGGGGTGGTTTATATATAAGGTTCATTCCAAGTTTGATTTGTCATCTAAAGATGGGTATGCATAAAGAAATTTTTTGTGAGGTGTTTTAGGGAAAGGTGCAGATAAAAAATATTCTCATGATTAAAGACCACTTATGGATGGATGCACAGTGTAATGTGAGGTAGGTTGCAAATAGTGGAAACTACTTAGAAGAAGGCACAGTGGTGAGGTACTTCAGTGCATGAGGGGTGCGGAAGGAGGTCTGTAGCCAAAAAGTAGAAGGCACGCCAGAAGGTTATGACTGTGGTGTGGAGATGAGCAACATGGAAAATTTTCCGAAATGATGAATTAATGTTGAGGATGGTGGTAGGTGGAGAGAAATAAATGCGATAATTTTTTGAAAATCTATATAAGGACATGATATGAAGTCATTTTTACCTTTACATATAAGATATTTTGAGTGAGTTGAAGGTGAGCAAGCTAGCAAGATGGTTGTGAAGTGTGGAGAGCTATGAACTAGTTATATCTTGTCAAATTTGTGCATGGGATAGTCTGTGCTCCATTGGTGAAGTGTTTGAGTGAAGTAGAGGTATGTGGGGAAGAGGATTGATAGATAGGGTTTGGTTTTGAGCTAGGGCACATGATTTCAAGCTAGGGCACATAGAGTTGGAGTAACAGAGCTCAAGGTAGGTAAAAGAACATGCCTTTTTAGTTGATATGACACCCAAAAAGAGCACCTAGAGCTGGTACAAGAGGAAAGAAGAAAAAGGAAGTGAGATTGAGGTCAAGATGCTCCCGAGAGTATATTTTTGAAATGCAATACCTATAAGGTGTTTTCATGGGTCGTGATTGGGATTCACACATTCACCACTACAAGGTCAACGATTACAACCACAAGAACAAGGATACCAAGGAGGAATTGGAGAAATTTCTTGTGGTGAAGACCTTGAAGAGAATAATAGATGACATGGTAGTCTACGACATGATGTGGGAGAAATTATTGACCAAGGTAGGAGTTTTATAGTTGTATGAGCTCCCGTATTTTGGAAAACCTAAAAAGTTATACCAGTGGCTCATGAGCAGAGTCCATGAGGACTTATTTTATTTTTTTGGGTGTCGAATGAGGATCACCATGCCTTTGATTGGAAGTTTGACAGGGCTAAGGAGTACGGGTGTTGAGCTGAATAGTGACCTCACTGACAAGGAGGCCATAGAAAAGACAAAGAAAGAGCTTGGATACACTAAAAAGGAGGGTGTGGGATGGACATCCCTAAATTGAATAATATCCATGTTCATTCAGGAAGTAGCCCATCTCCTAACAAAGATAAACAATCAAGAGCGCTGGTCTCAGGTAAACAAGGCTTGGCTTCATGTTCACGTGGAAGATGACAGAAGGTGTTGTATATAACATATCAAATTTTATTGCTGAGATAATTATTGAGGAAGCATAGGAAGGTGAGAAAATCAACTTTGGCACTATACTTTTGTCATTAGTATTTGTTGAATTGGAGTGCCCGATGGGCCAAAAGACAATATGTGAGTTTCCTAAGAGAAGAAGTCCTTAGCAGAAAGATTTTCCAATTATACTTATGATGGATCAATGAGTGGACCCTTTAAGCAAAGGGAAGAAATGTGGTATGAGCACTTTCACATTGCATTTGAAGAAGAATGGAGGATACCCAAGGATTTACCTTTAGTATTGGATAAACAAGTACAGATTTATAGTGTACCAACACTTTTGTATTGGGCGCTTCGGGATGAAGGATGGAAAATGGGGCCCTTGGTGTAAGTTGTCATATGCCTTCACTACGTGCTATTTTCAAGCATCTGTACATAGGTTCTCAAACACACGTGGTCATTTTCAATGCCGACATGATGACATTAACATGAAGGTTGTTAGTACCACACATGGAAGGAAGTCTTACGTATATATATACTAAGCCTAAATTACAAAATGGGAAGTATTTGAAGAATGAGTTAATGTTCCTGGACCACCCAAAGGAAAACACTATGGGCACTTTAGAAGGAGGATGTTTGGCCATTAAAGAAGAAGAGGGAGAAGAAGAATAGCTTCATGTATATATATACTTGAAGCCTAAATTACAAAATGGGAAGTATTTGGAGAATGAAAGTTCATGTGATCCTGGACCACCCAAAGGTAATGGGCACCCTCTTCCCATTAAAGAACAATAGGAATAAGAACTTTTGGATAGGGGCGAAGAAAATCCACTACATGTGAGATAGACCTAGAAAAGACTCATGAGGAACCTCAGTAAAAGAGGGTACTCAAGAGAAGGACTCAGGGTGTGGGACCTTCCCATCCCTCGAGAAGGTCACCAAGGACTTCTTCTAATAAACCTGAGCCTAAGAAGAAGAGAAGACATAGGTAAATCCTTCAGGAGGATGATGAAAAAGAAGGATCTGAGGATAACACACCTCACATTCCAGTCATAGAGGAGGATACTACAGAGCCTCGGGATGAGGAGGAACTAAAGGAGACATGTCCAGAAAGAGAAAAGGGTGAACCTTTGAGCACACCCCATACTGCACAAGAGGGTAAAGGACCGATATTAGACTCGAGGCACTGTCGACACTAAAATTTTCCTCCATAATTTCTATTTCATTAATGTGTGTATTAGGAATAGGATGTTATTAAGTATAATTAGTAGTAATAGAAGATAATGGCATTGTTGGTACAACACCGCCAATAATGTATAGTATGGTAATAGTCAAAATTACAATAGAAATGTTGTGGTAAAAAGTAAATATTTGTCGTAAGTGGTCCGGTAATGTTAAAATGTCAAAGTTAGGGTAAGTAGAGAAGTAGGGTCTACGTGATTAGGAATTAGAAATATTATATTAGTAATAAGGAAAAGGAGTGAGTTTATAAATATTTTGTGTATTTTATTTGTAAAAAGTCTAAAAATGTGGAACCCATGTGAAATGATAAGGTTTATCTTATCTTAAAAGATAAGCTTACATGTACAGATAAGAGTTAAGTTATGAAATATGATTCGTTAGAGTAGATTTCTTATCCTATCTTAGAGATAAGATGGATAAGCCTGGAATTTCTATAAATAGAGAGGCCACCCCCCTCATTTAGCATAGAAGGAAGTAGTGAGAAATATTGTATGAGTAAGTGTGTAAAGGAAGCCATCATTTTGAAGGTGTATTAAAGAAGTCATTAAGAGGTGTAATTGTGAATTTTCTCCCATAGTTATGGTTGGAAGGCAAGTGAAGTTCAGTAACACTTGAAGTACCTCATGGGTGAGATTGTAACAATTTCATGTTGATATTATAATTTACACTTATATTTCAGATTTATCATCATTCCTTCTTATCATAGTCTATGGTATTCTTGTGTTATGTTTGTTGTTGTGTTTCCAAATTACATCCACCAAAATAAAAGCTATGCATTAGTAAATAATCATAGCACGAGGAGTTCCCGGTGAAGAATTATCATAGTGTCGGATTGGTGTTGACATTTTGGTTACGTTGCGGGACCATTCCTTGTTGGTGGATTTTCTGGAGAGATATTCCCACTTAGTCAGAAAACATTTGGAGGGTAACCCTTTTTTTACTCGTGCATAGTAGTTACCATGGTAAATTCACTTTTACCATGAATAGTATTTACCACAAGCAAAGTCACTTTTTACCGTGAATAGTATTTATCGCAAAGAACTTCACTTTTACCTTGAATAGTGTTTACCACAAGAAAGTCATTTTTACCACAAGAAGTCAAGTTTTACCATAGTTTACCGTGGTCATTTCTATTTTACTGTAGAAAGGTCTAAAGTCACTTTCTATTATAGTGATTCCAATTATTTATGCACATAAGTCTTGTTGATTATACTTGTGAGTTGGTTTATCAATGTGGTTACTTTTTTAAAATGGGGAAGATTCCTATTTTTTCAGCCCAATCTAATGAAGATGTTTCATCTTTCATTCAAGAGTTTAAACAATCTTGTATATGTAATGGCCTTATAAAAAGGGAACAATGGACTGAATTTTTTCCTACCTTTTTGGATGGTTCAGCCCTTAGGTGGTTTGAAACACTAGGTGATAATGTGAAAAACTCATGGGGTTTATTAACTGAAAGTTTTCTTGAAGAATTTGGTGAACAACAGAAATATGCAAATCTCATGATCGATATCACAAAGCTATCCCAAGGAGAGAAGGAGAAGATAAGGTATTATCATGCTTGTGTTCTAGAGCTAAGGAGGAAGCTCGATGCCCAGATCCTGGAAGGAAGGATTAGCAGATGGGTTGATGAATGGCATGGATAATCTCCTCTGTAAGCACTTCATTCTTGGGATGAAGCCAGAGATCAAACAACGAGTGAAGTATGACCACCCAACTACCATTGAACAAGTAAAGGAGATTGCAAGAAGGCAAGAAGAAAGCATGGAAGAGGAGCCCAAAGAAATTGCTACTAAGGTAGAGCCTACACCAACACCTTTGGTCCAGAATCCACAACCACTCTCGGTGAGCACAAATCTTTCTCCTAGTACATCTACTGAGTATGAAGATCTACTCAAGAAGATGGGTCAGTTAACTATTAATCTTCTTCAAGGAAAGGAATTTAGTTCTCAGGGAGGAGATAGAGGTCCAAAAAGAAATATTTCTGAAGTTGTATGTTATGGTTGTCATAAAAAGGGTCATTATAAGTATAATTTTCCATATAGAGCTTCTACATCTGGTACAAGAGATAATGATAAAGGAAAAGCACCTGTGAATTCTTTTGATGTAGTAGATAAGATCATAAATAATGAAGTAGATGTGTTTGTAACAAAAATAAAGAAAGAAAAAGATAACCAAGATGGAAATGATCATAAGAAGATGAAAGGAGAAACTAGTAAGAAACATAGGAGAAGAAAGTTGGGGTGTGGATTTTTCGATTTCACAGGACAAGGACCATACTCCATCTTAGAAGATCTGTCCAAAAGGCCTGCAAATATTACATATGGTCAACTCTTGGCTATGTCTTCTGAAAAGAGGCTGGGAGCTGCGAAGTGGACTCAATGCTTGACAAAGGAAGGAGGTTGAGGTCCTTGTTTTGGAGGCAAAGGTGGATCCCTACACTCCACAAGCTGAGTATTATGTAATGGTATTTCAATTCATGATGTCTTAGTTGATGGAGGTGCTGCGCTTAATGTAATGACCGATTTGTAATGAATATGTTGGGTTTAAAATTGATCGCCCTCAACACTTATGTTAAGGTCATTAAATAAGGGAAAAACTAAACCAGAAGGTGTTGTTTCAAATGTGGTAATATCTTGTTATGGGTGTTGTATGTGTGGTACACTATCAGGTGATGAAAAATGGTACTCATTGCATACCCAATGTTGTTGGGAAGGCCATGGCTAAGGAGAGTTCATGCAAGAAACTACTAGAATGAATGATTCATGACACTTGGACGTGGTAGAGAGAGGGTGAAGATAAATATGATCCCTCTACATCATAAGCGAACCTCGTGGATTCAAGTGATGAAACCGATGATTAGACCTCCATTGATTACTTTAGTACCAAAGTGAAGTGGACATAGAAGATGAAGAAAGTGAGGTTGATGTTTCGGTCATGGATATCCTTCTAGTCACACAGACTCATGAACCCATAAAATTATCTGAAGAAGAAATTGATGATCATCTCCAACAAATAAAGATTAGTGATGTTGTGATGGAGAATGATAAGGAATCCTACCTCTGGCTCCTTCAAAGGTACATACACCTATTCACTTTGATTACAAGAAAATCCATCAAGTAAGTTGGGTAGAACATTCTATTGAGCTGGTAGATGTGCTAAGCCCATAAAGAAAATGTCATATAGAATGAATCCTAATTTTTCCAAGACTCGTAAAAGAAGAAATAGATAAGTTGCTTGATGCAGATTCATATTTGTTGTGGAGAATTAGAATGGGTTTCTCCCATTGTGATCTCAATAAAAAGAATGGGAAACTACGCATCTATGTTGATTATAGGAAGCTCAACAAGGTAACAAAGAAGTATCATTACCCTCTTCCATTCTCGATCAGATCTTGGATGAAGTAGCTAGCTAGCCAGAGTGCTATAGTTTCTGCTGATGGATATAGCGGATACAACCAAGTTCGTATAGCAAAGAAATATCAGCTGAAGACCATGTTCACCACTCCTTGGGGAATGTTTTCTTATAGAGTTATGCCTTTTGGGTTGTGTAATGCTCCAGAAACGTTCCAACGCTTGATGAATAGGGTGTTTGAACCCTACATTGGGAACTTCATCAGAGTATTTCTGGATGATTTTTGCATCTATGGGAGCAAGATGGACCACCTGCACTAGATGGAGACAACATTTCAAAGGTTAGATGAAGCACAAGCCTCACTAAACCCTACAAAGTGTGTCTTTGGATGTTCTAAAGGCATTTTGTTAGGGTATGTTGTATCCAGAGATGGTATTGGTACTGATCCTGATAAAGTTTCAAAAATCAAAGAGTTACCATTTCCTATGAATAGAAGTAAGTTGAGATCATTTTTAGGCCATGTGGGTTACTATAGAAGGTTCATCAAGAATTTATCAAAGATTACATAGCCACTAACCTAGTTCTTGAAGAAGGATGTTACTTATGAACCAGAAATAAAGTGCATGAAGCTTTTGAACAACTAAAGGAAGCTTTGGTGTCTTCACCTGTTTTAAAGAATCCAGATTAGAGTAAGCCATTCATTGTGTATATTGATGCCTCAGATGTAGCACTAGGAAGTACTCTGAGCCAAAAAGATGAAAATGGGAATGATCATCCATTTTACTTTGGGAGTAGACAAATGAGCAGAAAGGCTGAGGTGAATTATACTATAACTGAAAAAGAGGCTCTAGCTATCATTTTTTGTAAAGAAGATTAGAAATTACTTGCTAGGAAGAAATTTATAGTTGTAATAGACCATCGTGCTCTAAAATATTTTGAAAATAAGCCTAACCCATCAGGGAGGATAGCAAGATGGATAATTTTGCTACAAGAATTTGAATTTGATATTATAGATAGGCCAGGAAAGAAGCATGTCAATGCAGATGCACTCTCTTGAGCCTATGATGGTTTAGGTTCATCTTGTGATGATGATGATTTCCAGATGCAACATTGTTATCCCTTGACACAATCCCTAGTGAATACATAGATATTTGGAATTATCTGAATGAATTCAAGTTTCCTGATGGTGCCAATGCAAAGACTAAGAGGAATATTACTCAAGCCAGTTGTCCATATTCTATTCTGCATGGAGTATTATTTTGAATAGGACCTGATGGACAATACAAGAGGGTAGTTGGACGTGATCAAGGGAAGGAGATGATAGAAGAATTCCACAATGGTACATGTGGAGGACACTTCTCTGGACAACTTACAACAAGAAGGATCTTGGATGCAGGTTATCACTGGCCCACTCTTTTTAGAGATTGTTATAATTATTGTAAGACATGTGATATTTTCCAAACACATGGTAACCGTAAGACTTCATCAGCTCCATTATGCCCTATTCTTCCACTTGGTTCCTTTCAAAAGCAAGGAATAGACATTGTAGGTCCACTTCCAACTACCCCACGTCAAAATAAGTATATTGTAGTTGCCACGCATTATTTAACCAAGTGGGGTCAAGCTAGGCCATTAAAAACAACTTCCATGGATGAAGTGGCAAGGTTCATATATGAATGCATTGTCACCAGATTTGGTTGTCCATTAGAAATTGTAACAGATCAAGGAAGCCACTTCATTAATGAGGTGGTAGAAGCCCTAGTCAATGAGTTTTCTATTAAGCATAGGAAGGCAACAACATACAAGCCAAGCACAAATGGACAGGTGGAATGAACAAATTTTGTGTTGTGTCAAATTCTAACAAAAGATGCAGCCTTGTAGGTACATAAGTGGGATAAAAGGATTCATGCAACATTGTGGGCATATAGGGCAACATCAAAGTTAGCAACAAGATACTCCCATTTCAGTTGGCTTATGGCATTGATCCAGTTCTTCCTATTGAGTTTGATATTCCCACTATGAGAGTTATGAAAAATGAAAGGATGGATGAAAGTGATTCAGTAAAAGAAAGGTTAGTACATCTTCATTTACTAGAGGAAATGAGGGAAATAGTGAAGGATACAAGCTATAAGAAGAAAATGAAGCAAAAGGAATACTTTGATAAAAAAAGAAGGCAGAGAAAATTTCTTCCAAAATGGATGGGGCCCTACAAAATAAAGTTGTGCATGAAAATGGTACATACCGACTAGAGGAAATGGATGGCACTCCCATTACGAAATGGGTCAACCACGAAAAGTTAAAGATTTTCCAAGCACCTGAATAGTCTACTCCGAGGACGGAGTAGAAGCTAGGAAGGGGGAAGATGTCGACACTAAAATTTTCCTTTGTAATTTCTATTTCATTAATGTGTGTATTAGGAATAGGATGTTGTTAAGTATAATTAGTAGTAGCGTCTGATAGAAGATAAATGCGCTCAAGCATAAGACCGCCAATAATGTATAGTATGGTAATAGTCAAAAGTACAATAGGAATGTTGTGGTAAAAAGTAAATATTTGTCATAAGTGGTCCGGTAATGTTAAAATGTCAAAGTTAGGGTAAGTAGAGAAGTAGGGTCTACATGATTAGGAATTAGAAATATTATATTGGTAATAAGGACAAGGAGTGAGGTCATAAATATTTTGTGTATTTTATTTGTAAAAAGTCTAAAAATGTGGAACCCATGTGAAATGATAAGGTTTATCTTATCTTAAAAGATAAGCTTACATGTACAGATAAGAGTTAAGGTATGGAATATGATTCGTCAAAGTAGATTTCTTATCCTATCTTAGAGATAAGATGGATAAGCCTGGAAGTTCTATAAATAGAGAGGCCACCCCCCTCATTTAGCATAGAAGGAAGTAGTGAGAAATATTGTATGAGTAAGTGTGTAAAGGAAGCCATCATTTTGAAGGTGTGTTAAAGAATCCATTAAGAGGTGTAATTGTGAAGTTTCTCCCATAGTTATGATTAGAAGGCAAGTGAAGTCAATAACACTTGAAGTACCTCATGGGTGAGATTGTAACAATTTCATGTTGATATTATAATTTACACTTATATTTCAGATTTATCATCATTCCTTCTTATCATAGTCTATGGTATTCTTGTGTTATGTTTGTTGTTGTGTTTCCAAATTACATCCACCAAACTAAAAGTTGTGCATTAGTAAATAATCATAGCACGAGGAGTTCCCAGTGAAGAATTATCATAGTGCGGATTGGTGTTGATACACTGGATCCCCAAGGGTAAGCACACAAAGAAGAAGGATGAAGATTATGAGACCCCTGCAGTTGGATATGTGGATGATACAAGCAAGATCATATGCACATGGTTCCAGAGCACTTTGGAGCCTAAGGATTTGTATGGGTGGGAGCTCATGGATGAAGAAATGGCAAACACATGCACACACAAGTAGTTATGTGTCATGTGTTTCACGCAGAATAAGACATGTGTTTCACGCGAGAATGAAGAGAGCACCCCATGTAAGACATGTGAATGTCAAGTGCATGATACAAGCAAGATCATACGTACATGGTTCCAAAGCACTTTGGAGCCTAAGGATTTGTATGGGTGGGAGCTCATGGATGAAGAAATGGCAAACACATGCACACACAAGTAGTTATCTTGGTCTATGCAAACTCATATGGATGAGCCTAATTTTGACGTGTGCGAGGAGTCATGTGTTTCAGAATGAAAAGAGCACCCTATGTAAGACATGTGTTTCACGCAGAATGAAGAGAGCACCCCATGTAAGACATGTGAATGTCAAGTCAATCGTCATGTCGATGAATAGGTGAGAAAAACTTTATTCAAGGTATCAACCAAGGTTATGCGCAAGAACATCGATAAAGTGGAAACTATTAGAGCGATGTTAGAGGACAAAAAGGACAAATATACAGAGATCAAGCGCCTCACAGAGGAAAAGGAGAAGGATGAGGAAAAAACATAGGATGTCCTTAAGACATTTGAATAAGTCGGGATGAAATAATAGAGAAGAGGCCACATTTTCATGAGAATCAGAACCATATTTTAAGTCTACTTTGCATTATTTACGCGCAATAGTTAGGTTTCTACTAAAGGAAGGGCATGTGCGTATACTAGCACAAAAGGATCCTGCAGAGGAGGTAGAATAAATAAGGCCATGATTGCAAGGAAATTTGCAAATTATGAGGCATTTTTGTAGGTATTGAAGGATGAATTGAAGAAGGTAGACCAAGCTCTGAATATGTGCATGGCACCAAATTCGATCATTAGGACAAGGACAATTACAAAGGATAATGAGGTCCTAAAGGCAATGAAGAATGAAATGCTCGGGTGCATATATAGGACTTCTCTAGTAGAAGAAAAGTGCAATGCACTTGCAGTATCCTAAGAACTACATAAGGAAAGAGTTAACAAAATTGGGAAACCCATTGCACAAAAAAATGGATTACATGGAGGGCATGGTTTCCAACATGGCTAACATTGTTAGAATTTTGTAGAATGAAAAGAAAACATGACTCAGGATGAGTTGGAAGCCATGGTTACTGAAGTCCCAAATAAAATAGGTGAAGTACTCAATGATTGACAAGCATTCAAGCAGAGATTAAAAATGAATATCCGAGTTAATCATGCCCTGTAGAAGAACAGGCGTTGAGTAGTTATTCACTCTTTGTTCAAGTAATTACATATTCTTTCATTCATTATTCTTTATTCCTAGAGATATAAGTTGTGATTACCCATTTTCGGGGCAAAAATGACTTTAGTGTGGGGTAATGTTGAGCGGATGAAATACAGCTCAAGGATGAAAGTGTATAAGGATTGGACATGCGAGAATAGGGCGCATGCACGTGCATAGAAGTATAGCAAAATAGGAGTGCACCGGGAACAAGTTAAAACAAGACTTAGCCATTTTTGTAGACTAAGGATATTTTTGGGATGTGGAGTACTGAGCATGACTTCTAGAAGACTTGAGGACCACGCCAAGGCTATTTTGGATAAGCGAAGGATCGAGTGCCATGCAGATTTTTGGAGCTAATAATAGGATCTGAACTAAGAGTTAACTTTAGGAGATCTATTATTAGCACTTGCATGATTTTGTATATTTATGTAAGGGCACATGGCTATTATTAGCATGTAGCCTATTTTTGGAAGGTGCATGGGTGGTGAAGGGAAAGTCCCCACCCCTATAAATATGTATTAATTTACACGGTTTAGATAGTTTGTGATTTATTGTAGTGTTATGCTACAAATCTATTAGCACACATAACCATGGTGACATTATTATGATGTATGAAGCTTCTACATTTTATAATATTTAATATAATGGATCTTGTTGGTTGGATATTGGTATTATATGTAACTGAACATGGATCTTGCATGGTAAAATTGATTATAGTAATTGTTTAGTTATTCCTTCATATGGTTTAGATCTAGATCTGGTTTACGCACTGTGGTTTAATTGATTATCTGTTATGGATCTAAAATATACTTATAATCATGCTAACATCTTGAACAAGCTTCACTAAGAGGGACTTGGTACCCTTGCGCGCTTCGGGTGAGCGCTCAGTTCAGGTTAAGTGATGTGTAAGCGCGCCTTGGGCTATTTGCATTGAATTCTAGGCTACATCAATTCCTCACATGATTATTTTTTTTGGAAATATAATTCAGATATATTTCCAATGATATATTTCTTGACTCATGATGAGTTCATATGCCAGGTTTACATGGCATTGGTTTAGCAAGAAGGTTTTTGGCGATTCTCAGGACAACATATGTTTTGATGTAAGTTTGATGTTGGTTGATGCATGAGATGGATTGGGTGATTATTCCTATCACTTGTAAAGTGAAGAGGGATGAATTAAGCATCCAATGAATGCATTTTTAGGTCTTGAATGCATGTATATTTGATTTTATGAGCTAACCTTTGGAAACATAGTTTTTGGTAGGTTGATTTGGTGAAGGAAAATATTGCTTTGGTTTGAAGAGAAAGATGTTTCATGACTTATAACATGATTATAAATGTTATTAAATTTATTTTGAGTGGTTACATGACATGTTTTCATTCAGTATGAGTGATTTGGTGATCAGATGAAGTTTCTAGGGTGTTGAAGGTGAAGGAAACAATTGTTTTGAGAATTGTAAAGGGAACTGGGCCCAGTAAATGAAATAATTTGATTGGTTGATATTAATTGTGACCATGTATGAATTTTTATGATATTTTAATCATGTATAAGGGTTCATGGGTCATGAAAAATTATGGTACTCATGTTAGGGAAATTTTAAGATTGTGCCCATGGGGTTTTGAGCCATTTTGGCACATGTAATGATGTTTTTGCTAAGACAACCTATATGGGTCATATGTGATTGTTGTAAATCAAATTAATGGATTTTATAGATTTTTTTGGGTCACATTTATCATTAATGGAAGACCTATTTTGGTTTTTAAGGAAAAAGACATAGTTAAGTGCTTGTTTAGTTCATTTTTGAACTAGTGCTCTTAGAGGGAAGAAGTACAACCTAGAGGGATATTTTTGTAGATATGAGAGCATGATTCAAAGGCTGAATAAAATAATGATAGGTTAAGGAAGGCATGGAAGCATGAGAGTGAGAATTTAGAGAAAAGAAAAGTGAAGAAAGAGCAAGTTTGATGCCTTAGGGTATGAGCTAGGTTTTGTGAACTGAAATTACGATCTCCACTAGTTGTGGTAGCAAAATTTACAGAGATCAAACATATTTAGGTGGATGAATTAGTGCTTGGTAATATTTAGGTGGTTGTATCCTCCTTATGGAGTGGGTTCTTCACTAAATTAGGGGTTGGTGCTCCTTGTAGGGTTGGTGCTCTACTAAACTAGGGGTTGGTGCTCCTTATGGGGTTGGTGCCTCACTAAATTCATAAACATATAAATATAAGATAGTGCTTTAGTGGGTTTTCTTCCCCATGAGGGTTTCTCACTTACATATGGTGTTCTTGTGTTGAGTATTTTGTTTCTTTCTCTTATGGTTGATGTTGCATATCTTAATAAGCACACATGGTTATGAATGTTGTATGAACAATATAATTTATGGATGTATGGTTTGGTAAATGAAAATAAAATTATTATAGGACTGATTCACCCCCTTCTCAAGCTCGTATGCTTGTAACATGGAAGTAAATATACTGGAACTTATGGGATCACCCGGGTGATGGTGTTTCTATGCAGATAGATTGTTAAGGTTTTGTGTATTTTTAATGGTTTGAAATGAGATCAATATTGGAGATGGATGATTTTAAAAAAATTCTTGATCAATAGGTATGTATGATTCATGTATGGTTCACCAAAGATATATGGTAGGCTAAGAATGTGTTTCAATTGTTTACACTTCTAAGTCTTTCGCTCGCTAGTGTATGAGGCAACGAATTATATACACACAAGAATCAACACATAATGGGTTGATTTAAAGGGGATATAGTGAGTGCTAAGGTAAAATATACAAAGGATAGTAAAATCTTCATTAGGTTAATGATTTCCGGGGTCTACATTCAAGATGGAGGAGAGAACCCTTCTAGGATATCGGTAGATGGGGGAGGGATATAATTCGATGGGAGATAGGTCAAGTATGAATAATATATACTACTACAATATAAATTAAATGAAAAGAAAGGAAATATAAGGAGATGATCATATATAATAGCACTATGATAACTAACACTAATGTACATATAATGTTAAGCTAACATAGAGCAATGGGGAAGGGAAATGAACTAATCTATACAAAATGAAAATTAGAGTTAGATCAATTACTTGCAAGGGTGGTCGTTGATGCATCTATCTCTCCAGAGAAGAAGCACACCGAGAGAGAATCGATATTGGGTGGAGAATGGGAACACCGTTCCTATCCCATACACTCTATATATGACCCAATAGTGTAAGTAATCCAAAAATTGAGAAGAGTGTCCAATTAAAGTCAAGTGAAATATGAACCAAGGGAAAGGAAAGAAAATGTGAAGTTAGTGCAAAGAGAACAGATAGAATGGATAATTCTTGTGATTATGGCTTCCTTATGAATTTATGGGTTTGATGATGATATATACTTGACACCATGACCAATTGGTGATTGTGTAAGCCAGGGAAAAACCTAATACTAAGACAATTTCCCACGGGTGATCATGTCGACTAGGGATACCTAAATGTCATGTAAGGTGAAAAAGAGGTGTCATGGATCAAGAAAATGGGTTTCAATGATGAATTGGATGCAAACAAGTGTTGAAAGGTGGATAATGATAAGGTTAATATAGTGATTCTCTCTCTCGTAATCTTGTCTCTAACCCATTATGACTACATGAATAATCATATCCCATTCATGAAAATCCCATCAAGGAACCTTATCAATAAATAGACACATCAGTGACCCTTATCTACACATACAAATTGTTAATAACACGCATGAAAGATGAAAATTGAAAAATTGAGTGTATACATAATCCACATGTTATGGAGGTTATCGTTAACTATGATATTTCAAGCTTAGTAATAACAATTAAAAGAATAAAATGTTGAGGTTTTGCTTGAACTTTTTAGCATACTTAGTTGCTGGAGAATAATTTTTATTTGAGTTATACTCCCGATACTTGGTCTCCTTTTTGTCAATGATAATGGAATAATGGGCATATAAAATCATACATGACATCCGATGCTTTTTTGATGACTAACTATGTGTATTGCTTTCATGTGCTATTTATTTTTATTTAGTATATCACTTATAACATAAAAGAGTTATAAGAAGGTACCATATTATTCAATAATACCAATTAGAGGAATTATTTTCTTTGTGTAAATATTTAACTAGAAATCCATTCATTAAGGTGGGGATGAAATTTATGTGTAGGTGGTTTAGAAAATTAAGCTTGTTTATCAAATAAGGTACAAGATGATGAAATGACCTTGTCCCATCACTAAAAGGTGAATGATGTTTGTCTACTAACTTGATATTATCAATCAGGCCAACCCCTATATTATTCACCACCAAGAGTACTCTATATTGAGCTATTGTGTGTTCATAACATCCAATCCCCTTATAAACTTAGTAAAGACTTGGTATTAGTAATGATATCCTTATTTGTATGGATGTATCTCAAGATATCAACTCTTGAAAAATGTTTAATACTCTCCAATAAGATTACCAATTAATCGGTTTCTTGGTTAATATTCATAATTTATAATTGATCTCTTCTTGTGGGTCAAATCCATATCTAGATGTTTTGAGGAAACTTTGCAATCATGTGTAAAAATATTTTTAGAATAATATGAATTTGATTTTAGAAGCTATAAGAAGTAAAATAAACTATAAAGAAATATGTTTTCATAGACTTGAAACATGGATGATTCTCATAGTGAAGAAGATTTAGAGCACATTCAATAAATGTCTTAGAAAATATTGGACCGATCATTATAAACATAGAAAATGTGGGTAAAATAGAAGATAAAACAAAGCAAATCTCAATAAGCTAGCTAACAATGTGATTATTTATTGAAAGCTATAGTTGATGTTTATACCCCAAAAATCCTAAGATACATACTGAGGCAACCATTGAAATGGATTGGGTTACTAACAAACATAAATCCTAACTTTTTCCATCTAAGATCTTCCAAGTTTTAAAATCTAAGAATTAAAATTGTGATTTCACTAGAAATTATCTAAGACATTCAACTATGGGCTCAGAATACCATAGACTAGATTCATTGGTTATTCATTTTCATTTTGGTATTTTGGAACTTAGGATGTATATTCTTAGATTTTTTGGTTATTTTGTCAGTTTAAGCATTCTTCTAATATGTAGCCATTTTTAGGAACTGGTTTCATGGTACATCTAAAAATATTCTCATAAATTTTACCATCTAGATTCTTAACCACCAAAGAACTTGAATTTTGAAATTCTGAGGAGGAGATTGACAATATTTCTAGAAGTTATTCAAGACACCACTATGGATCTAGAATAACATAGATCAATTCATTGTTTATTTATATGATGTTTGGATTTTCTTGAGTTTAATATGCAAATCCTAGGATTATGGAGTTTAGGATGCACAACTTCTAATGTGGAGTCTTAATTTTACTAAGTGGCTCAACCTCTTGTTATTTTGATTGAATGACATTGATATCCATTCATTAGTATCAATATATATATGCTTTGCTTAAATGCAGAGACATACATTTAACATATTAATTTCATATGTTTTCCTTCCCAAACTTCCCTCTACAAAGCTTGTGTCGCAAGTGAAATAGAAAACAAACATACATAGAGATTTCAACTTTAATGAACATACATACATGGAAAACAATCTCTTCATCAAAGAAAGCGCTTAATCTCCGATCTCTTAGTTATTGATCCTATAAAATGACCGACTACTAAAGAGGTATGCATTCTCATACATATAAATTATTATATTCTAAGAGTTATTAATTTTTGTTTCATTTACTTATTTCACAATGATTGACATCATTGTATTTATTTCACCTTCATGTTCTTTGGAAGGGAATATTCCTAAGATTATAATTACTAACTCTCACACTTATGATATGATGCATGATTAAATCAAGAAAGATGGAAATGGTTTTTTAAATAAACTTAAAAATTCATTATTATTCCTTTTTTACTCTCACAACTCCATGAACTCTAGCAACCCAGCTTAAGGTTTATTATTATTGAATAGAAATTTAATAGAAATTAGCATGAAATATCATTATTGTTATTTTTATTTTGTTGAAAATGTTCTTATGATCCTATATCAGGTAAATATCCAGATTAGATAAAGAAAAATTAAGAACAAAAATGACTACTAGTCATTCTCATGTATTTTGATAAATGTAAAAACCTAACTAGTCACCGTGAAACTCTTAAAATAAGTTGTGGTCAAAATAATTTAAAAACCCAAATAACACTTTGTATGTCAAAAAGAGTGGCATAACCCTATAAATTTATGGTAGATTTGATAAGAACAAAATACCAAAATTATTTGATGATTACATTGAATAGTGGAGGAGAACAAATACAACAACAAGCGATTAGATAAATGGTTAGGAAGGAATTTAATTTAGTAACCAAATAGGATACGTGGAAAATGAATCATCCAAACTATGACATAATACATTTATGTTAATATTCCCCCTTATTACATTATTTTTACAAATTTTCCCCTAAAAAGCTCAAATTTCACCCTATTAAGAGACTTGGTAAGTATATCTCGCTACACGATAATTTGTTTTGGTAATCTTGGAGCTAGATGTGGTGGTTCAAGACATGTTCTCAAATGTAATGATATTTTTCCTTAATGTACTTTTTCATTTCATGGAAAATAATATTCTTCACGAGATTTAACACACTGATTATTACAATGAATGATAGGTGGATTTTCTTCAAAAATGTCCATATTAGTCAAAATGCAACGTAACCAAATCACTTCACACACAGATCCTCATGTGGAATGATACTATACCTTAGTGGATGAGAGAGAAACAAAATTTTCTTTCTTTCTAATCCATGAGATAGGTCCATATCCGAGATGAAAAACATATCATGTAGTTGATTTCCTATCATCAAAAAATACGACATAGTATGATTCGATATATCCTTACATGAAGAACTCGAGTGTTCTTATGATATTATAGACAATAATCAATTATACCTCATACATATCTCAAAATATGCTTTTTTGTTACGTAGTGACATTTATTTTCTCTGCATGAATATGAAAATATAGTGACATCAAAACATAGGTCTAGTTCTGGTATAATTCAAGTAAATGAGACTCCCAATAAGCTTCTTGTAGTGAGTAACATCTACTTGAGGTGAATCTTAGAATCTAGAAAGTTGCAAACCTTTCTCCATTAGAGTGGACACAAGTTTACAATCATACATTCCATACTTTTCTAGGAGTGTCTTGGCATATTTCATATAGGAGATAAAATGTAATTATTCTTCTCCCATATCTCCAAACCAAGATAGTAGTGAAGTATCCCTAACCAACCACATCTCAACTATCATATATATTATGTGTCTCAGATCCATGAGATGATATGCCTTTGAGTTAGTTTTATAACCCAAATATATATACCGGAGTTTCACTTTGGATAAATATTATTCCTCATCTTTTTGGGACATGCATATATGTTATACAAGATCTTTCAGAGGTTCTTGGTTCATAAGATACACATATTTATTGAATGATTTTCACCAAATTCAGTTCTCCAAATTGGCAAAGTGGAAAGAATGCAACATGCCATCTCCATGAAAATTTGATTATGATATTCTATAATGTTATTTTTCAGGGGCATATAGGATCAATAAAGTTCTATGTGATTTCATTATCCTTCAGGAATTCTAAGAATTTATTTGACATGAATTTCCCCCCTTGATCTGAGTGGAGGATAAGAAGGGGCTTCCCGATCCGCTAAACAACTTGTTGATAGAAGATATAAAAATTAGCACATGCTTCACTCTTCTTATAGAGGAAGAAAACCCATGTGAGAACAATCACCTACCAAAAAATGAGAGTACTCTGAAATCCTTGAAAATAATAAGGAAAGGTTCTACACATATCGGTATGCATGACCTCAATATGGTCCTCAGCATGGAAAGACCTCAGCTCGAATGGATCCCGATGTTGTTTACCCGGTAGACATCGAGAATAGATAAGTAAGGAGTTGGAAAGTGGAGAAAATTATGTATCACATCCTTATAACTAAGATGATAGAGGGAGTCGATATAAAGGTGCCCATATAAATATTTCTAGAGTGTATTAGACTCCAAAGATATAGGAAAATTGATTAACTCGCAGAGGATGAAACTACATCTAGTGTAAATAAATGATCCTTAAAAAAAAAGCTCTAGCAAGTATCATACCTTCTCATGAGATCAAACATGATTTGATGCCTTTCTGGACCATGAAATCCACCTTGAGCTTGTGATTCAAGAGTTGAGAGATAGACATGATATTATTTTTCAATATAGGGACATAGATAACCCTTGTGAGGGTACAAATTATCATCCCGAGAGGAATGGTGACACTTCCTATTCCTTATACAACACACTCCTTGTTTTTTGTGATTCAAACATGGTATCTAGCGGGTTGATAATTCAATGAATCAAACTAATTTATATCACTAGTTATGTTCTTGCTGGAACTAGAGTCAATCATCCAAACATTCTATGATGGTTGCGAAGTTTGGGAGATTAGAATAACATTCTAGTGTGCTACACAATTGGTTTATTTTTGTACTTCCTCATTTGATTCATCATCTTGTGGGATGTGACATGTCCTTTACAATTTTTATGGAAAGGACATCAACTGGAATGTTGAGAATTATTGCGACGAGATGTTCTCTCCTAGATGGAATTGCCTTGTGTGAGGCCATTATACCAACAACCGGCGTAGTGTCATGCATATTTGTGTTGCAGATGTGACACTATTGACTCACTTTCTAAGACTTATGCTATTGTGGTTGCTTCTTGGGATTCTTTTGGGACTTCTTGTCTTATTGTCCCAATTGATACTTTTAACTCTTCTTCTATCTCCGAGATCAATTCCTTGTCTTCAAACTCCTCTTGCCATATTTAGATGGATTCTTCCTACTAGAGAAAATTCACCAGTTATTCAAAGGTCACTACTTATTTTTTCATGTTAAATGTTGTGACAAATGTCCCAAGATGGGAAGGAAGAGCTCTCAATATGATAGGGACTAACAACTTGTCTTCAACCTTCTCACTAAGTGTTATAAGATATGCTTATTTTTGCCACATGACACAAGAATTCCTATACTTTCTCACCATATTTCATACTAAGAATATGAATATTTTAATTGATATGAAGGATATTTGTCAGGTTATTCACTTCATAGATGGTGGAGAGAGCATCCTAGGATGCATTTTATGGCATCGCATCTCGTACATGTGGTTAAACCTCATCATAAATTCTTATTGTGATCAACATGAATGTTTTAACATCAACATTCTCGTAATTTGTATGCTAATTTGTGCTAGAGGAATGCGCTACTTTTCCAATGATGATTCCTAGATATCCTCAAACTTGATAATTATGTGCATCTTCATCTTCCAAGGACCATAGTTTGGCCCTTTCAAGAGCTAGGCATCAAAGAGATGAAATTTTTGTGTGGACGTGATGTATATGGTAGGAAATAGAGAAAACGTGTTGTTTACATGAATGAGGGGCAAAAGGCCTTGGTATCAAATTGATCCAAAGTTAATTTTTAGGAATTGTAAGTTCTAAGAATCTCCCTAAACTAGTATAGTACGGAAGAAAAACTTTTTATCTTTCCAATGCCTATTGGAATGTATGAAACATACACCGTATGCTCCCGATATTGAAGTTTGGATAAAAGTTGGCCAATAGATAAGTGCTTGTCAAACAGGCCGGGTTCATTTCTAGAAACTATTTGTGTGATTCAGGGGTTTTCTAAGGAAGAATTTGACTTGGACGTGTTTGGTTTGGCTCATCACTCTTCGTCGAGCGTGTGCAAAAAGGGGGGTTCAATAGTGGGGTCCATGTTTTTTATGGAAGGGGACCCGACCACCATAGTATTAGTGTAATTTTAATTTTTAATTACACTATAGTTTCTATCACATTATTTTGTGCCCTATCATACCGATTGGTAGGTGGAATAGCTCATTGATTTGGTGATTCATGAGAGGTCCATATGGTGGGTCCTTAGGCCACCATGTGTCCTACCACCAAACTCATTTCCAGCTCAGTCCTTATCCTCACCTCGCCATCTCAACGACCAGCTCGGACTCACTAAAAACTGACCAACTTTCCCACTCACACCAACTACCCACACAACTTGGCAAGAAGTTCCAACCCACCTATCTACTTGCCACTTGTGTGTCCGAGCTACTTAACAACCATCTTGACTCACAAACATTCCTAAAGAGCTCACGATGGGCCATGTAGTTATCATAAATGGAAAAAGAGGTATGGATGTGGCCACAACCACATAACACTTGGGAAGATAAATCCTATTTAAAGGCTTCATTTATTTCCATCCCCCACAATGTGGGATAAGCCCACTAAATCAAATCCTACACCATGGGATTTGAATCCGAACCTACCACACAAAAATAAATGCTCAATCATTATTTCATGCCCATCAGGACATTATAAATTGGGCTTCGTGGTATTTGAAGGGACATTGGTCGTAGAGTTTGTATTATTTGATAAGGGCGTTTGTAAAAATGGTGATTTAGGCCATATTTAGGGCATTTTTAGATTTTGAGAGGGTGTGGAGTATTGTTTAGAACGTAGATACGCTTTGTGTGGACTGATTATTTTCTTGTTGTGATGTTCATTTTCCTTTATTAGAAGCATTTTATAGTTTCTTTCAATGGAGAACTAAGGGAAACTAAGTGCGCAAGTACTATAAGAAGGTAGGGATGTTTTCGAGACATAATATGAGTCCCCGAAGGTATGATGGTATAATGTTTACAGGTTATTTGTTCCATTATGGTATTGTGATTTTTAATTGTACTTACAATCGATTTTTAATGGATCAGTTTGAATGAACTCAGAGACGTAGCCAATTGGTGAACTCCGTAAACAATTTTCATGTTGTGTGTTCATATGCATATGTTATTTCTGATTATTTGCATATTCAAATCATATTTTAATTAATTAGATGTGATTATAACACTTTCACAACAATTTCAAAAATCATATTTTGATCCTTTTGATCGTGTAAACTGGAAATGAATAATCGATTTGAATTCATCTTTTTGATTCAGTATTTACACACATTTACATTAGATTTTGGATCAGTTTCTCGTTTATTTTAAATCAAGAAATTGAGATTTAATCAATATCTGATTCTAAACTATTTAATAGTATGGGGCCTATTACAATTTATGAAGAAAATTTTGGTATTAAAGTTCTTAGAATGTAGGATTGGATTCTATTTTACAATTTTGATATCATATTTTCAAAGTGGTTTTTATTAAGTTTGTGTAGAATTTTGGGCTTGTTGATCTTCCATTTGTAGTTTGTAATTGTTGGGAGTATAAGTTGTTTACAGGAAACAAGTAACCACATGACCATATTGATATATGGATCTCTTTTGGTCTCTCTTTTAGGGTGGTGTATATCAAAATGGAATCTAGTTATGGTTAGAATTCATCACATTCCTTTAGTGAGTAAACCATATCATGAAGCTTTATTTTCGGTATGATATTTGTATTTGTTTTTATGCCTATTTCCTTTAATTAAGAGAAATTGAAAAGAATAATTCCATTTTAAGATCTAGAAATCGCATTAGGACATTGTGCAACAATTCGACATATTTTACACTCCTTTCATTTAGGTATTAATTGGTTATCGGTTGAATTTAGATTTCTGTTGTTTATAAGCAATTCAAGATACATTATTACAATTTTTTAAAATTTAAATGATTCGATAACCTTTTCTCATAGGGTGTATAGTTCTTAGTTTGTGAATGAGGTAAAATATGATCCAACATTTCTTATCTATGAGAAATGGCTATTTTCATACAATTTTGATTTTCATATCCATGTTGGACAACCTTTGTGTGGCTTGTTGGAAAGATATGCCTTTTTTGGAACTATTTGAAAACATGGGGTTTCATCACTACCTCATTTCACAGGAGGTTTTCTATGGTGTAGCCTTTTATTCAAGTAGTTGAACTGTGAAGAAGGATCAACCCTTGTATTGGTAAAAATTGATTTCTTGGATAGTTTTGATTGACTAGATGATAATTTGATTAACATGCGTAGTTTTTAGAGAATATTTTGTGGCTCTGTTGTATGTAGAAAGGATTTTTTCCCATATGATTTTGGCTTTGAATCTGGTTAATGGTGTCACCTATAGTGAAGAGATGAGTGACAAGTTTAACATGCTCATATTTATCTTCTCATATTTATGGTTGATGATTTCCATTATGATTCAGATAATAGTTTATACAAATTTAGTGGGCATTTTTAGTATGTCTAATTTTGGATATGTATCTGTTGTCATTTTTAGTGTGCAAATATGGATGCTTATAAGACCCATTTGGGGCAATTGTTTTATTTCATAATTAATTTAAAATTTAATTGTATCCATACATAATAATTGCACATGATTTTAAGTCCCTTATTTTAGTCATTTAATTACAACTATTACATGTGGTTATAGTTAGGGTGTATATTGATTACACTAACAACCTCATTCTGATTACACATGGTGATCTTTACAATGATAACAATTTTACCAATTTGGATGTGACATTTGGCAGGCTGATTTGATCTATCCCCAATTTTATATTGGATGGATATATTGATCTTCACTTGTTGTTTTGGGGATTCAGTCTAACTCTTAGCCTCATTATAGGCATTTTTGTAGTTTGATTTATGAATCATTTCCATGATATTTTGTAGTGATATTTACGTGATATTTTTCGTGAATGATAGTTTCATAGGGGGTTAATGAACACCACCTATGTTTAGAATTCGATAGTATATTTCATCGATTATTTACAAAACTTTTTATATCATCAGATTAATAGAAACTCACATATGTATGACATGTAGTCATCTACTTCATATTGACCAATTTTAATGATATTTTGTAGAGTTTACAATTTTACAGATCATGAGATCAATAGACACTCACATATGTTTGGAATTTAGTCATCTATTTCATATCAATTGATTTCAATGATATTTCTGAGAGTTTACATTTTTACAAATCACGAACAATGGAAACTCACCTATGTTTGGCATTTAGTCGTCTATTTCATATTGATCGATTTTAGTGATATTTTATAGAGTTTAAAATTTTTACAGATCACATGATCAATAAACACTTGCATATGTTTGGAATTTAGTCATCTATTTCATATTGATCAATTTCAGTGATATTTTATAGAGTTTACAAATTTTGTAGATCAAAGGAATCGAGTGGACATACGCCTATGTTTGGCATTTGGTAGTCTATTTCATAAATATCAACTTGGAAGTACTTTTCAATTCACTAGATCAAAAGAAACTCGCCTATGTTTGGAATTTAGTCATCTATCTCTTATTGATCAATTTTCAAATGATATTTTCCATAGTTGAAGATTTTACAGGTCGATGGACACCATCTATTGTTGGCATTTCAATGATCTATTTCATACTAATCTAATTTGGGCGATTCTGATATTGGCCAATTCACATGGGTTCAATTAGACATTGCCTCTTTGGAAGGCACTTTGTGTCTATTTACACTAATCCATTTTCTGTGATATTTTTGGCATTTCAATACATTTGTCAACCTTAACCACTATGTTATATTCTAGGTTCTACACTTTGGGTTGATGTAAATATCCATGTAGAAAATTCAATGGGTGACTAGAATTTTGGGGACCAAAAGCCTTCTTATTGGGAGGTGTGATCCGGAGGTCATTTTTGGGCATCATAAGTTCCCAATATCTCCCTAAAATAGTATAATATGGAAGAAAATTTTGTTATCTTTCCAATACCTATTAGAACATGGGAAATAGAAAATGTATATTCGAGGTATCTTTGGTCAAAGTTTGGGTCAAATTTGGTCAACATGCAAGCGCAAGTCAAGCATGAACTCTGGTTCATTTCTTGAACCTATTTATGTGATTCAAGGTTGGTCGAGGAAAAATTAACTTGGATGTGTTTGGTTTGGTTCGTTAGTCTTTTGTAAGCGTTTGTAAAAATGGGGTTCAATAAGGGGAGTCCACTTTTGCTTTGGAAGGGGATCTAACAATCGTGGTATTAGTGTAATTTTAATTTTTCAATTACACTATAGTTTATATCACATTTTTTGTGCCCTCTCATGCTGACATGTGGTAAGTGGAAGATCTAATTGATTTGGTGATTCAAGAGAGGTCCATGTAATGGGTCCTCATGCCACCACGTGGCCTACCACCACCACTCACTTGAATTCATTACCAACTCGGTCCTTATCCTTTCCTACCAGCTCAATGACTAGCTTAGGCTCACCAACAAACCCACCAACTCTCCCACTTGGCAATGATCCACATAACTCGGTAAGAATTTCCAACCCACCTATCTACTCTTCACCTTGTGTGGCAAGCCGCTCAATGATCAGCTCGACTCAATAACATTCCCCATGAGCTCGTGGTGGGTTCTTGTTACCATAAATGGAAAAAGAGGCATGGATATGACCACAACTATGTAACGCTTGGGAAGATAAATCCTATTTAAAGGCTTTAGTTATTTCCATCCCCTGCAATGTGGGATAAACCCACTAAACCAAATCTTACACAATTGGATTTGAACCCCTTACCCAATTGTTTTACCACACCCATCCAAACATTATAAATTGGGCTTCATGGTATTTGAAATGACATTGGTTGTCAGGCTGTGTATTATTTGATGATGGCGGTTTGTACAAAATGGTGATTTAGGCCATTTTATGGGAGTTTTTATCTTATGAGAGGGTATGGAGTATTGTTTAGAACTTAGAGACGCTCTTTATGCACTGATTATTTTCCCATTGTGATGTTCATTTACCATTATTGGAAGCATTTTGCAATGGCTTTCAACGAGAGACCTAAGGGAAACTAACCAGTGTAAGTACTACAAAAAGGTAAGGGAGATTTTCGGATGTAGTTCAAGTCCTCTGAAGGTATGATGGTATAATTTTTACAAGTTATTTGTTCCATTATAGTATTGTGAGTTTTTAATTGTACTTACAATTTATTTTTAAGCGATTAGTTTGAATGAACCCAAAGATGTAGCCAATTGGTAAAATTCATAAACAACTTTCATATTGTGTGTTCATATGCATATGTTATTTCTGATTATTTATAGATTCAAATAAAATTTTAATTAATTAGATGCGATTATAACACTTTCATAATGATTTTGAAAAAATATTTTTTCCTTTTGATCGTGTAAACTAGAAATGAATAATCAATTTAAATTCAGATTTTTGATTTAGTATTTATGCACATTTAAATCAAATTTTGGATCAGTTTTCTCATTTCTTTTAAATAAGGAAATTGAGATTTAATCAATATCTTATTATAACTATTTAATAGTAGGGGGCCTAATATATTTTATGAAGCACCAATTCAACACAAATCCTCCACGTTGATTTCAACGCAATCGGGTAGATTGGCTCATTTGGACTACAAACACGAGATAAATATACCTCATGCAAATATTAGTCTCCAAATGGAATAAACCAATAAATATAGACTTCCATGTTTTGGATTTATTTTTTCATTGATTTCAAAGAGAGATGTTGTTTGATTGTCATTTTATGTCAAAAGGTAAGGAACATGAAGTGTCTTGTGAGATTACATGGTGTATCGTAGCTTGTTGAGTAGTATAGTGACCTTTTGGTATGTGCTAGTGTCTTACTAAGATAGATGAATGATGTGATGGGTCCATGAAGTTTCATGAAGGTGATAAAAGGTTTTCTAGTGTGCCCAAGAGGTGATAAGAATAGATTTGGTGGTGTAAGCATGTTTCATGTGCTTGTTCTAGAAGTTTAATGAACAATATGAGGAATGGGATGATGAAGTGAATCTTGTAACAACTAGTAAATCATGGATAAAACATGAGAATCATAAATATGGAGTGTAAGGACACTCACAAGTGTCTTAGGGTGTAGATGCAACTCTTATACTACTTCTTAGGTCTATATATAGACCTAGCCCTTAAGAAAACATGCCCATGTGAGCTGAGTTGAGTATTTTTAGAGATATTTGAGAAATTTTGAGAATTTTATATTGTTTTTCATGTTTATATGATGGTGTGTTCCAAATTTCAAGACCGGTTGATGAATATTTTTGAAGATATTGCACTTTGACCAAAACCAGGTTTAGAGGTGAGTTTTAGAGATAAATTTTGACTTTCATATACTTGTTGCAGAGTGTGTTATTTTCATGGGGACCCAAGATCCTGGGGTTGTTTAATAGGCCGATTATGAATATTTTTTAGAATAATGAGGTTGTTTTATTATCAAGTTTTTATGAAAAATTGTTAAGAAGGTAAACTAATTTTAACCCTCTTGAAACCCTAGCTTTGGAGTGACTTGGGAGAAGATAGTCGTACAAATCCATAATTCATTACTTTTGAAAATTTAATGATTTGAGGTTATATATGACTCTTTCATCTTTCCATTGATGTAATTTAGAGCTGGTGACAATATGTGGGCCCTACCCAAAATGGAAAGTTTCTAGAAAGTTTCGGTTTGTGAAAAATTTTCCCATTGAACCTATTAACTGAGTTACCATTTATTGAAGAATGGGAGTTTTAATACATTTCCATGATGGTTTCAGGACATGGTTGTGTGTTTAAAATGCAATTTTTCCCTATAGATAAAGTTATGATTTTGCATATATTTAGTTTTATATGTTCATTAAGATCTAATATACTTATTTACTTTGGTGAATCTTGTCTTTTGTGCAAACTGATGTTTCTGATGTCTCCATGAACAAATTACAAGATGCCATAAGATTTTGAAGTAGTAGGCTCTAGCCCGTAGCACTCTGGTTGTGCTCCTACAGCAGCCCGTAACACTCTAGTTGTGCTCCTACAGCAGCCCGTAGCCACTGGCTGGGAAATGATAAGAGAGAATCATGACATCCAACAACAATGAGGCATCATGAAGTATATGGAGCTGAGCATATGAAGCTGGAAAATGAGTTAACCAAGTGGCAACATTGTTTGGACAAGTCTGAGAAGTCTTTGGGTGATTTATCTTACCCGTAGCAAGCTCCAGACCTGCCCGTAGCATCTTCCAGAACTACCTGCAACAACAGAGCTAGTATGCACCTCCAGCTGCCCATAGCCAAAGAGAACTTATCCATCTCACACCAAAGTATAAGACAAAAAGTACCAGCTATCCTAACGCATCATATGTAATGTTATGGTTACTTTGTTAAGTAGTTTTGTAATTAGTTCTTATCATGTAAATAAGATAGGAATTAGTTGTCTCCACTCAAAAATATGAAACAGAACAACTATAATCTATTTGAGTGGTTTTTGATCATATTCCTAGAATAGAATAAGTTAGTGATATATATATATATATATATATATATATATATATATATATAGATAGAAATGTAATGGATATGGAGTAATAGATTAAGGAATGAAGTGATAGCTGTATGAGAGAAGAAGAATTGTGAATGTGTGAAGACAAAATATATTAATGTGAGTTTGTGCTCTTAAGTTCATTGTAATCTCTTTGTTGTAGCAATCTTTAATTGCTACAACTTAATAGATGAATCGTTTATCTTCTTGAGTAGTTCTAGTGAGTTTCTAGGGTAGGATCAGAACTCACTTCTGCATGAGGAAGGGCCCTCGAAGGAATTGCAGGGAAGATCCTATTCCTCCATTTCCTATTTATGTTGTGTGGATTGATTATCAGTTATTCATTTCATTTCTAAAAGCTAATGAGTGCATAGTGTGTTGAGTTTTAGATCTGCAGATCAACAACATCCATAGTTTACTTTCCAATTTGCACAAGCATTACTTTATACTCTTTGATGAATTTCTAGCCTACAAAGACCTCACTCCAAAGTACTGTAGCATATATTTTGTAGGCCCTTTGAAAATCTTACGCCCTGGGTTGACATTTAATGAACAACAGAGTATGAGACCTAATATCATTGGTTGATTATTCTACACATCATTTTGGTGCCATTTTGGGAAGGTGTCTAGACAAGTACCATAGAAGTGATTCAATTTCCCACTTTCAGTCAATTCATGCTTTCATTTCCCACTTTCTAGAATAACCATTCATGCTTTCTAGAATAGTCATCCTACTTTTTAGATCACTTTCCTTCCTGTTATTTCAAAAGCTTTCTAGGAGCTAGAATTCCTACTTTCTAGGATAAATTTTTCATTACCGCATTGCTCAATTTCTGCAAATAGCATTAAGAATCAACCCCCTCATATATTTAAAAAAAAAAAAAAAAAAAAAAAAAAAAAGGAAAAAATATACAGAAAAAGCAAGAGAGAGAGCTGGAAAATTTATGCATAGAGAACGAGACTCGTTTCGGAAGATTTTTGCCAAAGCAAAAACAAACTACTGCAAGCAGAGGAGCTACTTATCTCCCAAGACAAGGAGTATACTTCCACACAAAGAAGAAGAGTGGCAGAGGAGCTGCAACATATTCAAGAAGAAGAACAAGAAGTAGAGAAGACCTTGGCCATGCTAGTGAAAGAAAGACAAGAGGAGGATTGAATGAATCCCATACTCCACGAGGAGAAAGAACACTAGAATACCTACTCAATTCAGCAAGTTTTGTTACAACTACTACCACCCACCGTACAACACCTCAAGTATCTGTACATTATCATACCGAGGGGGAGGTTGATCGGGAATTTGAGGACATTATTCTGAAATCTCTTGGGATCCGTATAACAAGGAAATACACCATGGATCGAGCATCAAGAAATGAAGTTGAAGGTAGAGAACATGCTACCTCCACTTTTGAATTCCCAATTACAGAAACCAGTAAGATACTCCTATGAAGAATATTCCACCCTCATCCCTCCCACACTTCAGGGGGACATTCAATGAGGATCCAGATACATTCCTATTTGAGTATGATGTGTTATGCCAAAGCTACGACTACCGAATGGATGAACAAAAGCTCAAGCTCTTTCCAGCCACCCTGAAGGATGCAACACTAAGATGGTTCATGGGACTAGGGGGAACATAGTCAAGTAGTTGGGATGAGATGAAGAAAAATTTTCTGACCAAATATCAGGAATATGGAAAAGGTAGAAACTTTAGAAGAAATGACATATTCCACATGACTCAAGATGAGGATGAATCTTTGGAAGACTACACAGAGAGGTTCACCTTCACTCTATAGAAGCATAAGCAAACTAATCTCAGCCCAGACACATGCTCAAGCTAGTATTTTTGAAAGGAATATGAGATGACTGCTTGGAAGCCTTAGACCTCATGAGTGGAGGAGATGCATCTCAGCTAACCTTCGAGGAGATGCAACAACTGGGGAAGAATTATTCGAGATCAACGTTGGGTAAACTTTGAATAACAAGATCTGCCAAGCATCACCAATGGGATCTCTAAAGCTGATGTAAGTAATCTACTATGGGACATGAAGATGGATATAATCAGCCACATGGCCACATAGCTGGATATACGTTGCACACAGCAGAAAACAACAAGCAATGGACCAAGCCCTTATGGTCTACTGCCCAGATTGTCGGAAGAAGCAAGCTGATTGCAAGTGTCAAGTTATAAAGATGAAGGTAGCAAGCATTACATCTGAAGAACCAAATTTCGTAGCATTGCATGCCATAGGAGGAGATGAAGACCAAGTGTTCTACGTGGCACAAAGGAAACCTTGGCAGCCAAGGACAAACTATCTAGGTATGGGATCAAATTCACCATTTTCACAATCATCATTTTTCAATCAAAATGCAAATAACATGCCCAATTGGAGTAATCCCTGGATGCCCCCAGCCCCTCCCAACCCACATTGGCCTATGCAACAACCATATAATCCCAATCAATGGCAGCAATATCCTACTCCACCCTAGAAAAATCAACCATGGCAGCCCCCACACAATCAATGGCAAAACCAGCCAACCCAAGGTCCAAAAATCTTGCAAACCCATGGCAGCAACCATGGAGAGGGAAAGAAACCTTGGGGAAATCAGCAAGGTGGGTTCCCACAACAACCACAACATCCTGCAATAATGCCAAACACACAACCAACAAGACCGGCTCAAATACCTGCTCAACCTGTGCCAAATCCTGCCAATAAGTTGGCTCAACCAACATGTACTGCTGAAATAACACTAGTACCCCACTTATACAATGGACATCAATGAAGTCCACTATACGTTTAGGAAGAACTCTACCACCTCCAAGTCCACCCATAATGAAAAACCCCACAATATCCATTCCACAATCTACACCACAACCACAGGAGGATCCTGAACCAACCAATAAAGAGAATGCAAAAACAATATCACCACCCTTCCCAAAACATCTGAACCTTCAACGCACTCCTGTTGAACCTGAGTTTGATATCCTAGGGAAGCTAAAGAATGTTTGTGTAAAGATCCCTTTGTTTCAGGCCATTAAAGATGTCCCCATTTATTCCAAGGCAGTCAGAGATTTGTGCCTTTAAAACCTGGAAGGAAGAAGAAGGATCCTAATATAGTCCATGTCATTGGACAATTGGCGTGGAAATCATGTTGGGAAGAATGCTACCATAAAAATATGTAGACCCAGGCTATCCAGTTGTCATTGTTTAGATCAATGGACAACAAGTCCATAATACCTTGATCGATCTGGGAGCTGCCATCAATGTCATAACAATGGAAACAATGCATAAATTAGACCTGCAACATATTCATCCCACATCTACAATGTTGCAAATGGTAGATAGATCCACTAGTATGACTAGAAGGAATCATAGAAGATCTGGTCATATCAGTAGATTCATGGGAGTACCCTACAGATTTTATTGTATTACAGCCAAAAACAAAACTTGGAGGATATCCTCTGATCTTGGGAAGGCCATGGTTGGCCACTGCAGATGCATTAATTAGTTGTAGATCTAGCAACATGTAGATTTCAAATGGGAACATCACCAAGCAACTAGTTTTGTACCCACCGACATAGGTATCACAAGACAAGGACCAACCTGTCTGGATTGAAGAAGAAGAAGAGGTACCCCTCTACCCTGCTTTAACAATAGATCATGCATGCACACTAGTAGATCTAGAAGAGGATACCATCATCTCCAACATACTGCAAAACAACTATCAGGTAGAACAATCCACTCCTGAAGAATTGCCTTGTATTCATTGTCCTTTTTCTAATCTATGGTCAAAAGAAGAACCAAGCTAAAAGTGATCAAAGGATCTTCCATCAGCTGCTACCACACAGCTGTAGCCACACATGATCAATCAACAACATAGAGAAAATGACAAAAGCCACAAAAGCCATAGAAATAATGCCAGGCAAGACACTCCGCATAAATAACAAATTAAGTGTGGAAGAAGAAAGAAAATTGACAGCCATATTGCATGCAAACAAAGGAGCCTTTGCATGGGACTATGAAGACATGCAAGGCATCAACCCAGAAAAGTGTACACACCACATTTACATCAAAGAGGAATGCAAACCCATATGCCAACCACAAAGGTGGATGAACCCAACAGTGAAAGAAATAGTCAAGGCTGAAATACAAAAACTCTTAGATGCAGGATTCATTTATCCAATCTCTGACAGCCATTGGGTTTCTCCGTTAGTCATTGTACCCAAGAAAGGAGGTGAGTGGTATATATGTATAGACTATAGAGAATTGAATGCAGCTACAAGGAAGGACCATTTCCCACTGCCATTTATTGATCAAGTGCTAGATACACTTGCAGGGAAGAAATACTTTGCATTCTTAGATGGTTTCAATGGATACAATCAGATCCACATTGCTCCTGAGGATCAAGAAAAGACCACATTCACATGCCCATGGGGAACATTCACATATGTTGTCCTACCATTTGGATTATGCAATGCACCTGCCACATTTCAACGGGTAGTCCTTAGCATATTTTCAGATCTCTCACATGACTATGTAGAGATATATATGGATGACTTCACCATCTATGGAGACACATTTGAGGTATGTCTGAATAACTTGGAAAAAGTATTAATACGTTGTCAAGAAAATCATCTATCCCTAAGTCATAAGAAATGTTTCATGCTCATGGAGGAAGGGATAGTGCTAGGACACCATGTCTCTGAAAAGGGGATTAGAGTGGACCCAACCAAGATTGCTATCATCAAGGACCTAGGTACCACAAAAACAAAAATATGTACGCAACTTCTTGGGTCATGCTAGTTACTATCAGAGGTTCATCAACAATTTCAGCAAAATGGCAGCCCCATTGTTCACCTTGCTAAACAAAGATGTTGAGTTTGTATGGACTCCACCTGTAATGAAGCATTCAATCTACTGAAGTAGTTGCTCATATCAACCCCCATATTGTGGACCAGACTGGGCATTTCCTTTTCACATACATACAGATGCCTCTGATACTACCCTAGGTGTAGTACTAGGACAGAAAGAAGGCCATCTCAGCTATGCTATTTACTTTGTAAGAAAAAATATGCAAGCAGCAGAGCTAAACTACATGGTGATGGAGAAAGAATTCTTGGTAGTTGTATATGCAATCAACAAGTTCAAACATTACATCACAGGATATCAAAATTTCATACACATAGATCATGCTGCCATCAGGTACCTCATGAATAAACCATCGGTATCGAAGAGTGGTAAGATGGCTTCTCTTGTTGCAAGAATTTGACATTACCATACTAGATAAACCAGGGAAGGACAATGTTGTAGCTGACTTCCTTTCAAGATTACAAAGCAATCAAGAGGATGGCATAGTGGATGACTCATTTCCCGATGAGCACCTCTTCACCCTCACTATCTCTACACCCTGGTTTGCTGATATAGCAAACTACCTCATTTCTGACAACTGCCACATCACTTTTCCTCAAAAGAGAAGCATGCCTTGATATGGAAAAGTGGTAAGTACTCTTGGATTTCTAGTTTTCTCTTCTATACTAGACCTGATTGTGTAATACGAAGATGTCTATGAGAAGATGAAGTAGTTGACATTCTCAAAGCATGCCATGATGAGCCATGTGGAGGACACTTTGTAGCCAAAAGAACAACAGTCAAAATCTTGACTGCAGGATACTACTGGCCTATGTTGCATAAGGATGCAAACAGATATACAACCCACTGTGATAAATGCCAATGTATGGGGAGGCCTACAAGGTCAGATGAGATGCCATTACAGCCTCAATTGCAACTGGAACCTTTTGACAAATGGGGTTGGACTTTGTTGGGCCCATAGACCCCAAATCAAACAACAAAGAGTACATCCTTGTATGTACAGATTATGTCACCAAATGGGCTGAAGTAAAAGCACTGACACATGCTCGAGATGAGAAAGTAAAAACCTTCTTATATGAAGAGATATTCACAAGATACAGTGTACCAAGGGAAATAGTTACAGATCAAGGGCCACAGTTTACTGCTGATCTCATTGCTGACCTAGTGGAAGAATATACGATAAGACACAAGAAGTCCACACCATACCATCCATAGTCCAATGGCTAGGTTGAAGTCATGAATAGAGAATTAGAAAATATCCTGACCAAAATAATCAATCTATCAAGAAAGGATTGGGAGTCTAGACTCCACGAGGTTGTATGGGCATACAAAATCACATGGAAAACAACTATTGGCTTCACACCATATGAGCTGGTATATGGGAAGAAACCAATGCTGCCAATAGAATTTGAACACAAAACTCTGAGGACTGCAGTAGAGCTGGGAATTGATATTTCAAAGCACACAAGCAAATATTGATGCAGCTCAATGCTTTGGATGAGTACAGACAACAAGCACTTCAGTAAACACAGAATTGATACAACAGCAATGAATAGGATGGCATGACAGATACATCAAGCCTAGGTAGTTCACACATGGAGATTGGGCCCTACTATTCGATTCAAAATACAAAGACCACAAAGGAAAATTACAAACAAGATGGCTTGGGCCATATGAGATCAAACATGTCTATGACAATGGTGTAGTCCAACTATGAACAATTGATCCAGTAAGATTCAAACTCCTGGTTAACGGTCACAGACTCAAAGTATACAAGAAACCCTTATCAAAGGAGCAATTTTCACATAGCAAGTGCAGCAATCCATGCAGACAAACCCTCATATTGACCCACCAAGTTCAAAGGAAAAGGAGATTGATGAGGAAGGAAGGGAGGATGATCTCTACCTCCCATGGGAAGAAGATTGAAATGTTGTATATGGACCTTAATAGGGCCATAATAAACATTCTACTACTAGGTAGTAGTAGGATCAAAAAAAAAAAAAAAAAAAAAAAAAAAAACCAACAATGAAAACCCTTTTTGGGCATTGTTGGTAGATTCTGGGTAGAAAACCAGCTTGTTGGCTGCTCAGAACTATGAAAAAGGGCCTGAATGGAAAACCAGCTCGCTGGCCATTCAAGGCAAAAAAAAAAAAAAAACACAAAAAGAAGGAAAGAAAAATGTGTATTTTTCAAGAAGGATGGAAAGAAAAACACCTTAACCAAATTTCTTAACACACACCACTTTGTTGCTCTCAATCTTAACCTTCTATGGGAAACCTTCCTTTCTTTATGGGCTCCTCAAAGCATAACTATGGGAAACCTTCCAGTTGTTGCGGGCTCCTCAAACAGTTGCTACGGGAACTTTCTAAAAGTGCTATGGGTAGATTTTTGGTCAGCCACAGGCATATTCAAAAGGAGGTAAGGAAAAATATTGAATCACAAACAATTGCACAAAGTAGAATTCATGTTGCAGGTACTCTTTCCCTTCCTGCAAACATTCCTTGCTTGCTACGGGTAACCCCTTGGTTAAATCAGGCTACCTTTTAGTGCTACATGGGCCACCTCATGGTCACTATGGGCACAATTTTAGAGTGACCAGCAAAGAAAGTAGTGCTATGGGTAGTCAAGAAAAGAGATGCACAAATCCACTCCAGAACTTGCAGGCATCATACAAAAAAAGAAGAAGGAATGTAAGTTTCTAAAAATCACAAGCATCATGCAAGGAGGTATCATTTTTGTAGGTTTTCACATGTTGCAGATGCACAAATAGAAACAAGGACCTCCAACCGAGTCCAAGAGGAACCTCATGTCCGATCTACCTAAGCATAAAAATTACATAAACAAATTCCAGAAGAGCAATCATTTTTCAGATGATCCTTGCAATCAAATTACTCATTGGAAAAAGTGTTGCATGCCAAACCCTTGGACAAAGCATATTCCCATAAAAAGGTGTCACGTGAAGGACAAATAGGTGGCACTAAGGTAAAAAGGTAATATCTACAAGTAGTAAGTATTTATTTCTTGAAAAGACATGTTAAAATTAAATATACGCCTTAATCATTTACTTTTTTTCAATCACCATCATGAGGGGACATTAATAAGTCCCTTCAACAATAATTGAAGGAAAAATGGCACGCGTGAAACATTTTTTTCACTCGGGATGAGTGACATCTATCAGGGGAGGGCAGGATTGGATCTCACTATGGGAAGATTTAATTAGCCACAACATGAGGACCTAGGGAATAATGATGCACACTCGATTACAGGGACAATTAAAGATTGCCCCTGAGATGTGATTAAGCAAAACAAAAAGGGTGAAAATCAATGCAAGAGAGAAAAAAAAACTTGTCTGTAGAAGCTATGGGAGGAACAGTTGTTCAGAGAGCCCACCGATGTCACACCCTTGAGAAATAACCCTCATTATTGGGATATATTTGAATGGGCTGGATGGAAAAATTACTTCCAACTGCTAACCGAATACTCGAATGAGAGAGTAGAAATTTCACAAGAACATTCGATGGACAACAAGCCATGGTAGCTAGCATATCATTTCCAGAATGAAGACTTGATTGGGAAAGTGACAGGACTCCCTCAAAATGGAGAAAATTGGGAGGAGAAACCCAATGCACAACAAATCAGACAACAATTCTTCCAAGGGGAGCAATACAATCAGACAAAAGGGGGTATTGAGACAAGAAGCCTACCTGAGGCCTAGAGAGAAATTGTTACATTCATCATCAAGTACTTCACATGTGAAGGAAGGTATTCCCTACTCTATACAATGCAATTTAAATACTTAAATCACTTGAGGCATGGAATAGTAATAAATGTCCCAAACCACTTGTTGAATAGCCTAAAGAAAATGGAAAAAGAATATCAGAAAGGGGTGAAGAATGCCTTGTCTCATCACTATCTGATCTAGCTAATCACCAAGCAAGGCCTCCAAAACATCCAACCTAGGATTGATTTAAACTAGGTAATAGGGAATCCAAACCAGCAACCTGCAACACCTGAAGAAGAGAAGAGTCAAGAAAAAATTGAAGAAAGAGTGGAAAAAGAAGAAACCCCTGAGAAACAGCCACAACAAGAAAGGAGGTAAAAAAGAAAGCATATCATAAGGGTCCCTAGGAGAGAGAAGAGGAGTCTAGCATACCCATAGCAAGAAATACTAGGAGCTCTACTGCTACTACGGGAAGAAGAAGAAGGAGGCTCATCATTTCCTCAGAAAAGGAAACCACAGAAGAGGTAGGGAGTAAGAAAAGTAGCCCTCATGCCTCTCTATCTGCAGAATCAAGGGGCTCTATCTCCAAGAAGATGAAAGGTGTAGAGGAAACATCACCTGCTAGGGAGCATAACATGTAGGAAAAGGAAGAAAAACCCCTACACCTATAGTAGAGGAGGCACCTGAAGAAACTGAGACTACCTCAACACCTAAGGAAAAAGGAAAAGAAAAGGTAGTAGAGGAAGTTACCCCCAAGAAAGAACAAAAGAGAAAAATAACAGTTGTAAGAAGATCTCATAGGATAAGGAGGAAAAGAACAACACAAACAGAGACCATAGAAATCAGTGAAGAAGCACCTCAAAAGAAGAAGAAGGAAGAAGTATTTATCACAAAAGAAGGTTTTGAGATAGTAAGAGAGATGGATAGTTAGAAGAAGAGGAGAAGTAAGAACAAATACCTCCTGAGATACCACAACAGGAAGAAATTGAAGAGGAGAAAAGTGAAGGGAAACAAGAACCTGAATTCCAAACTCTGGAGCAAGCAGTGAAGGAAATCAACATTTTGAGAAGCATTATAAGAAACCTGGAGGGAACAAGAGGATTGGATGCCCTGATAGGAGCAGCAAGAAGCTTTGGAAAAGACTCCCATGGAAGAAGAAAAAGAAGAAGAACCTATAGAAGAAGAACTGAACCTGAACCAAAATATGAAGGTAAATACAAGGGAGGAAAGGATGAGTCCTTACTCCAAATGGTCCCATATAGAGCACAAAAAAAAAGCCTACAACAGAGCCTGAGGTAATACACTTTGACCTCACTTCTGAAAATACCTATTCAGTTGGCCCTAAGGATGACCTATATACATTCTTAGAAGAAAATTTTCTTGAAGATTATAATGTTTTTCAAAGGCTAGTACAAAGATTTAAAGGGCATGTTGAAGCAAGGTAGAAACATGACACATTGGTGGAGAAGGTGGAAAAACAAGAAGTAGAAATAGAGGGACTCAAGATGAAAGTAGAAAATATGTATGATCTTTCTACTAGGATTTTAGAATGCAGACCTCCACCATGAGTATATGCTCTATATCTGTAGGAGAAATGGTTGCATTTCAGATATGAGAAAGTATACAATAACCTTCCCTATGTTGTGGATGACCCCAAAACATTCTTTAACATGTATAGAGAATCTGATCCTGACACTCAGGCACAACTGAGTGAGTTTTATATCCATAACTTTGTTGTTCCTTCTAATGTAAAGTGGAATCCTAACATGTACTGGGTGACATACTTCTAGATGCCTTCACATCCTACCTGAAAAATGAGAAGAGAAGAAAAGAAGAGGCAGATGAGTATCTAGAAATGGAAAAATAGTCCACCTTAATGATAAGGGGAGAAAGTGGTTACCCTGAGGACATTGTAGAAGAATGGGTAGAGTTTGTATCAGAGGATAGATTGGCTACATGGGTTAGGCAAAGGTGGATAGCTATCCAGAACCGATATTTGATATTCCTAGAAAAGAAGGTAAAACAAGCTTATGTATCCTACAAATCAAGATGGGATGAGTTGCCCACTATATTGAGAAATAAAGAGCCAAACTCACCTACAAATTTTAAGTAGGCCTTAAAAAGGGTTCATGATTACATAGAACTGGTAAGAATGAAAAAGGAAGGATGGATAGGATTGAGGTTTCATCCTCCCATCTTCTGGTATCCCATTCTAGATTGGAGGGAAATAGTACCTTTGGATAAAGAAAAAGAAATAGCCTTATGGCATGAACTTGGGATAAGGGGAGGTCTCTATGGATATGGCTAGATAGGTAATCAAGACCCCTATGACTACGTAAAAATATTGTGCCCTCAAGATGAGCCAGCTTTCTCAGGGATGAGCAAGAAGCTAAGTTGGGGGGTGTGATGAGGCCACATATTGGCATGTTTTGGCCCCATCTAAATCCTTTTTGAAGCCTCTTACACATACAATTTTGAGACTTTGATCTCCTCTTGATGGTTGATATGAGATAAAGTTATGATTTTGCATATATTTAGTTTTGTATGTTCATTAAGATCTAATATACTTATTTACTTTGGTGAATCTTGTCTTTTTGTGAAAACTGATGTTTCTGATGTCTCCATGAACAAATTACAAGATGCCATAAGCTTTTGAAGTAGTAGGCCCTAGCCCGTAGCACTCTGGTTGTGCTCCTACAACATCCCGTAGCCACTGGTTGGGAAATGATAAGAGAGAATCATGACATCCAACAACAATGAGGCATCATGAAGTATATGGAGCTGAGCATATGAAGCTGGAAAATGAGTTAACCAAGTGGCAGCATTGTTTGGACAAGTCTAAGAAGTCTTTGGGTGATTTATCTTACCCGTAGCAAGCAAGCTCTAGACCTTCCCGTAGCATCTTCTAGAACTACTTGCAACAACAGAGCAAGTATGCACCTCCAGCTGCCCGTAGCCAAAGAGAACTTATCCAGCTCACACCAAAGTATAAGACAAAAAGTACCAACTATCCTAACACATCATATGTAATGTTATGGTTATTTTGTTAAGTAGTTTTGTAATTAGTTCTTATCATGTAAATAAGACAGGAATTAGTTGTCTCCACTCAACAAATATGAAACAGAACAACTATAATCTATTTGAGTGGTTTTTGATCATATTCCTAGAATAGAATAAGTTAGTGATCTGTCTATATATAGTGATATATATATATATATATATATATATAGATAGAAATGTAATGGATATAGAGTAATAGATTAAGGAATGAAGTGATAGTTGTATGAGAGAAGAAGAATTGTGAATGTGTGAAGACAAAATATATTAATGTGAGTTTGTGCTCTTAAGTTCATTATAATCTCTTTGTTGTAGCAATCTTTAATTACTACAGCTTAATAGATGAATCATTTATCTTCTTGAGTAGTTTTGTGAGTTTCTAGGGTAGGATCGAACTCACTTCTACACGAGGAAGGGCCCCCTCGGAAGGAATTGCAGGAAGATCCTATTCCTCCATTTCCTATTTATGTTGTGTGGATTGATTATTAGTTATTCATTTCATTTCTAAAAGTTAATGAGTGCATAGTGTGTTGAGTTTTAGATCTGCAGATCAAGCAACATCCATAGTTTACTTTCCAATTTGCACAAGCATTACTTTATACTCTTTGATGAATTTCTAGCCTACAAAGACTTCACTCCAAATATTGTAGCATATATTTTACTGAGCCCTTTGAAAAGCTTACGCCCCTGGGTTGACATTTAATGTTTAGTGAAAAATAAACTAATGTAAAAGTAAATTAGAAGGATCATTTGAGCTAGTTATTGGTGTAGTGAAAAAATTTGACCTAGGAGGGTGATTGATGAAGTTGATGAAGGTACTTATGACCTTGTTGAGAGGGTAATGATTGTATGATGTTGTGATAGAGATAGATAATGTGATGACGAGCTAGGGAAAGTGTTTGAATCAACTTGAAGGAAGAGGTTTTGGGCAAGAAGGCTTGAGAGATGTTTTGAAAATATAGAGAGGAAAGTGAGATTCATAGAGTCATCATCAGTTGTGGTAGCAATAAATAATATATTACATTCATTTAAAATGGATTTATTTGGTGATGATTCATCTAGGGGTTGGCGCCTCCTTATATAGTTGGTGCTCTAGTAAATTAGGGGTTGGTTCTCCTTGAAGGATTGGTTCCCTACTAAAGTAGGGGTTGGTAATCCTTGTGGGGTTGGTGCCTCACTAAAAAAATATCTTGTGATGTGTAATATTCATGATATTCCTTTGTATTGAGTAATATATGTATATTTTCATTAGGTTCTCTTCCCCTTAAGGGTTTTCCACATAAATCTTGTGTCATGTGTTATTGTGCTCTCATAGTGTATGTTCATGTGTTTGGTTAATCATTGCTTAATCTATAATGATGAATGAATGAATTTAATAATTTATGGATGATAATTTTTAGGGAATGAATGTTTTAATGGCACACTAAATCACCCCCTTTGTGTTTGTGCTTATAACAATTGTAGCAAAGTAGGGCCTTTGGAGCAAGCGTGATAAGCTTGAGGTAATCCTATAAGCACAATATGACTAAGAAAAAAGGAAATAGAACCAGGAGTTGAGATCCATGGATAAGAAGGATGAATAAGCTATCAAGATTCTCAAAAACTATATAGAGGATGCAATTTCAAATTTTAGCACAAAGGAAGAGGAGTATGAAAATTTGAAGAACAATCCATGTGAGGATTGTATGCATAATCAAATTGATCTTTAAAAATTTTTGATAGATCTACAAGATGAGATAGTGTTCCATAGAAAGGATAACATCAATTTGAAGTCAATAATCAAGGGATATGAAGAAAGCATCAAAGATAATTATATTCAAGTTGAATCTATGAGACCAACACTCAAGATCAAGGAAGATATAAAAACCCTAAAGGCCAAAGATGATGAGAAGCATAATCTACCAAGTCAAGAAGCTGGAAATAGTTTCAAAGAAGGTGAAAATGAAGGTTTCTATGTCTATAAGGTCCATGTAATGTCTCATCCCATTAGGAAGCTAATTGTTATGAGGTATGCAAGTTTATTTCATGGTTATTGTTATTCTTGTAATGGATTTGGTCATAGGGAAATAGAATGTAGAAGGAGATCCCTCAAGAGTGAGCATCCACGGACGAATAAAGGAAGTCATAATATTTAGTCAAGAGGTAAGAATGTCATTTTTTCAATTTTCATGAAAGAGGTCATATTGTAAGGTATTTTCATCATGTTACTCCAAGACAAGATAATAAGTTTGTTGCACCCAAAGTCAAGAAGGAAGTGTGGATGCCTAAATCAATCAAATAAGAATTAGATGTAGGCAAGGAGAATAAAAAAGAATCAATCAAGAAGGAGTCTAGAACATTCATGCCTAATCGGTGTTCAAGTCATGAGAGTATGTTTTCCATGGTTGTGTAAAAACTAGTGTTTCAAGATACCCATATTTGTTCGAATTCTATTCAAACAAAGGAGGAGAATGCTAGGATGGTCACCAAGTCAAATGTGCCAAATAATCCCAAGAGGATGCTAAAGTCAAATGATCATTCCAAGTCAGCTAAGAAGGAGATGGATATTTGGGAATCTCCCGAGTTCATGCTACTCTAGGCCCTAAATTAATATGGGGTGTCTTCTCTAAGATTATTAAATACATTCATCAACAAACAAAATCATGGGTGTGCTCTATCAAGGAGTTTATAAGGTATGATTTTCATTTGTGGATTCATTATAATTGTGAAAGGTATGTCATTATGAGACTATGCATTTTTAGGCTTGGATTGTTTATGCATATTTGTATAAGGATTGTTGTCATGATTGGTATCTTGAAGATAAATTAATAGTGATATAAGATAAGATAGTTTTTGAAGGAAGGGTCATAGGTGACTATCGATTTGGACTTGAAGAATAAGTTTATTTGACAATCCTAGAAGGGATATATCATCTTGTTTATCGTAAATGTTACATTCATGAAGATATACAAGTTTTATTGCTAGAAGAAGATCATCAAGGAGATGTAACACTCTAAACTGTTGTTACTTCCTCCTGAGCATTCAAGTGTTGATATATGATTTCTTCTGTAAAAGGATGTGTTCCTTTGATTGTGAAGTCATGCTTGATATGGACTGTATCTTCTTTGAAATTGAAGATCTTTGAGTGAGTCGGAATATGACTGGACTCTTTTATTTCTTTCATTTTGCACCTGAGTTTAATCTGATCTCGGAATGAATTGTGGATTTATCCATCTATAAGACTCAGCCTTGGATCAGTGGCATTGATCCAAGAGATGCTTTAAGTTTATTCGGGATGAACAAAAATTATAGACCTTACGTAGGTTGTAAGGTCGAATGCATGAATAAGCTATTCTGGAGTCTAACTCAGGTTGATCGTGTTAAATGAATTGGTTCCCGATATCGTAATATCAGGAAGGTCTTGATCGTGGGCAGGTAATAAATTCAGATACATTTATTCAACTAGCTTATTAGCAGTGCTAGAATGAATCCTTTTCGTGAATGTATATTTGTTGGTTCTTATACTGAACGATTTTAATTGTTAAGACCTAAGCTAGATTTATTAAGGTTAATAACCTAAACCTAAACTATAACCTATGGGTTAGATTAGTGCTAATCTAACCTAGGCCTAAACTATAAACTAAATGTTCTAAGGTTAGTGACCTAGCGCTAAGGAGGTTAGACTAAGTATCATCTTAAATTCTAACCTATGTTTCTAACCTAACTAATGAACATGGAGGAAAAGGGACTGTGAAGGGGTGCGAGCCATGGGTGGTAGTTTCTATGGCATTAAATGGGATGGATAAGTATGAAGGACGAGGGATTTGGTGGAAGTTTCAAATGGCTAGTGAAATCCGACGTGGCAGAGTCGCCAAATCTAGAAATGGTCTTTGAATTGTTTTTATCCATCGCCAACTATGGCGGTCGGTGGCAATGGAGATTGAGCGGGAATTTTAGAGTTAATGCAATTAATGAACTCGGTCTCGAGCTCGGATTTCTTGGGAAGACATGCAAAATGGAAAACTGGTAGTTTGTTTGGTTTTTCATGCGCTCCGGTTTTCTCTGTTTGATCACTGGTTCTTCGAACCAGTCTACTTGGTGTTGCATGGCAACTATGAGAATAACTAGCTCTTTTCTCTGTCGAGGAAAGTTTATAAGGCATGGAAATAACAAATTATTGTTGTTGAATCTAACGTGGAAAAAGAGGAGAAGGCTCGAGCTCTTTCAGTTGTCTTCTTCGGATTTTTAAGCAACATTACCAGGCATGTTAGGCCCTAACTTTTAAAAATCTTGCTTTCCTTCAAATGATTTCATTAGAACAACTCTGTTCAGATGATTTTTGGGTTCAGTTGGTTTTTATGGTAGCTTTGTATGAATTAGTTTGTTGTATCTTCTTACTGGCTCGATTTTGCAAGTGAACCCTTGAAGGGTGTGCATTGTGTTTCGAACGGTTGTATTATCTTGCTGTGTTTTGCATTTCGGTTAGATTTTGTAGAAATGCTTGCAAGGGTAATGTTGAAACAGACACTGTTGGAGTCCATGAAAAGTTTTCTTAGTAGATTTCGACTTCGTAGAAGCCTTGCTGTTTATACTTCTTGAAATGATAGTATGTTTTGGCTTCTATAGAAGCTTTTACGCGAATCTTTGTATGTTATTGGATATTGTGGGAATCCTTGAATTGATAGTATTTTTAACTGTTGTAGAAGTTTAAATGAGAATACTATATGGGTTCGATTCCTTTTTGAGTCCTGGAAAGGTAACATACGTTTCTACTTCTGTAGGAGTTCAGTCGTGAATACTGTATGTTATTGGTATAGTTGGAATTCTTGAATTTAATATTTATCTTGTATCTTTCTACTTCTGTAGAAGTTTAGTTGTGAATACTGTGCTTATTGACTCAGTTGGAGATCTGGATATGTAACCGGTGTTTCAACTTCTGTATAAGCTTGGTTGTGAATACCTATTGATATTGGCTCTATTGGAGTCCTTAATATGTATCTTGTATTTAGACTTCTATAGAAATTTAGTTGTGAAGACTGCTGGTGTTGAATTAGTTGAAAACCTTGAATGCTTTCGTAGGAATTTGGCTACTGATCTTGTCCACACTGTGTTTTCTTTTTAAACTCGACTCTGTATGAGTCCTTGCTATATTCGCACTATCTCGGCTTGGATGAAACTTTGTTGAAAATAATGATTTGATGATGACCTTTATGAAGATCTTGTTGAGGTTATTATTTCCTGAAAGTGACTTCTAATTTACACCCATGTTGTATAACATAGGGATTTGTTTCAGTTGAATGAAGCTGTGCAGGTTTGTGTTAGATTCAGTGTGAATGTCACTAGGTATGCATATGGAAATGTCATTTGTTTTAATGCTATCTAGCCTCTTGTTTGACTGTGATAAAGAGGTTATTCATTTGATTTCGGCTTTTGATTTAAGTCCTTCTTTGTGTTTTAGTAGGGATTAGATTGAGTGTATGTTGATGAGTGTTTCGACTCGGTGGGATTGTTCTTATGTTTGAGCATGATTACGTCTTGTTATCGTCGAATATCTAGTCGTGTGCTTGACTAAAGTAAAAAGCTATTAATGTACCTTGACAAGTGATGGCATTGGATATTTTCTCATTTGTTGAATATATGGAAGGTTATGTGGAGTCTATTTGATGGATTATTCATCACCGCCTTGTCACGAGAGCTCTACCGTGTTGTTCAATAAGTTACTGTGCAATTTTTATATTTGTATTTTGACGGATTTGTATTTCTTTTCGTGGCCTCGATCGCCTAGTCGCGGGCGTATAATGTGAATGCATTACTCTTGAAGTGGACCAGTATAGATCATGAGCATGATTGGAAGGGACATCTAAATGTCTTGGTTTTTTTCTTCTTGTAAAGTATATGTTGATATAAATATATTTGATTGTTGGAATTGTTAGTACATACTGTTGGATTCATGAATTGTTAGGATATTCATTTTGTTGAATATAATGGTCTGTCGGATGTTTGTTGTCCTTGGGATTCAGATGGATAGTTGTTTTGGATACATTTGTTCTTCTTGGTCACTAATATTTATGATGAAATATCTGAAAAGTATCTAGGACTATTTAGTAACTATAATATGAGTTACGCGTTTATAGTCATGTTTGTATTACAAGAGCATAGTCTGAAATATGTTTACATGTTTGGTGAAATGATTTCATTTAAACAGGTTGTTTAATGAAAACAATTGGTGGATTGCAATTGTTTTAAGAATTAGTGCTTATCATGCTCAGTTCACCGAACTGACCCATGTTGACAATTTTTGCAGATGATTTCCGTAAGTGGTAAAGGCACGCAGATCTGATAGGATGTTCAGATTGTTTAATTTGGTTTTATGATGAATTACAGCTTGATTCTCTAAATGTACTACTTGAAGAAAGATGTTCTTTTTCTGTTGAGTATTGTATCAAATATGTTGAATGCATAAAATGTATTTGATTAGCTTTGAAAGGAATGAAAAGAGGTATTTGTTACTTATGTGTTTGCATTCGTATCTTGATGGTTTGATCTTCTTTGGTTCGAATGATCTTAAGAGCATTGTTATTATTGTATAACTTGGAGACTTTTGTGATTATCTAAGTAAGCTTGCAAGGTTATGTGACTAAATACTAATGATTGTTTAGTAGTTCTATTATGTTCTATCTAAAGCTAAATTGGAATTCTAGATCACTTTGTTTTTGGAAAGCTAAGGTTAAAATAAACCGAGCGCAGAGCTAAACGAGTGAATAAATTATTACTTCCTAGTCTTGATCTAAGGAAAGACAACGTTTAATTGGATTCTTAATCACTATATCTCGATACTAAAAGTAAGATATAATTTCAGTTATGAAATTTGATATAAACCAAAAGAAAAGGGTTTGGTTAGAAATCTCATGTGAAGATTAAGGGTTATTGTCCAGTTTTGTTGATTTAGATTTATGTTTTTCTATGAACTCCTTGAAGGGACCTCTAGTCTTAATAACTTCTCTTGTGTAATGGGTTTTACTATGAAAGGTAGTTCTAAGGTGAGGAACCCAAGGATTGAGAAAGACTACCCTTAAGGGAGCGCCTGATAGTATAATTTTAACTCAATGTAAGAAACACCTTAAAATTTAGTAGATCTTATCGAGGCGGATTTAAAGGTTGATGGCACAAGTCAACTACAGGGTTGTACCTTCGAGAAGATTAGGATCTTCTCGAAGATACAACAATGCAGGTGACTTATGGCGACACCCTTTGCATTGATCGTTAAGATTTACACCTTAACTCGAACAAGTTACTCTGGGACTGATTAGGAATGTGGTCACGTTATAAGGCTGCCCTAGGAGACTCGGGGTATTTTGACAGACTGGATTAACTAGGGTTGATCCAGTATGTCATCGTATCCCTAGTCCTCGGGAGCATCCCTATAATGTTGTCATCTTACTAATCCATTCCGAGTGAATAACTTGGGACGGAGGAGAGTCGGCGATGTAAGTCAAGTATAAGACATTCTACATAACATAGGAATGGGGTGAAGGACGTATTCCAGATTGACGAGTATGTTGTCAAGGAATATGAGACATAAGCATTATGTTTCAAATCTTTGGCCAAAGTATCACAAGTCGTTGATTGCATTTTCCTAAGTCACCTAGTCTAAGGGATGAGATGCTTTGATGAATAATGGTAACAATTATTCAGATAGGTTCCTTGGACAGAGCATTCTGAATCCCAGAATAGGGAAGAGAACCACAAGAGTGATGTGTTAAATAAAAACGCCAACTCTTAATACTCATGAATAGATCGGTAGATTACCGAGTCATGGAATGAATAGATCGGAGGTACTCCGAGTCATTACAGCTACATATGGTTATCTGTTATAAGAATGGTTGTTTTGATTTGTGAGTTCTAAATTATGTATTTAGAACCAGGAAGCATTTGTCAAAAAAAAAAAAAAAAATACTTGTTCTAATGTATAAAAATGAGGATGTTACAATATACAAGTTTTACTACTAGAAGAAGATCATCAAGGAGATGTAAAAGGCCTATTTTTCTTAAGATGAGTGGTTGAACATGCTAATAAGGAATTGAAAAATTTGATAGAATATAAAAAATTTGACTCATGGATCGGGACTATGACAATAACTTAGGATAAGGAGAGTTTTGTTTAGTCCATATGTAGTTATTTCATAAAGGTTTGACTTGGTTGAAATCATGTTAAAGACTTAATATAGTTGTGAAGAAGTTTGTTAAGAGGAAATCTAGGCAAGTGTGATCTAGGTTGTCCTATCCTACTCATGAAATATTTTTGAAGGGAGTGTCATCATTATTTAGAAAAAATCGGGGTTGAAGTCATTTTGAGTCATGAATAGTTATGAACATCAAAATTTGGGTTTTTCCATGAGAAATTTGTGAGGATTTGTCCAAGTTGTCTTAAAGTGTTTGTGTTCTCTATGTGGCTTCAAGAAGGTGTGTAAATTTCTAATGACCATGTTCTAGGAATTACTATGATTTGAAGAACAAGATGGGTCCACTTTGAAGTTCTTGTGTGATCATGAAGTCATGAAGGTATGTTAGAAGTGCTCACGATATGCCATGTTCTATTTAGAATTCATGATGTAAGATGGAGGTATGTTGATGTTAAAAGATCCATAAGTTGATATGGGATGCAAAAACTTTTTCTCCAAAATGTTACAGGTAATGAATCGGGATTGAAGACTTGAAAATCACAAGGATAGTCCTTTATAGGTGAAAAATAAGAATATTTGGGGCATGCCTCATATTTTCATGAAAATGTGTCATTATTATCATTAAAGGAGTGTCAAGTGAATGAAAAGAATTCTTTAGAGAAGTTTTTTCTACAAAATATATTATGGTCTAAAAAGGGTTGGTTGTTGGATTGGTGTCATTATGAATATTGTGACATTTGTAGGTCACGAAAAGGTGACTAAGGTATTTTTTTGTCTAAGTATCATTCATGAGGTTCTTTCACTATCTTAAATTCATATTGGAAGATCAAGTTGTCTGTCACTTTGTTGTCAAAGGTGTGGCTTCAAAATGAGGTACAATCATGTATCATGCTTCAACTTCAAGTACTCTTTGTTACAATCATGAAGGATATCAAAGGAGTGTGATTCCTTCACAAGTAAGTTTGATAGTTGTGAAGTGAAGTGTGATAGTTAAAGCTTGAGTGTACTATCATGTTAAGTCTTGATGTAGAGAATCAATATAAAGAGGTTAGTTGACACATGGAGCTTGGTATATATTTTATGATTCAAAAGAACACGGTATGCTAATTTGTGTTATCATTCAAATATGGTTATGGTCCAAGTTTTCTAGGAAATGTTAAGAATATATTGTTTCCTTGCCATAAAGGTATGTATGCTCCATGAAGCAGAGGTCGGTGATATAAGGAATTGGAATCTATTTGAGTACTTTTGAGGTCTTGCTCGAGTTTTCCAAGATGGTAGACCTTGTATATGTTTTTATTCAAGGTATGGTGTACTATATGAATCACCAAAGTAATTTGGGTAGGATTTGTAAGGTGATGAAATTGCTCAAAATATATGTGTGGATCATGTTCTTAAGAAAGAGTGATTGGTAAAATGATTTTGTTCAAACCTATAATGTTATGAACCCATGAGAGTGAACTATCTAGTAGTGTTTGAGGGTCTCTAAAAGGTATGCATCGATTTCCATTTTTAGAAGGCATCTCAAAGTTGTTGTCATATGGTAAGCATTTAAGGATGCGAGACAAGTATGTAGACTGATTGAAGGTATGTTGACTTGATAGTGTTCTTCAAGGAAGCTTGAAAGTGAGATATATTGTTTGAAGAATCAACATGAAGTATGAATTATGAAGTATGAAGGAAACATGTACAAACTTTGTGATACAATTTATGTAGATATCTTGCCATGTGAAGTTACTGGTGAAACTATGTATGAAGGTCCAGTTTGAAGATTTCTCTAGTTATGTTTGGAGTCATAAGTGCTTGTTGTAAGGTTTGTATCAATTGTTTCAAGGGAAAGTAAAGTGGGATATGAATTTGAGGTTATATCGAGAGAGTGTTATGCTAGTATATAATCAAATGAAAGATACAACATTGGTATGCTTTGTGACTTGATATGTTGTCCTTTGAATGTCTTGAAGCATGTTCACTTGTGCTATATATGGTCGAATATGGGTTGGTCTATGTTTCCATGAAGGTTCTTGGTATTGAAGGTAAGTTATAGGATACCGTGGCATGATCATTCATGATGTATTTGTGAGTATTATTTGAAGATGATAGTATACAATATACAAGTGAGTTTCATTCATTTAAATCAGATGTTTACATTCATAAATATTAAACATGAAGGTATGTATTTAATTATTCAGTCTCTAAAAATACTTGTAAATTTTTACATATGAAAATTTATACAAGGATGACAGATTTTATTGGTAGTGAAAGACATGGTATGACAGTCCCAACAAGATATGCCAATTCTCGGATAAATTATCATTTTATTATGTTTGTCGCATGAGTTTATTTTGCACAGATTATAAAAGGTAGAGCACTTTACTCATTGAAGGTTGAGGTGTGGCAGTTGAAGCTTATATTGAGATCTTTGTATGAGGTATGTCATAAAAGAAAAATTTTGTTAAGTAAGGTTAAAGAGTTTTTGGTCCTTTTCTTGGTTTGAGGTCCGTAGATGGTTTTAATTCTTGAGAAGGAATGATTTAGGACATGGGGAGCTAAGCATGGATCCATTATGGTAGTATGAGTTGTAAAAAGACAGATGTAAAAGAAGCTATGAGCTTGTTGAAGAAAGATCTCAAGAAAAGGTTATTGAATATTGATTTATGAAGATCCAAGTAAAGGGGAAGTTATGAGAGAGCTAGGAGAGCTATTGATATGCCAAGGACAGAGCTTAGTTGGCATTGAAGATGTCAAGAAGGTAAGCATGGGTCGTGGGGAGTCAAAGTAGTTAGCCTTAAGTGAATGAAGATTTGAAGTGCCTAGAAGCAAGGGGTAGTTGTATAGTTGTGTTTTGAGTTCCATAAGAAAGGTATGATGCAAATTATGTCATTTAGTCCTTGTTATATGTCATGAAGTTATTTTAAAGTTTTGATTCAATCTTGAAGAATACATGTGTTGAGGGGGATCCTTATTGTTCTTGTGATTCAAAGTTGAGAAGAAGAAGGTGGATTGATGTTGTTATGTTTGGTTGATGTTTCCAACCAAGTGGATTTCCCTATTGTGTTGTTAAATAGATGTTGTTCATGCATGTATCATTTTCTTTAATGTCAAAAGGGGGAGAATGAAATGATGGCATGCATGTTATTAGGAGGAGAATGAGTCTAGTGTGATTTTCCATCAATGTGTTTACCATCAATGACAAAAGGGGGAGATTTTTTGAGTTGTGTTGTCATTTATGTTAAAGAGATATGTTGTTAGAGTATCATTGTATGTCATTGATGTCAACAGGTAAGGAACATGAAGTGTCTTGTGAGATTGTATGGTGTATCATGGATTGTTGAGCAATATAGTGACTTGTTGGTATGTGGTAGTTTCTTCTTAAGGGAGAGGAATGATGTGATGGTTCCATGAAGTGTCATGAAGGTGATTATAAATTTTCTAGTGTGACCAAGAGGTGAGAAGAGCATATTTGGTGGTGTGAGCATGTTTCAAGTGCTTTGTTTGGGAGCCTAGTGAGAATTATAAGGTATGAGATGATGAAATGAAGCTTCTAACACTTGATAAAGCATGGATACAACATGGGAAGTATGAATATGGAGTGTAATGACACACAAAAGTGTCTCAAGGTGTAGATACAAGTCCTAGATTACTTCTCGGGTTTATTTCTAGACCTAGCCCTTAAGAAAGCATGCCCAAGTGAGATGATTTGAGTAGTTGTGGAGCTATTTGAGAAAATATGAGCATTGGGATTTTTTTAGGTTGATATGATTGTGTGGTCTAAATTTTAGGACACGTGATTAATATTTTGAAGATATTTCACTTAGACCAAAACCATGTTTCAGAGGTGATTTTTAGATAGATTTTTTGAATTTCGGATGCTCGTTCATTTCTTTACATTATAATTTTATGTTAAAGTTGATAATATTTATGGAGTAATTTACAAGTGCTTATAGGGGTCCATAGCTAGTTAAATTTTTGGCTCTATTTACATATCATGTCGGTATCGAGCTGGTTGATTTGGTGATTGCTTCAGTTGCATTTGGACACCAGTTTGTGATTTTCTAATCCCATAAGTGTAGAATATTTGGTTTGATATTCCTATTTGGATTTTTTGTAGTATTTTGGAGATAATTGGTTTGCAAGTAATCATGGGGAAAGCATTAAAGAGGGAAATACTTGGAAGAGCTCAAGAGCATCAAATAGGCAAATTCAATAAGAAAATGCATTCATACGATGCAAGCTCTACTCCCTTAAAGAAAACGTTGATCGGTTGAAGATGGAGCTAGCATCAAAGGATGAGATCTTGATCAGTTTGTAGTGTGGTGATCAGAAGAAGGATTTTCCTTCTACTTTAGATGCAAATACCATGACAAAGTGCACTATAAGTTTCTCACCACGTGAATCTTCTTCTTCCTCCCATTTGGTTTCAAATTCAGGTAATGATGTCTTTGGTTCATTTGAAAAGCATACTAGAGGAATTGGATCCAAATTGTTATTTAAGATGGGTTTTGATGGAAGAAGTCTTGGAAAATATAGTCAAAGAATTTCTAACCCAATATAGGTCAAGGATCATCCTCATTTTTACAAGATTGGGTTTTACTAGTGTGGGAATGGATATTGGAGAATTCTCCAAGAACGATAATGGGAGACAAGCTTCCAAAGGCCAAGTGAATATCCCACTAGTCACGTAGGTAGATTCGGTGAAAGAATCAAGTGCTTCTTTGTTAGAGGATGGAGTTGCTAATAAAATTTAGTAAATATGTATTCATATTTCACCTCCACATTCTTACCATAATCACAAGCACATAAAATGTTTTAAAAAATTTGATCCACTCATTCTATTTGAGAAATTTGTCTTTGATATTCATAAAATGTGGCATGCATTTCCTTGTATGTTTTGTGGGATGTATAACCATTTTTTTTCTAGATGTTGGAAGAGAAGGAATTTTGAATAATTTTTTTCCATTCATTAAGAACAAGGCAAATCGAAACCCCAATCTCACTGTTTAGAGGCAAGAAATGGAAATAATATTTCCTAATCTCAGAAGAAGGTAACAAGGAATTTTTGTGCTCATTTTCATGTGAATGGGCATCAGGTGGAAACTTGTTGGAAAATTCATCCATCTCACCATCAGAGTAATGGTAAGAAAAATATGGAATGGATACCTATGACATGGGTAAATGAAGTTGTGAGTCCACCACCAATTGGAAACTCAACCTTGGATCAATTAATACCTAAAGATGAGAATTTGTTTAAATGGGTTGGTCAACAATTTTTGAACTAAATATTTCATAGCTCTTGATTGTTGAATAGCATGAATTTTTAAACCCATTTATGGGAAATTCCTATTATTTTGATGCTTTCAAATATAAGACCCCTTTAGAGAGGGAAAATTATGTACTAACACATAATGTTGTGAGTATCAAAATTTATTTTGTAAGAAATTGTGTAGACACCTTTCTGGGACTTCGATCCTTAATAAATTGGATGTATCTTTGAGATTGTTAGATTTTGAAGAGGATCATGACCATTATTGAGATCTTGGCATCATAAACTTCCCAAGACGTGTAGAGACAGATTTCGTCTAGTGGGATGGAGAAATGTGTCTTCTTAAGTGGCACAAAAATTCATTATGTGTAGAGGAATAGTCCATGCGGTAGGATGGAGATTACCAAGAGGTTTGAGTAGCATGGCACTTGTACCACATATTACATGATTGAGCCATCGGTTTGTCGATTGTGTATTATAATTGTACTACATAGATCTCTTCTCGGTAATACCAAGTTCGGGATTCATAAATATTTTTGTGGACAAAAGCCTTCTCACTAGGGAGGAGTGATCTAGAGGACATTATGGGACATCGGGAGTTCCATAAATCTCCCTAAACTATGATAAAGTGGTATATAATTCAACGAGATTTCCATCAGTACCTGGAACATGGAAAATAGGATTCGTGTGCTCAAGTTATGGTTGGTCAAAGTTTGGTCGCAGTTTGGACTCGGTAAAGTCAACTGGCCAATACGGTAGTGACACATGGCGAAGTGGAGTATACTCGAAGGAGTAAATAAAATATTGGTTTTGCAATTTTGGTCTTTAACATTCGTATTTTGATGGGTGGCCCTTAGCCAGTTCGAAACACTCTTTTCATGGAGGGGTGCCTTTTCCACTTCATCGTTATTTTTCCACATGGTGGGTCCTTGGGCCAGCACGTGGCCTACCACCATAATAGCAGTGCATCAGATCAAGCCAACTTAGGATATTCAACATCCAACTCTATGATCTCATTACAAATTGAGTCCACATATTTCTCAAGTGATCCATTTGGTTAGCTCGGTGAGCTAGCCATTTAATTACATGGCTCAGGATGTACATGCGGGCTTTCAAATCCCACCGACCATTTAACAACTCTGGGGTGTTACAACTTGGCACTCCACCACCAATCTTCTATGTGGACTATCAATTGCCACCACCCACATTCAATAACCATCAAACCAAGCTCATCAACATGGCATATTTAACTTGGCCTTCACCTAATGAGGAAAAATACATATTTGTGGCCACAACCACATTACCCTATGGTGGGTAAATCATTTTAAAACCTTTATATATCCACCACCCCATGTATGTGGGATTTTATTCCTAAGGGGAATATAACAGTAGAAGGGTCGAGTTAGGGATAATCGAACCCCCAACTACCCATTTAAAATAATTATGCCTCACCACCATGGTATAATAGCTTAACGAGCTATACAAATAACTTAGTGGCATTTTGGATACAAACAAGTTTGTGTAAAAACCAAAGGCATAAGGGATGATTGTGAGAAATCACCATTTTGGAGGACCTAGAGGCCGAATCAGCCTTCGAGAATAAAAATGAGATATGCTCATAATTTCCATGCACTCTCAATGGTGTGTGTTTTCCTAATTTGAAATTGTTTTGACATTGTTTTACTTTTCATAAGTCATTCTAGTGCCTAGAGTCAATTTGGAGCCTTTTTCAAACATACACCTCACTAAAGGAAGACTTTTGGAGACTTGTCTTTCTACGACGTTCATTGTAAGCTAAGTTTTTATTCCTTGGTGGACTTGGAGAAGTTCTTGTATTCATATTTTCAATTCAGATTCATTTCAAATCAATTGGATCTTTGATCACCTTTCTTTATCTGGTTCATATTCATATTGAATTAACTAGGTATGTGATCATTTGGGTGGAATCCCTTTAAAACTATCATTCAGTGAAATCCCTTTAAAACTATCATTTGGGTGGAATCCATTTAGAACTATAATTTTTGGTTATCAATTCAAATTCATTTGGATTCACTAGTATCCTCTTTCTTTCCTTGTTACGTATTCATCACTTTGTTGTAAGTTTGTACTTGTTTACAAATGAGAAGTGAAATGGATCGGTTCTACATATGAACCCAGAGACGTAGGAATTTTCCGAACTCTGTTATAAACTTTGTTACATTGTGTGTGTTCTTATTTACATTGTAATTTTATTTTAAAGTTGATAATATTTATGGAGTAATTTACAAGTGCCTATAGGGGTTTATGGCCAGTTAAATTTTTTGTCCCCTTTTATGGATCAACGAGGTTTCAAGTTGACTCTATAACTTAAAAGAACTTATTTCCTTTCTCCCCTAGTGGTGACTTCTACCCTTTTAACTAACAATCCAATTTCATGAAATATGTGATTCACATTTTAGGTAAGGCCTAGTAAATCACTAATGAATAGTTCCAATCTCGGTCCATGTACATTCTCAATATCTACAAATAGATCACAACAATTTCTCAATGAGAGAGTACAAAAGGCAAAATATGTAAACAAAACAACATTCATAGTAAGGTAGAAATTAAAAAACTACATAATAAAAATTTGTTAGAAACACATATACTGAGATGTGGGGCGTGAATGAGTCTTACAAAACATTTATTTCATTTTCATATCTTACAACATTATCCAAAACAACCATTCAACATACATATGCAATTATGAGCTTATTAGATGTGTATCATCCATCCACAAATAGATGAAAAAAAAAGAGAGAACAAAAGAACACCAGATGTAAGTGGGAAACCCTCAAGAGGAATAAAACCCACCAAAACCTCTACTAATATTACTCATAACAAAGGACTCATGTGAATATTACACATCACACAATATTTGCTTAGGGAGGCAAAAACCCCACAAGGAGAACCTACCCTTAGTTTATTAGAGAATCCACCCTAAAAGGAGGATAAAACCCCTAATATGACTAACCACCCATATAGCCACTTGAATATGATGACTACTTAAGTATTGTTTCTCCTACAATAGATTGTGATCACAAGTTTAGATCCATACACATCAAACCCTTCTCAAACTACCCTCTCTCCTTCTTCACTTAAATCTAGTCCATTTTATGATTACGTTCAATGACCTTGCACACATTTTCCTCAACTCTTCTTACCTCTCTTTAGCTCTTCCCTTGACCTCTCTAACCTTTTCTCTCACCTCCTCTAGCTTTCTCACATCCCCATCATCACAACTAACAAAAATGAGAAAATACACTTTACTTTTATACTTGACATACCCCATAAGTGACCACATGCTGGATAAGACCATTAATTTTTGTCATGAAAAACATAAAACACAACTACAAACTCATATAAATCACTTCAAATGACCATATAGGTTGGCATAGCTCTTACAAACATGAACAAGCACAACTAGCCCAAAATAGGCCTAATACACTAGGTCTTCTTCACCAATGAATGCATCATGAATAACAAGGGCATCAAACAACTTCATTAAGGAATAAAAGGCTCTGAAAACTCAAAGTAAATCCTCTCAAAGCATCACCAAAAGGCTCAGAAACTATTGCAACCACCATCCGTAATTTGGAGAACTCCACTTTGCAAGTACTTCAATCACCTAAAATCTAGTCCACAAGAGTGAACAAATTCACATAGAAAAACCACATGTCAAGATGAATTGGCCACATGAATGGATGCACCATGAATCCAAATCACTCTCCAGGTCCATGAGACACCACCAAATAGGGCACAACACTCCAAGACATCCATCTCTCCTATTTTGCGTAAGCATGTTGATCATGCCCAAAAATAGGTCATCAAGAACAAGCAACTTAGAACACTTAAACTCTTCACCATGGAATAAATAATGTATGGATGTAAATTTCATTAAGTATACTATCTAATGAAATTTTTTTCATCCACCAAGTTAGATCACAAGGCCTCCAAACAAATCAATCTCTAGAACTATTCAAACCTACTTCAAAGACTCAATAATTAGTCTTGCGCTCAACATACTCCATCACATTCAAAGCCACTTCCAGAACTGAAACCACTTGGAACACTTCATTAGGAACCTGATACACTTTTTCAAGTACTCACATGCATATGTCACATGGAGAAATCCACTCAAGCATGCGTGTTCAAAACTACTTCTTGACAATCTTAATAGGGATAATTAGGCCATTAGGTATTCAACCAAAAACAATACTAAAAATAAAATAAAAGCTTCAAACACATCATGAGGGACCTATACAATATATCAAGCTCAAATAATTTTGCTCTAATAGGCAAATCCATCGACTCGTCTCAAACCATAATACTAGGTTTTATCCCTTAAGGCTAAAAGAGGTAGGGAAACCGGTGAGACATGTTTCTAAAATTTTCTCCATTGAACCTCTATAAAAATTGTCATGTCTATATATAACACCTCCCAAGATTCATGGAAAAATTCACTTCTCTTCATGAAACTTCCAACTCAGACTTAAAACAAAAAATCTAAAAAACAAGGGTATTTCTTCATCTTCCTGAAAAATATGGAACATGAAATAAACACCAAAATGAGCTCAGAAAATTTTTCTGCAACTATGATGCATCACATTAGCTTTCCCAATACATTTCCTAGCCATACACATCATTTTTACTCAATCACTCTACTACTAGGGTTTTAGGATGAATTTAGACCTCCTCATCTTGTTAATGATTGTTCATAAAAATAAGACTACCAAATCAACTATTTTTTTACAAAACGCTCTTATCTCAATTCCTAAACATCCCCCAAATCCTCAGGATCCCATTCAAAACCCACATGTGTGTCTCGAGCATTCAAACATGCATATCTAGATGGTTTTTTCCCTCTTGATAACTTGGTTTTTCCAAAATCAATTTTCTTGCTTTGTCTTCAATGCCTTACCCCGAAATTTGACCTAGAGCACCAAAAAAATCCCCCGACCCTCTAAAGTCTCATTTTTTTCTACACACTTTTATATCTCTCTAACCATTAAGACTTACCCATGCAAATATACCTTGTTCTTAAGAAAATCATTTCAATTGACCTTGAAAATGCACTAAAATTATGAATACTAACCTTGAATTCCTTCCACACTTCATATGCAGTGTCACAACACACCTATCATGCTTAAATAGAACCACCTTGCTCCATATCTCATGCCACTATCTCATCCTACTTGACCTAGGTCTAGGACTAGGCCTAGAATGACCTAACTCAACACAAAATTCTCATGAATAGACCATGATGACCTCTTATAGACTCATTAACACCTCTTGCACATCACTCTAACCATGTTAGACCTCATACTATTCTTTGGAACTTATGTCATGACCATACAAGCTAAAACTATGTACTAGTCCATGAAAATACACACCAATACCACATGACTGGACAAAAATATTGGACACTACCAATCAACCTTTTAGCTCAAACATGAAGAACACCTCATAGAGACACCTAAATCACCTAGACATCCTTTTACATAAATGTGGTGCTTGAAATCAATGAAAACCATAGAAATAATACAAAAAAATCTCCCCTTTTTCATTGATGGTAACCACCTTCAAAAACATTGATGATAACCATGAATGTAAACACCTACAAGACCTCATTTTTATGTTTTGAAAACACTCCCCCTTTAAAATATATTACAAAGGAACTATTTGATATCTTGACATGAAAAATAATGACAATGCATAATGACAATAATGCACAAATAGACTTACTTTCTCACAAACTCCCCTTGGATAATAATTTCTTTTATTGACTTCAAAAAAACTAATGAGAGATCCATGGACTTGATATGATCACGCAAAATCATTTCCCCGATATAATAAATTATAATTTGGCTTCGTACCTACTATACATAATCTTCTCGACTTGTAACAAGATAAATCCAAAAGCATTTTCTCCAATCACTACCTTTGCATCATTTAGGACCATGAGACCTAAAGCACACATCCAAACCAAAATTTCCAAATTTATCTTTCCAATAGAAGAAAACACAAGATATGAAACACCATATTGATGTTTTCCTTGAAAATATACTAGCATATATGATGCAGCCTAGAATTCAGTGATACAAATCCAATAAGACCCTAGACACGCTAGCACATCACTCAGCCTAGATTGAGCGCTCACTCGAAGCGCGCAAAGGTACCAGGTCCCTCTTTAGGGTTACTATTGCAGGATGTTAGCATGATGAAGATTTAACATATATAGTTCCATTTACTAACACATCATTCTACAGATCATACTAGATCTATCTCTAAGGGAGAACATAACTAAATATCAACCATGATGAGATCAAAAACATACTAAATTCAGATACACACAAAACTAACACTTGGATTCAGCTAATATCCTATATTATATTAAAGATAGCAATTATCTAGAAGCTTCATTATAAGAATAAGATGGTATGCGCGTAACAAACATAATCTCTCTATGTATGCACTTATCTACTTGTGTGTGTATTCACCATCATACCTCTCTCTCTACTACGTAGTTCACTACATATATATAAGGGTGGGGACTTTCCCTTCACCACTTATCTATTCCCAAAATAGGTCACATGATACTAATAGCCATGTGTCATTACAAAACTAGCCACACATGCAAGTGCGCTAACAATAGACTACTGGTAGTTAACTAACAGTAGTAGATCTATTTCCAGCATGTGTCCATGCAAAGTGCTTTGTATCCAATCCTCCAAAAATAGCCAATGCATGGTGTGCACGTCTCTACCTCATTTGTGTGCTTTGCATGCCATCTCTAAAAATAGACCTTCATGAGTGAAAATGGCTAAGTCCCGAAAGCTAAACTTATGCCCCCGTGCGCATTTTCTTCTTATCCGTTCGCACATTTAAATATGACCTTCTTTCCGCATATACTTCTTGCGTGCTTTCTATCAAGTGTTCTCTGATCAACATTACCCCACACTAATTTCATTTTCACCCCGACAATGGTCATCTCCAAAAATGAAGTAAAGAATAAAAGAATGGAAAGAATGAAATAATGTTTTTACTCTGCAGTCTCTTCTTCTGCAACTTGAACAACTAATTCAGGATATTCCTATTTTATTTCAACCTCCAAGGTCTGCCACTCAACGATTGCTTCCTCTATTTTTCCAAAATGTCCATAGAAAAGGACTCCAATTCATCTTTCATGATCTCTCCTTTCTCATTCTACAAGACCAACACAATGTTGAACATTGTAGTCATCATCCCCTCTAAGTAAATCCATCCTCTACGCAATGAGTTTCCCAAGCTCTTCAAAGCGGATTCTTGTGTGGTTTTTGGGTTTCGCCGGGGCCTCGTGCTTCTGTTTAACCATTGATAATATTTTTACATGGCCCAATTTTCATCCTTCATCACTTTCTAGACCTCATTGTTCTCCTCTAGGGTTTTTATGTTGATTAGCACCTCTGGAGCAGTACAAATGTTCAAGGCTTGGTCTTCCTTCGCTAGTTCTTCCTGCAGCACTTACAGCAGCCCTTCATATGATGTAATCTTTCACACCACAGAATCCTTTTCTCACTATGACTCTTGTGTTGGATCCTTTGGCACTGGCATGCGCAGAGGTTCATCTTCAAGCACTAGGCCCACCAATATACCTACATAGTGTATTACTGAAGGAAATGTCTTTGGTACCTTTGGGTCTAAGTGTGGCCTAGCTCTTATGATATTATCACCAATTTCCTCTACGATGATGATAAATATAGCGTTATTTTTCTATGCTAAGTCTCTTTCCTACGTTAGGCACTCTATTATTTCCCATCCTTAGTTTTAATCTCTTCCCTGAGCACCCTAATTGTGGTAGCCTTGTCCATATTCCGCCTTGCCACCTCTGTTGAGACTTTGACCAATGCATTGCTCACTTGTTCATCTAACATAACAGTAGGATTTACTATCATGTGTCTAGTCTTGAGGTGTCTTTTTCAACCTCCTCAATACACATGACTCCTCACACACATAAAAATCTGGCTCATCCATGTGTGTGTGCATGGACCATGATAACTACTTCCTTGTGCACATTGTTGCCATATCTTCATCCATTAATTCCCAACCATATAAGTCCTTTTGTTTCAGTGTGCTCTGGAAACATGTATAGACAATTTTACATGTGTCCTCAAACATAAGCCATGGCTGGTGGAATGTTCTCTCCACTCATTCTTCTTGACCTAGGCTTCTTAGGAACTTGAGCCTCTAGATTTGGGACTTGTGCCTCCATGTCCTGAGCAGTCTCTGTAGCTGTCTCATCTATTCCCTTTTCCTCCTCTTCTCCTTCCTTCATTTCTTCATCTTTCTATTCTTCTACGTTCTCTAGAGGTGTAGGAGAATTAGGTGTGCTTTCCTCTGATTTTTCCACCTCCTCATTCAATTTTATTTTCCTTATCCTTTTCACGGTTATTTTCTTCTATGGAGAGAGTCTAGGTGATTTGTGCACTGTTTGTGGAGTAACACCTTGGGTTCTTGTTCTCCTGGACACTCTCTTAAATCTATGCTCTCCTTGGACTTCATCCAAGTCCTCATCATCCCCTCTTGTGGATGAGATGGTGAGTGGCGCACTCAACTTCATCCTTATTCGTAGGATGTCTTCTACCTCTATGTTCCAAACCACCACTATCCTCGCACTCATCCTCCTCATCCTCTACTTCAATTGGCTTTGTGGGCTTAGGCACTGGGATATTCTCCATTGTATGCTTACCCTTTGGTGGTGTTGGAAGTGCGAACTCATCTTCCACATACTTGTTATTCTCCATCTTGGGCTTCAGTTGGAGGTACACTAGTGTTGCTCCAATATCTCCCATAGCCAAACTTACTAGTTTAATGCTCAATACATCTGAAATGAGCCTTTTAATATATGCACCCCATCCTAGATACACATATTTCTTCCTTAGCATGTGGTAGTCACAATCTACCTTGTTTGCATTGAATGTTAGGCACCCATACGTCGAGAACCTATGTATTGACGCCTAGAAGTACCTTGTTATGAAGGCATATGGTAACTTACACCAAGGGCTCCATGCTCCATCCTCATGGTGAACCGCGCTATACAAAAGTACTAGTATACTGAGAGATCTGATTTTCTTTCCACCACCGAAGGTAAGTCCTTGGGGATGCACCATTCTTCTTCAAAGGCCACATAGAGCCTATCATACCACTTCTCAGCCCTTTGCTTGACCTATTTTATCATGGATCCTTCACACAAGTACTTTTGAAGCGTTCTACAGGTGACTTGTGCTCCATGGGATACTCTCATATCTTCTCTTTTGGCTCCAATCTCCATGAACACCAACAACAACAAAACAACTCCAAATCTGATCCTTCCTCCTATGTGCACGCTTTTCAATGATATTTTCTACAATGTAACGTGAAATGTTGTAGACCACCCCCTCAAACATATTTTTAACGATGTGTAGCCACATGGTGTTCACTTGTGACCACCTTTCCTGGTCATTTAGCTTCGTAACAAGATGTGTGGTTGCTTGCACAACTAGATACTTCTTCAGTTTATCTATGTCCATACCACATGGACCCTTTGTGTACCCCAGCTCCTTTCTAGTCTCCAAGATTATGGCCTTGTCTATTAAATCATCTTTTAAATCTTCTCCTGTGCCCTTCAATCCTGTTACCGTGGAGATGAGTGCGGCTAAAATTCTAGCTCTGCGTCCTGTAAAGTAGAAAAATATTTATGCACTCTGCTCATGAGCCACTGGTACAAGGGCTCATATTTCCCAAAGTAAGGGAGCTTGTATAGCTAGTAAACTCCAATCTTCTTCAAGAGCTTTCTCCAACATCGTCATACACCGCATGTCTTCCGCCATGTGTTTATTTGTCTTTGTGTTCAAAGCAAGGCATCAAGCTCCTTCTTATTCTCTGTAGTACGGTGGTTGTACTCACTCACCTTACTTTTCCTTATGTGATAATCCCACTCCTGGCCTATGATAACCCCCTCTAGATATTGCATTTTAGAAAAATTATTTTGGGAGCCATCTCCTCTTCTTCTTCGACCACCTTCTTCTTTCCCTTCACTCCTGCTATCAACTGCTTTCTTGGGTGCCATTTCTACCTTGTAATCCTTTATAGATACTCACCTCTTGAATTTTGTAATGTATGAATCAAACCCTAGCTTGATTCAATGTGCCCTAGGTGAAATCATGTGCCCTCGCTCCTCTCTATCGCCTTGCTTTGCTCAAACCCTTCACCACCGGGACGTAAGCTCTTTTTGCACACATATCTCTTCATCACGACTAGCTACACACCTCTCACACCTCAATTCAATCACTCGAATCTTCGCACTTAGCTCTTTTTCAAATACTCTTAATCACAATGGTAAAAATGAACTCGCATCCCATCCTTATATAGGTTTTCAAATTTTTGATGCATTCATTGCTCCTTCACCTACCGAATATCCTCTCATTAATTGACCAATCCATCCTTTCCACGTGTTACATCTTCACACCCCTGGCCTATAACCTTATAGTGTGCCTTTCTACCCTCTGGTCTCATACTTCTCTTCAGTGTGCTTCCTTTCACCTGAGTACCTCGTCACTACACCTTCTACTGGTAGTTATTATGGCCTCTACTTACCTCGCGTTATATTGTCCCTTCTTTCATCTCCATCTTTGGTTACTTTTTAGAATTAATCCTTTGACTTGAAGAGCACCCGTAGCATCTTATTCATTTCACCTTTCAATTACCATGATTTTGTACCGGATATTGACAACCACCCTACACTAAAAGTATGTGTGGTCCTCTCGCGTATAAACATGCCTCATATAGTAATTAGCTTCATGCGTGCAAGCGCACTTATTACACAAGAACAATAACTAAATTGACAAAGCATAGCGACAAAGAAGGAAAACACATTAGGGAATGTAGAATTGAAAACCTAACCTAAAAGGCAATACTTCCTTATTACAAACACCAAAAATACTTATTTATAGTAGGGCTTCAACCTACTCCTGTTGAAGTATCCAGTAGTCGTGTTCCATCAAGGGCTTCTAACCAGCAAGTTCTGTTTCAAGGATGTAAGTGATAACATACCCCAACCAATGTACCTTAAGTTTTCTGGATGGCGTAAGAACTTAGAGTCATAAAGAAGCACCATTTGTCCAATCTCAAGCTTCTTTTCCCTTATGTATCTGTTATGCCATGCTTTCTCGCCTGGACTTTTCTTTCTTCGACTCCAACATTCTATGGCTTGTCGTTCATCCATCTAAATTATCTTTTCAATTCATTCTTCTAAAGATTTCTCATCGGATAGACCTCCAACATGCGCAATATGCAAATAAGGTAACATAAATTCCATAGGAAGAATGACTTCTGCACCAAACACTAATTGAAATAGTGTTGCTTTTTTCAACCTTTTATATGTTGTTCGATATGCCCAAAGTACTGCAGATAATTTATCATCCCAATCCTTTCTTCCAACATCACAGATTTTTGTCAATGTCTGGCCCAAAATTTTGTTGAAATCCTCAGTAGTTCCATTTTCCTAAGGATGATAGGGTGTAGTCTTATGGTGTGCAATCATGAACTCATCCAATAAAATTCTGATTGTCTCATTAAGAAAATGTGTGCCCCTATCATTGGTCAAACTCAAAGGACATCCATACCTTGTAATAATATTTTCCCATAGAAACCAAGCTGTTGTAGCTATTGTATAGTCCTTTATAGGTGTTGCTTCTTCCCACCTTGTTAGATAGTCTATGCAAGTTATAATGTAGCGTGATCTAGTTCTGCGCGTAGCTGGTGAAATGGGACCCACAAAATCTATAGCCCATTTCTCAAACGGTTCTGCACTAGCAATAGGTCTCAGAGGAATTTCATCTTGCTGACCTGGTCTTCCAAGACATTGACAATGGTCACATGCCTTACAAAATTCCTTACAATCTTTATAGAGGGTCTCCCACCATAATCCAGTGAGTAGAATCTTACATGTTGTGGCATCACCTACATAGTGGCCACTTGTAATTCCACCATGAGCTTCTTCCATAATACCTGTGCACTCATGTTCCAATACACAACAAAGGCAATACTTCATCTCGGACCAATTTGTAGAAGTCACCATTGATTAACATATAAGGTGCGCATATAGCAAGTTGTTTCTTCTCCAAGGATTTCATTCCTTCTGGTGCCATCCCTATTCGTAGAAAGACAACAATGTCCTCTAGTTCTGATGGTGTGCATTATAACTGTATAACTATGCATTTGGCATGGTATCCTCAATTGCTTGTGCTTCTTCTCCTAATTGTATTCTTGATAAATGGTCTAGTCCAAAATTACTTTTTCCTGGTTTTACCACAACTGTGAAATCAAATTCTTGAAATAAGAGCACCCATTAACATATGTGCCCTTGTAAAATAGGTTTATTTACCAAATACTTCAATGCCATGTGATCTGTATAAAAGATGAATGGTGTAGCTAGTAGGTACTAGCGGAATTTATGCAACGCATAGATCATTGACAAAGCTTTGCGCTCTGTAGTTGTGTAATTTTGTTCTGTAGGAGTCAACTTTCTACTAGCAAAATAGATAGGATGATCTATAATACCTTCTCTAGGTTTGGCCAACACCGTGCCAATGGCCATGTCAGAGGCATCAACATGTACATGAAATGGTTTGTCCCACAAAGGAAAATGTATAATAGGTGTGGTAGTAAGTTTCTCCTTCAATGTCTCAAATGCACGTTGTTGTTGTTCTCCCCAGTAGAACGTACCTTTCCCTTTCAGTAACTCTTCTAATGGTGCACAACTTTGGCATAGCCTTTGATAAAATTTTTGTAATATCCTATATGACCCAAAAATCCACGCACCTCACTTTGATTGGTAGGCTCCCTTAGGCCTATAATGACTGCAACCTTTGTTGGATCAACCAAAAAACCCTCCTTGATTATGTGTCCTAAAATTATCCCAAATGGTGTAACAAATATGCACTTCTTGATGTTTAAAGAGATACTCAACTGTCGACATCATTTAAACATTAAGCGCGGATTGTCACAGTGATCCTTAACTAATCTATACACTGTCCAATCATCTAAATATACATGTAAGAAGTTGTGAATAAATTCCTTGAATGCTTGGACAACTATGCGCAAAAATATAGTAGGCACATTTTACAAACCGAAGGGCATTAATATATAGGAAAAGCTACCCCATTTAGTAGTAAATGTAGTCTTTTCTTGATCCTCTTAGGAAATCCTAACTTGATGATACCTAGAGAACCCATCTGTAAATGAATAGATTTTGCGCCTTGCAACTCCTTGTAGTATTTCCTCGGTGAATGGGATAGGGAATGGATCGAGTTACACATGCGGCATTCAGCTCCCGTATTCTCCACATATTCTAATATGTTCATCCTTCTCGATACCGATCACCATTAGACTAACCCATTTTGACTCATCAAGGGCTTGATAACTCCATATTTCAACATGTTATCAATATCTTCTTTTACCTTTTTGTGTAAATTTGGGTTCATTCAGTAAGGTCTCTTTCTAACCGGTGTGTACCCTCTTTAAGCTTTATCTTCATCTCCCCTAATAATTCATGCATGCCTTTAATGGTACCCCTAGAAATAGGTCTGGTAATCCCTTAGTAACTTGATGATTTTTTCCACTTCAGAGTTTGACCAATAGTCTCCAATTATGGCTTCCTTAGGTTCAATATCTGTTCCAATATTCACCTACTTTGTCTTCATTGGTTCATGATAGGTGCACATGGTACTATCCACATTGTCCAATACCTCACACCTTCCTATTGAATGGTTTACATACAGATTATCTACTTCTTCGTCAACCACTAGGTAGACCATTTTTCCTTTCTCCTTCTCAAGGAAAGCGCATTGAAGTAATGTTGCATCAGCCTTTGGTGCTTCATCAAGACATGCTCCCGAGTCTTCTTTAAATAATAACTCCGAAGGAGTTCTTCACCTTAGCACTATCCCCCAAAGTTAAGCGCCAAATAACTTTTAATGCTTCTTCCACCAAAAGATTCATAGAGAAGAAGTCAAATGTCTAGGCCATTCCTACAATTAAATTCTATGAATTTCTAGTTTCTCTATGGAGTTCTGCATATACATACCAAGCACGTACATAGCCTTGTAAAGTGGAATAAAATTGGTGCACCCATAGCAAAGGTGGTAAAGCTTCCTTCCCTTCTGTCCAAAGTCTCTCACACTTCTGAACGTGGTGTTGAACAAGTTGATTACCATGATAAATATAGATTTGAGTAGGTGTATTGCTCCTAAAGAACCTAGTAGTAAGATCAATCCCAATTTCATTCCATCCAACAAGATTATCCTGTGGACCACCCACCAATGTGTTGTTATCCCACGTAGTGTATATGCTAGCATATTTCTTCTTTCGAGTAGATCTATCCATTTGTCTTCCATGGTGCGCAGAATACCATGGGATCCCCTTCTCCTGTGTAACAAGGTACCGAGTTGTTACCTATCCTCCTGACATAACATGGTTTTGTGCCTTAAGGGAATATGCTCTTTACTTTGTGCCCTACCAACTCATAAGTGTTGTGAGCCCAATTATCACAAGAAAAACTTGTAGTATCGCTAATAGACTATGCATCCTCCCATTGAATTAGTCCTTCTTTGGTTGGTTCAATCATCTCTGGATCTTGGATGGCGTGTACATAAATCCTATTCAGATCTTCTTCACTTAAGGGCTCAACATAGGGTGCAGACTTTCCATCTGTTAAAGGGATAATAACCCTTTCCTCTTTATTTTCAAAACTAATATAGCCCTTGTTGAACCGAAGATTAGCATTATTTTCATAACACCAAGGATGCCCCAATAGAGATGGAAATCTATCTGACTCTACCAGTGCTAAAACTTCAAAGTCTCCAGTGAACTTGGCTCCTTGTATGGTAATGGATGCATCTTTCAAAACTACTATGGAAGTGTTCTTAGTCCGATTGTCCATGAATAATACATTAGAGGATGGCTATAATGGGGGTCTTCCCATTTTTACCCATGCATCCAAGGTAAGAACATTGACCTTCGCACCTGTATCAATCAAGTATATTACTCAATAACCACCCATCCACAACAAAATTCAAAGTGATTTCCTTGTCATAATCTAGGCTATGAGGAGGGAGATTTGCATGTAGGATCTTTCGTCTAGTCTCAGTACTTGCACGTAGAGTGTTTCCTTTTAACCAACTCCCTAACAGTGGAATGATGTTCTCCTGGCGCAACATTTTACACACTTCCCTTAAGTCGTCTATATTAGTTTGGACCGTCTCTAATGCTTTCTTTTACTACTTTAAGTATTGGATCTCACCCTGAAGATTTCTTAGAAATTCCATGGTTTCCTGATAAACCTCCTTTTGATAGGTAGGATCTAGGTACCGTGCATGAAGAACCTCATCTTTAGTGATGGTAGGCTTTTGTTGCAATGCTTCCCTGGCACGTGCTACCTTAGCACGGGTCATGATCTTCACTTGTAGTGCCTCAAATTATGCTTCCATATTGGGCATCCATTGATTGTCCACAATACATGATGTATCCTAACCATCCATGCACCTTTGTTTTCTTGTTTATGTTGCTTACTCAGATGCTCATATAAGTCTAGGCACTCTTCATAGCTATGGTTCTTTCCACAGAAAGAACATGTAATATTCTAAGGACATTCGTGCCTATAGTGGTCAGGAGATCCGCATGTATAACATGTTTCGTGAGGAAACTCACTTCTTCCACCACCACGGCCTCGTCCTCCAAATCCACCATGGTATCCTCAACCTTTGCCATGACTGCCTTCAAAACACCCCTCATTCCGATCATAGCACACCTGATTATGCTCTCAATCCTGATGCTCATTCTTTCCCTTAGAGTTATCTGAAACTCTTGTTTTTCATACACTAATATCTATAGCATCATGGATCTATCCAATCAGCCAGTAGTCCTTCGTGTCATGAGTCGTGGACCTACAGATTTTATAGTAGCTTGAAACATTCTTCCTTATCATGTGTTGTAATAATGGGAAGTGGCTAACATCATGGTTTAAGTGGCATATTTCACAATCCATCAGCAATGAGTGTATTGTTCTCATGAGGGAAACTATCCTTTGTGTGACCTTCTACTTCACAATTTGTGCACCAAATCCCTGTGCACGTCTCATGTGTTGAATTTGCTAATAGTTTCTCCAACTGTTTTGCCATTGTTGTTATTTGTGCTTCTAAAACGGGCTCACCCGGTATCTATGCTTCCAACTACCTCAAAGACACAAGGCTGCTTCAAGTGCTTCACACGGATCAGTGTATGTCTTATGTGATAATGCCCTCCTAAAAGGGGTAATCAAGCCCCAACGAACCATTATGCATGTTGGCTTATGTGTATGTCATAAGAAAGCTTTGATAACAACATTTTAAACTATGCATCATACTCTCTAACACTTTCAGTAGTTCCTTGCTTAATATCCTTGAGTGCACTTATACTCTTCTGCTCAAACTCAGGGATATGAAACTCTTTAAGGAATGCATCCTTTAAAGTTGTATAATCTACGTAAGTCTGATTAGGGTCAAACTTTCTGTACCAGCTGTGTGTGCACCCTTGTAATGTAGTGGCAAATTGGCTTGCCCTACACTCAGAAGTCGTGATTCCTTTTTCGTGCCACAGTATTTCATGCATATGCACATATTCGAAGTAGTATCTTCTATGCCCATATACTATGGAAGACGAAGAGACATTTCCATGTAAATATTTTGGGGTTGGTGCGGACCTTGCCCACTTGATCCAAAACTTCCTATATTTCCCCTGCCTCCAGAACCTCCAAATCCACCTGAACCAGAGCTACCTATGCCTCCTAATCCCAAACCTGTAGCTAGGGTCAAACCAGAAGATGTACTTCCCTGTGTCCCAATAGTAGAACTGAACTATACCCCGACAGTCTGCAAGCGTTACTACTCCCATAAGTTAATCCAAAAATTGGCACGCTTGTATTTTGTGTTGATGATACACCCAAAAAGGTACTCCCGTATAACAATGAATCTATTTATGTTGCCATCGTTGTGCCTCTTATAATACTCACTCCTACTCTCCCACTACTTGAACTAGCTTGTTGAGTGCTTTTTGTACTAGATGATGAAAAACCAAACGCAACAACAAGGTTACTGTGTGGATTCAAATGTGCACCCATAGCCCGGGTAGTCTCTATTGACACACTTTTGTGTGAGGCCAAGGGGGATCCCTATTATGTTTTCCAATATGGGGAGTTTCTAATGCTCGAATCTATATCTTCTACGTGAGCTTCAAATCCTTCACGAGCCATCTCTCTCCTCAATGCCATACTTTCTACAACTATATTGTGCTTCTCTATCTCCCTCTCGCATGCCTCATTATACTTGAGCCACCTTTTCTCTCTCTACCTTTCTACCGCTAGGTCTATTATCTTTCACCAAACCTACTCCCGCCCCCATGTGTGGTGGGGTTTAGTTTTTATTATTATGGGTAAATAGTTTTGAAGGGACTATACCCTGTGTACAAAAAGGCTCAAAAGCCAGATACCAAAAGAGGAAAAACCAACCCTAAAAGAGAAAAACATCCAACATCAGAGGGCTCAACAACCAAATAATACAATATAGTAACAAAACAGGATCAAGACAGATAGTGATCCGAACAAAAGTAGAAGAGACAAAAAATGAACAAGAGATAACCATCACTAGTCATCTCAGCCAAAAATAGCACCAAAAATGCACCAGTCAACAACAACTTCACCACCAGTAAACAACAACAGCTCCGCATCACTTGATAGCCCGGTCAATCTTGGCTTTAATCATTTGGAGCGAGACAAAGAATGTAATGGCGGTGGCCTGGGAAGGGTCTTTCAAATATTCTGGGCAATTGCAAGATCTCTGTTCTCCTTGGAGCCCCAAATATCCTCGGTAATACCGCTGAGACTGTAAATACTACGAACATGTTGCTTCGATAAAATTGTAGATACTTTTAAGGGCAGAGAGGATACAGTCATTACGCCCTTTTGCATTGCCAAGCCTGGCATCCAGAGATTGAAGCTTCTTGAAAATTTCAGCAGTGATATCATCCTCTTCATCATTTTGTAGTTTCCTTTTGCCCTTAGCTTTATCCATATCCCTAATAACACTCTTTAGTTCCTGAATTTCCTTTTCCATCTTTCCAACTCTGACCAACAAGTCCTCATCTTTAGGCTCCTCCACCAGATTACTAATGTGTAGTAAATTCAGTAGCAAGCTCCAGGTCTTTATGACTTCTAAGAACCCTCTGAGAAGCAGGGACCTTAGTTTTCATCTCCTTCCTTTTCTTGCTAGTTGAAGTAGTGTCAAGCTTCCTATCGGGCAAGGGAAGGAGCAAAATCCAAGTGGGGACAGGCTAAGCAGTGGTGGTGAATAAGCAGTATTAACCCTTGATGAAGGGGAACAACCCTAGTGTGATTTTGTACTTCCAGAATAGATTTCTCCAGAGAATTCAACAAGTAATGAGGAAAGTTGATGGTGAGGTTTCTACGGAAGTGATTAAGGAAGATCAAGTGCTTTTGGGGAATAGTGACAAATCTCCCCTCTAGAGTAACATACCTTACTACCATCCTTGTGATCTCAGCAAAAGGCTCTGGAATAGAAGCAAGCTTGATGCCAGCCATCACAAATTCTAGATTTTCCCCCTCATCAAGAAACTTCTTAGCCTCCACCTCTCTGTCCACCCACTTGTTAAAGAATTTGGTGCCGTCTAGACTGAGCCTAGTGACCTAGGCAATAAGCTCCTCTGATATCTCAACCTTGATGTTATTGTACTTAACCACGTGATTCCTCCATCCCTGAGCAAATTTAATTGAGAGATCCTGATCAAAACCTTGGATTTTTTCAATAAAGTTCATTAGACCCCCTTTTTGAAGATAGTTCCAAAGAACTGTATCATCTTTCCAAGCTGGATTATGAGTGGGCTCTATCTTGCAAGGCGGTCCCCCCATTTTTCCTATGATATTACCTCTGCCACAACGGTAAAAATTTGAAAACTATACGAATCATCCTCAGCTCTGTTTTTGAAGCCCTCCCAATCGTGTGAAGAGATGTAATTATTAGACCTCACTTTGTAATTAATTAACCGCTCCTTAGCATCCACCCTATAACTATTAATGATGACACTCCAAGTCACACAAATCTTTGATGATGTCATCATTCTGTACTTAAAAAGCCACTCCTTAGCATCAGCACTACAACCATTAGTGATTACGTTCCAAGTCATGCAAATCTTTGATGATGTCTTCATTAACTTTAGTGGGAAGAATGTCACCCCTTAACCAAGTTTGAAAAGTATTATTAACCCCAAAATTTTCCAAACCATCTGCCACACTATTGCCTTCACGGTAGGTATGTTTGATTTCAAAATTTTCAAAACTCTTGCAAATATCAATAGCTTCAGCAATAAAGTCCCTGATTGACCAACTGGGGGGTTGTTTTTGATTTAAGAGATTGATAATGTTCAGCGAATCACCCTCAATTATAATATTGGAAATATTACAATCCCTGGCTAGCCTTATTCCCCAAAGAGCAGCAAGAGCTTCAGAGTAGTGGTTAGTTTGCCTACCCATTTTTCCAGAAAAAGTAGCAACAAAACAGCCTCTGTGATCTCTAATGACTCCCCCACCTCTAGAATCCCAGGATTACCTTTTGAGGCCCCATCAAAATTCAACTTATGCCAAGCATTGGGAGGCTTAATCAATCGAACAGTGCATCTATCAATACTATTGTTATTCTTGTTTAAAAGCGAGTGCAATATTCCAAGCAGCCAGAATGTGCTCTTCTTCCTCGTGGTAAAGTCTATTTTTGGGAGGTTTAAATCTGTCAATGTTTCCTTTCACAACAATGATAATTTCTTTATAGACTTTTTACATAACTTTCTAGTATTCCTAAAAATGACATCATTACAAGCTTTCCAAACTCGCCACATGGTGTGAGGTAAAACCATTGCCATAATCTCCTCACCACACAATGTGGTGGGGTTCGATTAGCCATTGGTTTACTCTCCAGATTTAAAGTTACCATCAGGATCTTGATTGCTAGTGGAATGCCTTGTAGGTAAGCTCCCCTTGGATATCATAAAAACTAGAATTCAGCTACCTCTGGACACGAATAAGTGGAAATTGAGTATTCCAAGATATAACTGTTCAAGACACCATGAAACCACGTATCCACAGACTTGAGTCCAAATCAGATCAGCATCATAAAGGGCCTGGAATTCTTCCTACATCCAGACAAGTGCGTGATACCTCTAATTCCACTTAGATGCATAAGCAATTAGCCACTCATACAATTCTACTGGAAAGATAGCAAAAAATCTCTCATATAAATTGTCATACATATTCTATTCCACCCACATGTGTGCATCAAAATCAGATCCAGTGCTGAATTTCCGTGTGTATTCTTCTTCCAAATTGTGTATCCATTCTTCAATACTTGCTAAGGTCAACCGGTATGTCTTCATCGCGAACCATCCTGAAAACAATTGAAAAAGAGGTCCTGGCAACGGAACCAATGATACTGACCTAGAATTGGTGATACAAATCCAATAAGACCCTAGACACACCTTTGGCAAATCACTTAACCTAGACAAAGCACTCACCCAAAGAGTGTAAAGGTACTAGGTCCCTCTTAAGAGTTGTTGTTGTAAGATGTTAGCATGATGAAGACTTAACATATATAGTTCCATTTACTAACACATCATTCTACATATCATACCAAATCTATCTCTAAGGGAGAACATAACTAAATATTAACCATGATGAGATCAAAAACATACTAAATTCAGATACACACAAAACTAACAATTGGATTTAGCGAATAGCCTCTATTATATTAAAGATAGTAATTGTCTAGAAGCTTCATACAAGAATGTTAGTATGCATGTAATAGCATAATCTCTCTATGTATGCACTTATCTACCTATGTGTGTATTCACCATCATACCTCTCTCTCTACTATGTATTTCACTACATATATAAGGGTGGGTACTTGCCCTTCACCACTTATTTATTCCCAAAATAGGTCGCATGCTACTAATAGCCACGCGCCATTACAAAACTAGCCACACATGTAAGTGTGCTAACAATAGACTACTGGTAATTAACTAACAGTAGTAGATCTATTTCCAGCATGTGTCCATGCAAAGTGCTTTGTATCCAATTCTCTAAAAATAGACAATGCATGGCACGCACGTCTCTACCTCGTTTGTGTGCTCTGCACGCCATCTCTAAAAATAGACCTTCATGAGTGAAAATGGCTAAGTCCCGAAAATCTGAACTTCTACCTCGTGTGCGTGTTCTTCCTATCCATTCACACCTTTAAATATGACCTACTTTCCGTGCAAACTTCTTGCGTGCTTTCGACAAGTGTTCTCTCGATTAACAATATACTAATCCAAAGTAAATATGAGGTCACATACCTTGATTAATTGCTATAAAGATAGGTCTTCTCCAATTTCATAGTCCTAAAACATTTTTTTAGTGTTCTCTACCTAATTTTGATCTTCATATAGACATGTTAACCTATTTTCCTTTGTCCTTGAGTAATCTATGATCTTATGGTCTTGAATTCAAACTTTCTTACTCATAGTGCTAATTCCTCCCCCTTGACATATGCCTAATGTTCTTAATGAAAAAAATAGAGCTTATGCAAAAATGTTCCAAACAACACACCTCTACTACAAACCTTATCTTCTATTTTGTCACAATATACCGGTTATGACATAAACTTCCTTTTGAATCAAGTTCTCAGTCCATGAAAATAGATACCAATCACTCATGAAAGAATAGATCAAAGACTCACATACCTTATTTTCATGACCTTTCAATGATTTTTCCTCATCATTGCACCTTATAATCTTCACGGTGACAAATAATATTAACAACATGCTAACTTCCCTGGAATAAACAAAGAAAAACCTCCAATTATTTAAAACACAATTAGAGAAATATACACATACCTTGTAGATAAAGATAACCTTAAGATCATAAAAAATCCCCTTAGGACTATGTATCAACATCATTGATGAAATATTTATTCTCATGCTCTGTTTCATACCTTCTAACTACCACAACCTATCATCCTACTTTCATTATTCCTATAAACAATAAAAAACTCTTCTTTGGCACACACAACAATTCCCTTCAAGATTAAACACAAGTACCCTTGGGATAATCCACACATAAACCTATTTCAAGTTATTATCTTTTACCATATTACCACTTGATATCGTGTTATTGTCTTATAGATCCTTGACCTACTCGGACACTATTTTTTGAGCCCATAGAGAGTAACAAGACCTTCAAAAAAGCCTTAGACACGTTAGACCTATTTTCAAGGAAATACTAGACCTAAAGATCACTATTTTGATAGTATTTTTATTTTTACCAACATGAAAATCCTCTCTTACTCTTTAATCCTTCATACTTAGTCTTGACTTCACTGCTCCCCTGGGATCAACCTACCAATATGTACTTAACCAAAAAGGAATAAAGAAAACATACATACCTTATTCATGAAGACACTTTCTTGGATCCAACTTAGACATTCTCAAAGAAATATTTCAACCTCATGCAGATAAGCCATGCATACACATACTCATGACATGAATGGATCACTTAATAACACATATCCTGGGATTAATCATCAATATACGATGACTTGACACTCGTAATTCTCCTTACAACTCTTGACCGAAATCCCCATGGTTTGTACTTTACTTAGTAGAACTAGAGACCCTTGAACTATGATGACACTTCCTTCATTAATACTTAACTAAAATAGACTAACATAAACCTTAAATGTCATATTAACCATATTGACCAAAATACCATAGTAGATGAAAATATTTTTGGAACAGGGACTAGGACTATAAAACACATCTTTGTCTTGACTCAAACCATACCGACTCATACAAACCTTCATGACTTGTTTAAATGATTGAGAATAAAAACAAACATAATGAGACACCTTATGAATGTCACAATATGAAATAATAAATTGATATCATTTGGTTCAAACACATCTTTGAATATTTTAGGCCCTTAAAATTTGATGCATGGATACAAAACACTACAAACCTTCTTGATATTCCATTTGAGACTATTGTTGCTTTTTTTTTTCTCAACATACCTTCTCATAATAGCTACCAACCTTCATTTCTTCTCATGGAATGAGGAATGTCTCCATGAATCCTAATAGATCCACCCTATGTATCTTAGGGCACTAGAACACCCACAACTTAGGATATTCGCAAATCTCCATATTCCTCTTATCCAAGTTGTTATCAATCTTTAGAACCCGTGTTATATTTATTGGCTCACTAGGATTGAAATCCACTTTTTCTCTTTTCTCCCTCAAATCGTATACCATCAAATACATATGATTCTCCTCTAGTTTGTCTTAAATCATATCAAAAATACCTCCTGTCTTGATGATTGAAAAAAATGATCTTGACTTACTCCTTATTTACCTTGTTTGTAATGTCTATCTTCTTTTGAACTTGACTCTCCTTTGACTGGAATTGATGACTTTGATTCTTTATCTCATTACACATTCTACCTTCATGTCATGATTTGGCTCATTAAAACGTATACTATGTTTATCAAACTTAGATTATTCCTTCTTGATCTCATCAATAATATTTTCTTTTATGACTATGCCTGATTCTTCTTTACTTGTTTCTATAGGACCAGACTTGACATTTATCTTCCTCTTGTAGTTGTTCACCTTCCTTCTACAATATCTTGTAATATGGAAAAAAATATTACATTTGAAACATATAACATGATTCTTACCTTTAGGAGCTCCATATTTCCAACTTTTTCTGGGTCCCTTTTAATAACAATATCTATCAATATGTCCAACATGATTGCAATTATAACACACAACCTCATTCTTACCTTCATTCTTCCAATTTTTTCTTGATGATTCATGAAAACAATACCTAGCTATATGACCCTTCTTGTGGTATTTGTAGCATGTAATGTCTCTTGATTGATATGAGTGATCATCCCTACCATTTCTCCATGGAAATACATTCTTGATTGTCCTTCTATAGTCCCTAGCTCTATGACCAAAGATATTGCATGAATAACACACACCATTGAACTTACCGATATTTTCATTACATTGGGTTATCTAATAACTTTCTTGTGATCTCTAACATCCTCCATGGCTTTATTAGGTCATTGACTTGTGCGATCCTTCTTTGCTTCATCGTTGAAGCCCAAACCAGATATTTTACAAGAGTGTATTTGATTGATTAACAATAAATCAATATTTCTATAAATATTCTCAAACATTTGATACATCTTTAGTTTTTTTGATGTTTGTTTTAACTCTATTTATAGCTTAGCTTATTCTTCCTCCTTGTCTTCTAGACTGGTTGTGATATACTCAACATGATTTTCAAGTTGTTTGTTGATTTCTTCAAACTCCTCGGCATCCTGGCTTAATTTATTTTCAAGAAGACTGACCTGTTCTTTATAGTCCATGTTTAATGTCATCAGATTAATATTATTATTTGAATCTTTAACTCATCTATGACCTTTTCAAATTCATATTTGAAGCTAAATTTCTTCTCTTCCTCACCTAAATCAGTCACATCATCTTAGTTCTTACCTTTTGAAGTGATGGTAGCATAAGCTTTATTAACATTAGAAGGAATACTTGCATCTTCATAAAAGTACTCCAACTTCTCTCATAACTCATTAGTTGTGTCACACTCCACTACCATGGCACATATATATTCTTCCAATGCACTCCAAATGACATCATTAGAAATTTATTCCATGGGTTCGATGAATTAGTGTAATCAATATTAACATCATACCCAAGAGAACTTGGGTACAATTTCATCTTGAATTTCCAAAGGGAAAAATTGGTTCTATTGAACACAAGACCCTAATATGAAAATATCTCTCCTTCCGTCTAATCAAACCAAATTATGCTTTAAGAGAATATCCTTCAAGTTGTTAAACTTCCTTCAAAAGGAAATTTCTCTGATATCAATTGTTAAAAGAATAAAGACTGAGGGCAAGGGGTGAATCATCCTTTATGGAAATTCTAGGCACTAAGAGGGGGTGAATACGTGCTTATTCAAAATTTGACAGATAATTGGATTTCCTTAGCTTTGTTATGATGAAACCACAAAATCATTCACAAGCCATCAACAAAAGAACACACATAGAGAGATGTGATCTAATGTGGAAAACCCTTCAAGGGAGAAAACCCCACTGAAACAAAAGAAATGACTTGGACAAAAATGTCTTGTAAATGTTAGAATGATTTTATTGTCGAGCATCCACTCAACATGGATTTGCAACTCCAAATTTTATTCAAGCTACCACTTAACCTTTAGCAAGCTTCTACTTGAATGGAATCTTCAACCCCAATACTTCAACCAAAATTCAATTTGATCTTTTATAAGCTGCCACTTACAAGGAAGCTTCAACTCCTTGTATTCTAAGCATCCACTTAGAATTCTTCAAAGTGTTTTGATCACTTTTCTTTAGTTGTCTTCCATAAAAATTGTGATCACCTATTTAGCTCATTCTTCTTCTCTTTTCTCCTTGGTTCATCTCTCTTCTCACCCTCTTCATCTACTACAACTCTATCATACAAGGATGATTTCACACACTAATTATTTTCATACTCCACTAATTCAATTTTTTTGCAAACACTATTACACAAGACTTATCTCATACACACACTCTTGACATGATTCTCCCTTAAATTATCCTCTCAAGTACTCAATCTCTCAATTGTTCAACCTACTAAAAATATGCATTCATGAAAGCATTTCATACACCCTATAGTTATCTCATGGCCATCAACCAAAGTCTCATACACCTTTGCCTAGTATTCATTATAGTTAGCTTCTTTTCAACAACCTCACACTTCAAGCACTAGGATGTATTTATAACATTAAGAAAAACATTCTAAAAAGACTTTTGCACTTCCTCTTTAATGAATATTCACTTTCCCACCTATGAGCTAGTTGAAGGAGGGAATGTAACATTACATAAAATGGCCAAATTGCAATAATTTCCTCTAAAATTGATGGTGGTTCGTATTCAGCCTTTTTAGATTCTCGATAAGATTCTTTGACATCAATGATGTTCATAGGAATCTTTCAAACTACCTATATCTTTAACTTCATGGAAAACATAATATGATTCCTAAGTAATAAAATTACTAATTAACCCATGTCTTTGGCCATATTTCTTTTCTCTATAGCTAGCTATCTACATAAAGCAAGGGACTACATTTGGGCACTATTCTTCATCACACATTGCATAGGAAGGGGATTATCCATTCTATCCCATCCACCATTTTTAATTTTATCTAGCTACTAGCCAATATCTCTACATCATTGCTGCTAGGGAAATCTAGGCACATTATTTCACACACAAGCACATATAACTACATTAGGTCTAAGATGTAGTGCGGGACTGACCATAATTCTATCCTTTTCGCACTGAGGATGGTCTAACCCCTTTATTTTTATCTTTCTTTTATTTGGGTTTGATGTTTTGTGTGGGGTTTCTAAGGTTATTATTCATTACAGTTTGTGTTGACATTAGCGAAGCAAGTGCAAAATTCACTCGACCAAAGGCAAAGTACTAAGAATACCTAACAACCATATTAGGATCATATTTTGAGTTGTTTCACAGAGCAAGGTGCCTAGATTTCAAGCCAAGGCACCCTAACCACCCCTATCCCTCTTTAGGTTCACCGGTCTAGCCAGATCTACCTCTCTTTGCTATGTTATGAATATCATTACAACACTCTGCTCCACCATTTCATCACTATGTTCAGTCCCAAATCATTGTGAGGTAAGTTAAATTCAGGTAAGTACATTTCCCTTTCATTTTATTTCATTTTTAGTTACTAAATAAATTATTTAGCATTTACATTTCAGTATATTTCATTCTCATACTCTTAGATTCTTAATAAAATTCAAATTTTATAGAATCATTTTGGTGAACCCATAGCTTAGAACATTTTTCCCTAGGATCCACTAAAACCCTAATGGCTAAGGATAACTCTTCTCCTTCTCGGCTCATCATGCCTCATGTTAGTATCAATCCTATATATGATGAGGTAACTATAGTTGATATTAACACTCTATATTGTGATGTTACTATGTTGGATGATATTCAACAACAACTCTTAGCTAACGAATGCAATATACCTACTAGCTTTAAAAATTCTTCTTTTAGCATCATGTAGATTCGGCTAGATTTCCTGGCTATTGACCTTGTTATACAGTTAGCCATGACCCCCTTCTCACATTTCCAAGGAAATTCTAGATGACTCTCTTATTGATTTCATGTTTGGTCTTGACGCTAGTACACATGTGCATAATGATTCTCCTCCTAATCAAACCACTACTATATTTACATCTCATGCTTCTCCTATTTCTAATAATGCTTCTCATGATCCATCACATACTTTTCCACATGCTCATTCATATTATGTTGATGATCCAATTGATGAAATTTTCATATCTAAGTCTCTCTCTGATTTTGACAAAACAATTGATAGTCATGAGTCTACGAATTTACATACAACTGAGTGTGAATCTCCTACTCCATTGTCATCTTCTTATGAGGTTGTATCTACCACTATACATGACTCATCTCCATCTATTAGTTCATCCTCTCCTATCATTCCATCTCCATCTATTAGTTTGTCCCCTCCTATTGTTGCATCTCCATCTGACGCTCCATCTCCTAGGGATGTTTCTAATGCTAGTCCTACTGCTTCTATGGATATTCCATGCCTTTCATCACCTATAACTTATGTGGAACCTACAGTTAGTGTTCCCTTAGCATCAAAATATTTGTCGTCTCCTCTCAACATCCCTATGATTAATCACATTGGTAAATTACAACCTCTTAACACATTATTTCCATCCTCTACTATTCCTTCACAATATATCTTGTCTCTCATGCATGTTGTGGGTCACTTACAATCTCAAGTTCAATCACTCACATTAGAAAGAAAATCCTATTATAATTATATTGATAACAATTCATTGTATGACAACCCTATCCCTAAGAAGATTCACAACTCATCATTTCCTTAAGATTTTATCATGCCTACCTTTTCATGTTTCGATGGTACTGGAAACCCCTAATTACATCTCAAACATTATCGTATGGCTATGGTTTGATATTCTAATGATCGATTATTTCTTAAATTATTTTTACATAGTCTTACCAATGATGATTTACAATGGTCTACTCACTTAACATTTGGATCTATTATCACTTATCATGATATGGAAGAATTTTTTTCTCCATCGCTTTATCATCAACAATGGCCCTAGAGTTACCTATGATCATATACCTACTTTACATTAGGTAAAAAAAAAAAACCTATCATGGATTACATCTTACGATTCAATACTTGTATGCACCAATTATTTTTTCAACATATCAATCAAGAGAATCAATTTATCTTCTGTCATGGTTTGATTCAAAAATTAAAACAAAGATTGCAATATGACACATGTGAATCATTCACACTTATATGCTATAAATTCATTGATCTAGAACAAGACGTCATTGCCACACATGTTATAGATCCTCCACCTATGGTTACTACTACTACATCCTCTAGTTCTTCTCCCTTACCATCAGTTGAGCATCCTACATGATCTCCATCTCCACCTCATAAGAAATTTCAGCCTCCTACATTGCACCATTGTCCTTCTTCTCCTACTCCATAGCAGGATACACCTTAATCTTCTACACTTGTTTCGCATGAACCATTGAATTTTTCTCATCATGCTTGACCACATGATTTCCTATGTTCTTTGTTGAATGAGCATTTAATTCGCTTACCTTCTAACCAGCATCATCCACAACATGGTTTGCAATGTCATCATGATCAACCATATTATAAGTATCACCATATTAATGGCCATAGGGATAATGATTGATTCGTCCTTCATGATGCCTTTTAACAATTAAAGGATAAGGGAATCATTTCCTTTGGCTCTCACTCATGTGAGAGGTCCATATCTTCTCTCCCTCGTCAATGAGCTACTACTCTAATTGATTTATCTCTCCCTTCTAATGCTAAGGTAATTTTTCTTCCATCATCACAAGTTGTCACTCATGGGCGCTCTACATCACTACACCATCTAAACCATCTCATCCACCTCATCCATCTCATCCATCGCGTCATACTACTACTTCATATTGGATTTCATAGCCCTTGGAATTTACACCTTCCACTTTGTTACTCCATATGAAATTAAGTTTGGCTCATATGCTCATGCTACTTCCATCCCACACACTTTGTGTCACCCTGGTCTTTGGTAGGTAATTATTCTCACCTCACCCCCGATGATGCACTCATGTTCTTATGGTTCTTACATGATTGTTGAGGGATATATTACAATAAGAACCTTTCTTCATTTGCTTCATTGATTCATCTAGTGCACTCTATCAAATAATTTCTCGATGACGCACTCTTGATTTATATGCTTCATTCATAATTGTTGATGGGTATTAACTAAATGAACCTCATCATCTCTATGTTGGGGGAATCGCTAATCTTCTTCCCCTACTTTCATCATACTACATCTACGCTTCCTTATACTATTACGACCACATCACACTTTTGCATCACTAAGCATTCATCATAAAAAGGTTATTTTTCAATCATACATTATCTATCATCACATACATTATACTATCATCATCACATTAACTATGCATTACAAGTCAACTCAAGTTAATTTGATAACATACCATTGAATTCTCAACCTCGGGCAAATGGATTGATTCTCAATAAAAATCATGACTTTCAATAAAGGGTCCCCTCATAAAGGATTTTTTCAAATTCACCCCTAGGTTAATTTGAAAAGCAAGCTACGAGAAAATGTGAAAAAGTCTCGTGCAAAAACAAGCTTGGGCAAAAAAATTGTGAAAATTGGCTAAGTCCTAGTCCTCGGCCAAAGCAGTAGGGACGTCGGGACATCGAGGCGCGGATCGCGCCGAAAAGCCTCAGGGGCCCATCGGGAAGCAAAGGGACATCGGACGGAAAGGACTGAAAGCGTGGGCGCGAAGGGCCGTGAGAGGAAGAAGCAAAATTGAGCCGAAAAGCTTGAGCGCGGCCCAAAAGTTTGGGACATTCGGGACAATGATGGGTGTGAACCCTGGTTCGGGCGAAAGCAGAGAACTTTAGCTTTGGGGGACAGTCGGGCCGCCGCGAGCGGTGCGGACGTGGAAAGCGCGGTTCGGGAAAAGAAGAAAATTGACTAAAGCTTTGGGGAAAGTGGGACGGAAGAATGCGAAGGGCCGAACCGGTGAGTTCGGCCGAAGAATTTTCCTGCAGGACATCTAGGACAGCAAGTGGGAACAAAGTGCGCGAGAGGCCGTGAACCGGCCGGTTCACGAAAAGCGAGAGAAATTTCGTATTGGGACAGTTGGGACAAAGGGACGCGTGGGACGCGGATAGCGAAGGAGCGAGAGCCAATCAGATTGCGCCACGTGTCATCGGCAGATAAGGGACAAGGAAGCCCATTTCGGGTGGATCGGAGGTTTTGTCCCAAAAGCACCTTTGGGACATCGGGACAAATGGAGGATGCGAAGGGCGCGAAAAGCGGCGAGACCGCGGACCAATCAAATCACGACACGTGTCACACGAGGAGAAAGTCAAAAGTCAAAAGGCGAGGTTTTGAAGCCAATGAAAGAGGCCAATAAAAGAGGACACGTGTCAAAAGGAAAACCCATGGGACAGAGAGGAGAGAGAATTACATATCCAATCAGCGCGTGCCACGTGTCATCCAGGTGGCAGAGCGCGGGAAAAATTTCAAAACGCATTTTCACTGTTTTGTGCCCTAAATCTTCAGATCGACATATCTTTCGATCCAGAGCTCGGATTTGCACGTTCTTTATATCAACGGAAAGCTTGTGAAATTCTCTACATGATTTTGGGGTTAATCTTGAGTTTTGGTGTAGTCTGGAGAGAGAAAATTGAGAAATGGCTCTGACGCGTGTTCATGGCCAGAAGTGACATTCCAGCGACCAGATTTAATGCAGAATGGGTCGCATTCTCCTGTAATCCGGTCAAAATGATAGGGTATGGGTTTGTAAGGTCCCCCATGCCATTTTAATGCACCTGTAGTCAAGAAGGGATGGGCTCTCATGTTTTTGTACGTTTTCTGTCCCCTGGGCTCGACCCATGCAATGTAAAAGCCAGATTTGGCTCATTTGAAGGGGAACAATTTTTGACATAGCAGAGTTCTTCTTTCACCTCCAGCAAGTGATTGATACAAGAATCAGACCTCTCCAAAGGATTGTAATAGTTTTTACCTCTCTGAGGTTGTAATGCAGTGATTTTGACACTGGAAATGATAATGCAAGCTTTGTGAATGGTTTTCAGTCCCTTGTTTGTATTATTTGCTTCATTTCAAATCCTAAATTATATCTTATCAGTCTGTGTATGTTTTATGTTGTAAACTTTGGTTTGTGTCTATTTGCTTGACAGAAATGTTTCACCACTCCTTTTGGTGCATCACCATCTTTAGTTAGTTTCATTTTTGCATTTCTATCCCTGTCTCCTTGCAGTTTAGAGTAGGATTAGGATCTGAACCTCTGTAGTTTTGCAAAATATAGATCTAAATCAGAGGAGTTTGAGGAACCAGCCTCTAATCTGGAGATTCCTCTCTCAGTTTCACAAGTCCCCACACTTGGAGAGAGGTTTCCATGTTGTGCAATCACATTGGATGCTAGAGTGATCAACCTAGAAGCCTGATCTGCATCCAGGGGTGTTGTGAGTCTGCAACAACAGTTTTGGCATGCCGGTGGGACACTAGAGGTCTCATTTTTATTGCAGCAAAGTTGATATGCATCTGCTGCAGAATTTTCTTGCTTATAAGAGCTATTATTTGCATATCTGGCGACTCCAAGGGGAAGAATCAACTGGTTTCAGCAGTGCAGGCCTGAAAACTCATGAGAAGAATCACCACAAGGTCAAGAGTTGGAGAAGAAGAAGTGTTGTTTGAATACTGCAATTATCTCAAGAAGAAGGCAAAAGAGGAAGAAGGATTCAAAGGTCTCCATCTCCACCAAAGCAGAACTCTCTCAACTCCTCCACAGTAGGCCTTTCATTCGGTCAACAAGGGTTTTAAGACCGATTAGAATGGCTCAAAACAACCCCTACGTCAACTTCACAGGCAGCAGCCCACTTGCTCTCAATGCACAACATCGAGTTCTATTGCAGCCTTGAAGAACATTCCCTACTTCTTTGGAGAAAATCAGACTACTCAGGTGATCATGTTAAAGATATTGCTAACCTTTGTGCAATCCATGAAATCAATGAAATGCAAGTGGAGTTTGTCAAGTTCTTGGCATCTTCCTTCAAGGGTAAAGCATTGCTGATGGTTTAGGAGCCTTGGAGCTGGTTCTATCACAAAGCTGGAAATCATTTGTGTATTGCACTTCACGAGCAATTTGGAGAGAAGGAGACAACTTGTCTCTTTTGGAGCGGTGACAACTATCAAGAGAGCCCCAACGAGCGGTGGTGACTTCAACTTCAGATTTCAAAGGTCTTGGGATAGGATTCCGGTGGCGATCAGGCCAAAACGTAGAAGGTGCTTTCTCTATATTACCTTAAAGCTTTGAATTCTGATATTTCTATGTTAATTCAATCTATGGGAGGCACTGACCTTACTGCTGCTTATAGCATTGCCATTAGAGCCAAAAACTGTCTTATTCAAGCTGGTAAACTGGCTCCTAGGCCTCCCATGCCCTTGTATCCAAACTTAGAAAATCCAAGCACTAGTCAAGCACCCACTTTGGCTCCTGTTCCCACCCCTAGAAATCAAAGTTCAAGTGAAACTTCTACTTCATCCTCTAGTGCTTCAAATGAACTCCAAGAGGTCATGAAAGCGATTTGCAAAATTTGGGAAATGAGCTGGTTACTATCAAAAGACAGCAAGCTCAAAGTGCTAGACCGTATCAGCCTCAAGCACAATACCAGGCTAGGCCCCCATACCAACAAAATAGGTCACCAAATCAGGCTGCAAATCAAAATCAAAGCCAAGTAAGGCCTCCGCTAATAGACCATTTCAGCCCTATAACTTAATGATGTTGTATCTGCTTCTAAAGCATTAGTGCCAGTCCAAAATAACATGGCCCAAGAATATGATTGGTGTTTCCCGTGTAGTCAGCCACATAACCAATCAATGTGCTTTAACGGTGCATTAAATCAAGCTCTGATGGTGCAAACCATTGGTGGGTCGCAAGAGTCCAGCCATGAAGGAGATCAGCAGCAAGAAGCACCTCAGCAAGGAACATCTCCGAATGAAACTACTCTTGTCAATTGGCAGGCTGAAGATTTCTGTGGTATGAATCAAATACCCTCTCAAGGTGTTGCAGCCAACACAAGGTCAAAAAGGAGGAATTTGGGTGAAGAACAGCCATTGGCCCCAAGTAGTTCATGACCTTCTGTCACTCCACAAGGTGTTGGCAAACAAAATGCAGTTCCAAACATGCAAGGAGCACCCAAACCAGCTCCTAAACCAACTCAGATGCCAGTTGTTGCTGCCCATGTGCAAGGAATGAATGTGCAAGCTAGGGGACAGCGAGAGGATGCTTCATCCCCATTGACATCATTGACCAGATGAAGAAGACAAATGTAAACATATCAATGTGGGAATCACTATCCATCCCAGGCCAAAGAGATTTGCTACAAGCTGCCATGAAGGACTGGTCAACTTCAAATCAACAGGTCCAAATGCAAGAGAAGGTACTCACAAATGTTGCCCAGCCTGAAGGAAATCATGGAGGACAACAAGGTAAAATGTTGAAGCCCCCTCCATTTTATGTTTCATTGATCATAGGAGATAAGTTGGTACATAATTGCATGATTGACTCTAGGGCAAGTAGTTCAGTAATGCCCAAGCAAATAGCTGATCAGCTAGGGCTTCAATATGAAGTCATCTCCAAGGGTGTAGTGCAATTAGATGGGACAGCGGTGACAAGCGGTTGGAGTAATCAAAGGTTTGAGCCTCACCTTACTTTGCACGCATGTCCCAACGTAATAGTGTTACAAGATGTGTCGATCATAGACCTGCCACCACTCTTTGCATTGTGCTTGTCGAGAGACTTTGCTAAAATTGGAGGCTATCTTTTGGTAGATTGGTCACACATGTTGTTCAGAACAAGGTATGGAACTAAGGCCACAATCAGTCGAACCTATTGCGAACTTTCACATTGAGCCTTACACTACCAGCCAAATCAGATTAATACCAATTGTTCGAGCATTTGATCAAGAAGATTATCCAAGCAGCTTGATGAAGCTGACACCAAGGTTGGAAGCATCCCAGATTTGACTCTTGATGAATGGGCAAGCAAAGTGCATGCTTTGATCCTTATCAAGAAATAGAAGAATCTGAGCTAGGGGTTTATTGTTTACATGAAGAGGATCAACCTCTCCCGAGCATCACCAAGCCAGATCATAAGGACAAGAATGAAGTATGGCAATTGTTCTTTGATGGTCAAGGAGTAGACAAGGTGCGGGAGGAGGAGGAGCTATGCTCATTTCACCACAAGAGTATAAGGTATTACTCTCGGCCTTCCGTTTCAGTTTTCTGTTCAAACAACAACACGGTGAGTATGAAGCCTTAATTCATGGACTGCACTGGGCAATGAAGAAAGGCATCAGGAATTTACAAGTATTTGGTGATAGTGAGCTGGTCGTAAACCAAGTCAAAGGAAAAAATGCTGCCAAAAATGATCTGCTTAAGTGCTACAAAAATCGGGTATGGGATCTTATTGAAGATTTTGAAGCTTTTAGCATCAATTCCATCCCAAGGAAAAAGAATGAAGCATTGATAGACTTGCAGCAATTGGGGCTGCGTTTGATGTTGTAGAGAGTATCAAAAGTGAGAAATCTCAGCCTCATATCAAATTGGTTGTGAGACCAGCTATTCCAGATAACAACACAAGTTGGCAAGTCTTCGAGAATGATCAGCAAATTGTTAATTTCCTACAAGAAGAAGCTGAGTTCTCCGCCAGAAATCAAGACAAATTTGGAGCAGCAATATGGTGATCAGGTAGTACAGCTGAGAACTAACAAATTACCAAAGGCCTCATAACCTTGGAGTCAATCTTGACCCGAATGATCGAGTTCGGAAGGAGAAAGCAAACATTCAAGTGAAGGGTGAAGATTGAGCCTATTTTAGTGGAAGAAGGCAAAACATTGCATTGGCAAAGTAAGTACCTCACAAGAGAAATCTGATTTTGTTGACTTTGTCAAGAGTTCCGAGATATCTTTGCTTGGACTTACAAAGATCTAAGAGGTTTGACCCAAAGTTGGCACAACATACTATTGGTGGATCGGAATCCAAGCCTGTTAGGCAAAAGCAAAGGCCAGTGAATCCCCATATTGAACCTCTCATGAGAAAAGAGTTAAGCAAGCTTATTGAGGCCAGTATCATCTTCCCCATCAAACACTCAAGTTGGGTTGCAAACTTGGTGCCAGTGAGAAAAAGAAATGGAGAAATCAGACTGTGTGTTGACTTCAGAGACTTGAACAGAGCCTCCCTCAAGGACCATTACCCACTCCCTTCCATGGAGCAAATATTGCAAGTTGTAGCTGGTTCAGAAAGGTTCTCACTACTTGATGGATACTCAGGCTATAATCAGATAATGGTGAAGGAAGAAGATCAATTCAAGACGGCTTTCACCACCAAATGGGGCACCTATGCCTACAAGAAGATGCCATTTGGCCTATCAAATGCCGGAGCAACATTTCAGTGAGCTATGGATATGGCATTCAAAGGCTTAATCAACAATATAGTGCTGGTATACCTAGATGATATCACTGTCTTCTCAAAGAATGCAGCAGACCATCTCTTTCACCTCAGACAAGTGTTTCAGAGGTGTAGAAGGTTCGGAGTGTCATTGAATCCAAAGAAGTGTATATTCTTGGCACACGAGGGCAAATTGTTGGGCCACATTGTCTCTAGGGAAGGGCTAACAATTGATCCTGAAAGGGTTGAAGCCATCCGAACGCTCCCATTGCCACACCACAAGAAATCTCTTCAAAGCTTCTTAGGAAGGATAAACTTTGTCCGCAGATTTGTGCCTAATTTTGCCACTCTTGTGAAGCCTCTAACAATGATGTTGAAGAAGAGTCTGGCATTCAAATGGACAGCAGAAGGCAAAGAGAGTTTTGAAAGCATCAAGCATGCAATATCACAAGCTCAACTCTTATCAACCCGAGACTTTTCAAAGGACTTCATTGTATGCGTTTGGAGGATCAGACACAATCTCAGCTATCTTAACACAGCTGAATAGAGAAGGTTCAGAACAGCCCATAGCATTCTTCAGCCAAACCTTGGAAGATTACGAAATAAAGTATTCTTTCATCGAAAAGCATGTCCTTGCTGTCATCAGGAGCTTGAAGAAGTTCAGACATTTGGTCTCAAACAATAAGATTCAACTGCTGGTCTCACATGCTGGGGTTAAGGACTTCCTCCTCAACAAGGATTTGAATGAGAAAAGGGCAGGTTGGATCACCCGTGTCATGGAGTATGACATTGAGATCAAGATCACCAAGCTGGTAAGAGGGAAAGGATTGTGTGAGCAGCTGGTTTTGGGGAAACAAAAAGAAGTATGCAATGAAGAAGAGGCTGTTTTGACAGTCCAGGACAGTCATGAGCCAAGTGGCAAACAAGAAGAAGACAATGCTGCCCCGACTCCTTGCTGGACCCAAGGTATTATGCACTTCCTAAGCACAGGCCTATGCCCTCCGGAGATGAACAAGACCCAAAGGAGACACTTCAGATTGCAGGCTGTCCCGTATGCCATTGTTGATGGAGTTTTGTTCAAGAAAGATGTAAATGGAGTCTTCTTTGAGATGCATTAGCATAGAGTCAGATTCAAAGGGTGTTGGAAGAGTTTCATGGTGGACCAGTGGTGGCCATTTTGCACCAAGAGTGTGACTCTAAAAATCATGAAGGCTGGTTATTATTGGCCTAAAATCTTGATGATTGCTATGCATGGATCAAGAGGTGTAAGAATTGTGCATTCTTCACAGGAAAAGAGAGACTTGCAGCCCTCCCATTGCATCCAATCTCAGTTGACCAGCCATTCATGCAATGGGGTTTGGACTTCATTGGAGTCATTAATCCCAATTCAAGCGAGGGCACAAATGGATTTTGTGACCACGAGACTACTTCACCAAATGGACAGAAGCAGTAGCACTCAAAGAGGTGAATGAGTCTAGCATCTTAGACTTTTATGAGGGGATAACAACCAGATTTGGTGTACTACTACAATAATCTCTGATAATGCATTGGCATTCATTGGATCTAAGGTAGTGAGTGGGCTGTCAAGAAGCGGTATTTACCTAAGCACTTCATCGAACTATTACCCTCGGGGTAATGGCGGCGAGGCGAGTCTACAAACAAGAACTTGTTGAGGATCATTAGGAGGACTCTTGATGAGAATCAAGAGGTCTTGGCATACCAAGCTGAAATCAGCCTTATGGGCTGATAGGATAACTCCCAAAAGATCCACGGGTAACTCTCCATTTAGGCTTGTCTATGGAAGAGAGGCAATCTTGCCCATGTCACTTGAGTTGCCAACGTTGGAACTCATGAAGCAGCTGGAGTTGCTTGAATTTGAGCCCATGGAGGTGAGGTATGCAGAGTTGATGGAGCTGTAAGAGATCAGAAATCAGGCATCCCAAGCAATGGAAAAGGATCAAGCTTTGATCAAGAAGACCTTTGATAGAAAGGCCAAAGGATAGATCTTTTCAAGTTGGAGATCTAGTGTTGAAATGGGATGTGGATAGAGCAAAACCGGGAAGGCATTCAAAATTTGATGCCATTTGGAGTGGCCCATACATGGTCACAAAGTGCAAGAACAACAATGCTTTCAATTGGCCTCATTGGATGGTGAAGAACTACAGATTCCAGTCAATGGAATCTATCTCAAGCGTTGCTTCTAGAGGGAAGTTCACTACCTCTGTAAATATTAGATTAGATTTTCTTTCCTCCAGTGCTTGTGCACATTGTTTTTCTTGTAGGTTAGTTTTGTTTTCCCTAAGTGCTTTGGCATAGACTTGCTTTATCCATGGAGATGTTTAGAGTCCTCTTTCATCGGGTGACATTCCATCTTCCTCCTTGCACATTATGAGTCGAGTTAGGTTCTAAACAGAATATTTGATGACTCCATGCCCAATGGGTGCTTGAGAGCAATTTGGTATCTTCTACCTAGCGAGGCGAGTATCCCCATTGAGTCGCCAAATTGTTATCAAATTCACCCCGGGGTTAATTTGATAACATACATCGAAATTCTCAAGTCTCGGGCAAAAATGGATTGATTCGGGGAAAAAATCATGTTTTAAGGGTCCCCTCGATTTTTCTAACTCCTCTGTCCGAAGAAGGAAAGAGCAAGCTCTGAGAAAATGTGAAAAAGTTACAAAAACAAGCTTGGGCCAGGAAAAATTGTGAAAATTGGCTAAGTCCTAGTCCTCGCAAAGCAGTGGGGACGTTGGGACATCGAGACGCGGATCGGCCGAAAAGCCTCCAGGCGCCCGTGAAGCAAAGGGACACATGGGGGAAGGGGGCGGGCGCGAAGCGCGAAACCTAGTTCGGAGAAGGAGGAAGCAAAATTGAAGCTCTTTGAGCAAAGCAGTTTGGGACATTCGGGCGTGAGGATGCGCGCGCCGGATCGGAAGAAAAGCAGAGAACTTTGCAGCAGGCAGTCAAAGAAAGGCGGCCATGAAAGCGCTTTCGGCGGCCAGGGGGAAGAAAATTTGTCCCTAAGCAGCTTTGGGACAAGTGGGACAAAGGTACGCGAAGGGCGCGAAGCGAAGCATTTCGGCGAGTTCGGAAGAATTTTCCCAAGACGAGCACTTTGGGACAAGTGGGACAAAGTACGTGAAGGGCGTGAACCGGCTAAGTTCACTCGAAAGAGAGAAATTTCGTATTGGGGCGGTTGGGACAAAGGGACGCGTGGGGCGCGGATAGCAGAAAGAGCGAAGCCAATCAGATTGCGCCACGTGTCATCGGCGAGAGAAAGGGACAAGGAAGCCCATTTCGGGTGGATCGGAGGATTTTGTCCCAAGCAGACCTTTGGGACATCGGGACAAAAATGGGCGCGAAGGCGCGAAAAGCTTGCGAGACCGCGGACCAATCAAAATCATGACACGTGTCACAAGGGGAAAAGTCAAAAGTCAAAGGGCGAGGTTTCAAGGGCGGCCAGAGCCAATAAAAAGAGGACACGTGTCAAGTTTAAGGGAATAAGGAAAACCCATGGGACGAGAAGAGAGAGAATTACATATCCAATCAGCGCGTGCCACGTGTCATCCAGGTGGCAGAGCGCGGGAAAAATTTCAAAACGCATTTTCACCTGTTTTGTGCCCTAAATCTTCAGATCGACATATCTTTCGATCCAGAGCTCGGATTTGCACGTTCTTTATATCAACGGAAAGCTTGTGAAATTCTCTACATGATTTTAGGGTTAATCTTGAGTTTTGGTGTAGTTTGGAGAGAGAAAATTGAGAAACGGCTCTCGACGCGTGTTTGGTGGCGAAGTGACATTCGGTGACCAGATTTAATGCAGAATGGGTCGCATTCTCCTGTAATCGGTCAAAATGATAGGGTATGGGTTTGTAAGGTCCCCATGCCATTTTAATGCACCTACAGTCAAGAAGGGATGGGCTCTCATGTTTTGTACGTTTCTGTGTCCCAGGCTCGACCCATGCAATGTAAAAGCCAGATTTGGCTCATTTCTAAAAGGGGAACAATTTTTGACATAGCAGACTTCTTCTTTCACCTCCAGCAAGTGATTGATACAAGAATCAGACCTCTCAAAGGATTGTAATAGTTTTTACCTCTCTGAGGTTGTAATGCAGTGATTTTGACACTGGAAATGATAATGCAAGCTCTGTGAATGGTTTTCAGTCCTTGTTTGTATTATTTGCTTCATTTCAAATCCTAAATTATATCTTATCAGTCTGTGTATGTTTTATGTTGTAAACTTTGGTCTGTGTCTATTTGCTTGACAGAAATGTTTCACCACTCCTTTTGGTGCATCACCACCTTTAGTTAGTTTCATATTTTTTTGCATTTCTATATCCTGTCTCCTTGCGAGTTGATCTAAATCGGAGGAGTTTGAGGAACTAGTGATTCCTCTCTCGGTTTCACAAGTCTCACACTTGGAGAGAGGTTTCCATGTTGCTTACCACTTTGGATGCTGGAGTGAACGGGGGTCTCAGGACCACCACCCACCATTCCTCATCATATCTCCTTGTGTGCCTTGTCCCTCTCACTCAAGACATAGTATATTCCGTTGCTTCTATCACTACTATCTCAAACAAATGGGCATGCTTAACCACAATGTTGTCTAAACGCTCTAACATTCCTCCACCCATCGATTACGTCGGCCATAACATTTCATGTTAGTGTGTGGATAGATGTATCCACAATCAAACTCCAATACGAATCACCTACAACCAATAGTAAAACACATTAGACAACCATAACCATCACATAAGCAAGTAGCCAACCATACAACACAACTATACAGATACTCACGTTCTAATATCGTCATCACTATGTTGTTAGGGGTATGTGCTTAGCCCTCCACTTTTCCTCCTTGTGGTAATCCTACCGCATCTATAAATAATGGGAACAAAAACACCCATCGATGCATTTTCCACCATGCACAGTATTCCTCTGTACACCCCATATCATCTATATCTATAGTTCTATCTCCGCATTGGTCTCATTTGGCCTGGGAGGTACTAATCGCTCTCTTATGGGCCCCTGGTCTAGCTTTAACCCTCCTCTATGCTCTAACAGCCCTAACCCACACATATGGGCCTAGGGGAACATCTTGAGCCATACCAAATTTTTGAGATATCCGCTCCACCTGAAATAACTTGGTCACCCCTAGAAACCAATCCTCCAACCACATAGTCCTCCATATGCACCGTAGCTCCACCGCATCCTCTAGACATCCTCCATAGTCTCGGTATGGCCTCCATATCACTCCCTCAGGTGCCACCTGATCTATAAATGCTCTATATGTGTCAATATTCATCTTTCACCCATGCACACCAACCCATCTCCTAGCGGATATGTCTGGCCTAACCCACTCTACTTATGGCCCACCAAGTGGCCTCAATACTTCTACATGCTTGTAATCCCACACATGTAATAACGTAGTAGCTCCAATCCCACCTCCATGCTCCTCCTGTTTAAATATGTAGAGATCTCTATACATGTGGGCCAATACACATCATGCTCATACATATCTCTTTTGTTATCCTCTTCTATACGGTGGCAAATAGCGTACATCTTATATAAGATTCTCACACCACCTCCCTCTACTACAATCGATGATGCAATAACCATGGCTATAAACTTCCACAAATGTTGAACCCCGACCACAAGATCGTATTCAAGATAATATGGGCCTTGGAAGGTACTTGAGTCCCCAATAAATAACACCTAGCGGCCCTTTTCTATCTCTACATCTTCTCCATAACAATAACATGTATCCTTTTGCCAACAATCAATAATCGTTGTATGTGATATACATCCTCTAATGTGACTTTCATCTCACATATAGGAAGCCAAAATGCATAAGTATCCACGCACCATCTCTCACACAACATTTTCAACATAGGCATGTTATGCGGCACATACCAAATCCTCTCTATGTTCCATGGGATGGAACGGTCCATAACCTCCCAATCATCGTCTGATAAACCCAACCCGAGCAATGTACTCAAGTGGCGACCCCCACGGAACTCCCTCGAATGGATATCCTTCACACGCCACAAAATAACAAGCGTAGTGTTAGAAAACCATAAAAATATACACATGATCAATTACGACATCACCGCACATCAAATTACACGTTTACACTCCTCTAGACCGAATTCACACTTTCTAGACAAGGGCACCCGGAAGCAGGACTAGGGCGCCTAGGAGCAGGACACCACTTCCCAAGTTTGGGCGCTCTTGTCTCAAAAGCCACTAGTGCTTCCATCACTATTTTCTAAGTCCAAAACACTAAGAACAACAAAAATCACAATTTCACAAAAATTCACCAAAAACAACTACTACACACGCATTTTTTGAAAAACAAAATGCACTTACCAACTTCTTCACCATCCATGATGCCATGGTGATCACTACCATCTTGAACCGGTTATGTCACATTGCTCTAACTTATGGCATCCTTACACACTCAGAGCTCACTCTCACACTTGTGCAAAAAAAAAAAGAGTTAACTAATCACTTTTTCACTTTACTATTTATAGTCACTTTTCATTATTTACTCCATTATGGTTATATGTCACATTTACTACTCAACTAATACATGTCACACAATTTTGCTAATATCTTGAGCATTTTGACTCGATTTATATCCTGTTTATGGCATTCTCTTCATAATTTCACCTACTATCATATCATACATATGACACACACAATATCTCTCCTTGATGTTATCTTTCACTCGGTCTACACATATTTTTGGCAATATCTACCATTCATTGTCTATTAATGGGGTTACTTTTGGCTTAGCGTTCATTCTCATTATCACTTCCCCTTTTGCTGAAAGGGGGGCATACATTTGGAGTCATCCTATAATTCCCCTTACACCACTACGTGATCGTTCAACACTTATAATATGTCATGTTTTGAACATTTACTAATACACCATGCGATATTTCATCATTTTCTATCAAATCCCCCTAATGACCTAACCTGGGGACAACAAAAGTAAAATCACTCTATGAGTAAACCAATCAAAATAAACAATCAATCAATCAATTAATACATTTAAGTCCCTAATAATTGAAATCACACCATTTAATCGATACAATGCAACACATTTCAACCTCTCAGATGACCTAACTTTGGAGTTACATTCACTACTTTCCCGTGATGACCTAACTTGGGAGTTACATTTACTACTTTCCTAGATGACCTAACATGGTAAATGATCATACATTTCACATTTGCTTCCGGATGACCTAACTTGGGAGTTATATGCGGCCTCCCGAGATGACCTAACTTGAGAGTTACATTCACTACTTTCACAGATTACCTAACATGGGAAATTATCATATATTTCGTGTTTACTTCTAGATCACCTAACTTGGATGTCATCACATAGATTGTGGCAACACCCTTGGAGTGGGGGCAATGAGATGTCATTTCCTTTCCTATACTGCTCCTATATGGGTCAACTTATTTTGATCTCGTGTCTATTTGCAAAGTGGCTAGATATTTTAAGGATGTAGTTACGGGTTGGAGAATAACACACCTTTCTCCCTATATTCTTCCTCTAGCGGCAAGATGCCCAAATCCTCCTCACGTAATCGGAACCGATTGTTTTTCTTATCTAGACCTATGCTAACATTTTCATGGGTTTTAGGGAAAGAGATTTGTAGAAATGAAACTATACTAGGGATGGTGATGCACCAAATAAAGGGTGTTTCCTAGACTCAGGAAGGGTTAATTTGAAGAGGGTGTGTGCACCACAAGTCAACTTCACCTACTGCAACTTAGAGAGGGTACAAAATACCACAGACTAGGAAGCATGCATTCCCTTTGTTAAACTTGATCGAAAAACAAAGTTATCAGTCTTCTAGTGAAGAAGGATGAACTTGAGAAGGGTGAACAAGCACCACAACTCAACTGCATGCAATACTCCACCACTTGATAAGCACATAACTCCAAGAACTGCAATAGAAACTTGAACTTGCACAGTGTACCTGTAAGCATGAGAAAAGGCACAAAGAAGTATAGAAGGATGAAAGGACTGAGATTAGTCACAAAACACACACTTTTATTACTTCAATAACATGCACAATGCATCATACATTTAGAAGAGGAAATGGTTTCCATTATAATCTTGGAAAAGGAGGCTTGAAAGTTCCCTCAACATACAAGGACAACTTGTAGAAGAGAGAGAGGACTCTTGAAAAAATACACACTTTCCTAAGATGTCTAACTTTGTCAACCTATTTGTCGACCTATTGGAACCCCTTGGAATGAGCTTCCAACTTACATTTATAGAAGAATTGTGAGAGAGAGAGAGAGGAGTCATAAATTCCTTCCTAAATTGAAGGTACATGATGTATTTATTATAGTTGGTTGAACCACTTTGAGAAGCTTCCATCATGTGTCATTAATGCCTGTTGACCTAATCTTCTCAATTAATTAAAAGAATATTTAAATAAAATATTTTAATAATAATAATAAATATTATTATAAAATATTTAAATAAAATAAATATTAATTTAATTAAAAATATGGGGGGCCCCTTTTGTTACCGGTTTGACTTGAAGAGGGGAATCATGAGAAAAGGCCAAAAAAAGCCCAACTCGGTGGTTGGCTCTTGACCAACTCAGTCGAGTTGAGTTCAGCTGAGCTCCTCTCCACTCACCTTCACCATTTGAGATTTGAGATCTTTCATCAGCTTATCAATGACCAACTCTCTCTTTGCTCTCTTTGAAACTCACTTGCTATGGCTCCATATGACTGATCAGTTGACTCCACTCATGACTCCAACTTGCCTGACTCAATCTCCAACTCATTCTCCACATGCTCTCATTCTCATGACTCTTAATCTGGCATGATCTCTTCATCTCTTCCTTTGAGATCATGACAATCTTCATGACTCATTCATTACTCAGACTCACTCACCATTTCACCATCAGCTGCATTTTCCATCAACTTCACTCATCCACCATCCATTCCAGCTCATCATTTCTCAGCTCTTTCAAATTCACAAGCTCAATCTCATCCTGACTCATGAACCATTTGAGCTCTATTCCACAAAGCCTTCATCATCTTTTCAATCCTCAATTCGAATCTCTCAATCATTCTTGATGATTCATTTTCAACCCTTGCCATCTTCAACTTGATCCATTTCATCATCCTTCACCAATGCCATCATTCCCATTTTGACCTTGCCCACGATGATCTTCTTAATCATCTCATCACCATTCATTTCACAACTCTCATCTGACTGCATTCAATGACTCATCATCATCATCAAATTGATCATCATCACTCTCACCTTGATTCTCTGACTTGATGCCTTCCACCTTGCTCCAAGCTCAAGCTTTGTTCATCATCACACCATCAGACTCAATCATCATCATTCAAGTTATTTACTCATGAGTTCCTTCTTCAATTCATCTCACCATTTTCTATTCTCATCATTCAACTCATGCTCATTCATTCCTTCTTTTCACTTCAATCTTCATAACTTTATCTCTTTCCAAAATTTCACTCATTTTTTATTCCCATTTGCCATCATGAATCAAATTCCTCTCTTGAACCATGCTTTTTGAATTTCACTCCTCATTTTCATTCTCTTGAATCATCATCACCACTCCCAACTTTCACACTTACTTGAGCTCATGACTTGTTGATCATGACTTCATTCATCTTCAATTTTCATCATATCATCATCTCATCATTCTACTCATTGATATTCAAGCTTCACTAGTTCACTGACATTCTCTTGAAAGATCTCTCTCATGATTTCCTGAATCTGATTCTTAATCCTCAAATGAATTATCTCGATTGATCACTGACTTGAGCATCACTAATTCTGACTTCATTGATCTTTGACATCACCTTTTTTCCAACTCCACTCATTTTCAATCATCATTCATCATGATTTCATCATGAGCATTCATGATCTCTCTCTGATCTCACTTGATGCTTCTTATGAAATCCTTCATCATGCTGATGATCACTTGATGTTAATCATTTCTCACATCTTCTTGATAAGCTCATCATTTTTTTAATAATTTTTAACTCACTTGATAAATTCTCAACTTAATCCAACTTCTCAATTCATGCTCTCAATGATTTTCATGTCTCATTTCAAATCACTTGAGCTCTTTGATCATGACAACAAAATCATCATTCATCAATCTCATCAATCATTCTTGACATTCATCTTCATCATCTCATCATTGATTTCATTTCAATTTCATAACTTGATACGGATCTTTGAGGCCACTTCATTCACTTATCATTGATTATTTTAAAATGCTTCTGATCCCACTTTTTTCCAATCTCATTTGATCATCATCTTTGAATTAACTAATTCATCAGTGAAATCAACATTTCATCTCTTGATTCAATTTTCCTTACTATCCATTTTGAATTCATCTCTCATGATTTCTTCAATCCAGCTCTTTGGACATTGATCATGAGCTCTTAAACATCCACTCAACACTCATTCAACTCTCATTGACATGCTTGAACTTCATGATCATTCATCTGATCAAATGTGATCCCACTTCATTTTCCTTTGATCTTAAATGAATCATTGATCATCTCACATAATCTTTTCATTCAAACATGATAAGCCATGAATTCTTCTCATGACTCATCAGCATCTTGATGACATGGATTTCACTGACCTCATCACCATCACATCATCATTGACTTCACTTGCTTAAATCAGCTTCTCATGAGTTTTCCTACCCAACCTAGTCATTATTCTCCATTCATCATAAGCATCATGATTTCTTGAGCTCTCTCAAGCTTCATATCCATTTCGAATGATTCATGATCTTTTCCATGAACTATGGCTATGGCTTCTTCCCATGAGATTCCATGCTTGAACTCTAGCTTAATTCCTATCTCATCATTTTATGCTCAATTTATCCACTTTTCAGCTTCTCAAACTTCATCACTAACATTTAAACTCACATGATCACTCATCTTTCTAATCCACTTCTTCACATTCATCTTAAATCATGAGATTCATCATGATACTTTGATCAATTTCCATCATCATCTCATTCCTTAGCTTCTCAGATCTTGAGTTCTCCTCCTCATGACTTTTCCCAATTCTTTGAACTTCTCATGACTATACAATTAAACTCTCATTCCCATTCACTTACTACTTCATCACCATTCACTCCATTAACTCAACTCCATCAAGCTCATGAATCTCTTCACTAATGTGACTTGCTTTGATCATCTTCAAATCAATTTCATGTCAATTCTCACTCAATCATCGAGCTTACATTGATGCATTTGCCATCCATGTCTCCATGATTTTCCATTTCTCACACTCTTTCATGAATGAGCTCTAACTCCCAACTCGATCATTTTTGATCCTAGTCACTTCTTATCACAGTATCTCATCATGTATTAAACTCTACAAAATCTTGATTTCACTTCATTTTCCCACTATGAGATGATATTTCCTCATTTCTCATCATGACACGCCTGAAATCCATCACCTCATCAAATACTCATGAATTTTATCAATCATGATCTCCTAATGCTATGTTTCACTCATTCCACTTGATTCTTATGATATATGAATAAACTTCATCATCATCATAAGCTGAATCACTTCACTATTCTTTCATTGATTCTTTGATTGAGCCACTTGATGATTCACTCTCTTCATGACCATGATACTCCCTTAATCTTTCCATACTTCGATTCTCATACTACCAAGCTCATCATTTCATGTATTTCATTTTGAGCTCACTTGATCTCATTTGATTTCACTTCTTTTCTCATTTGAGTCTCAATGATCAATTCTCATGATTGATCTCCATCATGCATGAGCTTCACAATCTCATTCACTTGAAGCCGACCTGATCTCACTCATCATAACTAGATCGATTCATGTGCTTTATTCCATGATGCTGACTCCATTTTGAACCTTTTCTTGAGCTTGATGAGCTTCTCATTGCTCAATTCTAGAGATTCATTGATTATGATTATATTTCTACTTTCAGCTCTCTCTCTAATCTTGAATCTCATTCTTAAAGCCTGACTTCATTTAGATCTGGATCATCATTAGCTCATGCTTAACTTTGATGAACTTGAACTGAGCTATGTCTCATTGACTCCATTCATGATCATTCTTTGAGCTCTTTAATGATGAATTATCTATAGGCTTTTTTGACATGATTTCCTTATTTGGCCACATTAAATCTTAACAACTAGCCCATCAAATTAATATATCTCAAAACTATTTTAACCTCTTTGACAAATTTTCAAAATTTTGAGATAATATACCAATTTTAATGCTCAAACTCCAAGTTCATTTACTCTTTCATTTAATCAATTTGAGTTAATTGAGCTCAAAAAATTTTTGGGGCATTTTGACATTAAATTATTAAAAATTAAGATCTCAAAATTTTTTAAAGAGTCAAAAGACCCTTTGATCATATTTAAAAACATTTAAAATCTTGACATCACTTATCAATTTATTAATTATTTTAATCATTTTATCTCAATAATGACCAGAAATGGGTCCCTTGGGACTAATGTTTTTTTTGATCATAATAGGACCCCGTTGTCCAATTTTTCCATGTGTGTGAAAAATTGGATAACATTTTTGGTGACCTCTCGGGGATGATTTCCTACTAAGCATGATTCAGTAGCCTTAAGTCATCCATTGGGCATGGAGTCAATGTTGGAATCTTGAAAGTGATTTGATCTTCTTTGATACATCCTGAAATCCCTTGAGAAAATCCGATCTTGGACCTCCCTGAAATGCTAGGCATGAGGTATATTGAATCTATTGAATGCTTGGCATCATGAACACTGTAGAATTTTGAATGAAGAAGATGTATGAAAACTCTTATGGAAACTTTGAACCTTCCTTCTCCTTGAAAACTTGAGATGATGATACAATGTGAGAAAAAACAACAAAAAAAAAAAAAAAGGAAAAAAAAAAACAACACACAACAATGTGCATAAGCACTTGGAGGAAAACACCTAACTAAACTATATAGGGGTGGAATGCTTCTCAAAAACAAGCTTTGAGATGTATCCCATTCACATGAATGGGAAGTTCTTCTCCATTGAGCCTAGATAGATGAAATGAATTCACCTCTTTGTAACTTGTGATGATGTATGGCCCACTCAGAGAGCGTCAAACTTGGCATGCTTTCTGGTTTGGCCTCTATCTTCATCCCATTTGAGAACTAAATCTCCCTCTGAAAAAAATTCTTGTCGGATGCCTTCTTGTCAAAATATTTCTTAACTGAGCTTGATGTTGCTCAAAGTCTTCATAGCCTTGTTTCATACTTCTAACTCCATGAGTTCAACAAACCTTACTTATCAGAGGATCATTCTCCATAACTTCAAGTTGATGAGCTAACTCCAAAGAAGGTAACTCAAGGAGAGTGGAAGTTTTTCTTCTCTTCCATATACAAGCATGAAAGGAGAATTTCTGATGGCCCTTTTAGGTGTGATCGATCTGCCCATAAGGTAGTCTTAAGTTGTGTATGCCAAGTCCTCTTGTTAGTTTCCATTGTGCACTTAATAATCCTTATGAGGTTTTTGTTACTAGACTCAGCCAATCCATTTCCTTGGATAGTAATTGGATGAAGTCTTGAGGTAGACCCCATTTTAACATCCCATTCACTCAACTTCATACCAAGAAAATCCATCGTGTTGTCTGAAATGACTATAAATGGAACACCGAACCTTGTCATTATACCTTCCAAGAAATCAAGAACTACCTTCTCATTTCTCTCTTTCAATGCTACCACCTCTGTCCATCGAGTAAAATAGTCCATTGTAGTAAGGACCCATTTATGTCCATCATTGGATGGAGGATTAATCATTCGATGAAGTCAACCCCCATTGAACAAAGGGTTGATCCACTTGAATTGGATGTAGAGGAAAGAGCTGCCAACTTCTACTTGCCCAGTGAAAAAGGCACATTCCTTACATTTCCTTACCCAGAGATGGGCATCTTTGAACAAATCCAGCCAATAGTAGCCAGCTCACATGATCTTGGTAGTAGTTGTTCATGTAGAATAATGTCCTCTAGATAGGCCATTATGAAACTCTTCTAGTATCTTTACTTACTATTTCCGGTCCCACACCGAAGGAGAACACCATTCAAATCCTTTCAAAAGAGAACATTATCTACCAGAACATATGGAATAGATAGAAAGATGGAAATTCCATCTTTGATTTTTATCCATGTTCATAGGATATACTCTGAGAAAGGAAATTCTTCATTTTGGATAACCAGTCAACTTGATCATCACTCTCATCAGTGTTTAGGAGTGTCGCATCCTCATCACCTTTTGATTCCATGTGCTGACAAGTTGTTGACACAAACCTTTACCTCTAACAAGTTTGGTAACTTTTGATATGTACATCATACTCCATCACCTTCATGATCCATCCAACACACTTTTCATTCATCTCTTTGTTCAACAAAAATTCCTTGACACTGGATGAGACACCATCTAGATGAATTTTGTTGTTGGACAACATGTGCTTGAATTTCTTCAAAGCTTGAATAACCACAAAGACTTTTTTTCAATGAATGAATATTTGAGCTCATAGTCTTTGAGGGATTGATTGAAGAAAGCAATTGGTTGCTCCATCAGGTTGTCATTTTGTTGGGTGAGGATACCTGAAATGCTCTCTTGACCTAAAAAGCATAAAGGATAAAGTATTTATCAAACTGGGGTTCACTAGTGTGGGAGCTTGAGAAATGGCCATTTTGATGGCTTTCAAAGCTCTCTCCTTCCTTCCTTTTTCCATGAGAATGGCATATTTTTCTTCAAGCATGGTTGTCATGGTTTAGCCAATGTGTGAATTGAGGGATGAATCTCGCATGAAATTTATGGTTCCCAAGAAAACTCTGGAGACCCTTCTTGTGACTTGGAGAGAGATAAGGACATAATCAAATGAATCTTGGCTAGATGATTGATAGTCCTTCCATTGAAACAACATGCCCCAACAAATTTCCCTCGTGCACTACAAAAATACATTTCTTGGGTTAAGTGAAACCCCAAATTCCCTACACCTTTGGAAAACCTTCCTTAGATGTGTGATGTGGTCTTTTGCATGCTTAGAATATATAGTTATGTCATCAAGGTAAACCAAGATGATATCATTGATTAGTCCCTTAAATGCCATGTCCATGGCTCTTTGGAAAGTAGCCCCGGACATTGGACAATCGAATGGCAATTTTGTTGTAGGCATATGTGCCCCACTTGGTAGTGAAATCCATTTTGAATTGGTCAGATTCTTGGACTAGAATTTGATTGTAACCGAATATCCATCGAGAAAAGAAAATATTTGAGCTCTCTGCCACCATTTGAAGAATTTTCTCCATTGATGGAAGAGGATAATGGTCTTTCAATGAGGCATGATTCAAATCCTGAAATCCACACACAACTGAATCTCTCATTCTTCTTCCTTATGGGCACTAGATTGGCTACCCAAGAGGAGTGCTTGATGGGAAAAATTATACAGGCCTCGATGAGTTTGGTTAGCTCCTTTCTCATTAGTGGCTCAATTTTGGGATTAATTGGCCTCTATTTTTGATGAACTGGCTTGGCATTAGGATCTAGTTTGATGGTATGTTGTGCTAGACCTGGATCAAAACCATGTAGGTCTTTATAGCTCCACAAAAAAATGTCATGATACTCTTGAAAATTTTTTGATGAAAGCTTCTTTCTCTTTGGAAGTACACACTTTTCAATCTTTAGAAAACTTTTTCATTTGCTACCTCGACTTCCTCAAAATCTTCTTCTTTGACCACCATGTTAGAGCTTTGTCTTTTGGCTTGATCATCTGAATTGAAAATGGATTCTAGAGTGACTAAGCCTTTTGGTAGTTTTTTTCTTTTCAATTGTATGATTTGATCACCATATGATTCTTGCAACTTATCTTGATTTTTTTGCAAAAACTCTGCCTCTTCTTGTAGGAAAAGGACAATTTTTTGTCACTATCAAACACTTTTCAACTACTCACATTATCAGGGACTACGTAGGTCAAACCACCATTTTGAAAAATTTTCCCTTCTTTCATGATATCAATAGGTATATGTATATTGTGAGCCAATTGTAGCAAGCCTATCAACATCTTGATTTTGATTTCTAGGAACTGCATGGATCCCAAAAGCTTCAAAATATTCAATCAAGTCCCAGACTTCGGTTCTTGTATGATCTTAAAAGATCATTTTGGATGCACTATGCATGTCATCACTTGATGAACAACTAACTCACTATCTCCAAAAATAGTTAGGGCCTTTGATTCCCTTCTTTTGGGCTAGTTGAATTCCTTGCACAAGGGCCTCGTATTCAACAACATTGTTAGTGCAACTAAATTACAACTAGAAAGATGAGAAGTACTTATCTCCCTCTAGAGAAATTAACATAACACCAGCACTGGATCCATTCTTACTTCTTGAGCCATGAAGAACAATTTCCACAGTCCTTCAGAATTGCTTGGTGTTTTGACAAGTTGTGGTATGATGTATCTTCTTCATGAATGTAGTATGTACCCAATCTGTTTCTTCCAAAAGTAAAAAACCAACTTCTTCTTCCAACACATCAGTGTAGGGATCATATTGATGATCTCCACTTACTTCATCTAGCACAAGTATCGGGGACTTCTTCAACAAGAGTGGTTGGTTCATGATCAACATCTTCTTCTTTCCGGATCTCGATGGTGTAATTCCCATTTATAGGACTAGTAGTGTAGGGTTCTACATGATTATGGAAGATTGGTTCCACCCTTATAGTCACTTTGGTTCCGTATCGAGTCTGAGAATCATATGTGACCAATCGGTGATAGATAACCACCCATCTTGGTAGTGAAATCTCATGATAGGAAGATGAAAAAGAGAGGAGGAGATCAATGACTGATATGTCTTGGGTGAATGAAAAACTTGGGCATGCATGGATGGTAAGTTGAAGTCCTTTGATAACTCCAATAGTCTTAATAACTTTGTGCCATCTAGCTGAACAACTCCTCTTCTGCAATGGTGCATATTGTATGCCTAGTACATCTGTAATTTGTTTGGGCATGATTGAGCTACTGGCACCAGAATCGATCATGTAATTATGCACTAGGTGGTTGCCAATGATCAAGGAAATATAGAATGGTGGTGGTTTTTGGCTTTAGGAATAATTTTCCCTTCTAGGTTGACACAAACTTGTAGTAGTTTTGCTCCATGACTTGATGATCCATCGGTTGTACCAAAACTATTTAGAGCCTCTCGCAACAAATTTCTTTGAGAAGGAATTGAGAGTGTGTCCCACATAGTAATGCTCAGGTTGGTTTTCTTCATTTGTTCTACTATGCTGAAAGGAATTGCTCCAACTTTTCTTGACACTTCTTTGGGCATTAGGATCCTCTTTTAGAAAGTGCTTGTTGGGTATCTTGTGATGCTGAAGAACCTTCTTTCCTTGCAACTTGGCTAGGTGTTTTTAGTGGTTTCTTTCCCACATCTTTATCAACCACCACTTGTGTGCTGAGGTTGTGAAGTGGATGCTTGATCAGATTTGGAAGGTTGAGGTTCCATTTCTCTCTTCTTGGAATGAGTGTTTTTTCCACCACTGATGAGGAATTTGTATTCAACCCACAAAAATCTTTTCTTTCAGTTTAGCAAAGTGGTTTCTTCAGGTGCCTGTGGTTGATCTGATGTTTCTTGCGTAGATGAATTTTTTGTTAGCTAGAAGGGAAGATACTTTGAACCATAAGGGCCTAGCTAAGAACTCCATTGGGACAAATATTTTGATTGTGGGGTTGAGAACAAGGATAACACCATTCGTAGTCTTGAACTAGATTATTTTGGATAGGTATTATGGCTCTAGATGAGCTAGTAGCAAGAGGGTTTCCAAAAGTTCAAAGGCTGACATTTGTAGCTTGATTTGTAGCTTGATTTTGTGGCTGATTGTTCCCTTGAAAAGGAGGATGGTTAGCTTGATACTGCTGATTTTGTGGCTGATATGGATGATTGTATTGAAATTGTTGCCTCTTGAGTGCAATGAGCTCATTTCCAAAAGTTTGCAGTAGTGACTTGACTTCAAATAGATCATTTGAAGAGGCAGGGGAAGATTGAGTTGGTTGATTAGAGGTTGTTGGAATAGGAGCAATGATAGGTTGATTGTTTGTAAGATCTGAGAGACAATGGCATTGGTGGTCGTGGAGCTATCTTTCCAGCCTGAATCAAGGAATTTTTCACTCTTATGGAAACTCATGTAGGCATCAGGTAATGTAGTCCCTCCCATGGACTGGATCATAACTACTACATCACTATTCAAGGCTCACAAATAGTACAAGAATGCATTATTTGGAGAAGGCTTTATGAGTGCGGAATCCTATTCAGGTCTGTGGAATCGGAAGTTGAAATCACTCATGTATTCTTGGGGATCTCTCTTCATGGTAGTGAGTTGTTCCAAAAGTGATAGGTGATCACTCTTGTCTTCAAAATTTTTAGAGATTTTCTCCTAACTCATCCCAAGTGGTTATAGTGCCAACACTTAACCCTCGAAACCATTGAAGTGTTTTCCCTTGAAAGAGGTAGCAAGAAGTCTAACCACAACACGTTGTCCTCCATGATATTATGTACTACACAAATGTTGGCTACATCAAGAATATGTTCCATTGGAGTAATGTGAGTTTCCCCTATGTAAAAGGGTAAAATTTTGAGTGCCATGCAATAGGTATAGGGTCACGTTGAGCCAACAAAAGAGGACTTGCTTGCATTGAAAGGGGAAAAACTTGGTTTTCATGCCATAGCAAGCAAGAGGTTGATTGTTCCTTGGTGGAGGAAACCTTCGTATATGGAGGAGTTGAATGACCCCTATGAGGTAAAGCTGCAATTGGTGATGTTGAAATGCCTCTTCTTCTTCTCTTTGGAGGAGACAAGGAAAGTTTGATATGTTGATAATTTCCTTTCTTTGAAGAAGCTCTTGTCTGAATTCTTCACATAAGTTAACACACTTGAGATTTGGAATCTAGAGATATAGAGTCACTTCAGGTACTTTGACTTGTGTAAGTGAGAAGAGAAGTACAACTCTTGTCCCCAGGGTGTGCCAAAAACTGTTGTCACCAAATCATTGCACCCTCGAATGGCTAGAATGTGAACAGGACATTGGTGTGATTGGGACACATGGGATCACCTCTCAAGTTGTGGGACTTGGGCTCGAGGTGAACCTCCAGAGAAGGGTTGACTTCCTCTTCCTAAACTAAGTGTTGTACTACTCCTAGTGTAATAAAATGGTTATCTAGACCTATGCTAACATTTTCATGGGTTTTAGGGAAAGAGATTTTGCAAGAAATGAAACTATACTAGGGATGGTGATGCACCAAATAAAGGGTGTTTCTAGACTCAGGAAGGGTTAATTTGAAGAGGGTGTGTGCACCACAAGTCAACTTCACCTACTACAACTTAGAGAGGGTACAAAATACCACATAGACTAGGAAGCATGTGTTCCCTTTGTTAAACTTGATCAGAAAAACAATTATCAAGTCTTCCAGTGAAGAAGGATGAACTTGAGAAGGGTGAACAAGCACCACAACTCAACTGCATGCAATACTCCACCACTTGATAAGCATAGAACTCCAAGAACCTATAATAGAAACTTGAACTTGCACAGTGTACCTGCAAGCATGAGAAAAGGCACAAAGAAGTATAAAAGGATGAAAGGAATGAGATTAGTCACAAAACACACACTTTTATTACTTCAACAATGTGCACAATGCATCATACATTCAAAAGAGGAAATGGTTTCCATTACAATCTTGGAAAAGGAGGCTTGAAAGTTCCCTCAACATACAAGGACAACTTTGTAGAAGAGAGAGGACTCTTGAAAAATACACACTTGCCTAAGATGTCTAACTTGTCCAACCTATCTGACCTATTGGAACCCTTTGGAATGAGCTTCCAACTTACATTTATAGAAGAAATTGAGAGAGAGAGAGAGAGAAGTCATAAATTCCCTTCCTAAATTGAAGGTACATGATTATTATTTATTATAAGTTGGTTGAACCTTTGAGAAGCTTCCATCATGTGTCATTAATTAATTTAATTGACCTAATCTTCTCAATTAATTAAAAGAATATTTAACTCGCCTTGATGATGACTCCCGCATCACAAATGTCGAGCTCCATCATCTACACTTCCCTGTTTGCCGAACACCGTGAGTTACACCACCTTCTAAAGAATGTCGAGCTCACCCCAAACACCGTCGAGCTCAACCTAATTTTCCAAAGTCGGGTTGTCTATTCCTCTTCGGAGCGCCCTTCAACAACTCAGTGTTTAACTTTATCCCGAGCTCCTTGTGTCTAGTTGGTTTGCATCTATCTCTGTTAAGCCAAAATTTCACCATTATGTATGCCAAAACACCTTTGTGAACCATGTTTTGAATCTTCCACCATGATTCATCTCTCAACCCATCAAGCCACCTCCATTTGACTTGTTATGACTATGTCATTTGAAGGGCTCACATCAATGTTACAACTTTGAGTGTGATCTCAAGCTTCACTAATCGACTCGGCTCTACCTAGCATGAGCTCGGCTCTCCAAGTCGGTTATATTCCTACTTAGTTAACTGAGTTTAGTCTATTCATGAAACTATTGTCACATCAATGCACCGCTATCATCAATTATTTCCATGTGACTCGTTATTGCCAATCAACCTTCCTCATAGCTTGGTGAATGACTCGTCGTCTTGTCTATAACCACTCAATCATTCAAACGTGCTTTAACTCCCCTGATGACTCACCTAATAACTCGGTAATACATGTCATTTCTAACATGTCTCTTTGTTGGATTTCTTGGCTCAGGAGCCCGAACAACATTTTTCCAATCTCATCATGGCATTCACCTTATGAAAGTCTATAATGGGGATACGGATCTACGAGGCCACTTTGTCACTTTCTAACTTGGCCGGATGGCTCCCGATGCTCGCTTTTCCACATTTCGGTTGAAACCTGACTACTCAACTTGGATCGACTTGAATTTTCTCCATGAAGTCACTTCAACGTCAAGTGAATCCAACTATTTGACACGTCTTCACAAGCTCTTAAATAATGATCGGCCCCTAAGTCTCGGCTTTTCATGGCTATATAGTCGAAGTCGTTCTATGTTCATCACCGAGCTTGAAACCTATGACCTGTTCTTCGAACTTATTGAAAACATTACTATTCAGCACCTTACTGACATGATTCATGGCCTTAGATTGATATAGCCAAAATCATGGTTTCAACCGATGCCATGAGTTATTCCTACCAACGATGTGAAATATTCCTGAGTCGAAGCATCCTATTTTTGAGCTCTCATCTTTCACATATCCACCAAACTCCAAGCTTGTCTCATGAATTACTGGTATGGCCTTCCCTTATGGTGGGACCACCCAGCTACTAGCTTAATTTATCTCAATGATGCTTATGCCCTCTCCAATCTTGTCTCGTGAATTTAAACTAGACATCTCCTCTACACCCACTCGTGATCTCTCATTTGGGTACCTCAACCCACCAAAATCTATCATCTACCAAACTTTGTCACATGATCTCCCACCTCAAGCTCTACCTCACCAATTCCATCGACTCATGTACACAACACACAACATCAAACCACTCCATTGCTAGACGCCGAGCTCACTAACGTCTCGCATCGCCAAAGTCAAACATGTGTCAATTTTTTCACACAATATCAAGCTTACATCGATACATCCATGGCTTGACCTTCATTGCTCATTTCCTGAGCTCTAACTCCCAACTCGAGCATTAAATCCCTGAGTTTCTCCTCTTACGAGCATCTCGGTATCCATTAATTATGCAACCTAGAATTCACCGATAAAAGCCTAGGCATCGGCACATCACTCATCCTAGACCGAGCGCTCACCCAAAGCACGCAAAGGTACTAGGCCCCTCTTTAGGGTTGTTGTTGTAGGATGTTAGCATGATGAGGAATTAAATCATTCAGATCTATGAATAATATTTCATTCTATAGTACATATTCGAGACCTAGATATAGATAATAATAGACTTAAGAGATAACCATGATGAAATCAAGCATGCACAAACCAATTATACTTAGGATTTGACACTTTGATTCATCCAACACATTCCATTGCATTAAACATGATAAATACACAGAAGCTTGATTACAATAGATAATACCATAGTCTATGCACACATCATATTTGGCAAGCATAACCTCATAATAATTCGGTTCTCATCCCCTATGCTACACATAGTTCACTACATATTTATAAGGGTGGGTACTTTCCCTTCACCACTTATCCAATCCCAAAATAGGTGCATGTTATTATTAGCCATGCGCCATTACAATAATAGCCACACATGCAAGTGTGCTAACAATAGACTTCTTCTAGTTAACTGCTAGTAGTAGATCTATTCTCATCTTGTATCCATGCATAGAGCTTCTAGCCGATCCTCTAAAAAATAGCCAATGCGTGTCACTCAAATATTTAACGGTTTGTGTGCTCGCACACCATCTTCAAAAATAGATCCTCATCATGAAAATGGCTAAGTCCCGAATTTGTCTTTGTCCTCAAAGCACGTGATTCCTTTCCGATCCTCCCGTGCTTTTGAATGCACTCTACTCTCCTACACTGAACCTTTTCGTGTGTTCTTTGCTAAGTTCCATACTTTAACTAATCAACATTACCCCACACTAATTGCATTACCACCCCGGCAATGGTTGTCTCCAAAATGAATCAAAGAATATGAATAGAAGAATAGAAAGAATTTTGATGAATAAAAGAATGTCTTTACCCTACGCATATCTTGCTTCAACCTGAAGAATCAATTTTGGATATTCTTCTTTTATTTATGCCTCTAAAGTTTTTCAATCATTGAGTGACCATGGCCTCTACCTTTTCGGGATATCCATTGCAATTGACTCTAACTCATCTTTTGCAATCTCTCCTTTCTCATTCTACAAGACCAACACAATTCTAGACATGACAATCATTCTTCCTTCTAATAAGTCCATCTTTTGTGTGATGAGTTTCCCAAGCTCATCTAGCCTTTCCTTGTGTGGTTCTTTAGTTTTTGTAAGGGCCTCATGCTTTTTCTTGACAAGTGCTAATCGTTTTGTGTGGCCCAAGGTCTCATCTTTCATGGCCTTTAGGACTTCATTGTCTTCAAAATGGTCTTGGTTCTTATAATGGCTTCTAGGGTTGTACAAATATTCAGTGCTTGATCTACTTTCTTTAATTCCTCCTGCAAGCTTTGAAAGCAACCCCTCATATGATGTAATCTTTCTCATCATTGAAGCCTTTTCCCTCTCTTCTTCCTGTGTTAGATCCTTTGGTTCTGGCATGCACAGAGGTTCATCTTCAAGCACCAATTCCACCAAGGTCTATACATAATGCATTTTGAAGGAAATGTTTTGGGTACCTTTGGCTCTAAGTGTGGCTTTTACTTTCATGATATTGTCCCCAAATTCCTCTGCCATGTTGATGAAAACAACATTCTTCTTCTATGCCAAGTCTTTTTATTGCTTTAGGCACACTATTTCTGCATCCTTAGCCTTGATCTCCTCCCTCAACACCCTAATTGTTGCAGCCTTATCCATATTTTGTCGTGCCACCTCTGTTGAGAATTTCACCAAAGCATTGCTCACTTGTTCATCTGACATAACAGTAGGCTTTACTATTATGTTCCTGGCCTGAGGTGTCTTCTTCAACCTCCTTGATACACATGACTCTTCACATACATCAAATTTTGGTTCATCCATGTGTTTGTGCATGACCATGAAAGTTGCTTCCTTGTGTGCATGGTTTCCATATCTTCATCCATCAGCTCCTAGCCATACAACTCCTTTTATGTCATTGTGCTTTGAAAATGAGCGCAAACAATTTTACTTGTGTCCTCGGCATAGCCCATGATTAGTGGAACATATTCTCCACTTGTTCTCTTTGATCTTGGCCCCTTAGGAACTTGGGCTTCAAGATTTGGAGCTTGTTCTATTGTACCTTGAGTAGTCTCGGTCATTGTCTCATCTACCTCCTTTTCTCCCTCTTCTCCATCCTTCATTTCTTCATCCTTTGGTTCTTCCACATTCTCTAGAGGTGTAGGGGAATTGGGCACACTTTCCTCAGACTCTTCCACCTCCTCATTCAACTTCAACTTCCTTCTTCTTTTCTCATTTTTCTCCTTCTTGTGGAGAGAGATTCGAGGTGATCTATGCACTGATTGTGGAGTAGCACCTTGGGTCCTTATTCTCCTGAATACTCTTTTAAAGTGGCACTCTCCTTGTACTACATCTAGGTCCTCATCATCTCCTTCTTATGGCTGGGGTGGAGTAGTTACACACTCAACTTCTTCCTTATTTGGAGGTTTCTTTGCCTTTGTGCTCCAAACCACCACTATCTTCATGCTCCTCTTCTTCATCATCTACTTGTATTGTCTCTGTGGGCTTAGGTTTGGAACATTTTCCATTGTATGCTTACCTTTTGGCGGCCCTGGGAGCGTGAAATCATTCTCCACATACTTAGTGTTCTCTAGCTTGGGCTTGAGTTGAAGGTACACAAGCACTACTCTGGTGTCCCCAACTTCCAAGCTTACAAGATTCATGCTTATAATATCTGAGATAAGCCTCTCAATGTAGGAATTCCACCCTAGATATACATATTTCTTTCTCAAAGTGTGGTAGTTACAATATACCTTGTCTAAATTGAAGGTTAGGTGGTGTGCATCTAAAAACTGGTGAACTGATGCCTAGAAATATCTTTTTGTGAAGGCATATGGTAATTTTGCACCATGGGCTCCAAGCCCCATCCTTCATCACAAATCGTGCGATGTAAAAATGTTGGTAAACTACAAATTATATTGCCTTACCCACCACTAAAGGAAACTCCTTGGGTATGCACCACTCTTCTTTGAATGCTACGTGGAGTCTATCATACCACTTCTCTACCCTCTGCTTGAATGGTCCGCTCATTGATCCTTCGCACAAGTATTTTTGAAATCTTTCCATGAGAGACTTATGTTCCGTGGGGTACTCCCAAATCTTCTCCTTTGGCCCATCGGGCACTCCAATCTCCATAAACACCAAAGACAATAAAATGCCAAAACTTATTCTATCACCTATCCACGCTTCTTCAATGATTATATTCACTATGTGATCCATGATATTATAGACCACTCCTTGAGACATCTTCTTTGCAACATGTAGCCACATTGTGTTTACCTGTGACCACCTTTCTTGGTCATTTAGCTTTGTTACAAGATGTGCAGTTGCCTACACTACTAGGTACTTCTTCAATTTGTCAATGTCCATGCCACGTGGACCTTTGGTATACCCCAGCTCCTTCCTTGTCTCAAGATTGCAGCCTTATTAGTTAAATCTCTCCAAATCTGCTCTTGAAGCCCTTAGTCCTGTCACTATTGAAATCAAGGTAGTTGTGATTCTAAACCCTCATCGGTGAAGTAGAAGAAGTCCTCATGGACTCTGCTCATCAACCATCGATACAATGGTTCATACTTCCCAAAGTATGGTAGCTCGTATAATTGGTAGAATCCAATCTTCTTTAGTAACTTTTCACCAATGTCATCGTACATTGGCATATCTTCTGTTATGTGTGCTTGTTTGTTTTTGTGCTCAACAACGCATCAATCTCCTTCTTATTATCTAATGTTGATGGTTGTAATCGCTGATTTTACATTGATGGATGTGGGAATCCCATTCTTGTCCCACGATCATGACCCTATGGATACTACATTTCTAATAAATTACTCTGGGAGTAATTTCTTCTTCCACTTCAACCTTCTTCTTCCCTTTTACTCCTGCTGCGGGTGCTTTCTTGGTGCCATCGAAAAATCTCTCTTTTCTTCCCTCTGTAATCAAGCAAGTTGAAACCCTAGTTCAAATCTTCGTGCCCTAGTGAAATCATGTTCCCTAGCTCATTTGTAATGCGTGTTTCTTCGCTCAAACCCTTCACCTATGGGAATGCAAGCTTCTCCTGTGCACAAACCTCCTCTCCATGTCTGGTTTCACACTCTTCGCACCTCAACACTCGATTTTGGCTCATTTTCGCACTTAGCTCTTTTCAAATTCTCTTAATTGCAATGGTAAAAATGAACTCACATCATCCTTATATATATTTTCAAAAAGTTAGTGCATTTATTACTCCTCCACCTACCAACAATCCTCTCATTAATTGACCATTTTCATTCTTCCATGTGGTACATCTTCGCACCCAAGCTATAACCTTTTAGCACGCCCTCCTACCTTTTGGCTACAGACTTCTCTTCAAGCATGCTTCCATGTGCCTGAGTACCTCATCATTGCGCCTTCCATTGGTAGTCTTCATGGCCTCTGCTTACCTCACGTTATACTTGTTTCTTCATTTACCTCCACCTATGGTCCTTATTTCCAGAAGCAATCTTTTTTTTTCTTTCAATTTTCCAACTTGAATAACACCCATAGTAGTTAGTTCCTTTCATGTGTACTTATTTTCATTATTCATGTACCTAGATATCAATAACCACCCCACACTAAGGGTATGTGCAGTCCTCTGCGCATAAAAATTCTCCAAATAGTAATTAGCTTATGGCGCATAAACACACTTATTACACAAAAACACCAACTAAATTGACAAAGCATAGCGACAAAGAAGGAAACACATTAAGGAAATGTAGAATTGAAAACCTAATCTAAATGGCAACATTGCCTTATTACAAACACTAAGAAGACTTATTTATAGTAGGGCTTCACCTACTCCCGTTGAATTATCCAGGGTAATCATATTCCATCAAGCGCCTCTAATTGACAAGTGCATGTTTTAAGTATGTGAGTGATAACATACAACCCCAACCAATGTACTTTGATTTTACCTAGATGGCGTAAAAATTTAGAATCATAAAGGAGTACCATCTGTCCTATCTCAATATTTTTATCCTTGATGTGCCTGTCATGCCATGCTTTTTGCCTGGCCTTCTCTTGTTTTTGACTCCAATGTTTTATTGCTCATTGCTCATCTAACTTGATTAACTTTTCAATCCATTCTTCTAATGCTTTCTCATCAGCTAGACCTCCAAGTGCACATAATACATAAAGAAGGTAACATGAATTCCATAGGAAGAACTACTTCTGCACCAAACACTAACTGAAATGGTGTGGCTTTGTTTAACCTTTTATATGTTGTTCGATATGCCTAAAAGTCTATGTAGATACTTTATCATCCCAATCCTTTCTTCCAACATCACATATTTTTGTTAATGTCTGGCTCAAAATTTTGTTGAAAGCCTCAGCAGTCCCATTTTCCTGAGGATGATATGGTGTAGTCTTATGGTGTGCAATCATGAATTCATCCAATAAAATTTTGATTATCTCATTAAGAAAAGTGTGTGCCCTATCACTGGTCAAACTTAAAGGACATCCATACCATGTAATAACATTTTCCCATAGAAACCTAGTTGTTGTAGCCATTATGCAATCCTTTGTAGGTGTTGCTTCTTCCCACCTTGTCAGATAATCTATGCAAGTTATGATATAGCGTGATCCAGTTCTGCATGCATGTAGCTAGTGAAATAGGACCCACAAAATCTATAGCCCATTTCTCAAATGGATCTGCACTAGGAATAGGCCTTAATGGCATCTCATCTCATTGTCCTGGTTTTCCAAGATGTTGACAATGATCACAAGCTTTGCAATAATCCTTACAATCTTTATACAGGGTCTCCCACCATAATCCAATGAGTAGAATCTTGCACGCAGTGGTGTCACCTACATAGTGGCCACCTGCAATACCACCATGAGCTTCCTCCATGATATCATGTGTGCTCATGTTCCAGTACACAATGGCACAATACTTCATCCCAACCTAACTTGTACAGGTCACCACTAATTAACATATAGGGTGCCACACATATAGCAAGTTGTTTCTTTTCTAAGGATTTCATTCCTTCTGGTGTCATGCATGTTCGTAGAAAGATAGCAATGTCCTCTAATTTTGATGGCACTTGTTGTAACCTATATAACTGTGCATTTGGCATGGTATCTTCAATTGCATGTGCTTCTTCTCCTAACTGTATTCTAGATAAATGGTTTGGTCCAGAATTACTTTTCCCTAGTTTTACCACAACTATGAAATCAAATTCTTGAAATAAGAGTACCCATCTACATATGCGCCCTTGTAAAATGGGTTTGTTTACAAAATACTTTAATGTCATGTGATTTATAGAAGACAAATGGTGTAGCTAGTAGGTACTTTTGGAATTTATGTAATGCATAGATCATTGACAAAGCTTTGTGCTCTGTAGTTGTGTAGTTATGTTCTGCAGGAGTCAAATTTCTACTAGCAAAATAGATAGGATGATCTATAATACCTTCTCCAAGATGAGCCAATACTACACCAATGGTTGTGCCAGAGGCATCCACATGTACATGAAATGGTTGGTCCCACGAAGGAAAATGAAAGATAGGCATGGTAGTAAGTTTCTCCTTTAATGTCTTGAATGCACACTTTGTTGTGGTTCTCCCCAGTAGAACATACCTTTCCCTTTTCAGTAACTCCTCCAATGGTGTAGTAAATTTGGCATATCCTTTAATAAACTTCCTGTAATATCTTGTATGACCCAAAAATTTGTGCACCTCACTCTTAACTGGTAGGCTCCTTTAGTCCTATAATGAATGCAACCTTAGTTGGATCAACCAACAAAACTTCCTTGCAGATTATGTGTCTTAACAGTATCCCAAATGGTGTAGCAAATATGCACTTCTTGATGTTCAAAGAGATACTCAACTGTCTACATCTTTCAAACATTAAGTGCAAATTGTCACAATGATCCTTAACTAATCCATACATTGTCCAATCATCCAAATAAACCTGTAAGAAGTTGTGAATAAAATCCTTGAATACTTGAACAACTATGCGCAAAAATACTATGTGCGCATTTTTAGACCAAAAGGCATCACAGTATAGGTGAAGCTACCCCATTCAATAGTAAAATTAGTCTTTTCTTGATCCTCCTAGAAATCCTAACCTAATGATACCCAAAGAACCTATCTGTAAATGAATATATTTCACGCCCTGCAACGCCTTCTAGTATTTCCTCAGTGAATGGTGTAGGAAAGGGATATGTCACACATGCAACATTCAACTCTGTAGTCCACATAGATCCTAATCTATCCATCCTTCTTGATACTAATCACCATTGGACTAACCCATTCTGACTCATCGAGGGGCTTGATAATCTCAGACTTCAACATTTTTTCAATCTCTTCTTTCACCTTTCCATGCAAGTTGGGGTTCATCCTATAGGGTCTCTTTTAAACTGGGTGTGCACCCTCTTTAAGCTTTATCTTCATCTCCCCTAATGATTCATGCATGCCTTTAAGTTCATGGTACCCTCGAGGGAATAAGTCCTGATAATCCCGTAGTAGCTCTATGATTTTTTCCACTTTGAGTCTGACCAATAGTCTCTAATTATGGCTTCCTTAGGCTCAACATCTAATCCAATATTCACCTTCTTTTTCTTCATAGGTTCATGATAGGCATGCGTGGTCTTATCTGCATTGTCCAACACCTCACACCTACTTGTTGAATGGTTTATATCCAAATCTTCTACTTCTTTGTCATCCACTAAGTAGACCATTTTACCTTTTTCTTTCTCAAGGCAAGTGCATTGAAGTAGTGTGGCATCGGCCTCTATCTCTTCAACAAAACATGCTCTGATTTTCCTTCATCCAATAACTCCTAAAGGAGTTCTTCAGCCTTGGCACTATCTCCCATAGGTAAGTGCTTTATGAATTTTAATGTTTCTTCCACTGGAGGCTTGGTAGAAAAGATGTCAAACATCTAGGCCATTCCTGTAATTAAATCCTGCCAATTTCCAGTCTCTATGGAGTTCTGCATAGACATACCAAGCACGTGCGTAGCCTTGTAAAGTGGAATAAAACTTGTGCACCCAGAGAGAAAGTGGTAGAGCTTCTTGCCCCCTCTGTCTAGATTCTCTCACACTTCTAAACGTGGTGTTGAACAGGTTGATTGCCATGATAAGAACATATTTGAGTAGGTGCATTTCTCCTGTAGAACCTAGTGGCAAGAGAAATCCTAATTTCATTCCATCCTACAAGATTATCCTTGTGGACCACCCACCAACGCGTTATTGTCCCGTGTAGTGTATATGCTAGCATATTTCTTCTTTCCAACTGGTCTATCCATTGTTTCTCTATGGCGCACAAGAACACCATAGGATCTCCTTCTCCAATGTAATAAGGTACTGAGTTATTACCTATTCTCCTGACATAACATGGTTTGTTTCCCTTAGGAAATATGCTCTTTACTTCACGCCCTACCAACTCATAAGTTCTATGAGCCCAATTATCATAAGTAACACTTGTAGTATCATTGATGGTGTGCATCCTCCCACTGAATTATTCCTTCTTTAGATGGCTCAAGTATCTCTGGATCTAGGATGGTGTGTACATAAATCCTATTTAGGTCTTCTTCACTCAAGGGCTCAACATAGGGCATAGATTTTCCATCTGTTAAAGGGATAATAACTCTTTCCTCCTTGTTTTCAAAACTGATATAACCCTTGTTGAACCAAAGATCAACATTACTTGCATAGCACCAAGGATGCCCCATAGATTTGGGAAGCTATTTGACTCTGTCAATCAATGCTAAAACCTCGATCTCAGTGAACTTGGCAACTTGTATGGTAATGGATGCATCTTTTAAAACTTTGATGGGAGTGGCCTTAGTCTGATTAGCCATGAAAATACATTAGAGGATGGCTGCAATGGGGGTCTCCCCATTTTTTCCCATGCATCTCGAGGTGAGAAAATTGACTTCCGCCCCATTATCAATCAATATATTACTCAATGACCACCCATCCACAATAGCATTCGAGTTATTTCTTTGTCATAATCTAGGCTATGAGGGGGAAGATTTGCATGCAGGATTTTCCACCAGTCTCAAGTACTTACGCATGGAGTATTTCCTTTTAACCAATTCCCCAACGGTGGAATAATATTCTCCTAGCACAACAATTTACACACTTCTCTTAGTCATCTATATCAGTTTGAACCATCTCTGATGCTTTATTTTACTCCATCTTATGTGATTGCTCTTTTAAATATTGTATCTCACCTTGAAGATTCTTGAGTACCTCCATGGTTTCTGATAAACCTCCTTCTGATGGGAAGGATCCGGGTACCGTGCATGTAGAACCTCCTCCTTATTTATGGTAGGCTTCTACTGTAATGCTTCTCTGACGCACGTTGCTTCAGCGTGGGTCATGATCTTTACCTACAATGCCTCAGATTCTAGTTCCAACTTGGGCATCCACTAATTCTCCACAACGCATTATATCTTAACCATCCCTGCACTTTTTTTCCTATTTATGTTGCTTGTTAAGATGCTCATATAGGTCTGGGCATTCCTCATAGTTATGATTCTTTCAACAAAAAGCACATGTAATATTCTAAGGACATTCACATCTGCAAAGTGGTCATAATATCTCGCATGTTTAACATGTTCCACAAGGGAACTCGCTTCTTCCACCACCATGACCTCATCCTCCAAATCCACCATGGTATCCTCGACATTGGCCACAACTACCTTCAAAATGCCCTTCATTCCAATCATAGCGCACCTTATTGTGATCTTGATCCACGATGCTCATTCTTTACTTTAGATTTATCTAAAACTCCTATTTGTTGTACATCAATATCTATAGCATTATGGATCGAGACCAATCAGCCGGTAGTCTTCCATGTCATGAGTCATGGACCTATAGATTTTGCAATAGTGTTGGTCGTCAAATAGGACTTTACGAAGAGCAACAGTCAGGGGACAAGAAGTCCCTCCTCTTTAATGGGAGAGGTTCCCTTATTCAGAAACGAACCTATTTACAAATATAAAAACATGATTTTCTAGTCAAACTTGGATATTACGAAAGTGTTTTCTAGAAAGATCATCAATTACAAAAGGATTGAGGAATGAGAATACGAGAATGAGCAGAAAGGCAACATGCAGAATTATAGATAATGAGTAATTCTTTATGTATGCGAAGTTACAGTGAATTGAAACAAGATCATTTGTATCATATAAATAAGATGGAATTTAAAGACACAAAGTTCTGTAAATAACATCTGCCAGAACACAAAGTTTCTTGACATAACACAGACAAATGATCTTCACAAAATTAAATGAAAGCTTGGGGATAAAAGAGATCAGATAGACAAAGAATGAAAAGCCCTTCTGTATTGATTTCTTTATGATCTATTTACACTTTCAGAAAATAAGCCAAGTTCTTCCTCCTTTCAAAATGGCGTGGAGAGGCCATTATATAGCTTACAAATCAGTTACTCTTTGTAACCACTTCTTTTAACTAAAGATTAGTTAAGGATTGCCAATCGCAATACCTCAACTTATTACAATGAATCCGAGAAAAAGAATTAGAAAAGAAGAGAAGAATAAGGAGAAGAAGACATGTGGTTATGAATGGGAGGGACCCACTGACTTCAAAATTTGCTGAATCTCTTCAATGCCTCGGCTATGTCTCTGCCATGAGGGACTGATGTGTTGGCTGTAGATTGAGCCCAAAATCGAGGCACTTCTCCATTTCCTTATCAAACTCGACATGAGTATGATAGTCTTTATTTGCTTCTTCAATGGCAGATTGAAGAGAGCATATCTCCTTCATTTTCTCTTTGGAGATGGAGCTTTCCTTGAATAGATTATCTTTGACAAAAGCTCTGAATTGAGATTTGATTTATTGCAAGGAAAGAGGCACACTAGAAGTTTCATCCTGAAGATGACAATGTATATCTTTGAAAGCAGATACAACCAGTGTCTTGAAAGCCTCACCCTTCTGCCAGCTATTCTTCAGCTCTCCCAAAGCCTCCTCCAAGACTTTGATCTTCCACTCCACGCTGTAAACCTAGGACTTTGACAGATTATCCTTTGCATCATCAAAAACCTTATTCACCAATAAAATGTTCTCATCTATCTGTCCCATGAGACGGAGGTCTACTATGCAACTGCTCCAGAGTTTGAGCTCTTTATCTATGATCCCGATAGTGGAGGAGAGCTTCTGTTGCAAATTGTTCACCTTTCCATGGAGTTTGAAAGCTTCATCGATGAAGTTCAATCCTGCAACAAGCATATCTTCCACCATGGCCTCCATAGCTCTGCCATAGATGGAATACTTGTGTATGTCTTTGATACTATTGTACTTCATCTTGGCTCAAAATTACAGGTGGCGAGAAGGGTAGTCAATGGGGTAGGGTCCAAAACTTTGTCCTTAGACAAAAGAGATTTGATAAACCCGTGAGAATCTCGGGCTTGTTCCTCCAATTGTTCAATAGTTTGTTTCCCTTTCTCTACCCTCCCAATGACTCTTGTGACCGTTTCCTGGAGGTTGTGGATCTCACCTTCAGGAGTAGACTCTCCCATAGGAATCCTTGAGAATTCTAGGTCAGAAACCTGTAAGTCCTGCTCTGATTTATCTACTGTAGGCTTAGCAATCTCCAGGAATTGCTGACCCTGAGCATCAGACACTATCCTGGAGGTGATTCTAGCTTTCTTGGCACAAGAAGGAGTAGTGCCTAACAAGGCTGCCACAACATCAAAATTTGGCCCTGAGCTCCGAGAGGAAGATTTCCTCTTCCTACTGTCAACAAAAGGTTGCACCCATGTAAAAGAGGAAGAGGAAGTAGCAGGAGGGGCAAGAGGACCAAGAGATAGAGAGCTCATGATGCTCAAGGTTTGCACAGCTGTTGTCTCAAGTTGAGATGTGAGTGGGGCGCTTGAGACAATCACTGCAGAGGAATCAATAGCACTTGGAAGTTCAGTGCTCTGGACTTCCTTATCTTTATCTATTGGATCTTCAGGAGCATTTGCAGGGGCTGGCACTTCACTCTCTTCACTTTCACTGAGAACAATGATGTTCTCTGGTCCCAAAGGCACTTCTACCTACTTTCTTTGAGGATATTTTTCCACAGGATCCTTCTTAACCTCTTTGAATTTCTTCTGGTATAATTGAGTGGATGAAGAAGGAGCGTAAGCTGCAGTCCTTGCGTTGATGAGGCAGGAGGGGTTTGCACAGGTGTGTCTGATATGGGAGTCGATGCTTCCCTCCTTGGTGTTGAAACATCCTTAGAGGAGGATTCTCCTGAGTGCCTTCTAAGCTCTCGAACTTTCTTATCGAACCAGACCTTAGTCCTAAGTAAGACTGGAGCTAGGATCTCGGCCAGATCATCTTTCTCTTTCTTGTTCCAATCCAAGTCCTCCAAGGGAGTGTGCTTAACCACATTGTCATACTCATATGAGTATAGATCAGAGTTGTCATCCTGGAGTCCTTCAGGAACTTGGTACAAGCCGAGTTCTTGGATCAATTACAGAGAGAACCTGCCATAGTGCCTCCTTCTAGCCTCAAAATCATCGCATGCATCACCCAATAGTCTTTTCAGTATTCGCCTATGATGATAGATTATCTTGATGTTTACGCAATGAACTTCTTCAAGTCGAAGCAAGTTCTTGGCTTGAAGAAATGAATGAGTGATGGGAACCAGGGCTCTTTCTATATTCTGTGCATCCAGGGTTGTTTTACAAGTGTAATTTCCCAAAGAGATGGGAAAGTGCAAACCAGTAATCTTCTTGTCTCTGCAGGTTCTGTGCAATTTGTCTAACTGCCTGCATACTTCTATCAAAGCCATCTTATCACTGTAGAACATGGGAAGCCTCAGAGGGGTGCTCTCATAGCCAGCAAGCCTGATATAGGAGAATTTTCTGAATTGGATAAAATAGGCACCGTAGTGTGATATCAGGTTCATGGCTTCATCAGAAAACCTTCTAGCAGTGTCACCTTCAAGAAGCCTGACCACGTACATGGTGAAAGCATCATTTACCCTTCTGAAATTGTGATTGCTGGTCTCTAGGGTGAACTGCGGGTAGTAGGCATATACAGGATCATCCTTGTGGGCATCAATGTAAGAAAAACCAAACCATTGCCTTGATGCCGCCAGAGTATACATCAGGTACGAAGTCATGTAGAACTTCTTCGTTTGTTGTACATTAGATAGCTGCTCGCCAAGTTCATGCTGATGATTTCCACCCAGTTGATATTTTGAGTTCCCTCGCACACCATGCTAATGAGCGGGCACATCCAGAAATGGAATTCGTTAGTAGAGGGTAAGCCCATAACCCGAGCCAGTAGGATTATAAAATCTGACAATTCTTCATTGAAATCAGCCCGGAAAAGAGTCTTGGATAGACGAGATGCTCCCTTCTTAGGGTTCTTTAGCCAGGACTTCACCACCGCCTTGTATTTGTCGTTGTCTTGATTGAACAGGGCCTGTGCTTGATTCTGGGAAACAACTATGGCATTATCCATTTCTGGAATCCTCAGTGTAGTGCTAATGGTGGCAGTGTCCAGTTTGGCGATGAGTTCCCCATGTACGTTGGTCAATTCGCTCGAATCAGGGTCGAAGTGAGCTCCGCATGAAAGCACTGTATCAGCACATTGCACCGAGATTGGGAAACCTCCAGCGAAAGCCAAACCACTGTCGTGAATCATCTGTGCCATTGGTGTAGGGTTTGCATCTGCCATCCTTGCCCAAAAATTGCCAAAGTCAAGATGACGAGCTTCACTGTCCCCAATATTGGGAACGGCAGACTCTAGTGGTGAGATTTGTTCCTGTCCCTGAAATTTGATCTTCATATTGATAGTAATTCGGAGGGCAGAGCCGCAAACTAGACTCGGGAAGGAATTACAGAGGGAAGGGATACACGCGCAGGAATTTAGATTGCAAGGGTTCGAGCAAAGGATAGCATGGAAGCAGTGTGAAAAATGCATAGGGGGTTCGCTCATTATATAGCCGATTAGGAGAGAGAAAGATAATGAATGTGCATTTAATACATACCTACCAATTTGAATAAGCAAGATATTCGGGTAGAGCGGGAAAAATAAGCACGAATGGCACTTGGTTCATTTGGGACATGTGGGACGCGAATGCGTGAAACACGCGGCTCGGCCGATTCGGGTGAAGCGGGGAAAAGACGCACAAATGCCTTTTGGGACATGCGGGACAAAAGTGCACAAAGCACGTGGCTCGGCCGGATCGGACGAAAATGTGATAATGGGTCCGGGCGAACTTGGGACATTTGGGACATGAAAGCGCAAAGTACACGGTTCGGGTGATTCGACAAAAATGGAACAACTTGCCCAATTGAACTTGGGACATTTGGGACAAGAAGTTCCAACGGGCCCGAAAAAGACAAACTTCGGGGAAACCGACCGATCGGGAATAGAGGGCCCAATTGAACTTGGGACACGCGGGACAAAAATGTCCGACAGGCCCGAAAAACACACAAAATGACCCCAAAAACGTAGATTTTCTCAATTTCTCGACTTTTAACATTGAGTACAACAGAGAAGACACTCAAACTCAAAATTTTAAAATTTTCACTTCCTTAAGAGCAGGGGAATTTTGAGTGGACAACAAATAGCATGAAACGTTCTTCCTTATCACACATTGTAGTAATGGGCAACAGCTAACATCATGGTTTAAATGGCATATCTCATAGTCTAATAGCGTTGAGTGCACTAATTTACTGAGACAACTATCCTTTGTGTGACCTTCCATCTCACAATCTATGCACCAAATGCATGTGTGCATCTCATGTGTTGAATTTTCCAATAGTTTCTCCAACTACTTTGCCATAGCTGTGATCTATGCTTCTAAAAATGGGCTCACCCCAATGTCTATACTTCCAACTACCTCAGCGCGTAAGGTTGTTTTAAGTGCTTCACGTGGATTATTGTATGTTTTATGTGATAGCACCCTCCTAAAACGTGTAATCAGGCCTCCAACAAACCATTGTGCATGTTGGCTTGCATGAATATCATAAGAAAGCTTAGATAACAGTGTTTTAAAATGGACATCATACTCTCTGACACTCTTAATAGTTCCTTTCTTAATATCCTTGAGCACACTTATACTCTTATGCTCAAACTCAAGGATGTGAAACTCTTTAAGGAAAACATCTTTTAAGGTTGCATAGTCTATGCAAGTCTGATCAGGGTCAAACTTTCTATACCAACTATGTGCACACCCTTGTAACGTAGTAACAAATTGACTTGCCGTACGCTCGAAGTCATGATTCCTTTTTCACTCCACAAGTATTTCACACATGTGCACATGTTCAATAGCATATTTTATGCCTCTATACTCTGGAAAATGAAGAGACATCTCCATGTAAATATTTTGGGGTTGGTGCAGACCTTTCCCATCTGATCCAGAACCTCCTGTGTTTCCTCAGCCTCCAGAACCACCAAATCCACTGGAGCTAGATCCACCTATACCTCTTGATCCTAAAACTGTGGCTGGGTTCGAGACCGGAAGATGTACTTCTCTATGTCTCAACAGTAGTACTGAAATGCACACCAACAGTCTGCGAGGTGTTACTACTCCCAGAAGATAGTCCAAAAATTTGTGTTCTTGAATTATGTGTAGATGATACACCCTAAAAGGTACTCCCTTATAACAATGAATTCATTTGCATGGCCATCGGTGTGCCTCTTATAAGACTCGCTCTCGCTCTCGCACTACTTGAATTAGATTAGTGACTGTTTGTTGTACTAGATGCTGGAAAACCAAGCGCAAGGGTGAGGTTTCCATGTGGATTCAGATGCACGCCCATGGCCCAGGTCATCTCTGGCCGACATGCTTCTACATGAGGTTGAGGAGGGTTCCCTATCATTCTTTCCAAATGGGGAGTTCACGATACTCAAGTTTCATGTATTCTAGGTGAACTTCAACTCCTTCCCGAACTATCTTTCTCCACAATGCCATTTTCTCTGCAACCTCTCGTTGCTTCTCTACCTCCCTCTCACTCTCCTCATTATACTTAAGTCATCTTTCCTCTCTCTACCTCTCTGCCGCTAAGTTTTCCATCTTTCACCAAACCTCATCCTACCCCCATGTGTGGTGGGGTTTAGTTAGCCATCGGTTTTCTCTCCAAATTCAAAGTTACCATCGGGATCTTGAATGCCAAAGTGGAATGCCTTATAGGTAAGTTCCCTTGGATATCATAAAAACTAGAATTTAGCTACCTCTAGGCATGAATAAGTGGAAATTGAGTACTCCAAGATATAACTATTCAAAACACCATGAAACCACGTATCCATAGCTCGAGTCCAAATTAGATCAACATCATAAAGGGCTTGAAATTCTTCCCGCATCCAAAAAAGTGTGTGATACCTCCAATTTTGTTTAGATGCATAAACAATCAGCCACTCATACAATTCAACTAGAAAGATAACAAAGAATCTCTCATATAAATTGTCATATAGATTATGTTCCACCCATACATGTGCGTTAAACTTAGATCCAGTGTTGAACCTCTGTTTGTATTCTTCTTCCATATCATGTATCCACTCCTCAACACTTGTTAGGGTTAACCGGTATGTCTTCATCATGAACCATCCTGAAAATAACTGAAAAAGAGGTCCCAGCAATGGAACCAATGATGCAGCCTATAATTCACCAATAAAATCCCAAGCGCACTGGCACATCACTTAGCCTAGACTGAGTGCTCACACGAAGCATGCAAAGGTACCAGGCCCCTCTTTAGGGTTGTTGTTATAGGATGTTAGCATGATGAAAACTTAAAGCATTCAGATCTATGAATAATATTTCATTCTTTAGTACATATTCAGACCTAGATCTAGAGAATAACAAACTTAAGAGATAACCATGATGAAATTAAGCATGCAAAAACCAATTATACTCAGGATTTGACACTTTGATTCAGCCAACACATTCCATTGCATTAAACATGATAAATACATAGAAGCTTATTACAATAGATAATACCATAGTCTATGTGCACATTAGATTTGACAACATAACCTCACAATAACTCAATTCTCATATCCCCTATGCTACATAGTTCACTACATATTTATAAGGGTGGGGAATTTCCCTTCACCACTTATCCAATCCCAAAATAGGTCGCATGCTATTATTAGCCATGCGTCGTTACAATAATATCCACACATGCAAGTGCGCTAACAATAGACTTCTTCTAGTTAACTGCCAGTAGTAGATATATTCTCAACCTATATCCATGCAAAGTGCTTCATAGCCAATCCTCCAAAAATATCCAATGCGTGTCGCACAAGTCTTTAACCGGTTTGTGTGCTCCACACGCCATCTTCCAAAAATAGATCCTCATTGTGAAAATGGCTAAGTCCCGAATTTGTCTCTTTCCTCGGTCGTGATTCCTTTCTAATCCTTTCGAGCTTTTGAATGCACTCTGCTCTTCCCGCGCAAACCTTCTGTGTGTTCTTTGCTAAGTGTCATACTTTAAGCTGTTCAACAATTAAACGTTGTAAAAGTTAAGATATTCACCACCCGAGCTCGATATTTCCATGACATGACATGCTCAATTCCAAAACCTAATCCATATGAATTTAGATTGTTCCCTAATGTATGTTGTGTTATTAGAGTTGATTCTTGATCTATGTAAACTATTAGGGCTCACTTCATGTTTCGCTGTCAATACTCAATTGATTGATCTCTTTGTGATAGCCCTAGCTCAACCGATCGAGCTACTTCTTTTCATTGGTATCGTATTGTGATGAGCTAACCAATTTGCATTACATTGCTCTTGACCTGCAACACAAGACCACATGCATGGCTTCGCCGATCCATTCCACTTGTGAGCTCGCCTGAATTCATTAACCAATGAGCATTTATTCGTGATGCACCGGCGAACCTTTCTCCTAGTTTCACTAGCTTGGCTCCAATGTTTAAGATTCCAGCTAATAGTCTTTGACTCACTCGAGCTCTTCTATAACTCACCCAAGCCTAAAATGGCTCATTAGCTCGTAGTTTGGTGGGACCGAGCTCTAGACCGAGCTATGTCTCAACTCCATCATGAGCTTCTAGCTCTTAGGCTTAATATCTATTTCCATGACATGGTTTGGCCACATTAAAACTTAACACAAGCCCATGTTAATTATCTAACCGAACTAATGCAACCTAGCTTCGACTCAAACTTATTTATGATATCCACTTGCCAAGTCACTCATTGGGCTGATCAGTGAGTTAATTGAGCTCAAAGACCCTTTTGGGGCATTTCCCAACCTGGTATTAAAAATTAAGATCTCCCGAGTTTTCTTTAGAAACTAAGTATCATAGAGACATGTTAAAGCTCTTCAACATGATTAATCAATTATTTTAATCATTTTATCTCGATAATGACCAGAAGTAGGTCCCTAGAAGTAACGTTCATTTATGAACAGAATAGACCCCGTTGTCCAATTTTTCCATGTGTGCAAAATTGGATAACACTGATCAATCCCTACCCCACCACATCGTCATCATATAACATTCAAAATCATTAATCATTCAACATTATAGTCATCACTCTCATTTAGTGCACTTCATCATGGTCTTACATCTCTCGTTAGGTGCATGGATCAACATGTTAATCCATGGTTCGTCATGCTATATGGTTCATTTGAAATGCTCTTCTACCACATCTGTGCATTCTTCTACAACATTGGTTTCTCTAGATTCCTCTTAGGTATATATCTCTAACTACTTTATGTTACCAATATTTCACTCACCAACATAAAGTGGGGGAAAATGTAGTCACAAAATCATGCACTTGCTACTATTATTATACTGCTAAGTATGTTGTTTTATATATGGATCTTGCGTAAGAAAATTATTCACTAATGACCCATCCTATAGTCTAGTCGTCAGTCTTGTTGGTCTTTGTCATTGTTTGTCTCATACATTTGTCATTGACTCACACAGTTTGAGTTAGGTCTTAGGGAGTCTTATATATCAATACTCACTTGGTGTCGTCACTAGTCTTTGACTAGGGTGCCTAGATAGGGATTAGGGTGCCGAGGTGCCTGCTTTGCTAAATTATAGGCACCCATGTCCCCGTCACACTTGGTTTTGTTTTAGACATTTGAGGTCGGTCTTTACGGTTTTCCCTCTCATCTCCCTAGGTACTAGTCGGCATGTTGGGTCATTAGTGTCAAAATTTGAGCAAGAGATCCCTATATAAACACAACATACATACTATTTTATGGGTGGACTATTACTATCAAGGGCTAGCTATCTACATAGAGCAAGGGAATACATTTGGGAACTATTCTACATCACACACTGCATAGGAAGGGGAGTATTCATTCTATTCCATCCACCATTTTTCATTTTATCTAGCTATTTCCTTATATATATGCATCATTGGCACTAGGGAAACCTAGGGACATTATTGCACACACAAGCACATAGAACTACATTGGGTCTAAGATGTAGTGCAGCACTTAGTCATAATTCCATCCATTTGGCAACTAAGGATGGTCTGACCCCTTCATTTGTACATTTATTTTTTAGGGTTTGATACTTTGTGTGGGGTTTTGCAGGTGATTCTTCATTATAGGTTTGTGGTGACATCAACGAAGCAAGTGCAACATTCACCAGACTAAAGGTGAATTACTGTGAATACCTGATGACCATATCAGGATTAGATTCTAAGTTGTTTCATAGGCCAAGGCACCCAAATTTCATACCAGGGTGCCCCATGTGCCCCTATCCCTCTCCAGGAACCCCATTCGGTAAGATCTACCTCTGTTACTATTTTTTGAAGATCATTATGACACTCTGCTCCACCATTCCATCACTTTGTTCAAAGTGTTAGATCACTTTGTGAGGTAAGTTAAATTTAGGTCAAGTATCTTTCCCTTTCATTTTATTTCATTTTTAGTTACTAAATAAATTACTTAGCATTTACATTTCAGTATATTTCATTTATTACATTTTTGTACTCTTAGATTCTTAATAAAATTCAAATTTTATAGAATCAATAACCAATGTAAAGCAATATAATAAAATGTGTATTTAAGGTCATTCCTTACAACAAAAAAACATTTTTATAACAATACAAATTACATTTCTAGGCTACTACATTGGTTACTTAGAACATATGCTCTTGATAATTCCACTAAGTTCCTTCCATAGGGAAAATCATTCCCAACAACCAATCATAAGAGAAACCTATAATACTAATTAAAACTTCACACCCAAAGGTGGGTAAAAAGTGTTTCCTTCAAAGTGGATTAGATGTTATATGGACTCACCCTCTCCATCCATCAACAAGAGGAAAAGAGGGAGATCGTCCAAAGCTAACGCAAGCCAAATAAACAACTCTCTCAAATATGCAATACATAATGACACCTTAACATCAAGCCAAAAATAATAACTAGGTATCGAAACCCAAAAATAATCCATCTCAAAGTGTATAGGGTGGTAAAGCCATCATAATAATCCATTTCAGTGGAAATAATATGTCATTCATGCTCAACTCATAACACAATGGTGGAATATGTTCATGTTATCCAAAACTAGCCCCAAGCCATTTTGGATGTTTTGACAAGACAGAGAGAAAAGAATTTTTAGTTTTAAGTAGGAGGAAGAAAAGGACTTATTCATTTTCATGATAAAAATTCCTTTGGTCAGTTTAATTGGTCATTATTAGAACTCAAGGAACAATTATTTTGTTCCTTTAGTTCACTGCCTTACCGCCTAAACATGTTTCATCAGTCAAATTAGACATATTTGCACTTGTGGAACAATTTTTTTGTTCCTTGGTTCCTCCAATCCTTCACAACAATAGGTTAAGTCGGGTTTAGATGACACAGACAAAATGGTTATTTTCTTCCCAAAGGTCTTCGATCGCCGTAAACACCATAGGGAAAACAAGGAAAGTCAAATTGGTTATAGCAAGTTTGGTAGGCATAAGTAGAGAACAGTGGTCGAGTTCCATCACTTTTTTGATTGGCTAATTAATAAGAAAGGGGAAGAGAAGGCACCTAATCAGCATAGTGGGAATTGTTCCCCATTCTTTTTTATCCCAAAACCTTTTCGTCTCTACACAAGGGTAAAATAATCACCAAAGTCGAGCCCAGAGGGAACATTGGGAATTGTTGCCCGTTCTCATATATACTGAAACCTCTCCATCTCCAAAAAGGGTACAAAACGGTTAAATCGTCCATTCAAGGCCCACAAGGAATAGTTCCTCCATTGTGTCGATTCCCCAAAAATGTTAATAGGTCCGATAAAAGCATGCATGGCCCAAAAAAATCCAGATAGATTTTTTATTTGTTTTCTTCACCCAAGTTTATTTTTAAGCATACAAAGGCTAAGATTAGCATGTTTTCATGTAAGAAAATATTTCATATCAAACACATACTATTAAAAATAGCATGCTTTTCTATTTTAACGGATCATACTTGCATGTCTATGCTTTTTCCCTTCTTTTCTCTCTCAAATATCTATAAAAATCCATGGACTTCACTGTAAAAATAATTTTTACACCTTTTATTCATCATTCTGGAGTAATTTAGAGTTGTGAGTGGAAAAGTAGGGGTCATGAGTGATTCTTTATATTATTTTCACCTCTTGGATCAATAAAGGATCTATTTTTACCTTCTTACAGTTTATTTATCATGCAATATTGTGTCTACAAGATAATTTTATCTAGTGATAATGTTTTATCCCTAATTTATAGTTTAAATTCCATGATTTATGTAGTTCTATGTTAATTTTTCAAGTCATAAATTGTGTTTAGCCAATTTTTTTGTAGGATCTTATTTGGAGTTCATTAAGTTTACCATCCAGAGCCTTTTGTTTCCCTTCTTTACTTTGTTAAAAACTTCAAACCCTTCTCTAAAACACTTTTATATCGACATATCCATTTGTGAGTTGTGTATGGTGTGTGTGGTTCCGTGGTCCATCTATGTGGTCCAAAAAAATTGATATCCTCAAACATTTGGGTGTACCACCATCTTTTAAAAATTTCCCTTAATTCCTTCTCCCTTTTCCTTGTTGATTCAACAAAGTAGAGTAGTTTTAGGAGTAGAATTAGTCTTATGTGTTACACTAGGGGAACTAACCCTCTCTAGAGATTCACTCCAACATACAAGTCACCCACAACCTAGGAGTGTTTTAATTTTGTTAGTTGGAAGGGGAGACATCACACCACTCCCCAAAGGGTGCATTCCTCCATGACAATAGTTTTAGCACTTACGGTGGGACACTATAAATATTTTTTAAAGATTTTATGTTTTTCATAGAAAGTATCATTGTTTTAAACACATTCATTCAAAGATCTAGAAGATCCAAAAGTTCAAATAATATCCTAGTAACATATCAAGTGCAGTTATCATGCCAAAAGTTACAACTATATCATCTTCAAAATGTATTCCATTTGATGTTATTGAATTACCTTTGAATTCAGCAACAAGAAGCATGTTTTTTACGTCCGGCCCATATCTTAAATATCCCTACATCCCACCAAATTAGAGTTTACTTCCCAACTTCCCCATATCTAATCTAAATCTCACTATGGCCATCCTAAGAAACCTATTTTTGTTCCCTTTAATAAAGGTGGCCCACTACTACTTGCTTGACATGATGACATCCATTTATCCGCTCTTAAGAGAATTCCATTTTCACGAGATAAAATCAAGTTAGACTCATAGAACACATTAAAGATGTGGCCAATATGTACTATATTTATCATGTTACTTAAGATAATGTTGTAGTCATGTTACTAGTAGCCTCTTTCAAAGGAAAATCATTATAGCAGGGGATTAGTAATAAATTCCATCAATACATGGGATCAACTGGGAGAAGTTTTTTAAAGGAAATTTGAAGACAAATTAGATCATCTTTCATTAGTGGAACAATTTACTACCATCAAGAGGGCACCAAAATATTTCATGTATGATTTCAACTACATATTTCAAAGGACTTGGGACATAATTCCATAACTGGTAATGCCTACCCCTAAGTTTTATTTTTGTATTATCTAAGGGCTTTAAATTTTGATAGTTCAATGATGGTATAATCAATAGGAGGAAGAACACTCCTTGATGCTTATGACATAGCAATTGGAGTTTAAAATAGTCTTATACAAGTAGGAAAAATAACACCAAGGCCTCCCATGCCCATCTCTCCAGAGATTCATCCTTCCACTTTCCTCTCAAATATTGCAATAGATCCAATACGAATGCCTATTACTCGGATTGTAAGTTAAACTAATGCAGCTCCAAGCACTTCAAATTAATTACAAGAGTTAAGGAGCATGCTAAAATATTATTTGAATGAGATTTTTTCCCTTAAAAGGTTAAATTGATAGTTGAAGTCCCATAAGGAACAATTCCTTCATTCCGTATGTACCTGAAATTCGATGGGCCCGACAAAAGTATGCACCACCCTAAAAATCTCCAGATTATCTTTTCTAGTTGTTTTCTTTCGGGCCCAAGTTTCTTTTTTATCATACAAAGGATAAAATTATTAGTTTTTCATGCAATAAAAGCTTTCGGATCAAATACATACTATTAAAAATAGCATGTTTTTATATTTTTATAGATCATACTTGCATGTCTATGATTTTTCCTTTTTCCTCCCTCAAATCTCTATTAAAAATCCATGTAATTCATTGTAAAAACAATATTTTCACCTTCTATTTATCATTCTAGAGTAATTTAGAGTTATGAGTGGAAGAGAATGGGTCATGAGTGATTCTTTTTATTGGTTTCACCTCTTGGATCAATAAAGGAGTTGTTTTCACCTTTTACAACATGTTTATCATGCAATATCATGTCTTTAAGATGATTTTATCTCATGATATTATTTTATCCCTGATTTGTAGTTTAATTTCCATGTCTTTATGTAATTATATGTTAATTTGTAGGTCATAGATTGTGTGTAGGATATTGTCATGGAGTTCATCAAATTGTCCTTCCAGAGCCATTTGTTTCCCTTCTTAATCATGTCATAAACTTCAAACCCTTATCTAAAACATGTTTTCATTAACATGTCTATTTATGAGTTGTGTATGGTGTGTGTGGCTCCCGTGGTCTATTTGTGTGGTTCAAATAAGTATGATATCCTCAAAAAAATTGGTGTATAACAATATTTTTAGTTTTTCCTTTAATTATTTATCCCTTTTCTTTGTTGATTCAACAAAGTAGATTAGTTTTAGGAGTAGAATTAGTCTTAGGTGTTACACTAGGGGAAATAGCCCTCTCTAGATATTCACTCTAACATATAAGTTACCCATAGCCGAAGAGTGTTTTAATTTTGTCAGTTGGAAGGGGAGACATCACACCACTCCCAAAAGGGTGCATTCCTCCATGACAACAGTTTATGGCACGCCCTGGTGGGACACTAAAAAGAATTTACAAACAAAACATAACCAGTATCATTTCAAACAAGTGGTTCTAGAGGGGAGGATTAACATTTTTTAATGATTTCATGTACATGTCAAAGTAACTAAGCTAATGGAATGATTTAACACCAAGTAAATCTTAACTTAGTTATTTAATCAAATACATTAAGATTGAGCTAAAAATGGAAAGCTTAGTTAAATTGCACAAAATATAAATCTAATACTAAATGTAAACCTCCCTTTTGATGTTTGGATATGCTTTGATATGTAAATACTTCCTTATGTGATCCAAACACAAGTTACATGCAATCAAGGGTTTCACTAAAGTGGAAGAGATCTCATCAATATGGCTTAAGTGTCATTTTTGAATCTTCTCCTACTAACTTTAGCAAAAGGAGGTTTCTCAATTTATGCAAGCTTTCTTATGATAGAAATTCTCTCTTGAGATATCAAATGTCTTACAAGGAAAAGGTGTAAAAGGTGTAGGAAGGTACTAGGCTTCCTTATATAGCTTTCTCATTTGGGAGAAGCCTACATCCTAGTGAATGTGGGATAAAGGAGATGTAGAATTAGGAGTGGATAAGAATGTTTAGAAGAGATTACTTAGATATTTGTGACTCGTGGAAGTTTGGAAAGGTTTCTTTAATCAATTGGGATTAATTAATATGCTAATTGTAGCTTATAGAAGCCTTTTAGAGATGATTTAGAGGGAAATTAGTATAATTTGAGCAATTTGAGAGAGGGGTTTAACTAATAGGAGACTTTATTAATTAAATATGAGATTATGAAAGGGTAATTAATTAATAATTGTTTATTAATTAATTAAAAGAGAATTTTAAGTAATGAAGTGACGCGTTGATTGGCATCTAATATGAGGGAAAAGGTCCATTAATTATTGAAATTTCATTAATTGACCGAGACGATGAGGAATATTAGATAATTAGTAGAAAATCACTAATTATAATGAAATGATGGGAAAGAAGAAAAATAGTGTAATTTTAGTATTAAAATTGTGTGGTCAAAATTAGGTGTCTACATTTTCCCCTCTTTGTTGTATTGTAGTGTGAGAAATGTTATTTCAAAGACGGTAGATAATTTTATTTTGTATGCGTAGAAGAAAATTAGTAGGATGGAAAATGCCCCCTTGAGCATCAATGGGGTGATAGAAGAGGTTGATTGATGCTCCAAAAGAAGAGAAAAATGATCATGGTGGAAGAAAATCCCATCGTGGTAGCGGTGGCGATCACGGTAGTCGAAACCATCATAGAATCGGCTATATAAGGGGCGAGAGGGGCATAAACAAGTCATTTTCACTCTCTAAGTTAGTAGAATAGAGATTTGAACGATCATGACGAGTAGCCATCACTTCCCAAAGTTCTGCATTGTACCAAGAAAATTCCAGAGTAGTAGTGGAAACACGCCCATGAGGAGTAGGTAGGTGGCATTATGTTTTAAATTTTCCATTTTTGTGTTTTTAAAATTGAGTGCATTTAATAGGAAAAAATCAATGCACATGAGGCCGCTAAAATTGTCCTTAGTCAATTTCAATGACTTTGTGAGTATGTGAAGCAATCTTGTTAGCATTTTAGTGGTTTTATCTAGGTTTAGTGGTGTCATTATACATTGTAACAACCTCACTAAATGTGATGACCTCGTTATAACTAATCATGATGTCACATTTAGTGATGTCACTATAATATGTAGCTTCCTTGATAATATTTGCAATTTTCTAAGGTTTTAGTGGCCTAGCTTAATGTTGTGGTGGCCTTGAGCCAAGATGTAGCATCCCTTCCATTTGTAATGGCCTTAAGCCAAGTCGTAGTGGCCTTTTTGTTGTTAAGAGGCCTTAAGCCAAGTTGTAGCGGCCTTACCATGGAGGACATTTGGTCCGAGGTTTTGAAAATTTGAAAAAAATTCATGAAAATGGTGACTATAACATGTGTTTTTGTTCTCTTTTTTATTACAAGAGTGTATTTTGGAAAGAGATAAACCAATGTATTAGAGTACACCTGAAATTTAAAAGAGAAAGGGATAGAAATTTGTTCATGTTTGTAGATTTTATGCTAAGGAGATGGTTGGGAGAGTCGAGAACGATCAATTCTTGACCTAATTCTATCATACTAAGTTTTTGGGCGCCATGTCTCCAAACTAGGGATTTGAACATCCCAAAGTGCTAAAATTCGTATTCGAGCATATTTTCGCCACTAAGGGAAAGTGAATTAGGAGGCCTATATGTTTATCCCTCCAACAGTTAATGTTTCCCCACAAATAAGTGCCACTGCAATTATCACAAACCGATTTGTAACTTGCCTTGGGTGACACATTGTTCTAGGCATATTGTTGTCCTGCATATGCCCTAGGTGTCACTTCCTTATTTGTTCCTAGTTTGGTTCCTGGGTAAGTAGTTACTTCCTTATTTAGTTCTTGTTAGTAACTAATTGTAATCTAAAATTGACTATGTAACTGTTGAAACTGGAGAAGACTATAAATGTGTAACTATTGAAAACTTCTTTGTAATCATTTTTACCCCCAAGAAAGGAGTGCCCATGTGGAACATTAATGCCCACTGCTCCTGTTTGTAATAGGTAGTTTTATCCAGGGCTATTTTTGGCCAATTTTGTTTTTGACTATATTTTGTTAGTGATTTTTGTTTGGTTCCGTTGATTGTGATTTTGTAATTGCTAGGATGGTGAAAAGGTTCACCCAATGTTTACCCCCACTTATTTGGGGTGCATGAGATGATCAAAAGTGAACAGATCCTAATTAGGAAGTCCGAATCTGATATGCATATCTAATATAGGGATTTATTAAGGGGGACTAGAGATTACACATGGTAGTGCCATGACACAAACAAAACAAAGGAAAATGTTAGCATAAAAGTGTTCTTGGGAAACAAGTAACACACATAGAAAGAGCAGATAGTAAAAGCATATAGGAAAATAACAAACAAGGACACAATAAGGAGTTGGTTGAATACATGAGACACCACTCAGGATGTCACAAGACAATAAAAGTCATCAAGGATTGTACAAACAAATAAATGATCAAACATAGGACATAACCCACAAACAATAAGAAATAAAATACAAAAAAATAAGACAACCATGATTGGAAGGAGTCCTGCAAGGAAAATGATACACATGAAGCACCCATTAGCATGTTAGGAAAGGTAAATAGTATGCCATAATGTAATATCTAAATATAGGAATGAAAATGTGAAATATTGCAATGATAGAACCTGATAGTAAGTGGGAAAAGGTAGATGCCCCCAAGAGCCTCAATGGGACTAGTAATGGACAAGGCCAAACATCATACATCATGTAACAACACTGTAAGTGACCTACATTCACCTTAAGATACCATGTGAACACACATGTGTGTATGAAAAATGATAAATCATACTAGGAACCATAATAACATGATAAATAAAGGTGCAACATATAGTAGTATAAGGAAGCAAGAGTACATCCAATCAAGATATAAACAAACATGTTTTTGGATTTTTAAATGCATATATGTGAAAGAGAACAAATGTAAGGGAGCTTCATGTAGGAATTCCCCCTCGGTGTGTATGTGTGTGTGTGTGCAAAGTGAGGTTCATGTAGGAATGCCCTCAACAATCAAGTATGAACCAAGAATAAGAGTGTGTCATCGGGTAATGTGGGGGAAGTTGGTCACACCCCTCATGGATGTAAATAGCTAAGTGTAATATTACTTAAGGTGCATGACATTCATGGGAGTTTTCATAGGATTTCCAAGGAGGGTTACAATATGATAAACACCTTGCCCAATTTTTAGTAATAACATATGGGTCAAGCCAATTGGGTTGAAAATTTCCTTTGAGAGAGGGATTGACATTGGTATTCTTTTGATTTTTTGAGTACTAAATCACCAATATTGAATTCATGGGATCATACTTTGTTATGATATACATGTTTCATATGATCTTGGTAAGCATGCAGATGTTCCAATGCTTGGAAATGATGTGAATCTAGCATTTCAAGTTTGTGTAAGTGTCAATCTCAATATTCATTATCTTGGAGAAGGTTTTTAAGGGAAATATGTGAAGTTGGGATTTTGAGTTATAGAGGTATGATGGCCTCAGTACCATACACAAGAGAGAATGGTGTGGCATTTGTAGGAGTACAAACGCTAGTGCGGTAAGCCTAAAGAGAATATAACATTTGAGTGTGCCAATCATCTCCGCTATGGTCAACAATTTTGGGAGAACTTTGATGATCATTTTAATAGTGGATTCAACTTGACCATTTCCTTGATGGTAATAAGGAGTAGATAATGTGTGTTTGATCTTGTATTTTGCGCAAAAAAATTAATAGTGTGATTTTTAAAAGATGATTCGTTGTTAGTCACTATTGCAAAGGGAACCCCAAAGCGGGCTATGATTTGAGTATTAAGGAATTTGTAAATATACCAGTAGTAGTTTGCAATGATACAAGTTCAACACATTTAGTGAAGTGATTTATAGTAATAATGATGAATTTATGTCATTCTGATGTTTTGGGGTTAATCTTGCCAATGAGGTTGAAACCCCATAGTGAAAAAGACTACGGGATGCAATAGGTTATAATTCATGAGCGGGTGTATGGTGGAGGTTGTTATGGTGTTGGCACTTATCACAACGTTTGGCATGTTCTAAGAAATCTTGTTCCATGGTGGGCCAATAATACCCTTGTCGTAATAATTTTTAGCCATAGCTTTTCCACTAAAGTGTCGCCACATGTACTATCATGTATTTGAGAAAGAGAAAATGGATATCTTGGAGTCCCAAAGAACAAAGGAGATTATAGTCAAGAGCACGCTTGAATAGAGAAGGCGACAATGATGACATATCAAGTGGTGTCATGGAAAATCCGTCACCTCATATGGGGATAGGATGCAAGAATATCTTATCGCTAAAGGAAATTATAGATAAGAGTGTACCATTATGGATTGTCAACACTACGGGTAATAACAAAAATTTGTAAAGCATTTACACTATAGGAATTAATGGAAGGATAATGCATGTGGTGAATAATAAATGTGGCATGATCATTTGTAATGTCAAGGAGAATAATAAAATCAGCATTCACCATGACATCATCATGCCAATTGTCCTCATGAGGGATAACAATGATAGAGTGGGAATTTGAATGCAAAGAATAATCTTGGTAAAGATGGTATATGTAGACACCCTAAAAATACATACTTATTTTTAGCTTATTTCCATACCATTAGAATTAATTAAATTAATTTTATCCTAGTAGAATACATACCTTTGGAATTAATTATATCATTTAAATCATAGGGTAAGTGCAGCAAGTTGGTGGACAATTAAGTGGACATAAAAACCAGAAATTTATGCGTTTATAAACCGCGATCGCGGAATTGTTTTCACATGTTTGGTGATTTCTGAACCTAAAACCACAATCACGATTTAAAAGTGCGATCGTGGTCCTCTGAGACAAAAAAAATAGACCCGTGACTCCTCATTTTCCCCTACGAACCACGATTTCTCCTAGACCTTTGGCACTCAAGCTTTGAATACCCCTTGAAAATTACTCCTCGGACTTCTGGATCACGAAATTTTCAACAATTCCACTAAGATGAAGAGGTAAGCCCTCAATTTTGATCAAATTTATTGCATTTTAGGTTATTTTTGTGATTTTCATGGGTTTTTCAATTTTTTTATGTATAATTTTTTTTTATTTTTTCAGGTTGTTCAAAGAACCTCGTAATCCTGTAAACCATTCAAATATTCCTCAAACCCCTCCAAAAATTCCTCAAAACCCTCCTCCAAACGTAGATCCACCTCATGTGGCTCCTTCTGTCCCTACGGAACTAGCAGGAACACAAGCTGATATCGTTGGAAGAATCCAACAAAATAAAATTGCCATTGAGAACCTTATTCAAACTATAAGACACAATCATGCCACAAATCCATCCGCATGACTTTACCTAACACATTACAAACATTGATTGTTGAAGTCAACTCCATAACCAACCAAATAGATAGATGGAATACCTTTAGAGGTAATTGTAAGTGGTATCTATATAAATTATCTCATGTAGCCGTAAAAGACAAAAAAATTACAAAAGACCACATTTGTGCATTATTTACTAACCCAAGAACCAATTCCCCTCCGTACCTACTTGTAAACGATTCCCAATCCATTGGTGCCACGATGACCAAATCAAGAACAATTTTTGGGACCAATGGTGGATGGTTTTTGATTATCCACCATGCAACGAACAATGAGGTTCCTCTCTATTTTTGAAGAAATTATATTGCGAGTTCATGCTTAATGAGGTCCCAAATTATTTTGACTTTTTTGAGTTTTATGGGCGAGGAGGTGGCTCTACACAGAGTAGACCTGGTGCACACATTGGTCAACCAAGGATCCCCCATGCCCCAAAACCCCCACTGCCTTCAGTTATCCCTTTTACAATGAAGGAGGTTGTGGAGATTGACACACTACATGCATTAAGGGAGCTCACTGACACTCTAACCTAGCATAGTGACCAGATTACATCTGGTGATGTTGGTGGAGGTGCCAGTTCTAGTGCACCACACCACTTTGGATCATGTGGTGTCGTATGCACTGCGGGCGAGACATCATTTGTTGGATCACATGATTTCTTTTCTCTATATGAGATGATGATGGATGTTTTTAGAACTGGTGTAAATGATCTTGGTCTTTCATAGGTAAATGTCAAATAAATATTTAATATATATATATACAATAGTTTAATTCATTTGAGATTTTAATATATATGTATTTGATTACGTCATGTACATACATGTAAAAACTAATTTTTTTATTTTAAACAGTAAAGAGCCGGTGAAGGACACATTCGGTGTCGACATGCTAGCTACTGCAGTTGGGCATGTTACAGACGTAAGTTTCAAGTTGTACTTACATTTCAAATTTCATTTGATTGCACTTTTATTATTATAATGTTTCACGTGTACATGTACATATTAATATGTTTGTCTTTTATATGCAGGAGCCTGGCGTGTCATCATCTGCTATGGGCACTGAGGCTACTGGCATGCCTCATGTGAATTTTACATAGGTTAGTTTCTCTTTATACTTTGCTTCTAATTGTGGAAGTTCATTTGTGTATCTATTGTTATAGAAATTTTGGAGACTCAAGTAACATCGAAGCTTCCCTAGAAGATCATTAAACCTAGATACTTTGGTTCATTTTTATTAGCAAATTAATATGTATTGGTCTGTTATGTGTCGATTATGCTTTGGGTCTATTATGTGGCAGTCATGTAGATTAATATTGATCTGTACATGTTTTTTGTATAGCTTATGAATGCCAGAGAGACTCCTCCATATATGCAGACTGTGGAGGCTACTGTAGATACTGCCATAGCATCTGCAGATCCACTAACTGAGGTACAATTTTTCAAATTTGTTAAATTTTGGAAGAATTTTTTCTTATTACTTAAATCTACAATATCAAATTTTGTACATGAAATATTTAATTTGAACTATTTATTTATATGTAGCTTACCCCTCGTGAGTCTATTGTTGACCCTACAACACGTCGACGACAAATTGATAGGGATCATGAGATTGCGGTAAGATTTCACATGCATTAACTAAATTCTAAGTTTCTAAATTTTGAATGTATTTTAAAAATTTTGGTGTTAAAAACTTGTTGTTTATGAATGTGCAGGCTAGGTTACAGGCCTACTTAGAGATGCCTAGGACCACACGGATGAAATCCGTAGTGGCATCTCCCTCCACTACATCCCTAGGTCATGGACATGCTTCTTCTAGCAGGGTGAAAAGAGGGAAGATGTTTCATGATTAGATTCAAGGGCCTAGATGTAGATATATGTGTGTGTGTGTGTGTGTGTGTGTCCTAGTTCATGATTCTTCATATAGTCCATGTATATAGCCTTATGCGACCGCATGTGGTCCTATATGTATGACACACTTAGTTTGATACATTATATCCATGTTGGTTTTCATAACGATATTACTTCTATGTTTGATTTGATTTCATTGCACATGATATCCTTCTATGTTTTCATAACCATATTAGTTCTATATGTTTGATTTGATTTGATGGCCTCAGTTATGTGACCATTATGGATATGATATATATGATATATGATCTGTTAAATGTTATTGTTAAATGATATATGATATATGATGTTATGTTATATAATGGTTTTGAAGGTTCTTGGGTGCAAGATCATTTTTTTCAAGAGATTTAAGTGTGGACTTATATCAATTTTCTTATTTTAAGCATGTGGTTAACACACTCCAAAGTGGGACAAAATGTACACAATTAAAAATGGTCTTGATGCATTTATTAAAATTCATTTTATATGTTTTTAGTGTACTTAAAATTTATTTGTTAAGTATTAGTCCAAATTAAACTTGTTATTGATGTGTGTAACAATAAGGTCCTAATTTGAATTCACTTGTAAAAAAATACATAAACATTGTAGAAATTAGTTGGCACAAGATATGCAAAAAATATTCTTAAGACTCTATTGTGTATCAACATGCTTTAAAAAGAGATCATTTAACAATCATTAGAGTATTTACATGGTAATGTGTTAACCTTGTTGCAATCTCATTGATGCGAGTTGAGTAGCACGAGAAGTCATGCCCCAGAAGGTCGTGGTCCAATAAACTATCACTGTCAACGTGTTTGATTGGGGGTTATATTCCTTAAGGTGCTTTATGAAGGGCTCTAGGAGGCTGGTTTGGAATCGACCACTGATCGGAGCCTTCTGGCATTCCTTGAGCCTTCGTGGCATAATTGTTTACAAACTGCCTTTTCTAAGCAATCCAAGGAAATGAACGGAGGTGAGTAGTGAGAAGTCGTGCCTCGGGATGTCATGGCAATAAACCGACTATGCCAACATGTTTGGGTAGCTAGGTGAATGCTAGAGGAGGCATCGTTCGGTGAGAGATAACGCTCATTGCTTCTAGGCTACTCGTTCGGGCGTAGTCCCTTAAGAGCTACGAGACCAAAAACTATTCAACTTTGACAAGTAACTACTCAAACTCGTGACACCTAGAGATGTCTTGTTATATCCTATGCCTTGGTGTAGGGACCCTCTACAATAGCCTATCTCAGTTTTTTCCATCTCCAATCGGTGCTCTCGTTGCCCTATTGTTTGAATACGCGTGAAATAGTGCAGTTTGAGAGTGTAAAGTAAGGTCACAAACTCTATAGTTTGCAAACAGTGGGTCATGGCACCGAACCAAATGCTACAAAATGTCCTGGGTGGCCAGTGAATGCTAGAGGAGGCATAGTTTTGGTGCACAACCGTTGCTTCAGGATACTTTGTTCGGGGAGTAGTCCCTTAAGAGCCTCGAGACCAAAAAAATTGGTCAACTTGACAGATGACTACTCGGACTCGTGGCACCTAAAGACATCTTGTCGATCCTACACCTCAAAGCATAGGGACCCTCTACAATATCTTATCTTTGTTTTTTCCATCTCCAATCGGTGCTCTCGCTGACCTATTGTTTGAATATGCACGAAATAGTGTAGTTTAAACCAAGTGTAAGGGTCATCAAACGCTATATGTTGCAAATGGTGGGTCGAGGCACCAAACCGATCGCTGCCAAACATCTGAGTGGCCAAGTGAACACTAGAGGAGGCATCATTTCGGTGCGTGACAACGTCGTTTCTTCTAGGCTACTTCATTCGAGTGTAGTCCCTTAAGAGCCCTGAGACCAAAAAACCATTTAACTTCGACAGTGACTACTCGGACTCCATGGCACTTAATTTGTGGCACCTAGAGACATCTCGTCAAATCCTACACCTCGACATAAAGACCCTCTACAATATCCTATCTTAGTTTTTTCCGTCTCCAATCGGTGCTCTCACTACCCTATTGTTTGAATACGCGCGAAATAGTGCAGTTTGAGCCAGTGTAAGAATGTCAAATGCTATATTTTACAAACGGTAAGTCATGGCACCAAAGTATACCCGATGCGCCAAAGATGTCCGAGTGGCTACATGAATGCTAGAGGAGGCATGATTTTGGTGAGCGACAACGTCATTGCTTAGGGCTACTTGGTTCAGGTGTAGTCCCTTAAGAGCCCTAAGACCAAAAAATTGTTCAACTTCGACGAGTGACTAATGGGACTCTGTGGAACCTAGAGATGTCTCGTCAAATCCTACACCTTGGCATGGGGACCCTCTACAATAGCCTATTTTTTTTTTTTCCGTCTCCAATCGGTGCTCTCGCTACCCTATTGTTTGAATACACATGAAATAGTGCAGTTTGAGCCAGTGTAAAGCTGTCAAATGCTATATTTTGCAAATGGTGGGTTGTGGCACCTGAACCGATTGCATGACCACACATCCAGTCGCTAGGTGAATGCTAGAGGAGGCATCATTTTGGTGCATGACAATGTTGTTGCTTCTGGGCTACTTACTTCGGGCGTAGTCCCTTAAGATCCCTGAGACCAAAAAACTGTTCAACTTCGACGGTGACTACTCAGACTCCATGGCACCTAGAGACATCTCATTAGATCCTACACCTTGGCATGGGGACCCTTTAAAATATCTTATCTTGGTTTTTTCCATATCCAATCGGTGTTCTTGATTCCCTATTGTTTGGAAACGCACGAAATAGTGCAGTTTGAGCTAGTGTAAGGTTGTCAAACATTATATTTTACAAAAAGTGGGTTGTGGCACCAAACCAACTACACCAACACATCCAATTGGCCAAGTAAATGCTATAAGAGGTGTCATTTTGGTGTGTGACAACGCATCAGCCTGTGCTACTTGCCGTTCGAGCGTAATTCCTTAAGAGCCCTGAGACCAAAACACCATTCAACTTCGACGGTGACTACTTACTCGGACTCCGTGAAACCTAGATACGTCTCGTTGGATCCTACACCTTGGTGTAGGGATCCTCTAAAATAGCCTATCTTGGTTTTTTATGTCTCCAATCGGTGCTCTCGTTGCCCTATTGTTTGAATACGCGTGAAATAGCGGTTTGAGCCAATGTAATTTGTCACAAACACTATATTTTGCAAACGGTGGGTCGTGGCACCAAACCAATTACGCTGACACGTCCAAATGCTAGGTGAACACTAGAGGAGTCATCATTTTAGTGCGCGACATTATCAATGCTTCCGGGCTACTTCGTTTGGGCGTACTCCCTTAAGAGCCTTGAGACCAAAAAACCGTTCAACTTCGACGGGTGACTACTCACACTCTGTGGCACCTAGAGACATCTCGTTGGATCCTACACCTTGGTGTGGGGACTCTCTATAATAATTTGTCTCAGTTATTTTTGTCTCCAATCGGTGCTCTTGCTGCCCTATTATTTCCAAATGTGTGAAATAGTGCAGTTTGAGCCAATATAAGGCTATCAAATGCTATATTTTACAAACGGTGGGTCGTGGCACCAAACCGACTGTGTCAACATGTCAAAGTGGCGAGGTGAATGCTAAAGGAGGCATCATTTTGGTGCGTGATAACATCGTTACTTTCGGGCTACTTCGTTTGGGTGTAATCCCTTAAGAGCCTTGAGACCAAAAACCCGTTCAACTTCGACGGGTGACTACTCAAACTCCATGGCACCTAGAGATGTATTGTCAAATCCTACACCTTGGCATGCGGACCCTCTACAATATTTTATATCGGTTTTTTTTTCTCCAATCGGTGCTCTCGTTGCCCTATTGTTTGAATATGTGTAAAATAGTGCAGTTTGAGCCAGTGTAAGGTTGTCAAATGCTATAGTTTGCAAATGGGGGGTCATGGCACCGAACATACTATGCACATGAGTAGGGATGGTCTTGTAAACACTTGGGAGGCAATTTTTGGTTCTCTAAGCTCTCAAGTGCTTCCGGGCTACCTCTTAAAAAAGCCAAGAACCCCTCGACATGTACATAAATTGTTGTTAATTACTTCTCTTTTCTTGTAAAACAATGAAAGATTCTCTTAGCTTCGAGAATATAAAATTCTCTACTAATAGTGCCAAATGTGTGCAAGTATACTTTGTTTAATGCTAAATCAAATGAAGCAAGAACTACCACCTAAAATAGTTCTACAATTTAGCTAAAACAAAGCATAAATACCATCAAGATAGAGAACTAAGCAAGATCTAAACTAACATTATAACTTTGAAAATATGAGATCAAAACTATGCATGCTATTTTAACATCTCTACTCTCCTAGATTACCAACAAAATGCATGGACCTATTTAGCTCCGATGGCAATCAACAATTGCTTTGTTTGATCCTTAAATAATGAAAGAATAGGAAGCTTTAGCTCTTAACAATGGTGACCTCTCAAGAAAAAAAAAAAAGGTAAGCTCTTAGTCTCTTTGCTATATGCTTTGTATTTGCTCTCTTAAGAAGTTTAGGTGTAGGTATAAAGGTAGAAGGAGGGCTCCTTATATAGCCCAATGGATAAAGGAAACACTTCATCCCTTTACATGTGGAATAAAGGTAAAACATGATTAGGAATGGATAAGGTTGCTTTATTAAAGGTAACCTTACTTTAGAAGGGTTTAATTTATGCTTAGCAAGTCATGGGAGTTGGGGGGTGTTTTAATTAATCAAAGGTGATTAACTAATAGGTAGATATAAGCTTATAGAAGATAATTAGAGGAATATTAGTATGATTTAGGCTATTAGAAGGGGATTAAATCAATTAAATATTGATTTATTGGTTAAATGGAAGGAAAGCTAATTAATTAATAATAATTAATTAGTCTAGGTAGAAGGGGTGATTTGTTAGATAGAAACTTAATTAATTAGCTTAGTGTAATTAATTAATGATGATATGAGGGAAAATGAGTGCTTTTGACGATATGTTATCGATTTGTGAGAAAGACAATAATTAACATAGTTTAAGTATGTAAATTGCTTAGGCGTAATTATGGGTGTCTACATTTGCCCCTCTTTGGGGTGGCGTAAGTGACGCCACTTCAAAGATAGTAGACAAGTGGAATTTTGAAGAGGTAGAAGAAAAATTAGTAGAAGTGAGAGATGCCCCCTCGAGTGTCGATGGGGTGATGAAAGAAGACGATCGATGATCGAAAAAGGTGAGAGATAGATAGAAGAATGGGAAGAGGCAAGATGCCCCGTAAGATGGAAGAATAGGGGTGAGAGGAAAGCGATGTAGAATGAATATGGAGGAGGGGAGAGAAGAGCTTAGCCTCTAGCTGCTATGTATTGGAACAATTTCGGTGTCATCATATTGCCATAAGAGCTATGTCATCGGTCCTTATGAAAAATATAAGCATACGACAAAGGTAGAACGACATGAAAATCCATACTATGAACGATTGTCTATTGTTGAAAACACCAACTCCATGCAACATACAAAATGCAATGCAATACGAGAAAGTGAAAGATGCCTAACTCCATGCAACATACAAAATGTAATGCAATACGAGAAAGTAAACAAGCTAAACTAACATAGAAACATAATGTAATGGTTTTATTATCAAGCTTCAGTGACGACTTGTGTGAATTAACGACAAGGGTTGATGATGGTGCCCCAAGAAAGGATACATGCGAGGGGAATAACGGAGGACACTTGGGTCCGATGGAAAAGCAATGTGCACTACGAAATAGTACCAGGCAACTCATTGTGCCCCAGAGTACAGATGAAGTAAGTAAGCACTAGCTTTTGTTGATGGAGGTAGATCAAGATGATCTGCAAGTCACACACATGAACAAGTGAGAACCAAAGAGCGATGTTTTGTAGGATGATTTTCAATTTTTAGAAGTTTTCTGAAACATATTTGAATGTTTTTGATGATTTTTCTAACATATTTGAATGTTTTGGTTGATTTTAAAAGTTTTATGAAACTATGTACAGGAAGATGAGGAAGCATGGATGCCCCCAATGATATATGGGATGTACAAGGGCATAAGGCCACGTGCGTATGAGAAAGGTGAAGATGCAAAAAAATTCCCCAACGATTAGGTGGGAGTATTCAAAGGTAAACTCTTCACAGGTAGAAGTGGGACCCAAGGCCATTATGGATAGGTTCAACATGATGGTGAACATAAACCAATGAAGTGTTAGGAAGAAGCAAGGATGCCCCAGCGTAAGTTGGCCTACAAGCACATGATAGAAAGGAAGGAGAAGATTGTTTTTGTGAAAGGGGACAAAGGTGTTTGAAAACATGGCAAAAAATTAATCTTATACACATGGATGTTCTGAACGAAGTAGAAGAATGATGTGAATGATATGAATGTAGCTTAGAAGCCTCATGAGGAAGAATTGATTAGCCAAAGGCACAAATCGTGAGACAAGATATGGACTAGAGTAAGAGTTTGAACAAGGTCCAAAAAAACACTTGGTAACATACTAATCTTGTTTACTCATAGAGATCCAGTGTGTGCATGTGGAATTTATTACCTCTTGAAGGGAAGATTTAAAATACAACAAGATGACGACACCCTAGCCAATGTGTAGGAATGATTTATTATGAAAGGTGATTTTGTGAATGGATCTAGTGAAAGGATAGTTGTACATTGCTCTCTACTGCCAACCAGGCGTTCATAACCTAGATGGAGATGTATTTAATTCTAATCATAACATTGCTCTACTAGCCAGTCAGGCGTCCATAGCCCCGATAGAGATTATTGGAAATACCCCAAGAGAGAGTTATATATCAATTTGATTTTGCTTTGTAGCTTTTAGATTTTGATGTTTGATTGATTTTGATTATTTTGTTGTCTGAAAACTTATTTCAGCTCTCTTGTTTGACAAGGGGTTAAGAACCACTGATGGCTTGATGGAAGGAGGTGGAAATGCTTATGATGACGACATTGGCTAGTGTCAACAAATATGTCCAAAAGTTCTTCACAATAAGTTTATTAGATGTTGAATGTGATAGGATCTCTAAGAGGTCAGTCGTTCTTTAATTTACCAAGGTGACAAAAGACCAGGGTCAAATAGATACCATAGAGATAAATGTCACAAAATGCATGCGAATAAGCTAACCAAAATATCACCAAAGGGATGAAAATGGTAGGGAGACTTGTAGAAAAAAATATCAAGGAAGGGAAGAAAGAAACATCCATGAGTACACAATACCTGATTGCAATGTTTGATCTTTATACCTTTGATTTTTGTTGTGTTTTCTCAATGTTTTTTGTATTTTTGAATTGTTTTTATTTTTAGATTTTTGACAGTTTTAAGAGGTTGGGACTAACAAAGTCACTCTGTGTGGTAAGATCCAACAACAATGTTTGCGACTTCCTTAATAAGGGAGACTAGGCGTATTTGTTTATCGAGAGTGATATTATCCCGATCTCGATGATTGAGGTGAGTTCACACTCAATAAATGATTGTGATTTGTTCTGAAACATGGATTTCATATGTGGGAGATTTAATTCCCCATCCAGAGGTTTACACACTTTGCACCATACTTGATGGTTACATTGGTGTGCATTCTTGAATCGTGATTGATTTAGAATTTTGAGATTGTTTGATTTGTTGGGAGCTATAGAGCTCTTTGCAGTTTTGATCTGAGCTTGATTAAGAAACTGTTTGGGTTTCTTATAAGCTAACGCATGACTTGTCTGATCCTAAGAAGGAGAAGAAAGTGAACGTGGATGTTTAGAACTGATGTGAGAAATGACCATGGGCTTGCCACCATCTTTGGTAGAAGAATAATGTGATGGATGAAATGGATATGGTCCAAGAATTGAAGAGGAGGGGCTACTGGGAGGTGAGCTACTGATAGAAGATGATGAAGGGCTTCTAGGATGTGGCCCAAGAATAGAAGAAGAAAGGCTACTAGGACGTGACCCATAGATAGAAGATGAAGGGCTACTAGGATGTGGCCCAAGAATAGAAGAAGAAGGGCTACTAGGATGTGACCCATAGATAGAAGATGAAGGGCTACTAGGATGTGGCCCAAGAATAGAAGAAGAAGGGCTACTAGGATGTGACCCATAGATGTAAGATAATGGGCTACTAGGATGTGGCCCAAGAATAGAAGATGATGGACTACCCAGGGGTGATCCATACCTAGAAGACAAGGGGCTAGTTGGACGTGCCCCAAGAATAGAAGATAGTGGGCTACTTGAAAATGTCCCACAAATAGCAGAGGGAGGGCTACTAGAATGTGACCCACACCTAGATGAAGATGAAGGGCTACTTGGCGTTGACCCCATAAGAGATTGTGATTGAGGAATTATGATAGAAAAAGAGTTATTGGGTGATGAAAAGATAGGCCATTGATCAATGCAAAACCAAGGAGTTTCATCACATAATGAAGAATGTGAAGATAGAAGAATAAGAGGAGGATCAAGTTGCATGATTTGAGGCTCTTCCTCCATTTCTTGATAAAAGGAATCAACCTTTTCCTCACAATACACGAACGCATCGAAGTCTAAAGAGAAACCTTCCTTGTAATCTATGAGAGGAATATCTTCGTGTGCCCCTATAAATGCCCTGATTGTTTCTTCATTCTGAAAGACGTCAATCGGTATGAGTTGTTGATTGATCCCTAGGGGTTGATTGGAAGAAATAGGTTCACTTGGTGTGGAAGACTTAGAATATGTTTGATGATTATTAATAGAAGAAGATGATGTGGGGGATGAAGAATATGTGTAGCTAGATGGCTCAGGAGTAGAAGAAGGTGGTGTGGACCTACCTATACAATGGTATGTCGTATGTAAAATAGTAGGATTAAGTCCAAAGTTTGTAGATTACGACGCATGGGTCGATTTGGACATTTGGGATCGAAGGACTTTGAGTCACATGAATATTCTAATCTAATTTTTCAAGGAAGAGGGGTAAGAAAATTCGTGGGGGTGATTGATGAAGAAGGTCAAAAAAATTGTAAAGAAGGGGAGGAGCAAATGTGATTCAATCATCGCATTAGATGAATGATGAAAAGGGTCTACGAAGAAAGAGAGGACCGCGACTCAAGAATTGTATTATATTTGATATGGAGGGATTTGGAGTCACGTGTATCTTCAAAGGAAGAAGATGTCGTTCCGAAAAGTCCAACCTTGTGTGAATCGGAGCTCCTACCAAAAGTTATGGGGGCGACCGATAAAAGAGGTCTTGCGAAGAAAGGGAGGACAGGTGACATGTCGCATTAGATGACTTAGGAGTCGAATTAGATGAATGCGCAAAGTATAAAATAGTAGTGTTTTGCGATCTGAATCATCAAAAGAGTCGGAGGAAATATTTGGATTGGAATCCTCTTATGTGCGAAGAAGAGTAAATGTTTGGATTAGAATTAGAAGAAGAGTTTTGCGGGAACTCGAATAATAATTTGGATCGAAGCATCCATCCAAATCATACCATACCTGCACGGGGAAGATATATACAACATATGAGATGAAGGTGGGGAATGAGTTACCTGTGATTCAAGCATCGCATTAGATGGATGAAAAGGGTCTCTGAAGAAAGAGAAGAACCAATTGAGGTTTGAGTCACGTGATGGGCGTCCTTTGATGTGAACGAGGACAAGTGACATAAAAGTTGGATTCCTTATTGTCGTAAGCATGAGGAACCACGCGATAATCAGTCATCTCTTGTGTTGTTTAAGCACAAATGTTTAGACCTAGATAGTGCGATCAAACTTCTTCAAAGTGAAGAAGGCTCCATGCTGATTTGGGCAGCACAAAGTGAAGAAGGCTCCATGCCGATTTGGGCAGCACAATGGCAGCCAACTAGACATTCATTATGTATGGAGATGCGTGTGTGATTTTCCGAAGGGGGCTAAGGAAAATAAACATCGTGATGACGTAATCTCGATGAGATCAAAAGGGATTGTCCTAGAAAACAAGTTTTCTGAATGAATAATCATAAAGAACAATCACGAAAGTGTGAAACACAAAGCCAATCAACAAGGAACTACTCCCTATGTAAAATGCATGTGTAAAGTGATAGTCTGATGCAAAAATGATCAACACAATGGAAATATTTATGTCAAGCTCAAAATGAACAAGGCGTAAATATTAACAAAGGGTAGATGTGACTCCCAATCAAAGGATACCATGACAAGTTTAACAACCAACAAGGCCTAAATGTTAAAGGGTGAGGATTAAAAACGTAAGCCATGTAACCACACCAATTGGACACGTTAATCAAGTTTTACAAAGAAGCAAGATATTAGTGTCAAAGTGGTATCGAAATGACGCAAACAAAGTAAGCGACACTCTTCAATATTTTGGACAATGTTTGAAGCCAAACCAAGTCAAGGTATACTGAGGATGTGTTAAAATGTGTGTAGCATAACACCACAATGCAGATACTTAGATCACATTTATGAAAAACATGACATAAGTATCTTAATTGTGTCGAGACAATGCACACAAGGTAACACGTCAAAGGGAGATCAAATGATGAATTAATCTGAACTATGATGATGATCTTGACATGGGTATCAAGATCACAAAGGCTACCAATGATATAAATATGCCTCCGCACACTTTAGATGTTTAACTTACCCAGCCACAAACATGGATGGGCGTAAACAGACAAAAAAGTGGCAGAGACAATCGATTGGTAACACAAAGGTAGTCACTCTCCTTCTGATCAACAAAGTGTCAAAAGAATGTGAAGGAAACAAATCAAAAGAATGACGAAAAATGCTAGCTTCACTTCGGAAGAGTTTTGCCTCACCCTAAGGCAAGTAAAAACTAGGCAAAAGTAACGTGCCACATGTTTCTCAATGAAAATATGATTCACAACTCAACACTGTTTTAGATTGGTCAAAGTGGGCTCCTGGCCAAAGTATATTCTCCTAGGTGGTTCTCTCGCCCTAGGTGTTACAAAGTTTCCATGAGTGAGCGTGATTTACCCAAAAAGTCACACCGACTAGTTTGGGAGTATCTCACTTTACTTTACCCCCTTAAGAACAGTAGGCAACTAGTGCGTCTCACGTGTACTATCTTTGGGGTCGCCACAACAAACAACATGTAACGATATCTCACAAAGGAATCACTAGTCAAGTAAGTAGTGTGGAGCACTTCCCATTTTTTCCACAAGGTTCCCTCTTGCGTAGACTACTTTGGGGTTCTGGAACCACCCCCATTGTTGTAGCTTAAGGCGTTATGCCAAAGGGGTTATGTTCCGGTTGAGCGGAGAGGAATGTACCCTTTCTCGAAACCTACAATACAAGTGTTTTGAATATGTTGTTCTTTTTATCTTGTTTAATTAGGTGTGGTTTCATTGAACACCTTCTCGGAAACATTTATAACAACTGTATTAGTAGTTTTTGACTTTGTTTTGATTCCTCCTTTCCTTGACAAGTATTTTTAGTTCATGCACTCAAGCGTTAGTAGTTCTCCAAGAAAATCACATTATTTAAAAGAGGATTAAGAGTTGCTTTTGATTCTCAAGATCATCCAAGGATGCAAGAGAAGAGCATACACAACAAATAATCCAACTAAAAAGTAAAGAAAAACTTTTCAATCAATGAACCATACAAAATTCTTGATAAATGTTCATTCCCTTAAACCAAAAGTGAAAGATGAAGTTTCCAATTTACCAAATGTTATAAAATGAAGACTAAAGTTGTTTTTGATTCTCAAGATCACCCTAAGGTGCAAGAGAAGAGAATACATAAACTTTATCCCAACTATATAGAAATGGAAAACTTCAAATCAAAGGACCATTGAAAAATGCTTTGTAAAAGGTTCATTCCCTTAAGCAAAATGAATAATCAAATTTCTAAGTTTAATCCCAATGTTAAAAAGATAGAGATAAAAGTTTTTTTTATTTTCAAGATCACCAAAAGGTGCAAGAGAAGAGCATACACATGCTTTGGTATAAATCAAGTAAGCATGGAAATACAACATTCATCAAAACATTAGACATGTTAGAAAATGACTAGTTTTAAACTAATAGAAAAATCTGTAATTTCTGTAACTATAAATCTCGAATTTCTATTTTCATTGCATAGTTAACTTCAATACATTTCCAACACAAAAAAAAATGGAGTCATTTCGAGTTCGGGAGCAAAAGTTATGGCCTTCGGAAGATGGGTTCTTGTACATACCAAAATTGTAAGGTAATCAGATCGCTGCCGAGCAAGTGTAACAAGTGCCCAAATGATGATACTGAGGTCTCCTCGCAAGGTGTTCGGGATCCAAAAAGCTCTCTCGAGTGTGTGTTAACATCCCGCATGCCCCGCTTAACCCCGCGTCCTTTTTTTTCCTTTTTCCTCTCTTTTCTTGGCCTTTTTGCTCTTGATGCGAAACCACCGCCCTGCGCATGGGAGGCGGTCTCGTGGATCGCGCCCTGATCAGGGCGGCGGTCCTGTAACCACCGCCCTTCTCAGAGCAGTGATCCTTTACACATTTTCTAGAAAGCGTTTTAACACGATTCACGTAAAAATCAACGTTTCACCAGCTTTCCTTGCCGACTTAGGCTTGCATTTATGTTTTTGGTCCCCTAGAATAGTGTTTGGCCATTGTTTATAGTTTTAGAGTTCAATTTGGTTTTGATCTTTGGGTGAATGAAAAGCTATAAATAAATGGTTTGTACACAAGCAAATGGTCTACCCCTCATTCACTTTCATGCTCGATTTTCATAGTTCGAGTCTTTTATTCTATTTAGAAGCCATAGTTTTAATTCCTTGCATGCTTAGTTAGCATTGTTCAGCTGTTGGTAAGCCACATACCCATCTTGTGCAGGCAGTACTGTTATTTCACCCAATCCATTGGAGTAGAATAGCTTAGGAAGCGATTAAAGTTGCAGGTTTTTCTCTTCAAACAGGATAGCTTCGGGTCCTAGACGCTTTATGTTGCATGACTCGCGAGAAATCCCATTTAGGAATTACATAAGCCAAGCTCTGTACTCTTGCGCTATCCCTCTCCTACTCGCATTATATTCATCAGTCTGCATTCTGAGTTGCCTTTGTCCCAATATCTACTTCTGTTGATGCTAGCATTACACGCTTTTCTAGATTCACGTGAATACGAAAGAACAAGGAGATCACACTAAGGGGACAAGATCACACACACCATCGGATTTGTCATTATTCTGCGGAATCTAGGTTATAGCTTTCAAAGTTCTAGTTAGAATCATATCAAATAAAGTAGATAATTACTTCATTTCAGTAAATTCTATTCTCGATATTGCAGGGGAAAGCTGTGAGGATTGATAGTTTCTGAGAAACTATGATTCACTCCTCACTTCTGAGGTAGGATTGAGAATCTTGTAGATAGATTAAATAAGCTATTTTATTTGTTTAGAATAAATCTACAAATTGCACAGGCAAATAACTACACTTGGTTATCTTGTTTGTTTTAAATTGTTATTTAGTTGTTATTTCTAGATATGTTTAAATAGCTACTTTTCTTAAATTCTTAAAAGGTTTCTCAGAAAAATAGAAGTTATATATGTTTTAGATTTATTCCACATAGTTTAAATTTGCTTTATTACAGTTAGATTTACATTTTATTTTGTATGACAATCATGAGACCCGAGAGCCCAGGAATACGTATTTGAGCCAATCGTGCCTCAACCCAACCTCACACAAAAGTAATAGTTGACATAGACTAGAACCTTAGAATACAAGTCTTCCAAACAACAACAGATTTACAACTGATCAGCTCTCAGTTGAGAGGGTTAAATATAGAAGATGACCAAGCACACACGTTTTGGTCAAATCAACCGAACTATAGATTACCCTAGGCAAACATTCACATGACTGTAGAAGGGTTCGAAAGAGAACAAACCTTTGGTTGTGATCCTTTGGTCCCACAGCCAGATGCAGGAGACACTCTCACAGACATAGATACTAGTTTAAGAATCCAGGTTACACGAATGCCTGTGAGGTATTCCGAGAAAATCACGCAGTTATTAAGTCTAAACATAGAAGCTGAGAAAGCGTACGATTACTGGATACTAGGGATTAGGACTTGATTTCGTACATGACCATAGCAGGACCGCAACAACCAAGAGTCTACGGTTGTGATCCACAAATCCCGCAACCTAATGAATCCATAAGTCAATCAGATATAGACACTGGCCTACGCACGTTAGTATTCCAGTCCACTCCACTTCCACCCATCATCATCGAACAACTATCCTTACTAGATATAGCGGCTAACAAAGCTAGAGAATTCTAGACTAGGCCAGAGAATCGTCCGTAGAGTCGATTGTATTCATTACCCACCATATGACCTTATCTGGAGATATACACGAAACTATCCCAGGTCATTTTCCATGTATTCCATAACCCATAGATCGAATCATCCCGAACTAGATATTGATTGGAGCCTTTGAGCAGTCATCCTTACTGATCGATCTATCACACCAGTCCAAGTTAGAAGGGCCTTCTTTGCCTTAGATTCGTAAATTCCATTAGTGCGTGTCGAAGACATTAGATTGCCTAACTATTTCATTTGCATCCCACGTATATTCCATCCCCACCGGCATTTGTCTGGCACGACCTCGGGAGGTCGGGTACACGGAAGAGTTACCTGTAGATTCCCACACTTGCTTGTCGCTTTTCCATACATGCAAATGGCCCTCTGTGAACATCCCTAAAACAAGTAAAAATTATCGGTTCATGCAAGCAGGAAGTTCCAATCCTCCATACCACCCTGGCCAAGTAGATCTCCTCACAGGAGTAGGCACGTTAGGCATGCCTCCTCAGTATCCACAACAAACGCCAACAAGGCCCATCATCTCTAACACCTTTCCTCCTGGTCTAGTATCAAACAATCCATTACTAGACAATACCCCATCATACTTAAACATGTACTCCAAATCACCACAAGGAGATATGTTCTCCTCTCCCGGTATGTTTTCTCAAACACAGGGACTTCCCTATGCCCCTGCCAACGCATACGCCGCATCGTATCAATAACCCATCCCACCACCACTCCTCAAAGAACCACCATTAATGGTCGAAACCTATGTGATAGGGACTTATTCAGAATATTTGAAAGAGCCCTTAGACTTCACTATACGAAGCGTCATGCTTCCAAGACCTCTTCCCGATTTACCCAAGTACAAAGGCGAGGGAGATCTAAATGCGCATATCAAATCTTACGCTACAGCCATACGTGAACTACTCCCTTGGGATGGGGTTGTTGCTAAAATATTCCCCAAAACCTTGGAAGGCATCGCTCTTGATTGGTATTATAGAATACCTGAGGCTTCCATCCATTCATTTAAACAACTCGTATCAGATTTCATTAAGGCATTCGACATGAACAAGCTATTAAGAACAGGAATCAGGGAGTTCTTACACATCAAACAAGAACACAATGAATCTGTCACCCATTTCATCCAAAGGTGGCGTACAGTCCTTTATTCCTTGGCAAGTGCTCCAAATATGGATCAGATGGAACTATGCGATTTATTCCTTCATTCTCTCAGCAAAGAGGTGAAGGAAGAAGTCCAGAAGTTCCCACTAAAAACTTACGATGAAGTACTCGAGAGCGCTCTTCGAATAGATCAAGCAGCGATAGATAGTGGCCGTAAAACATATGGAGCAAATGGGAGGTTAATCACCCCCAATCAGAACACTACAAATTATCCCACTACCACAAACGTCAATCAGGGACCTAAAATCCTTAACAAAAATCGGGGTGTAACAACGGATGGAGTAACCGACCAGCCCAAGAAGGTAAATGTTGTCAATACTCCATCACAAACAAACAACCAACGAAACAACAACTTCACCCCGACAATCAATACAGTGGATTTTAACCATCCACAACAACAACAACAACAACAACGGCGAAATCCCATGCAAGGGCCAAACCAAAACTCATTTGGTTATCAAAACCAAAAACAAAAATGCAAAACTTTAATCCTAATAGGCAACAGTTTGATCAGAATTTTAGGCCACAATATACACCAAACCAACAAAACACGAATTACAATCCCAATTAATATTGTGGTTTCCACAAAATTTAAGGTCACGATACTAGAATGTGTCGTGACTACAATAAATTCATGCAACGTTTGCTAGAAGAACAAAGATAGTTCTTGATTTGTTTTGGCGAGATCCCGTGTCACCACCACCAAGTAGGCTCGCAGGGGCGGTTTCCCCTCGAGAATGCTCCCCTCAAGATCTTTAACGATCCACTCCCAAATCATGATAATAACAGACTAAATCCAACTGGGACAAACAAGGGTGCAATGACGGGAAACAATGATCATGAAGCCTCGACTTCACTAAATCCATCAGTTGCGCCACAATTAGGAAATCAACCGAGACCCAAGATAGTCGGTTTGGTAGAACTAGATGTTGAACTACCTATCGAAGCTATAACAAGAACATGAGAGTATTTCTCTAACAAGCCCAAGTCATCACGCCAAAGCAGATAAGAGTCAACAAATAGTAGAAAAACCCGTAGGTGCCTATGATTTAATTAATGACCTAACAAAAACCTTCTCGCACATTTCATTTTTGGACTTACTAAAGAACTCTCCTACTCACAGAGCTACTCTTTTAGAAGCATTAGGTTTAGGTCATCTAATTAACATCACTCCACCTCCTGAAACACAAGTAAATCACGTAGATTTTGATATCCACCCTCCGGGGCAGCCAGACAAGGATGTCAAATTTAAATTGAAATAAGTAAAATGCCTACGAGATGCCGAGATTACACGCCGAGGTGATCCAGCCTTACACTTACAAGTATGGGTTTATAATAACTACATAAAACGGGCAATGGTTGACAATGGGGCCGCAGTTAACATAGTCCCCTTCTTTTTCCTCCAAAAACTAGGATATGGGGAAACAAACTATTCCACCACTCGAAATACATTGAGAGGCTATGATAGCCTTAAAGCCACTTGATAGGAACTATAATACTACCGGTCACCTTAGGACCCAAAACAATCCTGACTGAGTTTTATATTATAGATCAGAAACTAATTATAATATGATCCTCGGCCGACCATGGATACACCGAATGAAGGCAATCCCTTCTACTTTATTCCAAGAAGTAAGATTCCTGCATCTAGGAAAGGTATTTGTAGCCAAAGGCAATCCAAAACCTTTCGATATACACCTAGCTGACTTAAAGAAAAGACCAGGGGTGCACTCGGAATTTGAACTTCCAACAAACCAACTTAATAAACCCACTGACATAAAACTAGAGGAGAAGTTGGTACCTACAACGGATCTTGAAACTATCAGCATAGCCAAAACAACCCCAACCCCCAAAGATAAGGCTAAAGAAACGGTATCGTTAGGGACTACTGCAAAAATCGTTGAGTTAATAGAACAAGATTTACCAATGTTCTTACCATTTGATTCAGTAGGCATAGGATATTCACTAGGTGTTGGTTCCCTTCCATCAGAGGATCTCTGCATGGTAGAAGTGGAGTGCACAAATGCAATAGATACCCCAACATCTATACTCCCGGCTAAGTATTGGACTCTCCATTTCGACGGAGCTAAATGCCGTTATGGAGCGGGGGCAGGTATAATTCTTACTTCACCCGAAGAGAAAGTCCTACCATTTGCCTTTAAGCTAAATTTTGAATGCACAAACAACGGCGCTGAGTACGAAGCCCTCCTCCTTGGCCTCACCTTAGCCAAAAGAATTGGTATTGATAACATCAGAGTCTTAGGAGACTCACAATTAGTGACAAACCAGGTTTCTGAAGTATACGAAACCAAAGCTAAACACTTGCAGCTTTACAAAGAAGCCGTATTAGATTTAAGCAAGGCGTTTAACTTCATATCCATTGAAGCAATCCCGCGAGAGAAAAATCTTCTCGCCGATTCAATAGCAACTTCAGCATCACGTTTTAACCCATGCAATAAGTTTAAGATAAGCCATCATACGGCTTCCTTGTATTACCCTCAAGCCAAGAAGCGGAAATAGAAAGGAAACCATGAGTGCAAGATTTTGAGCTGAGAACGAATGCATATATATAAATGATCAAAGTTTATATACAATGCCATCATGCACTAAGCATGGTCAAACGCTCAAAGAGCCCGGGATATATAAAGAATATATAATATAAAATCCACAAGAGCCAAGTGGCCTCTCAATCCCTACACGACCCCTCCGAAGGTGCACGCCGCGCTAGGACTCCGGCTACGCCGGCGCTCTGAATGTACGGAGGGCTCAGGATCCCGAGGAGCAAGTCGCGGTCTCACCGCGAGAACGGCTCCTCATAAAATGCTCAACCGTCCTATAGCCCGCTAGCTCGGTGAGAAGGGTGGATACCATCCTGGCCACATGCCGACCGGAGCAAAAATGTCGGTATGCCTCACGCTACTAAAGGCTCCCAAAGCATCTACGGATAGCTCGCACGCGTCCTATCCATGGGGATGATCGGGAATCGATACATACCCTAAGGATCAAATCCCGCCACTCATCAGCAGTCTCTAAAACAAAGGAGAAAACAAGTTAGAAACCAAGTACGAAATTAGGAATACAAGATTGCAACTAAGGAGAGCCTACAAGCAAACATTAAAGGGAAGAAAGGGTAACTTACTCGGATCACCAGGCCTCCAGGATGGGTCGCTGGGGCCGGCACCTACCGTGGATGCCGCTATGAGAGCGACCGGGCTGCTCTGTGGCAGGAGCAACGTGTCACCCCACAACGGACTCATCCTCTCCACCATGGCCCTGGGAGAGTGGCTCCTTTGAAACTAGAGTATCCCTCTCTGCGCTCTGCTCAGCCCTCTCTGCCTGCATGATATCCTGAGTGTCATGCCACTCAGGATCGTTGTCCTCGGTCTCCTCCTTTGTTCCTCCCTCTGTGAACTCCTCAAACTCGGAGTCAATATCAATAGGGTCATCGCCTTTATGCTATGAGCGAGGACCCATGTAGCAATCAAGCAAAGGTGCCCGAGGCGCACGGCTCTCCCTCTAGCACGAACTATCCTCCCGGGCTGCAATAGGAACGCGGGAGTAATCACACTGCCCAACCTCGGCCTCTAGGCCCCCTCGGCCTTGTGGTGATCGTAGGCCCGGCACCACAATTGGGGAAGCATACCCATGTATGGTAGGCCAAACTGCTGAGGAACTCGGCCAAAGGGGTGCACCTCCACTCGTCCCACTCGATCGATAAGCTGCCCTGTGGTGGAGTAGGAGATCAAAGTAAGAGTCTCCTCACCCCATATGCCCGCCATGGTCTGATACGGTGTCACCTCCATGTCGGCAGTAGTCAGGGAGGCAACTGGCTGATGAGGTGCTCTAAGCACCGACATGTCTGTCCATCTAGCTGCCCTAATAGCTCCAGGATCTGCCACCTCCACACCCCTGCCATAAGGGATGAAATGCTCATAAACCCAACTCATGACTAGAGTCGGGTGGCTCAATGACTGTCCCTGTAAACGGACCACCCTGTATAGATCATGGTAGGTGGTCCCAAGAATGTCTGCTCCCAAGCGTATATCCGCCGTGCCCCTCTCTACGTGCAATAATGGGGCCCAAAGAAGATAACAATGTGTCCCCTCCCTTGTCCCGATCAATCTCGAGGCAAGGATCCCCATAATGGCCTCTGTGGAAATACGGGGATGGGCAAATAAGGAATGGATCGAACTCTCACCCCCTTCTTTGAAACCATGGAGATGGTTGCATCTCCCATATAAGTCGCCCACTATGCAAAACTGTGCCCGTGAGCCCGTTGTCTCCAAAGTGAGTTGCCTCCCGATGATCGGGACCCCCAGAATGCGGTAGACATCCTCCAATGTAATGGTCCACTCGCCACGGACCCCTGGCAATCGGAAGGTGTTCCGATCTACATCCCAGTAAGAAAATAAGTCACAAAGGATGTGACTAGATGGTGCAACATGGGGCACGTGCGATATGCGCAGTATACCAGCCCTCTGAAGTGTGTCCTCCTCGTCCTGTGAGAGGGCATCTAGTACCCCTGAGAGCCAATCACACACTCTCTCTCTCTGCTCCATCGGATGTACTCCTCTCTCGCCTGCATACACCCAAAAACACACAAAACAAAGTAAGTTAGCATCCAGACAATGCTGAGAAAGTCATAAAAACATGTAGAAATGCTAAAAATACAAACACAATCTCAAAAACAAGTTCTTTTTGCATTCTGTGCAAAACCGCCACCCTGAGTAGGGAGGCGGTTTTGTAACCACCGCCTTAAAGGCGGCTGTGTGTGACCGCCGCCTTGATCGTGGCGGTGGACATGTAACCACCCGCTCCGGCCAGGGCGGCGGTCGTGGTTTGAAAACCCACGCGGGTTTTTAACCTAAAAAGGCTTAAAAAGTGCAAAAAATGGCCTTTTAACCTAAAAAAGAAACACCTAAAAAGTGGGCCCCCTAGGTGGACACATTAACACTTTGGAATTTTCAAAAATGACCCCCATTGTAGAGTATTTAGCATTTCAAAATTAAGGGGGAAAATAATAAACTGAAGAAAACTAACCTGTGATCACTGAGGTCGGTGTTCCACACATGGAGGCATGATCACGATCTCGCTACGGATGTTTTGACTCTACTCACGCAAGAAACCGTCACCGTGGGTCCCAAAGCTCAAAATCAATCAAATCGACTCGCGCAAATGAATAGGAAAATGGGCCCACTTTCATATATATAGCACTCTGTTTCGTTTTAAAAATGACTTTTTCACAGGTTTGGAGCGCTGATGGAGGTAAGTTCCTATCCCCGCACAAATGGTACGTTCTCATTCCCTGTTATTCTTAGTGTTTATTTTTCGAACTATTGTATCTATCTGCACTTGAGTTCTCTTTTCATTTTGCAGGTAGTGGGAATTTTGGATGGCGTCATTTCAGCACACCTGACGTGTCGTATAACTTCTAACTTCCCATTTCGAGATCGCCATACTCGGACCCACCGTTTACGCCTCTCCATGGCTAAAACACTTCTCCGAGGGGGCAATATGTACGTACCCAAAATTGTAAGGTACTGTACTACCGGAACAGTGTAACAAGTGCCCCAATGATGATACAGGTCTCCTTGCAAGGTGTTCGGGATCGAAAAAGATCTCCGAGTGTGTGTTAACATCCCGCATGCCCCACTTAGCCCCGCATCCTTTGTTTTTCCTTTTTCCTCTCTTTTCTTGGCCTTTTGCTCTTCAGTGATGAAACCGCCGCCCGATCGGGGGCGGTCCCTGTAACCACCGCCCTTGAGCGGCGGTCCTTTACGCATTTTCCAGAAAGCGTTTTAACGTGACTCACGTAAAAATCAATGTTTCACCAGCTTTCCTTACCGACTTAGGCTTGCATTTATGTTTTTGGTCCCCTAGAATAGTGTTTGGCCATTGTTTATAGTTTTAGAGTTCAGTTTGGTTTTGATCTTTGGGTGAATGAAAAGCTATAAATAAATGGTTTGTACACAAGCAAATGGTCTGCCCCTCATTCACTTTCATGCTCTGATTTTCATAGTTCAGTATTTTATTCTATTTAGAAGCCATAGTTTTAATTCCTTGCATGCTTAGTTAGCATTGTTCAGCATTGTTGGTAAGCCACATACCCATCTTGTGCAAAAGCAAAGATCTATTATTTCACCCAATCCATTGGAGTAGAATAGCTTAGGAAGCCATTAAAGTTCGCAGGTTTTGCTCTTCAAACAGGATAGTTTCTGAGTTCTCGGACGCTTTATGTTGCATGACTCGCAGAAATCCCGCTAGGAATTACATAAGCCAAGCTCACGTACTCTTGCGATATCCCTCTCCTACTCGCATTATATTGATCGCATTCTAAGCTGCCTTTGTCTCAATATCTACTTATGTTGATGATAGCATTACATTCTTTTCTAGATTCACATGAATACAAAAAGAACGAGGAGATCACACCTGAGGGGACAAGATCACACACACCATCGGATTCACCACATTGCTTCGAGAATCCGGTTCTAGCTTTCAAAGTTCTAGTTAGAATCATATCAAATAGAGTAGTAATTGCTTCATTTAAGTAAATTCTATTCTCGATATTGCCAGGGAAGCTGTGGGGATTGATAGTTTCTGAGAAACTATGATTCACTCCTCACTTCTAAGGTAGGATCGAGAATCTCACAAATAGATTAAGCAAGTTATTTCATTATTTAGAATAAATCTGCAAGTTGCACAGACAAATAACTACACTCGGTTATTTTGTTTGTTTTAAATTTTATCTTAGCTATCAAATTCTAGATACGTTTAAATTCTTAAATTCTTAGAAAGTCTCATAGAGAAATAGAAGTTATATATGTTTTAGATTTATTCCACGTAGTTTAAATTTACTTTGTTACAGTTAGATTTACATTTTGTTTTGTATGACAATCATGGGACCTAGGGAGCCCAGGGAATACGTATTTGAGCCAATCGTGCCTCAACCAAACCTCGTCACAGTAATAGTTGACATAGACCAGAACCTTAGAATACAAGTCTTCCAAACAACAACAGATTTACAACTAATCAGCTCTCAGTTGAGAGGGTTAAATATAGAAGACGACCAAGCACACACGTTTTGGTCAAATCAACCGAACTACAGATTACCCTAGGCAAGCATTCACATGACTGTAGAAGGGTTTCAAAGAGAACAAATCTTTGGTTTTGATCCTTTGGTCCCAATGATGCTGCAGGAGACACTCTCACTGGAGACATAGATACTAGTTTAAGAATCCAGTTACGAATGCCTGTAAGGTACTCGAGAAGATCACACGAGTTATTGATCCTAAATATAGAAGTTTGAGAAAGCATATGATTATTGGATACTTAGGGATTAGGACTTGATTTCATACATGACCATAGTAGAACCGCAACAACCAAGAGTCTACGGTTGTGATCCACAAATCCCACAGCCTAACGAATCCATAAGTCAATCGGATATAGACACTGGCCTATACACGTTAGTATTCCATCCACTCCACTTCCACCCATCATCATCGAACAACTATCCTTACTAGATATAGCGGCTAACAAAGCTAGAGAATTCTAGACTAGGCCAGAGAATCATCCGTAGAGTCGATTGTATTCATTACCCACCATATGACTTTATCTAGAGATATACACAAAACTATCCCAGGTCATTTTCCACGTATTCCACAACCGATAGATCGAATCACACTAGAACTCGATATTGATTGGAGCCTTGCAAAGTCATCCTCATGGCGATCGATCTATCACACCAGTCCAAGTTAGAAGGGCCTTCTTTGCCTTAGATTCACAAATTCCATTAGTGCGTGTCGAAGACATTAGATTGCCTAACTAGTTCGTTTGCATCCCACGCATATTCCATCCCCACCGGCTGTCTCGGCACGACCTCGGGAGGTCGGGTACGCGGAAGAGTTACCTATAGATTCCCACGCTCGCTTGTTGCTTTTCCAACGTACACCAATTTTGTGAAACGGTGTCATTAGGGACTACTTGCAAAAAATCGTCGAGTTAATAGAACAAAATTTACCAATTTTCTTACCATTTGATTCGGTGAGGCATAGGATATTCACTAGGTGTTGGTTCCCTTCCATCAGAGGATCTCTGCATGGTAGAAGTGGAGTGCGCAAACGCAACAGATACCCCAACATCTATACTCCCGGCTAAGTATTGGAATCTCCATTTCGACGGAGCTAAATGCCGTTATGGAGTGGGGGCAGGTATAATTCTTACTTCCCAAGAGAAAGTCCTACCATTTGCCTTTAAGCTAAATTTTTAATGCACAAACAACGGCGCTGAATACGAAGCCCTCCTCCTTGGCCTCACCTTAGCCAAAAGAATTGGTATTGATAACATCAGAGTCTTAGGAGACTCGCAATTAGTGACAAACTAGGTTTCTGAAGTATACGAAACCAAAGCCGAACACTTGCAGCTTTACAAAGAAGCCGTATTAGATTTAAGCAAGGCATTTAACTTCATATCCATTGAAGCAATCCCGTGAGAGAAAAATCTTCTCGCCGATTCAATAGCAACTTCAGCATCACGCATTTTACTCCAAGCAATGAGTTAGAAGATACCCATTTCACGGTGTCCATTCGTGATGAATCATTGATAAAAACACCAACAAGAGCAACTCCTTTCTCACTAGTGTTCGGGCAGAGGCAGTTCTCCCACTCGAGGTTGAAATACCCAGTCTCCGCATTTCACTACAAGGGATTCTGGATGAAGACGCTTACAGAGAAGCACGTCTTTCTCAACTAGAAATCCTAGATGAAACTAGGTTAGATGCTGAACAGTGACATAGAATCTATGCTGACCGGATGTGCCGGCAGTACAACAAGAAGGTCTATGAACGCGACATATACGAAGGGGATCTAGTTCTAAGACTAGACAGCCGGATCGACAAGAAGACCGGTGAAGGAAGGAAATTCGGCCCAAATGGTTGGACCCATACCAAGTCATGAAGGACTATGGAAACGGTGCATACCTTCTTATGTACGCTAGAAGGTGAGGAATTTGGTGAAACAAATCAATTCCCTTCACCTCAAGCGGTTCTACGCATAAAGCTAATAGCTTGCTTATATATATTTACATTGCATCTTCATATAGATTAAGATCATTTTGTCCAATTTCTTACATAAATGGTGATCAAGGAATCTATTCTCAAAGCAATTCATAGCAAACTCATGATGTTGTTGGCATAAACTCTTTAATCATACCTCTCCATTTTCATGATATCATCAAATTATCTCAGAATCTTCTATCAAATAAAATCAGAAATGACAAAGTCTTAACGGTAACCATACCAAGATCTACAAGTTTATTCTCGCTTTGATTTCTTCTTAGGGCAGGTGTCTTACCTATGGTCTGTTCTAGAAGCTTCATGGTGTCACATCTATCCCATATGTATATCTCTTTGGAAATAAACGCATACTGACATTTTACTCAAATAAACAAGTCAAAAAGTGATTAAACAGAAAATTTTAATTTTACACATTTCCTTGCCCCACCAACCTTCGGTGACGAGCTTGCGTCTCTTACTAGTGACGTAGGGTTGAGAAGGGATGGAAATGCCCTTACTCACCTATACCTTGCCCACGGTGATAAACCCACGCTTCTTACTAGTAGCATGGGGCAAAGTGTAGGGGGTCCTCTTGACAAATAAATGCAAATGATCATACGAAAACAATTCAAAACTTTGAAACTTTGAGTCAAAAACAAATGAATCAGATGTTCAAAATTCCAAGAGAGTTAAAATCCTAAAAAACCAGATTTTGTCTACTATGTGGCCATCTACGGATCTAAGTCTAGATAAACCGCAAAGTAAGTTGCATTCTAAACTATGAAGTCACTCGAGTAGAGTAAGCTTGTAGCTTCCAATTTGGTTCCACTAAAGCTTTGTCTGTCTTTCATCACTATCATTTCAGCTACACCTCATAACTTGTGCCCTTTCTAGCTCTCGGTGATGAGCCCTCACATCTTACTAGTTGCGTGGAGTTAGGAGTGGGGCAAGATAATCTGTTCATCATACTAGTTATATTCATCACTTTGCAAAACAAACATGAGATATCAAAAATTACTTACGGAAGCTAAGATTCAAAATCACATTATATCTACATATATCAGCATCGTGAAATACATAAAAGGAAACAAACATTTGCATCATCTGTTCTCCATTGCATGCATCCTAAAAAGCATATAAACATACATCGTAGTATACATAGGGAAACTGGAAATAGAAAGGAAACCATGAGTGCCAAGATTTTGATCCAAAACGAATGCATATATATAAATGATCAACGTTTATATACAATGCCATCATGCACTAAGCATGGTCAAAATGCTCAAAGAGCCCGTGATATACAAAGAAATATATACGAAATACGAGAGCCAAGTGGCCTCTCAATCCCTACGCGACCCCTCCGAAGGTGCACGCCCGGACTAGGACTCTGGCTACGCCGGCGCTCTGAATGTACGGAGGGCTCAGGATCCCGAGGAGCAGCCGCAGTCTCACCATGAGAACGGCTCCTCATAAGATGCTCAGCCGTCCTATAGCCCGCTAGCTCGGTGCGAAGGGTCGATACCATCCTGGCCACATGCCAGACTGGAGCAAAAATGTCGGTATGCCTACCGGCTACTGAAGGCTCCCCAGCATCTACGGATAGCTCTACACGCGTCCTATCCATGGGGATCATCAGGGAATCGCAGTACATACCCTGTGGATCAAATCCCGCCACTCATCAACAGTCTCTACAAACAAAGGAGAAAACAAGTTAGAAACCAAGTACGAAATTAGGAATACAAGATTACAACTAAGGAGAGCCTACAAGCAAACATTAAAGGGAAGAAAGGGTAACTTACTCGGATCACTAAGCCTCCAGGATGGGTCGCTAGGGCCGGCACACGCCACGTGCCGTGCCGACTGAGGGGCTGCTCCTGTGGCAGGAGCAACGTGTCGCCCCACAACGGACTCATCCTCTCCACCATGGCCCTGGGAGAGGGGCTCCTCTAAAACTAGAGTATCCCTCTCTGCGCTCTGCTCAGCCCTCTCTGCCTGCATGATATCCTGAGTGTCATGCCACTCAGGATCGCTGTCATCGGTCTCCTCCTCTGCTCCTCCCTCCGTGAACTCCTAGGACTCGAGTTAATATCAATAGGGTCATCGCTGCTATGAGCAGACCCGCACACCAAGCAAAGGTGCCCGAGGTGCACCAGCTCTCCCTCTAAAGACGAACTATCCTCCCGGCCGCAATAGGAACGCCAAGAGTAATCACTGCCCAACCTCGGCCTCTAGGCCCCCTCCGGCCTCGCAAATCGATCTCAGTAAAACCGGCGCCACTGGGGAAGCATACCCGTATATGGTAGGCCAAACTGCTGAGGAACTCGGCCAAAGGGGTGCGCCTCCACGCGTCCCACTCTATCAATGAGCTGCCCTGTGGTGGAGCACGAGATCAAAGTAAGAGTCTCCTCGCCCATATGCCCGCCATGGTCTCGATCTGGTGTCGCCTCCATGTCGGCAAGAGTAGTCGTGAGGCAATCGGGCTGATGAGGTGCTCTAAGCACCGACATGTCTGTCCATCTAGCTGCCCTAACAGCTCCGGATCTGCCACCTCCACACCCCTACCATAAGGGATGAAATGCTCATAAACCCAACTCATGACTAGAGTTGGGTGGCTCAATGACTGTCCTTGTAAATGGACCACCCTGTATAGATCATGGTAGGTGGTCCCAAGAATGTCTGCTCCCCAAGCGTATATCCGGCCGTGCCCCTCTATCTTTGCAATAATGGGGGCCCAGCAGTATAACAATGTGTCCCCTCCCTTGTCCCCGATCAATCGCAAGGCAAGGATCCCCATGATGGCCTGTCGAAATATGGGGATGGGAAAAGAACGAATGGATCGAACTCTCACCCCCTTCTTCGACCCCGTGGAGATGGCTGCATCTCCCATGTAAGTCACCCACTGTGCAACTCGTGCCCGTGAGCTGCATTGTCTCCAAAGTGAGTCACCTCCCGATGATCGGGACCCTTAATGCGATAGACATCCTCCAATGTAATGGTCCACTCACCACGGACCCTGCAGCAATCGAAGGTGTTCCGATCTCGCATCCCAAGAAGAAAATAAGTTACAAAGGATATGACTAAATGGTGCAACATGGGGCACGCGCGATATGCGCAGTATACCAGCCCTCTGAAGTGTGTCCTCCTCGTCCTGTGAGAGGGCATCTAGTACCCCTGAGAGCCAATCACACACTCTCTCTGCTCCATCGGATGTACTCCTCTCTCGCCTGCATACACCCAAAAACACACAAAACAAAGTAAGTTAGCATCCAGGACAATGCTGAGAAAGTCATAAAAACACGTAGAAATGCTAAAAATACAAACACAATCTCAAAAACAAGTTCTTTTTGCATTCTGTGCAAAACCGCCGCCCTGAGCAGGGAGGCGGTTTTGTAACCACGCCTTAAAGGTGGCGGGTCATGTGACCGCCGCCTCATGATCGGGCCAGGTGGCGGTCGTGGTCCGAAAACCCACGGGTTTTTAACCTAAAAAGTGTAAAAATGGCCATTTAACTTAAAAATAGAACCTACCCAAAGAGCACCCCCTAGGTGGACTCGTTAACACCGGCATTTTCAAAAATACCCCCATCACAAAGAATTTAGCATTCCAAATTTAAGGGGGTAAAGACAATAAACTGAAGAAAACTAACCTGTGATCACTGAGGTCGGTGTTCCGCACGTGGAGGCATGATCACGATCTCGCTGCAGACGTTTCGACTCTACTCACGCAAGAAACCGTCACCGTGGGTCCCAGAGCTCAAAATCAATCAAATCGACTCGCGCAAATGAATAGGAAAATGGGCCCACTTTCATATATATAACACTGTTTCGTTTTAAAATGACTTTTTCACAGGTTTGGAGCGCTGATGGAGGTAAGTTCCTATCCCCGCACAAATGGTACGTTCTCATTCCTTGTTATTCTTAGTGTTTATTTTTCGAACTATCATGTCTATCTGCACTTGAGTTCTCTTTTCATTTTGCAGGTAGCGGGAATTTTGGATGGCGTCATTTTCACACACGGACGTGTCAGGTATAACTTCTAACTTCCCATTTCAGACTGCCATACTCGGACCCACTATTTTACGCCTCTTCATGGCTAAAACGCTTCTCCGAGGGGGCAATATGTACGTACCCAAAATTGTAAGGTACTGTACTCACGAATAAAGTGTAACAAGTGCCCCAATGATGATACAGGTCTCCTCGCAAGGTGTTCGGGATCCAGAAAAGCTCTCCGAGTGTGCGTTAACATCCCGCATGCCCCGCTTAGCCCCCCGCCTTTGTTTTTCCTTTTTCCTCTCTTTTCTTGGCCTTTTTGCTCTTCAGTGACGAAACCGCCGCCCTGCATGGGCGGCGGTCTCGTGACCGACCGCCGCCCGATCGTGGCGGTGGTCCAGAACCGCCGCCATGCTCAGAGTGGCGGTCCTTTACGCATTTTCCAGAAAGTGTTTTAACGCGACTCACGTAAAAATCAACGTTTCACCAGCCTTTCCTTGCCAACTTAGGCTTGCATTTATGTTTTTGGTCCCCTGGAATAGTGTTTGGCCATTATTTATAGTTTTAGAGTTCGGGTGGTTTTGATCTTTGGGTGAATGAAAAGCTATAAATAAATGATTTGTGCACAAGAAAATGGTCTCACCCTCATTCACTTTCATGCTCGATTTTCATAGTTCAATCTTTTATTCTATTTAGAAGCCATAGTTTTAATTCTCGCATGCTTAGTTAGCATTGTTCAAATTGTTGGTAAGCCACATACCCATCTTGTGCAAAGACTTTATTATTTCACCCAATCCATTAGAGTAGAATAGCTTAGGAAGCCATTAAAGTCAGCAGGTTTTCTCTTCAAACAAGATAGTTTTGTGTTCGGGACGCTTTATGTTGCATGACTCGAAGAAATCCCGCTAGGAATCGCATAAGCCAAGCTCTCGTACTCTTCAAGCGCTATCCCTCTCCTACTCGCATTATATTCGGGCCACATTCTGAGCTGCCTTTGTCCCAATATCTACTTCTGTTGATGCTAGCATTACACGCTTTTCTGGATTCACGTGAATATGAAAGAATGAGGAGATCACACTGAGGGGACAAGATCACACACACCATCGGATTCGCCACTGTTCTGCGGAATCCAGGTTCTAGCTTTCAAAGTTCTAGTTAGAATCATATCAAATAGAGTAGATAATTACTTCATTTCAGTAAATTCTATTCTCAATATTGCCAGGGAAGCTGTGAGGATTGATAGTTTCTGAGAAACTATGATTCACTCCTCACTTCTGAGGTAGGATCGAGAATCTTGCAGATAGATTAGATAAGCTATTTTATTTGTTTAGAATAAATCTACAAATTACACAGGCAAATAACTACACTCGGTTATCTTGTTTGTTTTAAATTGTTATTTAGTTGTTATTTCTAGATACGTTTAAATAGCTGCTTTTCTTAAATTCTTAAAAGGTTTCTCAGAAAAATAGAAGTTATATATGTTTTAGATTTATTCCACGTAGTTTAAATTTACTTTGTTACAGTTAGATTTACATTTTGTTTTGTATGACAATCACGGACCCAGGAGCCTAGGGAATACGTATTTGAGCCAATCGTGCCTCAACCCAACCTCGTCACGGTAATAGTTGACATAGACTAGAACCTTAGAATACAAGTCTTCCAAACAACAATGATTTACAATCGATCGCTCTCGGTTGAGAGGGTTAAATATAGAAGACGACCAAGCACACACGTTTTGGTCAAATCAACCGAACTATAGATTACCCTAGCCAAACATTCACATGATCAGTAGAAGGGTTCGAAAGAGAACAAACCTTTGGTTGTGATCCTTGGTCCCACAAATGATGCAGGAGACACTCTCACGTACATAGATACTAGTTTAAGAATCCGTGTCGCACGAACGCCGTGAGGTATTCCGAGAAAATCATGCAGTTATTAAGTCTAAACATAGAAGTTGAGAAAGCGTACGATTACCTGGATACTAGGGATTAGGACTTGATTTCATACATGACCATAAAGCAGACCGCAACAACCAAGAGTCTACGGTTGTGATCCACAAATCCCGCAACCTAATGAATCCATAAGTCAATCAAATATGACACCGGCCTACGCACACGTTAGTATTCCACCTACTCCACTTCCACCCATCATCATCGAACAACTATCCTTACTAGATATAGCGGCTAACAAAGCTAGAGAATTCTAGACTAGGCGTAGAATCATCCGTAGAGTCGATTGTATTCATTACCCACCATATGACCTTATCCGGAGATATACACGAAACTATCCTGTGTCATTTTCCACGTATTCCACAACCCATAGATCGAATCACGCTAGAACTCGATAATGATTGGAGCCTTCGAGCAATATCCTCGTTAATCGATCTATCACACCAATCCAAGTTAGAAGGGCCTTTCTTTGCCTTAGATTCGCAAATTCCATTAGTGCGTGTCGAAGACATTAGATTGCCTTAACTAGTTCGTTTGCATCCCATGTATATTCCATCCCCACATTTGTCTCGGCACGACCCGGGAGGTCGGGCACGCGAAGAGTTACCTATAGATTCCCACGCCGCTTGTCGCTTTCCTAAGGCGTACTGATTACGCATATGCTCTTATGATCACGGGTATGCACTTGACATGCACTCAAAAATGTCAAAAACGTATCTTAATATGTAAAATGGGAAAAAATTCTAACTAAGATTCAATTTTGACAACAACCCATCACATCAATATATGAAATAAGACTCAATGCTATTAAACATTAACGTACATGCTCAAGAATGTAAAATTTTCAAGAAATTGACAAAACTAGCATGTAGAATGATGAAAAAGTAAGCTCTAAAAATGAAAACATGATGAAATCTTGAAATTTTCTCACCAAGATTAAATTTTGACAAAGAACCCACCACATTAATATGTAAATAAAAGACTCAACACTATCAAACACTAACTTACATGCTCAAGAATTTAAAATTTTCAAGAAATTGGCAAAACTAGCTTGTAGAATGTTAAAAAGGTAAGCTCTAAAAATGAAAACATAGAGAAATCTTGAAATTTTCCAATCAATTCCAATTTTGACAAAGACTTCACCTCCTTTATACCTACAAGAAAGACTCAACACATGCAAACTTAACAAAACAAGTTAAGAAAAATAAGTTAGATCAACATGTGTAAAAGAGGGTTAGTAACCAAAAATGAAACTTAACTACAAAAACTTGAAATTACGTGCAAAGGACAATGGAGTAAGTCCCACTGAGCATGCCAAATGTGTGCAAGTATACTTTTCTTAATGCTAAATCAAATGAAGCAAGAACTACCACCTAAAATAGTTCTACAATTTAGCTAAAATAAAGCATAAACACCATCAAGATAGAGAACTAAGCAAGATCTAAACTAACATTATAACTTTGAAAACATGAGATCAAAACTATTCATGCTATTTTAACATCTCTACTCTTCTAGATTACGAAAAATGCATGGACCTATTTAGCTCCAATGACAATCAACAATTACTTTGTTTGATCCTTAAAGAATGCAAGAATAGGAAGCTTTAGCTCTTAACAATTGTGACCTCTCAAGAAAACAAAAGGCAAGCTCTTAGTCTCTTTGCTATATGCTTTGTATTTTCTCTCTTAAGAAGTTTAGGTGTAGGTATACAGGTAGAAGGAGGGCTCCTTATATAGCCCAATGGATAAAAGAAATACTTCATCCCTTTCTTTGTATGTGGGATAAAGGTAAAACATGATTAGGAATGGATAAGGTTGCTTTATTAAAGGTAACCTTACTTTAGAAGGATTTAATTTATACTTAGCAAGTCATGGGAGTTGGGGGGTGTTTTAATTAATCAAAGGTGATTAACTAATAGGTATATATAAGCTTATAGAAGCTAATTAGAGGAATATTAGTACGATTTAGGCTATTAGAAGGGGATTAAATCAATTAAATATTGATTTATTGGTTAAATGGAAGGAAAGCTAATTAATTAATAATAATTAATTAGTCTAGGTAGAAGGGGTGATTTGTTGGATAGGTGACTTAATTAATTAGCTTAGTGTAATTAATTAATGATGATATGAGGGAAAATGAGTGCTTTTGACGATATGTCGCAATCGATTTGTGAGAAAGACGATAATTAACATAGTTTAAGTATGTAAATTGCTTGGGCGTAATTATGGGTGTCTACACCAACCACGTGAAGGTGGAAGTTTTCTACGCACCACTAACCTACATAAAAGTGTTAGTCAAAGAAATTTAAGTTTCAAATCAAAACCATACTAGATATATACAAAATACACAAATTTAATAAAATATATGAACTTGAATCTAGAACTAACACATTTAAACAATTCAAAGAAAAATTATATATCGACGAGCTCGAGTAAATTCATTCTAATGTTCACCATCATGATGTGAAAGTGTCCAAGCTTTTCTCGGCACCATTAACTCCGCATAAAAATGAACTAGTCAAATAATTTTAAGTTGAATCAAAACTATGTATACTCGATATATACAAAATACACAAATTTAAACACTTATTATACAAAATACTAGATATATACTAGATATATACAAAATACACAAATTATAGATGGTTGACAAATTTAAACACTTCAAATAAATTATATATACCGTGACGTGAGCATGTAAATTCATTCCAATGAACCATTAGGATCGGATTTACTCGAATAGTAAATAGGATTGCTTAATGATCGACTCTCGAACCTTCCAAAGAATTTTGTTATTAGTCCTTCCTCGATATCTATAAAGCTAAATATTTATCGTTAGAACTAGATGCAAATATAATAGTATTTTCTTGTGTGTCTCAAAGTCTTCAAACACCCAAACAAATGAGTTTTTAATGAATATCATTGAAGCCAAGTTCCAAGAACTACCACCGACCCCGTAGGGTACTCAATATTTTTACCATCTATAACAGGAGAAATTAAATTCTTTCTTTCCTCAATGCAATGACATAAGAAATAGTTTGTTCCTTCTTGTCTGTCTTCGTCGCAATAATTGTAAACACATGTCCTACAAAAACAAAGGTTTCAACTCAAATTTAAATTACATATTAAAATTTCAATGGACATAACTCAATACAAAAAAATTAAATAACCATTTACCTTGTCACACCAAAATTGAAATTTCATCAAAGTCCTTGGATGTTGCAACTTCATCTACGAGAAACAAGTTGTAATGCCTATGGAGGTTGATAACTAGGAAGCAGAGTTAGAGGCCTATAAATCCATCCATCCACCCATTCTTGTGAATCACACTCAGCAGTGAAAAATTCGATACAAGATGCACAAAAATATGTCAACTTTCTTGTCCATGTGGTCCATAAAGTAGCGTCTGAGCTACAAAATGAGTGCATATCACTAGGCCCTGTGAGTTTCATACAATCCTTATAGTTAGCAATTTATTGTTCCTCTATCAACCAAAAATATCTGTAAACTATGGAATTTTCTTGAGAACTTCGGGCCATGTTGTCAATACACCATTCCACTATGCTCTTTACATCTTTCAATTTAGCACCATCTTTATACTTCAACTCTTCTCTTGCAAGACCTTTTTTCACACATGCCCCTACACCGTCATGCTCTCCTTTTCCATTTCCGGCCTCGGTGAAACTCTAAATATGTTACACACCCATTTTGACATGCATCCTACTCATCTAATAAAACATTCGTACATTCTTAAACCGAGACGTGTAATTATCTCGACTATATATAATGTTGTTTGAAGCGGATGTCCCTATCAAACAAGTTTCCATAAAATAAATGGAAACACCCTTGCATAAATTCAAGTAGAATGAGTACGATCATCACCGATATAAAAATGGTACTTTTAAAAAATTGATCATTCTTTATACTATTAGGAGAATGTATAAATGCTATATGCACAAAATGACAACTTATACCGAGTTGTAATATTACGATCAACCTCCATTTGTGGTCGTAATGTGTAATTCTCTATAAAATCAATCACTGAAATAATAAGACCAATAGGAAATATGTCTTTGCATATCTTGAACTATTCATCCAACCATCGAGCTCTATGTGTATGCCTAGATACTCATAAACAATTTCATCATTAAATTTTCTCATAAATTGAAAAATAGGCATATGTTTTATAACTAGCTCACATCGCTTAAAATCATTTCCATCTTTCAACCGGTATGATACTAATTTATATTTATCAAACTCAACTAAATTATGTCCTATTGCACCTTCAATTTTCTCATGGATGTAACTTTCTAATTTAGGTAATCCGCCGCACGTACCACAACTTCCATCTAAACAATCCCGACTATAAATTTTTTTCCAACTTCTCTTTCACAAAATATCATAGGTATGAAATCCTGGAATATATTAGTGGAAATTGAACACTACATTCCAATAACATAGTTTCGTAATGAAAATTAGAATGAATACGTAAAAATTTAACATAGTGCATAAAATTCAACGTGTTGCCTACAACAACAAGTGGTGCGAGCGTGATTGATTTTCACATAGAATGGTTTCAACATTTTAAAAAAATGTTGACTAATTTTAATTTCTAGATGCTCTTGTTCAAACTTACAAAAAAATTGAGTTTGAATCATATTTAAGAAATGCTTTGGATTTGGTTCGCGATTAGTAGAACCAACTCTATTTTTTACATCTCTTATATTAGGTGAAACTCTAGTGTTATCATGCCAAAATTGAATAACAACTTCTCTTATAGCATCGATTTATTTTTTCCTTATGCGGTGTTCTAGCAAAGATCCCTAATGTGTCTCTTGTCACCAACAAAGTGTGTGATATGCATCATGAAGGTTTTCAACAATCAGAGAGGTTTGACCACGTCTATTAGATGTTTTCAATCCTAAGGTGTTTAATGTAAGTCTCATTTTAATCAATTTCATCAAACTAACCAACAACTAACATCTTTGGGAATCATTTAAAATTTTAAAATGATTATCCCAAATTTCAAATGGCTTTTCTTTTCCGATTTTCCGTTCGGACATTAGTTTCAAAATATTTCATCAATTTCAATAAAATAATTAGGTTTCTTACGTAAAATCCTAGGATGTGTTTTTGTCAAATTTTGTTTGTCTACATTTTCAACCCGAATTTCCTTATTCACATTGTCATTGTCTCCATCAATTTAAACATCACCTACATCATGATTATTTAATTCTTCTTCAATATTGACAATAAAAACATCTTCATTACAATTCTTTAATTCAAATTCAACATTGATAGTAGAAACATTACTTGGTTCCTCATTACTTACAATAATAGGGGTTGAAGATTCCACATTCGCTCATCATTTTCAAATCGGTTTGTCTCTAATTCTCTAAAGATTGTTTTACTTAATGACTTCCTTTTTGACTTTGTTTCTTGTCTCCCATGATGTTTTACTTCCAGTAATAAGAAAAATGTGCAAAAAGTGACATGAATTTTACAATAATTCATACGGTAAGGTCAAATAGTAAAAATCACATGGTAATTTGAATATTGGGATGTGTGTAAATATGATTTAAGAACCGCAATCACGCTTTATAAAGTGTGATCGCGGTTTATAAAGCGTGATCGAGGTGCTTGTTATCAAAACCGTGATCACGGTTTACAAACCACGATCGTGGTTCTATTTGTATCATCAAATCCGACCCTAAGGCTTGGGAAATCTATTTTTTTCCCCAACCAAAGCTATGGGAGGTCATTATGGCATGTAAAAGGTCAAAAACTTCAAATTTTCTCTTTCGCAGACTTGAACCATGCTGAAAAATTGAAAACATTTCACACAAATGGTGTCATCGTGTAGGAGAGACTGTTAACTTTGTAGAAATATTGATTTTAAAGTGAATAGAATAAGATAAATATCATTTTATAATTTTTACTAATAATAGGTCTTTAAGACATTTTTTTCCGTGAATGTTCATGTCTACGTTTAAGAGTGCAACTTTTGTTTCGCTTATCAAAATGTGATAAAACTTATACCATCCCAAGCGTGGAGAAATTCTATACATGTTAAAAAATATATTTGATTTTGATATTTTTTATATAGTTATGGTGGGCAAACGGAAAGCGCTCCATTTTCTAAAAAATTTGACCACTTTCACGTTAAAAAAATCATTAAAAATATATATATTGCTCGAAAAAATATAAAATAAAATCCATCCCAAGATAGACAATGAGATCTAACTTTTCACCAAATGGAAAAAAATAAACAAGATTTGGTCATCTAAATCAAGGGAAAACAGATTACAATCTTATAGGTTTTTTCAAAAAAGAAAACCAAGTCATATAATTTTGAGTGTTTAATATAACTAAACTTGTCCTGCTTTTTAAAAAAAATAGTAGTTTGGAAATTAGATTCGGATGTTATGATTCATATTCATATAAATTTTCTAATTTTGAGTACGCGTATTGCTAATAATCCCTACAAGTTGAGATTTCGATGTTTTTACAATATAATGTCCACTTATGACCCTTTTTCGTCAACCAACTTGTTGCACTTACGTAACCCATAATCCTTTAGAATTAATTAAATTAATTATATCATGCTCTTAGAATTTATTAATTAATTCCTAACACCCTTTAGCTAATTTAATTAAATATTTATTTATATAAATGGCTAATTATATCCTCATAATTTATAACTAGCTAAATTAGTTAGTTAAATAATCATATTTATCTACTCACACTCCACTCTACTCCACTTTTAGAACCCTATAACGGTGGGGAAAACAAATGTGCACATAAAACCATCTTCCCACACAAAATCAAAATCATCATTGCCCCTGCAAAGCTGCAACTGCACAAACCAAATCCTCTTACTATTTTAGGAAATTATAATTATGATCCTGGAGCTCATTCAAACTATGATCCACTTCTCATGGCCTCACCCTCAGCTATAAAAAGCAGGCCATTCCTTTGTAAATCATCCTTGGAAGCTTTGTGTAATTTATAACTAACCATCACAAATTTTCCACATGCTTCCTCGTGTTTATGAGCTCATAACATTTACAATTCCACATTTGGAGAACAATTCAAGAGCACCCACAATCCTTTTACATACAATATTCTACAAGTCTAAGTGCTTCACAATCTTACTTGAGGTTTGCAAGAGAAAATATCAAAAGAAATGTATATTGATTTATTTGTTTGTCTTTCAAATTCTACTGAGATTTTTACTTGCTCATATTTTGGCATGCACGATGATATATTGGTGATAGAGCCAAATATGTGAGAATGGGTAGGATACCAAGGTTTGAGCCCTATTAGCCGGAAGAGCCAAATATATGAGAATGGGCACGAGACCAAGGTTCAAGTCCCATTCGCTGACTGTGAGCCCAATATGTGAGAATGGGTAGGAGACCAAGGTTTGAGTCTAACCAAGCGTGTCGGAATATGGGTAGTGAAAATATTAATGATTTTGAAAGGTAAACAAATAAATCAATATACCTTTCTTCCAAGATTTTCCTTGTAATCCTCAAGTAAAATTGTGAAGCACTTAGACTTGTAGGATGTCTATAGTATGATATGGGATGAGTTTATATTCTTTGATTTGGTTGTTGGAAAAAATTTCTCTTTCATGCTCATATTAGTGAACTAATACTAAAGAAAATGAGCAACTTGACATATAGAGGGTTTATGGTACCTCAAGATGATGAAAATGTAGACGGACGCAAAGATGAACTCCTCCCTATTATAAGCTTGGTAATCTATACAATAAAGAAGACTAAGGAGGAAAATGGATTAGTGGATATATAGAAGGTTGTCTCGACTAATTCGATGATTGAGAAGCATGAACTTCCTAGGATGGATATCAACCCTCTTGTAGATATAATAAAAAGAGAAATCTAAAAATGGATCTCAAGTATATAAAGACATGTGAAATGATAGAATCTGAAATACGTAAAAGTGAAGGAAACACCGATCGATATAATTAATGACAAAATAAATCAAACTTGACAGGGTTCGATAGTGACCCAAGGCTGCGAGAGGGGAATTCGGCAATGACTATGGCTAGATGAGAAGGACTGCACCAAAAACAAACCCACAAACTCTCATGTGGTTGAATCAAGTGATATGAACCCTGCGAGATAGATTTGGGACCGAAGACAGAACCTGCTAAATAGAATGGCTATGAGAATGGGTGAAAGGATGCAAGAAAATTAGGTAAAAGGAAGGTAAATGATATGAAATTGGGTATGGTCGACAGTAACTGGGGAAAATTGATGGTGACTGGAGATGGAAAAAACATGATTGAAATAACAAATCAAGAAAATGACGAGAATATGGATGAGAGTGGGACTAGAAATAGAAACAAGGATGGTTGATGACCTGTATGATAGAATTAAACAAAATGTAGGAGGGTTCAATGGCAATCAACGGGGTCAACAGAGACCTAGACTAGTTAGGGTTTGAATGAGATGGGATGGACATAAATGAAGACCTGCAGACAAAACAGATGGCTGAAATTAGTTGATGTAGAGCACTTAATGGTAGTTGAACTGTAGAAGATGTTAGTGATAAATATATGCAATAATATAGCAATTAAAATACACAATATGTCAATGTAAGAGAAGTATCCCTAAATCTCTAAATTTTATGCTCTAAAGCTCCAAGATGCTATGCACTCAGGAAAGGATGTTATGATGTATATGTATTGATGGAGATGCCGACATGTGGTACACATCCCCTTATCTTATTATATCATTCATTTATGATTTATTATGCTTATGAGGTTGGCCTCGGTGATTGGCCATAGGTTAGAATGGTATATATAGGGGTTAGAAGGTTGTAGTTAATCATCATATTGAGTATTGGAGTGTTATTGTATGGTTTGGAGGTTACCCCCTCGAAGTGGAAAAGCTATTATATGAGCATATTGTCATCATTTATCTATATTTTGGTGTTCTCTCATGTTATTCTATGTATATGTTCTGATTTATACAAGTAATATCCTTACAAGTGGTATCAGAGCAGTGATTTCGGCCAAAATTAGGGCAAAAACCCTAATTTTTTGTTTCGAATATATCTTGAAGAGGGTATCGAATTTTTTCCCAATTTTTGCATCATAATTTGGAAACACTCTAAGTCAAAATATCTAAAAAATTTAGCTCCATTGGATCTATTTTACGGATGTTATTGGTGTTTTAGGTTTTTTCATAAATTCACTTTTCAGGAAGCAAATTGTGGTATTTTTTAGCAAAATTTATATTTTCAGAAAGCTCTTGAAATTTCAGTTAGGGTTTGTTCTTTGTGTTTTTATCCATCTACTGAAATATTTTCAGAATTCCTAAACCCTAATCATGACCACTACTGGGATAACAAATTTTAATGGAAATGGTGAGATAGATGCTCAAGAATGGTGGATAAAATTTAAGAATATATATTTCTCATATTTCATGACAAGGAATAGGTTTTCACATTATTTTGGTGTTCCTGCATGGATTTGGTTTTCTGATTTAAAAAATGACAAGAAGGATTGGTCTTGGGAGGAAATGGAACAACTTTTTATGGATAGATGGGACCACAAAGAGGAAGAAGAGTCAAAGGAAGATGATGGGGAAGAATATATTGAAGAATCAAGAGAGAAAGAAGATGAAGAGGAAGGTGAAGAAGATTCAAGGGAAGATGATGGTGTAGCATATATTGAAGAATCAAATGCGAAGAAGTTGAAGAAGACTATGAAGAAGAGGAAGAAAAACAAGATATTGATGCGAGAAGAAGATATTATAGATCCCAAGAAGGAAGATACCATATTTCAGTTTCATGGATGCATTCAAAGGAATAAGATAATTGTTTCCTTAAACCCTAACAACAAGTATAACTTCAACAAGGATATGGCTCAACATCTACATATTTAAGAAAGTAATATCAAAGAAGCTCAAGTGAATGGTAAGAAAATTCAAGTTTTTGAAGATTTAAAACTTACTATGGACAAATATACTTTACATTCAGATTTTTTTGCCTTATATATGGATGGTTTGGATATTGTTCTTGGGTATCCTTGGTTAGAGACATTGGGGACAATTAATATTAATATGAAAAATAAGTTTATGAAGATTTGGTACAAAAAGAAGAAGGTCACTTTACAGGATATCAAGCTTAATGGAAATCAAAGAAAAGTCAATATAGACCATGAGGATGATTTAGAATATGGAGAAGAAGGGAATAAGGATGATTCAAAAGAGGAACATGAAGAAAAAGAAGGAAATGATGATTCATCTACTCAAGAGAAAAAGAAAATATCAAATGCAAAGGTGGAAGAAGAAAAGAAAGTTCGGAAACAGGTTGATGATACTACAACTACAAAGATATGGAAATCCACGTCAACATGAGAGAAAAAAATCATGGAGATATCCCAAGGCACATCATATTTCCAACCAATATCGATATACAGGTAATTGGAGGAATAATCCCTTTATTTATACAGGGGATCAATGGAGCAACAATTATGAAGTGTGGAATCCTTATTATGGTTATCCTTATTATGGTTATACATGGAATCCTTATATTGGTTATGCATGGAATCCAAGGATGATAAAATATGGTCACGAATGGAATTAGAGTAGCGCAATGGAATATGGATATTAGTTCAGATATGTATCATCTACCAGGATCACATATGGATGGATGATCGATCATGGTGAAAAGTGTGTAAAAATTTACAACACACTCATTACATGGTTTCTTCTTATGTTTTGGGGACAAAACATGTCAAGGAGGGAAGGAATGTTATGCACCTAGGGAAAGGATGTTATGATGTATATGTATTGATGGAGATGCCGACATGTGGCACACATCCCCTTATCTTATTATATCATTCATTTATGATTTATTATGCTTAGAAGGTCGGCCTCAAAGTATTGGCCATAGGTTAGAATGGTATATATAGGCGTTAGAAGGTTGTAGTTAATCATCATATTGATTATTGGAGTGTTATTGTATGGTTTGGAGGTTACCCCCTCGAAGTGGTATTGGAGGTTGCCCCCTCGAAGTGGCAAAGCTATTATATGAGCATATTGTCATCATTTATCTATATTTTGGTGTTGTCTCATGTTATTCTGTTGTATATGTTCTAATTTATACAAGTAATATCCTTAGACAAGAAGACTCAAAGATGGGTATGATAGCTGAAAAATTACTCAAAGATGAAGAAAAGATCTCAAGATAGCTCAAAAATTCCAATGTTACATCCTTGAGAAAGGAGGGGGTAAGGGCGTATTTATTGGGTCAATGACAACCCGGATGGGTCATCGTCGATCTGTCGGGACCCATTCATTTAGATGATGGGAATATGATGAGCTTGAGGAAAAGATCCCATTAGGAGCAGGATTATGGTTTTAGGGAGGTGAAATGGGTAGGTAAGTGGTTAAAATGAGTAAATAATGGCAAGGGGATGGTGAAAATATTAAATGGAGGTGGTTGAGAACATAGAAAGGATAAAATGGAGGAATCTAGAGATAGGAAATGGAATAGTGAGTGATTAAAATTAATTTAGGGATGGTTAATTGGAGATAATGGGTGATTAATTAATTATACTAAAATGGGAAAATAATAGCATGGGATGGGATTAAAGGTGGGAATATGGACTTAAGTGGGATAAATTCAATTTAGGAAGGAAAATGGTCAATTTGAAAAGACGACGGAGAGTGAATGCGGGGTGAAGAATAACACTACCAAAAATGGGTGTCTTCATTTGCCCCTTTTTATTGAGTGGTTTACATTAGGCAAGCCATGACACAAAACAAGAAGGATTGGAAAGATAATTGATTAGGTGTTCCCCCTCAAACTTGGGGTCGATGACAGAAAGGAAGTCGATCCGAGTTCAAAAAGAGATAGGTGAAGAAGGATAGAAAGGTAGAGAAAATACTATGAGGGGATAAGATATCCTAGATGAGGATAAACAAGAACTAAAAAGGGTAAACAAAAATATGGCAGTGATTTTAGAATCACTCTAGTAGGGAACAAAGTACAACCTCAATGGAGATGACGACAATGTCCTACGGACCTGTGAGTTAGCAAAAACCACTGCAAAATGGAGGGAAACCAAGGGGAATCCACTCAAATGGATGTGCAAGTTGTGAGACCAATGGGTCAAAGGCAGACATCAAGTATGCGCAAACAAATGCGAAAATGGTCAAGACAAGGGTCGTGACAAAAAGGATAGGGGAGCAAAATCAAATGTGATATCTTGTCGGTAGGAGGAATAAAAAAGATGTGTTTGAGGCGGGATGAAAAGGAGGTAAAATAATGGTGCCCCAAAAGGGAACACAAGGATAGCCATAATGAAAGATGATGAAGAACAAGATACAAGAGATAAGGAAACCCGAGTGGGGCACAAACAAGGATGCGAGATGAGAATCACTTAAAACAAGTAGAAGAAAAGATAAATTTGAAAAGAAGGATTGATCAAAACTAACCAAAAGGAAGGGTGATGAGAAAGATAGGGTCAGTTCATCGGTGGATCGGGTTGAGTCACCAAATGATCGAGGATGAAGAAACAATAAACCAAGAGGGTTGGTGGCAACCATGGTCGGTGGGCTATATAAGCCCCAAGGTCAGCCGAATAGGCTCATTTACATGTTGTGAAGTGACGATTGAGAGCTCCTGTCTATAAAGAGAGTGAGATTTGGAGAGAAATGGAGGCTGGAGGAGCTATGAGGAAGCACCAGAGTACCCATAGGATAGTAAGTGCCTAAACCCTAGCTTATTTTTAAGCATTTTTTATGTTTGTCTTTACTTTTTTACATTTTTTCAAAATTTTAGCTTTGCACTGTAGGGCTATTGGTGGTGACTAGACACGATCGTCAATGATCGGGCCTAAAAATGTGTCGACCACGACTTGGATGCATCGAACCAACTTGCGTCGGTGTTGTCTAGGATGAGAAGATAGGTTTTGAATTTTGATGAAATTTGAATGATGAGGATTCGATGTTTACGTGTATTATTGGTTTTTGCAGCTAGGGAGACCCTATACTTGAGAGACAGAGTTCTATCCTTGTATGAAAAATACAAGGTGATATAGCAGCATAATCGAGTGGGATCACTTAGTGGTAGTTGCTTTGGGTGGATTCTTATACTGCTAATGGATTCCATGGGATGTGGGCCTGATGATTGATTTGGTGGATTGGTGGGATGTGCGTACATGCACATTTTGGTTCAGGACAGGTGAGATGACTATCACCCTAGGGGATGTATATCATATCCTAAGATTACCGATATATGGAGAGAAGATAGTTCCCATTACAATGGATAAGCAGACTAGACATCCCGACACAATTGTTTGGAGTTGATGCCCCACACATTACATTTGCTTCAAGGGTGTTTTCATATGAGATGAGATATGATCACAGTGGTTCCCGTCAGAGTTTATTTTTTTTTTTGGTGATGATGGTCATATCATGATATGCACTTCCCGATTAAGGGGGTGTTAGGTTCCCATGGACACTAGCAGGAGTTATGACGGATATAGTGGATCACCAGACAATGTTCTCTTTTGGCATTGCATTACTATCATAGGTATATCATGATTTATGCTTGTACAAGGAGAGGAAGAGGACATGGTTAGATATGGGATTCTTACTCCACCTTTGTTGGGCCTATGAGCACATAGCATTCATTAGGACACCAAGGTTGAAATGGATTATAAGTGATCACATTCACTAGAGGTCGATTTTTAAGGTGGTGAGATGATCGGGATCATGAAGACAGAGAGGTCGAGATGCATATTGGTATGGTGATAGATTTTTCGAACTTGAGATAGAGCGGGTGAGGTAAGTGTCATATTGGGATTATCATACATGGCCTAGATTAGATGTAGAGTTGATGAGGACACGGTGGACCAGGTGGATACAAGGGCACCGACTGGAGATGATTGAGGAGGTGAAGTTTGATATAGTCTAACGATAGTTTGGTGTCATGCATATAGTCTTGGGAGAGCCTATTAGATATAGGAAGGATGAGACCTAGAGGGATTTACCTAGTCCCGACAAGGTGGACCCTTCAGAGGAGACACGGGGCGTCATAGGATGATTATGAAGATGTGGGAGTTGGGGTTGGATTTTTAGATTGGATGACTCGGACACAGGTGGCTCAAATGGTAGCAAAGGGGTTAAGGTAGAGGAGGATGATGAGGAAGAGGATGCTCCTAGAGGGGGTGATAGTGATGATGGGGCACATCGGAACTATCCCATATACGAGTTGAGAGATATTTGGCCATATTCAAGATACCGCTCGCCAGGGAGCGTGAGGTAGCATGACAGAGGCCTTAACTCTTTGGCGGGCAAGGGATGAGGCCAGAGAGTAGTGAGATAGATATTGGAGGTAGCACGATGCCTACGGGATGAGGTTTGGGGACCTCGTGCCTATATTATCCATTAAGTCCTAGAGTGGTGCCCCCAGTTGCATCATAGGAGTTGGTAGATAAATGAAACCACCAGGACATTGCCCCGAGCTTTTAAAAGCCCTAGATATTGAAGCTATATACTATGAGACGATAGTGACACATAGATCTGTCATGGACTTTGAGATACGTTGAGTACCTAGCTACATGACGAGTAGACGTAAGTGGTGCAACAAAACCAACACCATCCTGGGAGCACAAAAACATGGCACAACCATAACAAGATGTGGACCATGACGGAGGTGCAGAGGCATTTGGATTGTAACATGCACTTTAGGTTTGAAATTTAGAATATGGGATGAACATAAATGTGATGTGACTTATGTCATGAAAAAGTGATTATGTTATGGATAAATGATTGTTAATGAATGGATGTGAAAATTGGTTCCAATATGGATGATGTTAATAGATGTTATACTTAAAATTAAATATAGATGGCATGGTTTGGATTAGGAATGATATGCAAGGATGTGACCTTGACAAAAAGGTGACCAAAATGTAATAAAAACATGTCATCGTAGAAAGAAGTGTACAAGGAAACAATTTTTGAACCAAATTGGAGGTAAATAAGAAAAGGAGCCACTTAAGGTAATGCACTTGCAGCCAATAGCAGGTGTTATCACATAACCAATGATAGTTAGTTATTCCAAGGATCATGTGGAAGGGATGGAAAGTGGACTTACAAACTTAAATTTGACATGAAAAATGGGTTTAGATGTGACTTGTATACAAGAATATAGGCTCTCCATGGGTGGGTTTCCCTAGGTCTATACCCCAGCTCTGGTTAATGGGAATGTAAACTTGTCAATGTTGGAAGTTTACAATGAATGAGAAATCTTATCGATTCACGAAGCTTTCTTAGGATGTTTTCCTTTGAAAATTTATTCTTTTTCTTTTGAGATAAAGGTTGATCAATATGGGAAGCCTTCTTTGCCATGATAAGGGGTAGCCATCCTTTGAGGGAGAGGTCTACTTTTTGCTTTATTCTTTTTGAATTTTTATTTTTCTTTAATAAATGACAAGGATAATATATGCATGATAGCTATCCTTTGAGGGATCAGTCTACCTTTTAATTTTTTATGCTTTTATGAAAAACTATCCTTCGAGGGATCAGTCTATTTGATTTTGAATTTTGATAATGAGCATCCATAGGATTTTGAATTTTTGTGGGGAAGAACTAGAGATAGTTTGGTAGACCACTTAGAGGGGATAATGAATGTACAAGTGACACCTATGGACCCTTAGCGTGGTTCAATAGGTAAATAAGAGGGTGATGGATGTAATGATCATAGAGTTCTCACTAAGAAGGAAGAACCTATCCATAAGGAATATGCTATGAGCATAGCCATGGTGCCCACATTCAAGGTCGTAACTAGTAAAGTGACAATAGACCACATAATTCCAAATCATTACAAGGAAAAATGGAAGAGGCTAATGGTGGATAGATGACCAATGGGATGACTAAGTGCACATTGACAGGGAATGTTAACGAGTATAAAGGTCATAAGTACAATGTGTTAAGAGGTTTTGTTTCTGGTTTACCATCAAGGGAAGAAAAACTATAGGCCCCAAACCCATACTTATGCATGATAATGTAAGGTCCAATCTAGTTGGGAGAAAACTTTCCACATTGGCTTCTTTTTTAGAGTAGTGACATTTTGATTTTCTTTAAGGAAAAGGTCTCTAATGTTAAATTCTTGTTCATTGAGATGTTTATTGTAAGCACGTTGGATGTGCTCTTTGTAGACATTTTGATGTTTAAGAACGAGAAGGTAGTGTTCATCTAACAACTTCAGTTGTATTAGATGCTCTTGTCGATAGTCTTCGTTAGAGATGAAGTCACCAAGAGAAACATGCAAGAATGGGATTTGGACTTCAAGAGGGAGAATGAATTCAGAGCCATAGATAAGAGAGAAAGGAGTAGCACCCATAGAGGTGCGGATGCTAGTCCTATAAGCCCAAAGAGTGAATGAAAGATGAAGGTTCCAATTACAACCTAATTTATCAATAGTCTTGGCAAGGATATTGTGAAGAGTTTTATTAGTGGCTTTGTCTTGGCTATTAGCTTGAGGATAGTATGGAGAAGAGAATCTAAGCTTAATATTGAATGAGTCATAAAAGCTTCTTAAGGTATTTATTTTTGAAGGACTTTGTTGTTCGTGATGATTTTATGAGGAACTCGAAGTGACAAATGATGTGCTAATAGATGAAGTTGATGATTTGATTAGCTTTGGTTGATGTGAGTGGAATTACTTCCACTCACTTTGTGAAGTACTCAATTATGGTCATGATAAAATGATGGCGTTGGGAAGAACATGGATTGATGAGGCCAATGAGGTTGAGCCCCCATTGTGAGAAAGGCTAAAGATCTTGAGCTGGATGTAAGGCCTGGCTAGGAATGTAGATGATATTGGAGTGTTGTTGGCATTTAACACATTTCTTAATGTATTCATAGTAGTCTTGATTAAGAGAGGGCCAATAATAACCCATGTGAAGGACGCATTTGATGATAGCTAACCCCAAAAACGGCCACCACAAATACCATCATGAACTTCTTGGATAGCACAAGTTGATTCCTAAGACTTAAGGAAATGAATCAAGATTCCATCGAAGCCACACTTATAAAGTATGCCACCAAGAATGACATAGCGGTTAACGCGTTGAAGAAAGGACCTCTTACCATTTTTAGATAAGTTAGAGGGAATGATGGATTGAGAAATATAGTCGAAGATTTGAGAATACCAAATATCATGAGGATTAATGTCAACATGGTTGATATCATAGAGTTCATGAATGTGGGTTGGTTGATCTTGATGCCGAACAACAACAAAAATTTATATTCCTCGGCTTTTCTAAGGGATTAGAGATGTGAGAGAAGCCATAGTGTATGTGAAGTAGTTAGATGAGCGAGGGATGGTTTGGATGGTGTAGAAGTTGAATGCTATAAGGATGAAGTCAACAATGTCCTTATACTTTTGAAGGATGTCATTCTTACATTGATAGTTTATTTTGATTTGATTGATGATAAGTTGAGAATCCCGTAGATATTAAGGATTTAGAAACCGAGTAGAATGGTCGTTTGAGGCCTAAGATGAGAGCCTCATACTCAGCCATGTTATTAGTGCATTCAAAATTCAGCTTTTTAGTGATAGGAATAGGATTATCCCAAGGAGGAACGATAATGATGCCAAAGCACCTCCCCTTGCGACACTTAGAGCTATCAAAGAAGAGCATCGTCCTAAGAGGAGAATACTCATTTTGAAATTTTTTATGGACTCATCTGGAAAATGTTCGTGAGGAAGACGATTATCAGAAGAGGGGCATCTACTAATTGGTATGTGATTGCTTATCCCTTGATTGATTTTTGAGAGATGAACTCTAGGTCAAACTCAGTCATGAGCACGAGCCATCGAGTGATGCAATCGCTATGGTAAGGTTTGGAATGCATGGTTTTGAGAAGATAAAATCTAGTGATGACATAAGTTTTATGATTGAGAAGATAGTGGCGAAACTTCTAAAAGGGTGAAACAAAAAAATTTCAGCTTTAGTCTAGTGAGTCTCATAGTCGTGAAGGGTGTGGCTGATATAATACACGGTCTACTTCATGTTTTCTCATCGTGATGTGCTAACATGGAACCTAGAGAAAAATCGAGAGGTAGAGACATAGAGATAGAAAGGATCCCCTTCACGTGGAGGTGTAAACACAAGCGGAGATAGGATATATTGCTTGAGATCATCGAAGGCTTTTTGGAAGTTATCATCCCATCAGAAATTGACGTCTTTACAAAGAAGGTGATGAAGGGGTTGACAATGATCAGAGAGTTGCAAGATGAAATGGAAAACCAATTGAAGTTGGCCTTGAAGACGTGAAGTTGCTTGAAGTTAGAAGGAGGGGCATCTCGATGATGGATTTGATTTTGCGTGGGTTAACTTCAATATTGCTAATGGAGACGATGAATCCAAGGAGTTTGTTAGTAAGCACTCCAAACACACACTTGGATGGATCGAGGTGAAGAAAATGCCAATAATGCGCTTAAAGAGGATTTCAAGGATGGAAAGGTGATAGCATTGATGCTTGGACTTACCCAAGAGGTCATCAACATAGTCCTCTATAGTCTTATGGATGAAATATTGAAAGATGTAGGTCATGGCTCAGCGATAGGTGGCTCAGGCATTTTCAAACCAAAGAGCATGATGCGGTAGAAAAAGGTCCCCACGGGTGATGAAAGAAGTCTTATGTTGATATTCTATTGTAATGATTATCTGACTATATCCATAAAATCCATCCATAAGAGAAAGCATCTCATGGCCTGCGTTAAGGTCTATGAGTTAATCGATGTTAGGGGGGGAAGTCTTCTTTAAAGCAAGCAAGGTTTAAATCTCAAAAGTCGGTGTAGATGAGGAGCTTTCTAGATTCTTTAGTGACAGGTACAATGTTAGAAACCCATTGGTGATAGTCAATGGGGATAATGAAGTTAGCTAAAAAAGGAGGTGATGCAGCTCCTCTTTGACAAGGATGGAAACTTAAGGATGAATGTGGTGAAGCTTATACTTAACCAAATTAGCATTGGGAAAGGTGACAATGCTATGGAAAAAAATGGATGGATCGAGGTCGACATGTCAATGTATGACCATGTGAAGGCTTTGATATGGAGAGAAATAAAATAGGTGAAAGATTCAAGCTCCTATGGATTAAGGGATTGACCCACTTTGAGAATGTGAGGCTCCTGAGGAGTCCCTATGTTAATGTTGATAGTGGACTCATTGAGAAGGGTGGATGTGTCTATTGGTAAGGACTTATGAAGATAGGAATCTTCTACCCCCATGTGGGAATGGATGGCTTCATCATTAATGCATTGAAGAAATTCAATGGTAGGGGAATCTTCCTCTATCATTTCATAAAATTGAAGATGGAGGGACCCAGATTAACCGTCACACGATAAGTGACCAGTCCCAAGGTGATGGTGGAGACTACAAAAATTCAGAGGCAATGGACATGGCATCATCTATATCCACAACCTCATGGGATGGAGGAGATGGGGGTCAATTTCCATAAGCATCATAGATGGTGGAAGAGGGTCTGCAAATTGCTCCTTATAACCTAGGCCAAATTTTTCATGGGGTTTGTAAGATTGATCAATGATAAGGTCATGCATGCCTTGTTCATAACCCCCTTCCAAATCCTTTCTAAAGTGCGAGTGGTAAATATAGATGTAAGTGAAGGAATTCTTATAAATATAGTCAAAGTCACCGGTGTATGGTTTTGTGTACTGATTGAGCATCGATGTGTAAAGAAGGGCGATCAATGCCACCATAGATGAGGTTGGTGTAAAGATGAGGTGGACCAAAGGGAATGATATCCCCAACATTAGGTTGGTACATTGGTGCTTTTTGGGTCTACCAATTTTATGATATGTGGGAAAAGTGTTAAGCTGTGAGAAGGTGATACTCCTCAACGTAAGTTGATCCATAACTTTGTCTAAATAGTCATCATTAGGGATCTTGGATGCGGTGATGAATGAGTTAGCGGATGGCTTAAAAGGATCATTCGTAGGGATGAGCACATTATTGGGACAATAAGTCATGTGAAATGCCTTGAATGGTGGGGTATCTATAGGGAGAGTTAAGATTTTCCCCTCATGTTCATATTTGATGCATCGATGAAGGGTGGAAGGAACATAATGCGTGGAGCAAATCCATGGGCACCCTATAAGACATTATATTGAAACTCCCCTTATATGATATAGAATATTTCATGGGGATCTTTTCACCAACATGGGAAGAATGATTGTACCCAAATTAGGGGCAACAACATCGTTGAATGCATGAAGGACCGCGGGTGATTGGGAAACAATGGATCTAGGGATCTGAAGTTGGTCAAAGGTATGAGATGAGATGATGTTGATGCTAGCTCCATTATCAATCATAGAACATAAAATAAAAGTGGCATTGATGCAGATAATGATAAAGAGGGGAAGGTCATGTTCCTTTGGTGTGATGTCGGAATCTCGGTGTCATCGAAATATATGGAGGTAGAGGTGGCAAGCGATCCGAAAAGAGATGCGCAGGTTGACCTCATCATTAGGAGTGGGTATGCATTTAAGGGATTCCATGAGGGAATTCCTATGGTGCTGGAGAGATTTAGATGATCTCATAAAGTGACATCTTAAGCGGGGCCTAATGAATTTGTTTCGTGATACTTTGTTCAAGAGCAACAAGTCGAGGGGTAGCTAAAATAGACACTTTGGATTTTGATGAAGAAGATTGTTGAGCTAAATTTTTGGGTGGAGCGATGAAAATAACTTTGGATTTTGATTGAGTTAGTGGTGGGAATTCATGGGGATGAGAACGAGTCATGACCCAAACAACATCGATGTAAACAACGGGCCATCTTTAGGATAGGTTGATGTCGGTGGAGGGGTGGTGACATAATTATTAGATGAATGAGGAGATTTGGATGTCTTAGTGGATAAAGGTTGGGATGAATAACTTAATTTGTTTGGTGGAGGAGTTGGTTCCCCCTCAACAAGGAGGTCATCTTTGTCAATAAGGTTATGTATAATGGTTTGAAGAGCTCTGCAATGTTCACTTTATCATGAACTAGTGCACTATGGTATGCACAAATGAGATAGGAGTCAAACCATGAAGATCTTGGGGCATTTGGGTTGAAAGGTTTAATGGATGGAAGAGTGATCGTTGAAGCTTGGAGTAATTGATGAAACATTGTTGTAAAATACCCCATGGGGAAGGAAGATGATGTTGTAGATGAGGTTGTTTTAATAATAGTGGTTGAAGGTAATGATGGTTTAGTTTGATATGATTTTATGGGCACTTTTAATTTTGTTTTGGGTTTATAAGAAGATGAGGACGGTTGTGTTTTAGTTTGAGTTTTGATTGGTGGTGATGTGGATGGTTTAGATTTAGTTTTAATTATGGAAGTTGTCGATGGTCTAGATGAAGGGTTTGGTTTGGAAGATGGTATGGGTTGTGTGGTCTTGTTAACAATGGTGGTTTTAGATGAAGGGATTGGACCCAAAATAGAATAAGATGCTCCTAAAGAAGATGATGATGTGGCACTAAGTTTCTTAAGAGGATTCATTTTGGAAGAAGAGGTTTATAGCTTCTTATATAGATGTGTAAGAGATTATTGTATGGGGACACCTAGGTTTTACTCTTTGCTTGTAAAGGTTGAGCCTTGGTGGAAATAGTGTCATCTTTGGCTGGATAATCCATAGTGATAAGAGTTGGTAGTAAATTTCACAATATTGAAGATGGTAATAGTTTTTGCATGATGCGCTTAACAAGGTCCAAATGGTTGGTAGATTGTGTGGTTTGAGGATGAGTTGGTGTAGAAGTAATTAGAGTTGTAGATGTGATGGGAGAATCGCTTATAGGTGCATTGATTGTGGTAGTTGGTATAATGAATGATTCAAGAGGTGGTGTGTTGGGGTTAGCACTTTTTAGGTTGTATAGACAATATATCGATCTAATCATACATGCAAATAAAAGTGGATATTCTACCGAGAAGAAATATACAAAACAAGAGATATAAATCAACACCCATTTAACGTGGTTCACCCGAGTGTGAGCTACGTCCACCGATAAACAAGATAATCTATTATCCAAAGCTTTGACAAGATATACAATGAATATTTACAATCTTCCACAGCTTTCAAAATGTGGTATTGTCTTCCTCTTTTGCTTCATCACCAAGAATTCTCTCTCTCACAATTATTCTCACAATAATCATCAAATTTTGTAATTTCTTCTTAATTCTTACTTCTAAACCCTAGATTTCATGCTTATATAGGCATATACAAACTTAGGAAACTTAGCCATGCAATTACAATCAATAGATCTTCTTTAATACTAAAAATAGATCTAATTCCCAAGAGTTAAATAAAACACTCCATACAGGTAACCGACGTCGGTTAGCCCTAACCAATGTCGGTTCCTCCTTTCCTGATCGATGTCGGTCCCTCCATAACCGATGTCGGTTACTGTATTTTCAGAAAGTTTCATATTGCATGCTAATCCGAAGTAATTGAGCTCCACAACTCAATAATCTCTCACTTGGAGATTAATTATTACACCATACATGTACATCGTCATTCTTCGATCCTCCTTAGCTTTGTTTCTTCCTCTTCAAGTCTCAAACTTGAAGACCAACAGAAGTGGAGTGTAGCTCCAACTTCTCCTTTTCTAATGGCTTCATTAGCATATCTACAAGGTTTTCACTCGTATGAATCTTTTCCAAATTCAACTTGCCCATCCTCCAATACCTGTCATATGAAGTGAGACCTCAACTAAATGTGTTTTGTTCTCGAATGAAATGCCGAGTTTTTTCCAAATAAATTACACTTGAAATGTCACTGAACAATTTGTAATCATCTTGCTCCTTTCCCAACTCTTTCATGAACCTACTCATCCATATCATCTCTTTGCTAGCCTCTGTAGCTGCAACATACTCTGCCTCTATAGTAGACAAAGCCACAACCTTATGCAATCTCAAAATCCACCTAAATGTCATTCCACCTACTGTGAAAATATATCTAGTAGTGTTCCTCTTACCATCCAAATCTCCAACCATATCCAAATCAACATAGCCACATAATGAAATATCTACACCTCCATAGCATAACTGCATGCTTTATGTCCCTTTCAAATACTTGAGTATCCATTGGACTACTTTCCAATGCTCTTTATCTAGATTGACCATATATTTACTCACAACTCCCATTGCCCGTGCAATGTCCTGGTCAGTACAAACCATAGCATACATGAGACTCCCAACCGCTGAAGCATATGGTACTCATGTTATGTATTTGACCTCATCATGTGATGAATGGCACTTATCTTTGCTCAATTTCAAGTGTCCAGACATAGGTGTACTAAAAAGTTTTGCATTCTACATCTTGAACCTTTCTAACACCCTTTAGATATAATCCTCCTGAGATAAACATGATTTCTTGTTCTTCCTATCTCTATGTATTTGCATGCCAAGGATTATTTTTATAGCTCCTAAATCCTTCATAGAAATGTGTGAGCTAGCTTTCCCTTAATCTCACGGTTGTCTTGCATACTAGATCCTACAACAAGCATATGATAACACACACAATAACAAAATAATATAGCCCTCATTTTTAAGCTTCTTTAAATATACACAATGGTTAGATTCACATCTTAAGTAACCATGCTCATGCATAAAACTATCAAACCTCATGTATCATTGCCTTGGAGCTTGCTTGAGCTCATATATGCTCTTTTTCAACCTATACACTAATTTCTCCTTACCCTTAACTTCATATACTTCTGGCCCATTTGCTACATATAAATATCTTCATCCAAATCACCATGAAGGAAATCCATCTTCACATCTAGTTTCTCTAAATGCAAATCCTCTATTGTAATTAAACTCAATACAAGTACAAATAGAAGTCATCTTAACAACACGAGAAAATATTTCACCAAAGTCAATACACTTGCTTTATGTATAAATTCATTTACTACAAGCCTTGCTTGTACCTTTTCTACCCACCCTCTTCTTCCTTGATCCCGTAAACCCACGTGTTCTGCAATGTCCTTTATCTCTTTGGTAACTTAACCAAATCCCAAGTTTGGTTATGTTCTAAGGTGTCCATCTCCTCATCCATTCCATGCTCCCACTACACGTGGGTCTCATCTTGCATTACTTTTCAAAAATATCTCGGGTCACCATTATCATTCAATAATAAATAAAATAGCGAATGTGTAAATATTTCTAGAGGTTTACTTACTCTTTGTGACCTTCTCATAGAAGTTTGCGATCGAAGGCTCATTACGGACCTCCTAGACATTTGTATCCAAATACATCGGTGAGCGTCGGTCGGTCACCTATAACCGATGTTGGTTTGTCTCTTTTATAAGCGATATCGGTTCTATTGACCGATGTCGGTCGAGGTCAACCGACACTGAATTCCTGTGTAACCTTGTTGGTATTACTTTTAAATTTGAGAGTTCATTTTCATTCACAAAAATTTCAACAGGTTCATCCTTGGGTACAAAATTTGATCCTGTACATTCTCTTTTCATTCCATTAAATATCAAGACTCCTAATAATTTTAGAATTTTCTAAATCCCAAAAATGAAATCGAAATCACGAGATCCATAACCAATGAAAGTGCATCTCTTGGATTTTGCATCCAACTTTTCCTATTTTCCTTATAAATATGCACAAAAGCTTCGAACCAAAAATTTAAGAAAAGAAAGATCTACGTATTTTTCGGTCAAGCTTCTCTGGTATTCCTCCATCTAGTGAACTTGAAGGCCCATGGTTAATCAAATAAACCGATGTATCAACCGCTTACGCCTAAAAGCGTAAGGGCAATCAGAATATATCCTCATACTTCTAAAGCATGTTTCATGAATTTCATGTCCATTCTCTCTGTAACACCATTATCTTATGGTGTTCTTGGAACAAATCCTTTTCTACGTATCTCATTCACTAAAAATAATCATTGAAATCCTTACTAGATTATTCACCACCATTGTTAGATCTAAGGCACCTTAACTTTAAATTTAATTTATTCTCAACAAGGGCTTTCATATTTTAAAAGTTTCAAAAAAATATCATATTTATGTCTAATACAATAAACCCATACCTTTCTTGTAGCATCATCAATGAAAGTAACATAATATTGGGATCCTCCATGAGAAACTACTACGAGTTGGGCCCCACACATCTGAGTGTACAAGTTCTAATTTATTATCCTTCTTAGTTGCCCCAACTTTGAGAAATATCACTCTCTTTTGCTTTCCAAAAACACAATGCTCACAGAAATCAAGATCTAAATCTTTCAAATATGATAACTTACCCTTAGCCTTTAAGATATGCATTCTTTTTTGACTCATATGGCCCAACCAATTATGCCACATACATGCATCTGAATTTGAAGTAGATAATGTAGAAAAGGAATTAGTAACACAGGTAGATAAATATAACGTTCCTACCTTCTTACCTCTTGCCACAAAAAAAGCACCCTTGGTGAATTTCCAAGAGTCTCCTGTAAATGTAACCATGCAACCAACTTCACCTAGTTGCCTGTAGAAATAAGATTCCTCTTGAGGCTTGGCACATGCCTCACATCTTTCAATACCCATGTATTTCCATTCTGTAATTTTATATGAACTTCCCCTTTAGCGGTAATACCTGCAAGGTTCATCATCACCCAAATAAACATGCCCAAAACTACCCTGGACATAATTTCTGAAATAAACCTTATTAAGGGTTATATGGAAAGAAGCTCCTAAATCTAAAACCCATGATTCAATTCTATTATCTAAAGAAAGAATAAGATCATCTTGCATTACCTATGTTGCAGCAAGATTTGCTTCTTTACCTTTGTCTTGTTGTTGGTTCTCTTTATCCTTTGACCAACAATATTTCTTTACATGTCCTTTCTTTCCACATTTCAACAAATAATTCCCTTACCTCTAAATTTAGATATGTTATCCCTTGACTTTGATTTCCCATTACTCTTACTCTTAGATATCTCATTTTGTCTACCCCTGCTTTCTACATTCAAAGCATTCCCAGATGATGATTCTTTTTACTCTTCCTGTAAATTTCTTCATTCAAGATTATACTAACCACATCATCAAACTTTAAAATATTATTAGCGAGATGTTGTATTACTAACAACCATTACCAAGTTATCCCAACTATCGGAAAAGAAACATAAGAATAAAAGTGCTTTCACTTCATCATCAAATGGTATATCAACTAATTTTAACTGATTTACAATAGATCTAAAATCATTCAAATGACTAGATGCAAATCCACCTTCATGCATCTTAGAACTAAATAGTTTCTTCATCAAATAAACTTTATTTGAAGAACTAGGTTTTTCATATAAATTAGCAAGAGATTTCATTAACCCTCTTAGTAGAAGTAAACACATAATATTGGAAGCCACGGATCTTTGTCAAGCTCAATCTTATAGATCCTAAATCCTTTATGTCAAGAATCTTTCATTCTTCATCAGGTAGTCTAGACGTCTCATCCAATGGTAAATACAAATCTCTTTGATACGAGATGATCCTCAATCTCCATCTTCTATAATTGATAATTTTGGTTGTCAAACTTCTCTACCTTGTATTTATTTTCTTTTGCCATTATTGTAGCTCCCATTCAATCAGATTACCCTCTATGAGTAAATTTTTTAGTACACAAAAACCTCAAACAAAACATTGATAGCAATTGTTGGGGTTAGCACACAGGTTGTACGAGATAATATATCGAGATCTAAGCATACATGCAAATAAAAGAGATATTCTACTAGAAGAAATATAAAAAACAAGAGAAATAAATTAACACCAGATTTAATGTGGTTCACCCCGGTGGGCTACGTCCAACAAGAAACAAGTCAATCAATTATCCAAATCTTTGACAAAATATACAATGAAGATCTATAATCTTCCACACCTCTTAGATGTACAATACTGTCTTACTCTCAAGCTTTTTCTTCTTCACCAAAAATTCTCTCTCTCACAATTATTCTCACAATAATTATCAACTTTTGTAAGTTCTTCTTAATTCTTACTTCTAAACCCTAGCTTTCATGCTTATATAGGTGTATACAAACTTAGGGCACTTAGCCATGCAATTACAATCAATAGATTTGCTTTAATACTAAAAATAAATCTAATTCCCGAGAGTTAAATAAAACACTTCCACACAGTAATAGCGACTCGGTTAGCCCTAAGCGATGTCGGTTCCTCCTTTCTGGCGATCGATGCCAGTCATAGGTGACCAATGTCGGTCCCTCTATAAGCGATGTCGGTTCGTATTTCTTGTATTTTGAACGAGTTTCATATCACATGTTAATTTAAAGCAATTGAGCTCCACAACTCAACATGGTGTAGATGTAGGTATAATTTCATATGTTGATGTAGGTGTAGAATTTGTGGTAGTAGACTTGTTAGGGATGGAGATAATTGTAGATGTTGAAGTTGTCATAAGTGAAGGATAAGATAAAATAGATGAGGATGCCAATGATATAGATGGAGGGGTAGATATTGTTAAGTCTAATGGGGTGTTGTAGTTATGGTTTCAATTGGTATTAGTGGAGTTGTGATTGTAAGGGGAGAATCGAAGTGGGGGTAGATGAAATGGGTGACGAGGTGATGGTTGGAGTTGAAGATGTTGAAATTTGGTCTATAGTGTTAATGATGTGGGCATTAGGTGGTTGTGATGTGGAAGGTTCGGTATGATTGTTGGGTGAACGATTTGGAAAAGGTTGTTTAAAGAAATCCAAGGGTTGGTTGGGAAATGCATTAGGATTATCTACTTATAGATTTCGAGTCTATAAGTTTTTACCAAGACCCTTAAATGTGTGACACCTCTCGATGTCATGGTCATGGACTTGGTGGTATTTGAAATAGTCTTCTTCATGGTACCATGCCGGTTTGGGTTGTGTTTTTCATATGGTTGGATGGGTGGAATTCAAATGAGGTTGAATGACATTAACTTGTCAAAGATTGAATCGTAGGTTTCCCCAAGAGGGGCATAGTTAGGGGTCGGTCTAAGAGATCTTTGCGAAGGCTCTGCATGTGAAGTGGATGGGGAATTGGATGAAGATTTTAACACGATGGCATTGGTGGCAGTTTTGGATTTATCACCATGCATGGAAGGTTTGGTGAACTCAATTTTAGGTTTGTTCGATCTAATCTTAAGGTGGCCTTGCTCAAGGGCATGAAGCTTGAGTTTGCGAACCATAGTGAATGCTTCTTCAAAGGTCTGAAATTATTGGATTTGAAGAGTTCAAGAGATGTGCTTCACACAATACCGTGAGAAAATTTCAATGATTTTGGTCGTGGAAGGGGAAATGACATTTGATTAATGGTGTTACGTCATCGTGCAATGAAATCTTTGATATATTCATCATAAAATTTTCAAATGACATATAGATCGGTGATGGTTATCTTACGAGAAATGTTAATCAAGAAATGTTCAAGGAATAAGTGGGAAAGTTGAGTGAATGAGAATAATGAATGTTGAGAGATATTATTGTACCAGTCTAATGCGGGCCAGCTAGTGACATGGGAAATGTGTAAATCATGAGATTTTCATGGGCGATAAGATAACACGCATGTCTAAAATCTCAAAGATGTTGTTGGGAATTCTCATTTTTATTGAACTTGGAGAATTTTAGTAATTCCCAATGAGGAGGATATGGTTTCACGGGGACGGATGGGTTGATGGGTTCATTGCAAATTTGTTCGTATGAAAAGGTGGTCTTAGGTCCCAAATTTTTGGCTTCAAGGTTAGCCATTTGAATTAATAGTTCTTGTAAGGGATCATTAGATGGTTGAGATGTTAAAGGGTGAATTTGAGAAGTGAATGAGGTTGATGGGTTGGGTTGGTATGTTTGATATGTTTTGGGGATGTGTTGATGTTGGTGGAAATGGTTGATAAAGGGAATATAATTAAGAGGTTAGGATTGAGTTGGTTGAGATAAATTTTGGTGTTGAGATATGGGAATGTGATAAGATTGGTTTTATTGGGTTAGTTTTTGTGAAATAGGAATGTTGAATTGATTCATTATGGACTTGGTTGGGATATAATTGGTAGGTGGTTGGGATACTTGCATTGGTTAAGTGAGAGGTATGTATTAGTAAGCTCCTTGATGAGGGGTTGATGATTTTGAATGGATGAGGTTGTGAAATGATTACATTAGCATTCCCATGTGAAGTGGCGACAAGAGGTAAGGATGTATGATGTTTTTAGACGTGGGGAAGTAAGTGCAATTCTTGAGAAGAATGAATAGGAACGCAAGTGAATAAGCGTGGTAAATGATGAGGTGATGGGAAGAGATGAAGGGATGTTTGTATTAATACAAGGAAAGTTAGGTGGGATAGGAACCACTAATTGGGTGGTTTGATGATTGTGAGGAATGGAGGAAGATGGTTGATTTGGATCAAGCTCATGTTGGGCTCTAGCGAGCTCACTCATGGCTCTAGGAAAGAACACAAAAATTTGGAAGGTAAGAACTTGAGTGGATTTTGGATTAGAATGGTATGCATAAATTTATTGTAAGTGAGACCGATCAATGGGAAGGTTGGTTTTGCGGAGGAGATGATTGTGGAGAAAACTATATTTACATCAAGAAACTCATGGAACTCCAAAGATCCACAAGGGATGAGAGGAAGCCCGAAGCATAGACAGATTTGGCCAAAGGAGGCATGGTTGGTCTAGATGGGATAGGATGGTGAAAGAGGAAAGGATTAGTTATGTCATCAATGTTTAATTGGTTTAATTGGGTTTCTGATGAGGTGGAATGGTAACGATAGGTTGAGTAACCATGGTAGGGACAAACAAAGGGGTGGAAGTAAGGGTGATAACGTGGAATTTTGTTGCATGGTAGCGGTAGTAGGAATGATAACGTTGTTTTTCATCATGTTTTGTTCCATTTTCTTGTCTTGAGATCTCATGATAACTAGCATAAAACAAGAAACTAAAACTATGTTGATTTCTACTTAAAGCAAGCAAGTCACACAACAAGTTTTTGTTTATCTTGATTATTTTAAGATGTGAAAAGAAATGAAAATGGGCTAAAGGGGTACCTAGGAAGTGGCAATATAAGGATGGTTTCAGGTTGTTTTGGCTATGGATTCCTCAATATACCCGAAGGTATGTGAGGCCCAAATCTATGATAATTTTCTAACGCATCTAGAACACCTTGATGCTTTCCTATTGGGTGATGAAATACCAATAGTTCCACCTAGTAAGGAGTGTTTAGATGTGTATTTTTTTCATGTGTTTGGTTATGTGATGAAGTGGATGCAACATGTTAAACCCCCTAGTTAATCTAGATTTTCAAGAAAAAATGAAGGGTTCATTTTAGATCCAAAACCAAAATGTGTAATTCGATGAGGAAAACAAACAAGTGATGCAATACGATAAAGAAAAAAAGTATGAGTAAAAAAGGAATAACTGGAATATGCTTTTCCTTTTTGATCTTCAAAGAAATAAATTGATCAAAAGCAAATTCTAAACAATCCATTATTCAACATGAGCAATCAAGCAACCACATATGTTCTTCCTTTACAAGGTTAGTGGAAATATAATGAAGACAAAAATGAAAACAATAACAAACTCTCCTAAAAAGGGTGGGTCCCACTAGCATGCCAAAATGTTTGACATATTTTCTCTTTCCTACTTAGATTAGTGAACTAGTACTAAAGAAAATGAGCAACTTGAAATATGGAGGGTTTATGGTACCTCAAGATGATGACATTATAAACGGGTGCAAAGATGAACTCCTCCCTACTACAAGTTTGGTAATCTACACAACAAAGAAAACTAAGGAGGAAAATGGATTAGTAGATATATGGAGGGTTTCTTGACTAAGTTGGTCTCGAGAAGCGTGAACTTCCTAGGATGGATGTCAACCCTCTTGTAGATAAGATAAAAGATAAATCTAACAATGGATCTCAAGTATATGCATACATCGAAATGATGAATACTAAAATGCGTAAAATTAAATGAAACATTGATTTGATTTGATTAATGAAAAAAATAAATCAAACCTCGATAGGAGTCGATGACTACGAAGCTATAGAGGAGAAGTAAACAACAATCGAGGCTAGATGAGAAGGACCTATACCAAAAAGGAGACTGCAAGCTCTCTTTATTTGGATCTCAAGTGATATGAACCTACAAATAGATCTGGGATGAAGACAAGAACTTGTTAAATAGAATGGATCTAAGAATGGGTGAAAGGATGCAAGAACAATAGGAAAAGGAATGTAAATGATATGAAATTGGTTCACGGTGACGATTTGATGACTAGGGAAAATCAAGCGTATTTATGGAGATGGAAAAAATAGGTTTGAAGTAATAAACTAAAGAAAATGACAGAATTTGGATAGGGGACTAGAAATAGAAATAGGGATGGTTGATGACCTTGATGATATAAGTAAACAAAATGTAGGAGGGTCGATGGTAATCAAATAGGGTCGACGGTGACCTAGACTGGTTAGGTTTGAACAAAATGGGATGGACTAAAATGAAGACTTGTAAACAAAATAGATGGATGAAATTGGTCGATGCAGAGTCCCTGATGGTAGTTGAACCTGCACAAGATGTTAGTGACAAATATATGCAATAATATAGAAATGAAAACACACAATATGCCAATGTAATAGAAGTCTCCCTAAATCTCCAAAGTTGATACTCTAAAGCTCCAAGAAGGCTCAAAGATGGGTATGATAGCTGCAAAATCACTTAGAGATGAAGAAAAGATCACAAGATAGCTCAAAAATCCCAATGTTACATCCTTGAGAAAGGAGGGGGTAAGGGTGTACTTATAGGGTCGACAAAATACCGATCACCGCGAGGTCCCGTTCATTTGGACGTTGGGATGATGATGAGCTTAAGGTAAAGAGCCCATTAGGAGTGGGATTAGGGTTTTAGGGAAGTGAAATGGGTAGGTGAGGGGTTAAAATGAGTAAATAAAGGCAAAGGGATGGTGAAAATATTAAATGGAGGTGGTTGAGAGCATAGAAAGGATAAAATGGAGGAATCTAGAGATAGGAAATGGAATAGTGAGTGATTAAAATTAATTTAGGGATGGTTTGGAGATAATGGGTAGTTAATTAATTATAGTAAAATGGGAAAATAATAGCATGGGATGGGATTAAAGGTGGGAAGATGGAATAAAGTGGGAGAAATTGACTTTAGGAAGGAAAATGATCAATTTAAAAGACGACTTAATTTACAGCGAATGCGGGGTGAAGAATAATGATACCAAAAATTGGTATCTACATTGTATGTACCATTAACTTGATTAATAATGAGCTAAGAATCTCCAAATATATGAAAGTGGCGTATATGAAGATTTTGAGAAACATATAATCCTAAAAGCAGGGCTTCATATTCAGCTATATTATTTGTGCATGAGAAGCCAAATCGATAAACAAAGGGCATAGGTTCACCATGTGGTGTAATGAAAACAATACCAGTGCCGACACCTATGGCACAATGGGAGCCATCAAAATACATGGTCCAAATGTCAGAATCAATGGTATATGTAGTAAAATCATCATGAAAGTCATCACATATGGGGAAAGGATCATGGATAGGAGCCTCTGCTAGTTGATCAATGATGACTTGGCCTTTGATATATTTTGTGGAAAAAATTTAATATTAAATTCAGTAAGCAACATAACCCAATGAGGTAGGCAATAGATAAATGGGTCCGTGAAACAAGTAGCGCAAAGGATCAAATTTGGTAATAACATGAATTTTAGTGTTGATCATATAGTGATGTAGCTTGTTGATGAAAATACAAGGCCAAGGCACAACTTTTTAATATAGCTATAATTATATTCGTAAGAAAGTAAGGTGCGACTAATATAATAGATGGCACATTCATGTTGAGCAAGCAACATGCCTAAGGCATGAAAAGTGGCTAAGATGTACAAAATCAATGGTTGATCAAGAACATGAGGAGTTAGCATAGGTGGATTAAGTAAATAAGCTTTGATATCATTGAATTCATGTTGACAACTAACATCCCAAGTAAATGTAGTATCTTTTTCATGAGACATGTAAATGGTTGGGTCTTGTCAGCTAGTTGTGCAATGAAATGACAGATAGCTTGGATTTTACCTTGTAAAGAATGAATTTGATGAAGGTTTCATGGAGGAGGCATATCTACAATGGTGTGGATATTTTCGGGGATCAATCTCAATACCTCATCGAGAAATGATGTATCCTAATAATTTTCTAGTAGTAACTCCAAAGACACATTTTTTGGGTTAAGGTGTACATTATATCATTTCAAGTGTATAAACAATGTACGAGAGGTCCGATCATGGTCATCGCGATGTTTAGATTTGGAAAGAATGTCATCAACATAGTCCTCAATGATCTTATGAATATAATCGTGGAATATGTGGGTCATAAAGCACGCTCGGTATGTAGCCCCAACATTTTTGAGACCAAAGGGAATAACAATATAATATAAATTTCCCAAGGGGTAGTAAATGAGGTTTTTTCTTAGTCAACCTGGGTTTATTTTGATTTGATTATATCCACTGGAAAACCCATCCATAAAAGAGAGCATATCATGGCCAACAGTGGAATCAACAATAGAATCAATGAGTGGTAGAGGAAAACTATCTTTAGGAGAGGCTTTATTGAGGTCACGAAAGAAAGTCGATGTAACAATAGACTTGCCCATTAGGCTTTATAACTGGAGCAATATTGGAAATCCATTGTGGATAGTGCACAACATGAATAAACCCAACATCTAGCAAACGTTAAATTTTTTCTTTTACTAATAAGGCCATATGTGGATGTATTTTATGGATTTTCTATAGGACACGTTTAACATCTTCATATAATACAATGTTGTGCATATCTACAAAAGGGTCAATTCCTAGCATATCACTATAATGTTAAGAAAATAAGTCAGGGAAGTCTTGGAGAATTGTTTTATATCAGCCCATTCAAAGTGTCACTAAGGGAGGAAGCTAGAAGAATAATACGTGGATCATCATCAATACCCAGATTATAAGGAATGGTTTCTTCATTAAGCAAGGTAGAGTGGTCTTCAATATATGGTTGAGTGGGAATAGTGTCAGGAGCATCAGTTTGGGACATGTTAGGATCACCCTCACCAAAATATGTAGTGGTGTGTAAGGAGTTGGGGAACCTCTTCTTGTGATGGTGTGAAGGGAAAGTGTTGTATGCTCCCATGTACTCAAGGAGTGCCTCATCATTGTGAAATTCATCTAAATGAGGGAGATCAGGAAAGGCAATGTCATTAATAAGGTGTGGATGAACTAGATGTAACATGGAGGAATGGGAAGTAGTGCAGATATCAGAGTAGGCATGGGTAGGGAGAAAATGGGTTCCTCAAGAAAGTGCAGTAGATGATCGAGGGAAAAGTCAATGTCATGTTTATCAAGCTTCTTAGGGATAGAAATGGGCTCAAGTAATGCCTTGACCATTCTTGCCAACTCCCAAGCCAGAGAATTCGAAGAAAATACTTATAACCAACACCATAGGTAGTATAATCAATAACATGTGGGGTGGGAGGAGATGGAGAAGTGGATGGGTGGTCATGAGGAATGGTGTTACAATAAGTAAAAGGGGATGGATCAACTAAGACATCATAAACAACACCCTTAAAAATAAATTTAAGCTGAGCATGGAGGGTAGAGGGAACAACATGCATAGAATGTAACCAAGGGTGGCCTAAGAGAAAATTATAACTGAGATTATTAGGCATAACATGAAATGACACATTAAGGGTACATATTCCTACTGTGATGGGTAAAGAAATTTCATTAGATGGGGTGAGATTAGCAACAAAGAGGTCTATCTGATGTAAAAATAAATATTACATATGTTAAGACCATATCCATTATCAACCAAAGCACACTTGACTAACAATATTGCTTGGGAATGAATGTCATGGGAAGTAAATAAGTAAAGGTAATATGCTCATGATTTAAAGCCAAGGCTAAAGATATTCGATGGGTAACATAGGTAGGGGAAGTATCATATTGGATTAGGGTATGATCCATAGTGTGCCATAAAGCATCAATACATTTTGGATGGGCTTGGTAGAATGCAATCAAAGAGATATCCATGGAGGATCCTAAGGTTCGATCAATAAACGAGTTCACCAAATGATTTAATAAAATTAAATCTAATATAAGGAAATTGTTAATCATATAAAATAAAAATAACATACAATATCTAGCTAAAGGAGTACAAACAAGAGTGATATATAAGGTTTATAGAATGACTCAACTTGTTTCCATGGATTTGAAATTATTGTGGGCTAAAGACTGATCTAGAAGAGTATAGTCTAGACTATGTGAGCTTTGTGTTTGATTCTGGGATGTAATGATCTCAAGGACATAAGCACCTAGAAAAGGAAAGGACAACTTGGGCACTAGCATCTTCTCGCAGTGTTGGTGTTTGTGAAAGGGCTTCGGTCTTGATTTTTCTTCCTCACTTCTTGTTTGATGTAGATCATGTTAGGTTCGTTGTACTACTACTTTATCAAACCTATACTTGCAAAACAAACCATAGCTACCTGCATAAGACTCAAGTGCACATTATAATGAATAATAAAATGCATATGAGAGATTCGGAATGGCCCTAATGGTCACCCCGATGTGATCTTGTTATCGATCATTGCACTACATTTCACACTCCATGTAATTCTAGTGGTGTGTAATTGAAATTATGTCCCTTTAGCTAGGATTTCCTAGTGCGGTCGCACAAAGAATAATGGGATACAACTTCTTTGTCCCAATGCAATAATGTGTGGTATGGAATTCAAAATAGCCTCCCCTATGCAAAGTGAATAATGTAACCCAAAATGTAGTCCCTTGTGTTGTTCTTTTATATGTGGTAGATATAAAAATGATAGCCCAATTATCCCTTATAATAGTTAGTAGGTTGTGTATATATATGAGTTCTTTGTTTGAATTTTGGCACATAGTGACACCAAAATCTAACCTAGGTCATGAAAAGAAGACAAGAAAATACCCAAATCCAAAGCAAACCGACAAAGCAAAAAACAAGGCAAAGAGGACATAAGCACCCAAAAGGACATTAGCACTTGGACACACTTGTCTTTTACGGGCCGTAATGTTAGGCGCAACAAGAAAATAGAAATAAAATGAAAGACATGAACATGGATCCCTATGATACGACTAGAAAGATGCAAAAAGTAACCAAAGACATAAGAAAATTCAATCAAAAGCAAGGAGCAGACTAACGAGGTGGCATCGGTGCCTAGTTTCCATACTTAGAAATCGTGTATATATCAAAATACTAGAGGCATAATGTAATAATAATAAGTGCATATTTTAGTGACTACAACGAAAGGTCAAAGCATTTTATAGATTCCAAGCTCGCATGAATGAGTAGGGGTGTCAAAAGTGCTAGAAAATGGGTGAGAAATGGTAATGAATGGGCTCGTTAATTATATCCACTAGCACGTGCGGAGTGCAATCAAGGTGGTACAAAAGGAACTTAATATACCCGCCACCTTTTAACATACCACCCAATACACAACATTAAGCACCAACCATTTTAATTAATGGAGATTTAATTTTTAAAATTACATACTTTGATTAATAATTTTTAGTTAATGTAAAAAAAGGGTTAAATGGATAGGTGTTATAGTAATAAAAATCATGATTATTTTTTTAGTTCTATTACACGATTTTATAATAAGAAACTAATATTAATTTTTTTATTGAATTCAAATCTTACACGAATCATGTTATCTCGTCAAGGAGTAAGGGGATTTCGTTTTACTACATTCACCCAAGACATAATTTTGGCCTCATCTCTTATTATTTGGTATATTTTTTTAAAATTATCCTAGTGATTGGTTAGCAGCAACACCTTTTACACCATCATACACACAATTGAACTACAACCCATTTGATAAATGAGAATTAATTTTTGATTTTCTATTTATACCTATTGGCATGTGTTTATAGTGGATGCATCTCGACTACATTTATTACATTTAGCCGATCATCAAATGGTCTGTGTTAGTGAGATGGATGTACCAATAGTGTTATACATGGGTATGAAATGATGGAAACATGGCCCATGATTACAATGAACCTAGAATATGCAAAAAAACATTTCTCATGAATTTTAGCACATGCACAACACAACACTTGTTATGAATTTAGAGATTTCGGGTGATTTATCCGCACATCGGATTATCGATGAGTATGATGACATTTTTAAAGCCATTAATTGCAATGGCTAAAGAGTACAAAGAAATGAGAAATTATTCTTGTTTCATACATACTTTGGATTTACAAGCTCTTCAAAATCCATAACCTCTTTAGTCTCCTCCTTGATGGTGAACAAAAACTTGGGTTCTTGAACACACTTTCAATGAAATTTGGTCCCTATAGAAATAGCTTTTCCATAAAATTTGCCTCGTAAAGGTCTCAAAGTATCCCCCAAATGACCCAACCAGTGTTATTTGTGTCAGGCAAAGAAACCCCTCTCGGAAGAGCAATAATTTGATCCTATTCTTTACTTTTTCACTAAGGATGTCGGTTAAGGTGTATGTATATTTAGTGGTCGCAAGCTATGTTCCTCTCTGTTATCCCCTAAATTGAATCACCCTACATAAATTAGCCTTTTACATATATGTTCATTGTCTGTGTGCTTACATTATAGAGTTGACACTTAAGAAATAAATATCAAGAAATGATAAACACATCCAAAGATAATGGCATTAGCATTCATGAACACACAAGACTATTACCATCTTCAACCCATGTCACTCAATGGAAATACCCAATAGTGAGAATCTCTCTAGCAACTCACTATTATCCTTGCATTTCAGATTTGAAACTTGTGACATACCTAGATCTTGAGATCTCTACAAAATGCAAAAATTCATAGCTCCACTTTATATAGGGTTGACATGCTAAGAACTCTACACAAAAATTTAAGAAAATATCAATGACTACCTTAAATATAAAACTACTCAAACCTAATTGTCACGTAAGTTTGCGGTTGATGTCACATACAATTATAATCCCCAAAACCATGCACACAAGTTGATTTATTTATTTATTTATAAAAAATAGTTACATGTCCACAACCTAATAAAACCCAAACAAAATATCATTGTTATATAGGCATATACTTTGAATCCTTAATTTTGATTGTTTCATCATTTCTCCTCGACATTTCCATTGATTGTAGGAAATGTTGGAGATATAATCTGAACCATCGAAATTAACTCCACCCTCGGCGAGTGGGAGAATCGACAAATGCAAATTTTCACAAAAGGGAAATAGATCTTCATTAATGGAATATGCAAATTTGATTATGAAATTCTCTCTAAATTCTAGAAATAAATTTATATTTTGCTTGAAAGGATATCTACTTTTGACGTGCAATGCTTTTAGAATTAATTTTGATTTGTATGTATTTTATTTTAGTGATTCATTTGGTATGTAAGAGGGAGAAGAAAAAGAGAAGTGGGAAGGAGAAGAGAAAATAAAGAGCAACGAAGCTATGTTGTAATTTTCCGTAAATTTGAATATATGTGCAGTTGGTTTTTATTTCTATTTTGTGTTGTGCATTTTATGTGTATTGTGTCCTCCATTGTTGTGGGTTTGCTTTATGAGTTTTTATTGCTAGTGTTTGCATTTTAAGTCTTTTTTGTTCCTCCCATGCCTCTTCCCTTCATCTGGTATTAGAGAAGAAGGTTTTAGTCATCAAGATTAAGTTATTTTGCTTCCAGATCTCTGCAGAGTTTATTGATAGCCATTAATGGCGTCCACATCTGGAGCACCTTTGTCTAGTTTGTAGACTCCACAGTTTCTTGGAAAAATTATGAATATTGGTCCTTGACCATGAAAGCTCTTTTTAGATCCCAAGATGTTTGGGATATTGTTGAAAATGGGTATGTAGAACCCGCGAATGCGTAGCATTCAACGCACTCACACAGGTAGAAAAAGATCTTTTGAAAGAACAAAGGAAGAAGGATGGAAAATCCCTCTTCTACATTCATCAAGTTATGCATGAGAACATTCTTTCCATATTTGCAATAGCAAACCAAACAAAGGATACATGGGAAACTCTCCAAGTCGCATATCAAGGTAAGGATAAATTTAAAACAACAAAACTCCAGTTGCTTAGAAAAGATTTTGAGAATCTAAATATGAAATATTCAGATTCTGTAGAATCTTTTTACACATGTTGTTGGGCTTGTGAATCAAATAAAATCACATGGGGAAACCATATAAGATCAAAGGATAGTTGAAAAAATTCTTAGAGTTCTACCTGTTAAGTTTGATCCTTTAGTTGTTGTTATAGAGGAAACTAAGGATCTAAGTCAAATGTCAATAGATGAGTTGCATGCCTCCTTGATAAACCATGAGTAGAGGCTGAATAGATCACATACAACCATAGAAAATGCATTCTCATCTCAGGATTCTATAAGTCATGGAAGAGGTAGAGGAGGTAGATTCACTCCTAGAGGAAGAGGTAGAAATACATTTAGAGGATGCAACAACAGTCTTGTAAATCAAGGTGGAAGAGGACACAACCATGATCAGTCACATGGTCATAATCATTCAACCAGTCATAGACAAGACAAGTCACATGTTCAATGCCATTATTGCAAAAGGTATGGACACTACTCTTTTGAATGTAAGAAGAAACAATATGATCAAGGAAAACAAAATCAGAATCAGCTGAAATTTCTACAAAAACTTCTATGTTTATTACATGCACAAAGATTGTTGAAGCAATTTCCACAAAATCGTCGGTTGAATGTAATATGGTTCAAGAAAGTCCACATGATATTTGGTATTTAGATTCAAGTTGCAACAATCATATGTCTGGAAATCTAGAGTTATTTTCCAGTTTGGATGAGTCAGTAAAGAGTAATGTTACTCTTGGGAACAATAATCAAGTGAATGTAATGGGAAAAGGGACTGTTGATATTCTAACAAAAAGGGGAGCAAAAGGTCATTAATGATGTTTTTATGTTGTTAGTTTAAAACATAATTTAATGAGTATTAGATAGTTGGTATAGAAAGGATACATGTTTTACATTGAATATAATGAGTGTGTGATTGTGGACAAAGCCCCTAGCACGATTGATTGCAAAAGTGAAGATGAGCGACAACATAATGTTTCCCTTGAGATTATAACTAGGAAAAAGGAGAAAATATGATTTGTTTGTAGCCAAACTAGTAGCTCGATTCATAGCCAAGTCTGCGCTGCCGAAAGCGAAATCGAGTCCTTCGTTGAGTTATGTGCTCAAACAGGTGAGTCATGCACTCAAGCAAGTAAGTCTTGTGCTAAGCCAAATCAGTCTTGCGCTCCAGCAAGTGATTCCTATGCTAATGCAAGTGAGTCCTACGCTAAGCTAAATGAGTCCTGTGTACAATGTAAATAAGGTCTGCACTAATGCAAGCAAGTCCTATGCTAATACATATTTTTACGCTCAAGGAATGCAATCAGCCTTTTAATCGGTTGTGAAAGATGAATCATGGCTTTGGCATCTCAGGTTTGGACATTTAAACTTTGGAGGTTTGAATTTATTACAGAGGAAGAATATGGTAAAATTTTTCCATTGATTCGAAATCAGAAGGAGTATGTGAAGGGTGTATTTTGGGGAAGAAACATAGAGAGTATTTCCCAATTGGAAAATCAACAAGAGAAGGTGCACCTCTTGAGATAGTACACTTAGATTTATGTGGACCCATGCAAATAAATTCTATTGGAGGTTGTTCATATTTTATGACATTCATTGATGATTATACAAGGAAGACTTGGGTTTACTTTTTGAGACATAAATCTGATGCTTTTGGAGTCTTTCAGTAGTTCAAGGCTCTTATGGAGAAGCAAAGTGGTTACTACATCAAGGTATTAAGAAGTGATAGAGGTGGTGAGTATATTTCTAATGCTTTTCTAAATTTTTGTAGAGAACATGGTATTCACAAACAATTTATACCGCTACACACCTCAACAAAACGGTGTGGCTGAAAGGAAAAATAGAACCATCATGGAAATGGAAAGGAGTATGTTGAATTCAAAGCATTTACCAAATGAATATTGGGTTGAAGTAGTAAAGAACTATTATTTATATTTCAAATAGATGTCCAACTAAAAGTGTAAGGAATATGATTCCTCAAGAGGCTTGGAGCGGTAGAAAGCATAGTGTTGCACACTTCAAAGTATTTGGCTATGTTGCATATGCTCATGTTCTGAAGAGCTAAGAAGAAAGTTGGATAATAGAGGTGAGAAGTGTATCTTTCTTTGGATATTCAGAAGATACAAAGGATTACAAAGAAAATTTGTAATCAATAGAGATGTACAATTTGTTGAGAATGAAGCATGGGATGGAAGTGTAGAAAAAATAATAAGTATAACAACAACTGATTCACATGATGATATGGGTGATGAAGTGTTAGAACAATAAGGTATTCCTCAAGCAATACCTCCTTCCACTCCGGACATGCACCACAAGTTGTAGCACAAGCTACGCCTCCATCTACAAAAGTGAGGAGATCCTCAAGAAATCAAGATTTTAGAGTTGGGAAGTAGAGCTCACGAAGAACACCAACCATGAGAACATGGCCAAGGTCAGGAGGTGTCACATGTAAAACATACAATGGGCAAAATGTGGTGGACTATGTAATTTGCTCTCATAATTCTATTTCTAGGATATTGGAGTTTGATATTGGGGATTTCCTAAGGAGCTAAAATCACGGCCCAAAATGGTTGTTGAGGAGGAGCTGGACTATAGGAAGAAGACATGGATGAAGCAAAACAATAAGTGGATGAACAAATGGGACATTAAGCTGCAAGATTGCCCTAACACCAATGTGGATATAAAAAGTTTTTCTTAGAAAAATTTAGGACTGCCATGTGGACAAAACAAATTGGCCGAAAAAAACATACTATGTTAAAGAGTTCAACCCCACTTGGGAGCATGGGGAAAAAGTATATCTACATGCTGCTCTTAAGGGTAAGGCTAGAATGTTAGTGGCTCAGTTGAGGACTGGATCACATCATCTTAGGTGTGAGACTGGTAGATGGACGATCCCTAAGGAAAATTGGGAAGAAAGAACTTGTATTTTCTGCAGTAAAGGGGTGGTTGAAATTGAATGTCACTTCATTTTGGAATGTGTTGCATATGAAGATATCCGCTTACAGTATGATTTGAAGGTGGGCAGCCTAAATGAGTTATTTGATGAGGAAAGGATCCACAAAACAATTGGCTTCCTAGTCAAGATTCATAGCAGAAGATCCAACATCGAAAGAAATCTGAAAGTTTCTTAATGTTGTGGCTCTCAGTCCCTTAGGTCGCTTGGTCTTATGGATGTCATTAAAAGTTTTTCATTCATTCATTCACTATTGCGATTGGGTTGGCTCAAAATCCTCATAATAAATTATTTTGTATAATTCGTAAAACATTTTTTTCTTGATTGGGTTTCCATTTCACACCCAAGTAAGTAGTTTGTTTTGGGCGCAGAGGTTTGGGATTGATTTTTTTCCTTAGTGAGATAATCAACAAGTCTCCATCAACAACAAGTTTATTGAACTCAATATAGATGACAAGTTAATATCGCATAAATGGACCCACTCTACTTGGTCCAGTGACTGTGAGATTCAACTATGTGCAAAGGGTTTTTTTATTGTTCGTTTCTTCTCTCCTACAAATTATCAACGATCTCTTAATGAGGGTCCATGGTTCTGGGGTAGGGCTAGTCTTTTTCTTACTCCATGGTTTTTGGATTTTGATCCTTCTACTATGGTTGTCTCAAAAATGTCGGTTTGGGTTCATCTCCCCTTTTGGCACCCTATGGTTTGTGCTACTATTGGTGATTCTCTTGGTTAATTCATCAAGATGGATGAGGAGAGCGGTCTAAGCAAGGGTTGTTCACTTATGCTCATATTTGCATTGAGGTGGATCTCAACAAAGGTCTTCCGGACAAGTTGGAGTTAAACCATGATGGCTTCAAGTGGATTCAAATTCTAGACTATGAAAACGCGGTCTTCCGGTGCCGTTATGCCATCAAATTGGACACCTTGAAGAGGCTTGCCCATAGTCTCTCAACCAAAATTAAAAAAAGAACAAAGGAGTGTCTTCAAGGCCTAAAGGGCACAACCATTCACAACGCATAGAGTCAAATAATGTTTTCACCCCGGAAATTCAAGGAGGATATGAGTGTTGAGGTTCCCGTGAGGCGTTTTGCCAGGACCATGAATATTCTGGCCCCTTAGTATATAACTCTCTCTATTTGTCAAGCGGTCTCATGTTTTTCGAGTCTTCGATTAATTCGACCCAAATCTAAACAAGGATAGTCCCCAACTTAATCCTCGTAAGATTTGATTTGGGTATGGCTTCCAAGTTTTCCTTAACGAAGTAGACCATTGAAATTTGCTGCCCTTTTCTCACGAGGTCTAAAGAGAAGAAGTGGCGCTTTGAGTTCAAAATTGGAGCGTTACTAGCCTTCGATGTTGCTGCTACATCGTCGAGTGCCATTGCACTCTTTTCTTTTCCTACTTTTTCCGTAATATTGTTAAGCTCAAACTCCAAGTTCTGTGGATTACATTAGATAAGTTTTTTGATGTGTTGGAGCACAACCTGCCTTTCTTCTGGGATTCGATTCCGTGCCCTTGGTAGTTTGCCTTTTCTAGCATGGTGTGTTGCCTTTGTGGCTTGTAGGATCAATTTCTTTGTTTTGTTGGTGCCCTTGAGGCGGATGAGATTTGTGGGACCGTGAATATGTTGAATTAAGTGGCCCCTTAGTATATAACTCTCTCTATTTTTCCAATTAATATAAAGGGCAGATTTCCAATAGTTAAATTTGTGTAGTATATAACTCTCTCTATTTTTCCAATTAATATAGGGCAGTTCCAATAGTTAAATCTGTGTAAACAAGTGACTAGTCACATAATGAACATTCATATTCATTTCTTAAAATTTCCCGTGCTCAAAAGTAGTCTCTATTGACCTTGGGTATGGCTTCCAAGTTTTCCTTGGCCGAACATGACCAATTGAGAAATTTGCTGCCCTTTTTCTCACTTGTAGTCTCTTGCTATCTCTTTAAATGTGAAACAGCTGAAGTGGCGTTTCCTTAAAAGTATTTGGTCACGCACGATGTCTCTGTTCACATGTTTCTGAATTTTAATGCCGCAGGTGCTGCATCACTCCGTGCCCTTTTTCAATTTAGAAAAACATCCTTGCAGCCAACTTCTAAAATACTTTATCATCTCAAATGAGATACACCTAATCTCTCTTGTCATTGTCGGGAAGCCTCTCAAATCCTCATATCACATCTATCATGTCTGATTTGACTCTCATTCACTGGCTGCAATAATGCAATGGAAGGCAAGGCATTTGTTTGAAGATTACATCCCTGCGGCCTATGAAAGTTGCACTTCTCAATCTTTCGCTAATGATTCTTCGTTAAAAAAATTATTCTTAATTTTTTTTTGGTATCTCATAAAGATTTTTTCCCTAATCATGAATCCTCTATCATAGAGCAGAGTTGTCAAACCATACCCTCTATTGTTGGTGTTCATTTCCTTTGGCTTTAAAATATGGAGAGACTCGTTAGCAGGTATGATGCATTTCCATCAGCAGTACTGATCAAATTTGGAACTCGCTGTGATGGGGAGAGTTGCCAACTGTTTGTGATGGGGAGAGTTGCCAAATTGCATCCTCCATGGCTCGCCTTATTTTCCAAGTAAAATAAGGATAAGTGAACTGGCAGGTATGATGCAGTTTGAATTTGTTGAAGATTTAGTGCTGCTACATTTTTTTCTGCAACTTATGAATAACTAGTATAGATATCTTAAATACATCTATCTAAAATACGCCGAGAGATATCAATCACGAGACACCTATCTAACTATGCAAGTGTAGTATAAGTATACCAAAAAAAGTAACAATTAAAAATAAATATATTATAATAAATGTATCTATATGAAATACATCAATAGATATCAATTTCAAGGTTCTTAGGTTTGATTTTTACACGCGTCTTTAATCAACAATTTCGTTAAATTCTCTATCAATTTCTGTTGATTTGTGGCAAATGGAATCATTTAGCTACACGATTGTGTCGGTCTCAAAAATATCTATTCAAAAAAAAAAGACCCAAACATTACTACATGACCAAGATATTACTATTTTTTGATTGACTTTTCCAAGAAAAAAGAAATAATATTATTTAAGTGACACCCCAATAGAAGTCCAATTTATGAAGGAACTATCAAATGAACGTCAAATTTAATGTTGAGAATAAAAGTGAACAACGCACTTCATTACAGCCTTGCCTGCCATTGTAGAACGCCTTTCGGCGTAAGAATCCTACCTTTATTTGAGAAAATTTATTCAAGGCCGTATGTTGACATTTCTTACCGCACATGGATCGAGAATCATTAGATAGTGAATGTTTTGTAGATTTTCTACAATCTATGAATCACAATCCAACCATTACTTGATAATATTCATTCAAGACCATATGTTGCCATTTCTTACCTGCACATGGATCAAATGGTAAATGTTTTGTAGATGTGCCTACCACTGACTCATATAGAAGTGAAAATTTGTTCTAAGAGCCATATGCGATATCGTTTTTCCTCCTTTTCGGATAGGCATCGAGGACCAATGACCTCAAGGTGGGGAGAAGATTCGTTTGGGACAGCTTACAAGGTGTAGTTCCGGTGTAGAAGAAGTTTTTGAGTTGCCTTGTGCAACTCTCAAAGTTAAGAAGGCTTGTTTAGCACTTTCAAGCATTTTCTAATTTCTGAAGATGATATCAAGCATGTAAAACCAGACATACTTCACTCAATTGAAGGTAAGGTTCAAGTATGATGAAGTTGGATAAGATGGATCCGAGCAGAGGAGTTCATTGTTGCATTCTTCAGATTTTCTGAACTCATACATGTTTGACGCCTTGATCCTTTATCTTGGGAAGGCATAGTTGCAAATGGATTGGATAGCATAATGATTGAGTATTCATTATTTTGTTGTAACTAAAATTCCTTTACAAACATGATATGAAGGAAGTAGTCTAGCGGTATACATATGTTGCCCTGATCACTGACAACTTTAAACATTGCAGACTTGAAAGTTTAAGAAGCCAAAAAAGGTAAAGCAAAATAAATCTTTTCTTGGACATAAAATAAGAACAAGGCATATTATGAAGATAAGATGAATTGTTTGGGAAGGCTTAGTTTTAGTCAAAGAAATAGATGGAAAGAGGTGTATGGCCAAGAACATTTTTGGGTTGATTTGTATTTTACATTGAATGGAAGGCTAAGTGGATACATGGCAAACTTTGACATGTAGGTAGAAGCACAAGTTGCAATTGAAATATGGAAACAATGATTTGCTTGGAATAGGCTAAAAGTATGCATGAATTCTTTTGTTGGATTTTCCACCTAAACTAGAATTGACACCCTCTAGCTTTGACAGGGTTAGAGGGTTGTCAATATTTTTGAAACACTTGGATACCGTATAATAAATTTGCAAGAAGAAACTTTTTGAAATTTGGCATGATGATGCATATTTAGCCAACACCTTGTGTTGTTGTGGGGCCAACAACATAGAGATGGGAAGAGTGATGAGTGGTACAAAGATGCCATTAGGGCATGGTAAATAACATGACATATTGTACATGGCAGTGGTATATTGATACTTGCGGGGGAATACCTTCGGCAAATGTTCTTTATTGGACACATGAATGAAGACTAAATAATTTCTATTTCCTTGGTTTTGCTACAACAAACATGTATAATGCACTCATTAGTAGGTAAGAAGGTGTTTAAGAGAGGTGTATGCAAATTTACCTACCTATAAAAGATCTTAGATGGAATTGAGAATGAATTATTCCTTACCTACAGGCATGTCAAGTAAGTAACATGCATGTCGGGTAAGCGAAAATCTTTATTTGGTAAGATGCGAGACATATTTAAGGAAGAGGAAAACTGACCTACAGCATGGAGCTTTATGACGAAAACATCATTTTCTTCCCAGCAATGGTTTGGTTAAAGATATCTTGTATATCTTGCCTTCCCTCTTTCAGAATAAAAAGAAGACATGAAGATGATTAGCTAAGGGCCCTTGTATTATAATGTACATATTTAAACATGCCTACATATGTGCAATCTAATGTAATCTACTCAATATTATAATAGATGCACATGTAAGGTCTGTAATTGGAAGTGACTATTATGTAATAAGGTGCAATTGATGATCAAAACACATGTCCACCTAATGTTGACAAATGATTAGTTGTATAATTAGATGTAGGTGGTTTCAAGGTTGTTGTGGGTCCCAAATGTCATATAAGCCAAATAGAGGATATTTTATGGGATTCATCTCTCCCATGTGATTTCTATTTGTGAATCAATAGAATGCATGGCAGCAGTATATCAAATCCAGAGCAATGTGAGGAGTGGTGCACTTCCTCCTTGGGAGACATCTTGTTTGGATTTGTAGGAGGATCCCCTTGCTAGAAGTCTCGGCGCATGGGGAAGACATTATACCTATTAGCCTAATTTCCTTGTTTTCTAGACTAAATCTCTTTTTCACGAATATTTCAATTAATCCAGCAATTTCATTTCCAGCATTTATGTTTTAATAGGTTAGCCATATTGCAATTGGGTATTTATTGCACGTTGTTGGTTTAATAAGCATCTGTGATTCAATGACCTCTACACGAAACTTTCAAGTTTGACATTTTGATTGTGGAAAATTTTATCATCAATCATCATCTCAAGATTTCGTCTTCATCTTTTTATAGATTCTTCCATCATTTCCTTCTTAATTTAATCCATTGCATATATTACTTTCTATTTTCCACACCTAGGTTTGGGTGTGTTTCCTTTTGCATGCGCTCTGGCCATCACATCGCACTAGAGTTCTACCATATTACGAAATGCACTTGATGTATGGGGAAACTATTGTCATCTTGATCACTTGGTGCAGACCACCATATTTCAGAAAACTATTTTATAGGAAGTAAGTCATCTCCTTCAAATGTAATTTTTATTTGTTAATCAATAAGATGCATGTTAGCAGTATATCAAATCAAGAGCAATATGATGGGTGGTTCTCTTCCTCCTTGGGAGACATCCTGATTGGATTTCTAGGAGGAAGATCCCCTTGCTGGCAGACTTGCACGTGGGGAAGACATTATATCTGTTAGCCTGATTTCCTTGCTTTCTAGAGTAAATCTCTTTTTTACAAATGTTTCAATTAATCCAGCAATTTCTTTTCAGGCATTTATGTTCTAGTTGGTTGGCCATCTTGCAATCAAGTATTTACTGCAGCATGTTGGTTTAATAAGCATTTGTGATTATCATTGACCTCTTCACAAAAGTTTCAAGTGTTATGTATTGATTGTGGGAATTTTTTTCATTAATCATCATCTCAACATTTTGTGTCTACAGCCTTTTATAAGATTCTTCCACCATTTTTTCTTAATTTTATCCATTACATCTGTCACGCTTTTCTCCACCCCTAGGTCTGGGCGCGTTTCCTTTTTGCATGCGCATTGGCCACCACCTCACACTATAATTCTACCATGCTCACATTTTGCAAATATACTGGATGTTTAGGGAAACTATTGCCATCATGATTACTGGGTCCAGTCTCCCACATTAAGGAAACTATTTTATGGCAATCAAATCATCTCCTTCACATGTATTTTCTATTTATGAATCAATAAAATGCACGGAAGCAATATATCAAATCAAGAGCAATGTGAGGAGTGTGCTCTTTCTCCTTGGGAGTCATCTTGATTGGAATTCTAGGATGATCCCCTTGCTGACAGTCTCGCACATGGAGAAGACATTATATCTATTAACCCTATTTTCTTTCTTTCTAGAGAAAATCTATGTTTCTTGACTGTTTCAATTAACCCAGCAATTTCATTCGCATTTATGTTGTAGTAGGTTGGCCATCTTGCAATTGGGTATTTACTGCACCGTGCTGCTTTAATAAGCATTTGCGACTATCGATGATCTCTACATGAAGGTTTCAAGTTTGACATATTGACTGTGGGAAATTTTTTCATCAATCATCATCACAAGATTTTGTGTCTACATCTTATAAGATTCTTCCACCACTTATTAATTTTATCCATTGCATCTATCTCTCTTTTTTTTTTCCACCCCTAGATTTGGGTGTGCTTCCTATTTTGCACACGCTCTGGTCACCACATCACACTATAGTTCTACCATGCTCATATTTTGCAAATGTACTGATGTTTAGGAAACTATTGTCATCGTGATAGCCCGGTCTATTCCACCACATTAAAGAAATCTATTTTATGGCAAACAAGTCATCTCCTTCACATCTAATTTCTATTCATGAATCAATAAAATGTGCGGTAGTAGTACATCAAATCAAGAGCGATATGAGGGGTGGTACTACTCCTCCTTGGGAGACATCTTGATTGGATTTCTAGGAGGATCTCCTTGCTGGCATTCTTGTACATGGGGAAGACATTATATCTGTTAGCCTAATTTCTTTGATTTCTACAGTAAATCTCTTTTTCATGAATGTTTCAATTAATCCAGCAATTTCATTTCAGGCATTTATGTTTAGTAGGTTGGCCATCTTACAATCAGGTATTTATTGCACCATGCTTCTTTAATAAGCATTTTTATTATCAATGACCTCTACGCAAAGGTTTCAAGTTTGACATATTGATTGTGGGAATTTTTCTCATCAATCACCATCTCAAGATTTTGTGTCCACATCTTGTTATAAGATTCTTCCACCATTTCCTTCTTAATTTTATCCATTGCATCTATCACTCTCATCCCCTAGGTTTTGGGTGCATTTCCTTTTTGCATGAGCTCTACCCACTACATCACACTATAGTTCTAGCATGCTCACATTTTGCAACTGTACATGGTGTTTAGGGAAACTATTGTCATCGTGATCACCTGGTCCAGATCACCACCTTAAAGGAATCTATTTTATGGAAATCAAGTCATTTCCTTCACATGTAATTTCTATTTCTGAATCAATAAAATGTGCAGTAGCAATATATGAAATCAAGAGCAATGTGAGTGGTGGTGCTCTCTCTCCCGGGAACATTTTGTTTGGGTTTTTGATGCAGTCAAGCTAAGGTGGGTTCATTGAAGGACAATCTTGACCTTGCAGCCTACTCAAATTCTACAAAGCGACCATGTAACACATTTAGAAAGAAAGCTTGATTCCTAATTCATTAACTAATATGGTTTTCCTTGAAAGTGTACAAAGAGCAAAATGAACTTTAATCTAGGGAACATATTATGAATTGAGACTTAAATGATCCTCCAGGCCCGAAGAGACCAAAATACGTAAAAGCACTGCAATTCAATCACTAAGCAAGCAAGAAAGAGAAAATTTTCTGGTTCAGTTATTTTGTCAAATGCTTAGCCTTATTTTTAGGCATTAAAATCTCCTACAAAACAATTTATTGTTTTGTTTTACAAGTTTGTTCCTTCATCTACTCAGAAAACCGAGACAAAAATGCTATCTTCACGGAAGTGTTCCAAACATTGTATCCTTAACCTTGCAAGAACACCTCTGTTTTTGTAAAACAGCCTGTGCTCCCAAGGAGAAGAGCCCAAATTCAATTTTTTGAACTGTACACATTCTCCTGCTCAGAACTTTCTATCGGTTACTTAGGTACCCTCTGAAATGCTCCCCATCTACCCAACCATCACGCCCCTTCCTCTTCCAAGCAAAAACATTTTTCCCCTTTTCTTTCTATGTAACTTACTTTCTTTTTGCTGCTCATGTATGAGATGGAGTTTTTGCATTTCGATATCATTATTAAGGTCGGGTGACCCTTTTCCATCACTCTCCCAGCTCCATATGTCTTCCAGCATTTTTCTCTATGCATATATGCTCAAAATAGGCTCGAGATTTGGAAAATCATTTTTTTGGGTTGAATTAGCCCGACTTTTACTCTTTTTACGTTTTAGGGTCATAATGGCCTCACAACAGATCTTGAGATTGTTTACTAACCTCACTGCAAGGTTCTTTCCTTACTTCATGGGTTAACTCTGACAAAAACACCTAAAATGTGGGAAGACAATTTTAAACCATCAATGTAAGGAACCCACCATGATGACCAAGTGCCTTTATGACAAGAGTGATAGATAGACTTATCAGACAGGTAAGCACGATGCCTGGAATGAAGTATCAGCAACTGGTGAATTAGCAAACACTGGGTATTCAGTCAAGATAACGTGTTCACGGAGTGAGTTGGATTGTTAGCCCAAACTCAATACATGATACCACAGATCAAGGAGAAGTCGCTTTTATTCTCTTATAACTACTACTGCTAGTTGCCATGTTTTTGGGTGATGCAAGATTGTTGGACGTACCAAGGATGCTCCTGCATCAGATGCCTCAGGTAGTTGAAAATAAATCTGAGCTCCTAGTCACATGGTGGTCATGGATTCTTCTTTTTTAATTTTCTATGATTCCAATTCTTTCTTCTTTTCCATATCACCTTGCGGTCATAAATTCCTTCCTTTGGGTTCATCAACCTATTGACTGTCCTATTCCGCGCTTGGATTATCCTTTTCTTCCTCCATCTTCTAGTGGGGTTTGGGCCACCTATATTTATCCTTCTCCACAAAATATCTTCTTTTCGTCAATCTCTTCATATGCTAATTTATGCCCCCTTCCAAGTTACCTTCTCTGTCACAAATACTATGTCAATAGAATTCCATTTATGGCTCCCAATAACCTTTTCCTTGCCATTCTATGCTTCCTTCTCTTCTTTTTCTGCTGTTTCAAAAGACTCCTGCACAATGTTTGTCTTTTCTTTTAGAGGAAGATCATCCTCTACTTCATCTTCCCCATCAAGCATTGGGCCTTCATTGACCACCTCTTCCATTGGCACAATAAGCTCCTCTTATTGAATACCTTCCGCTGTCTTATTTATGTCTTTGGCCGTCAAAGACTTCAACCTCCTTTTGGGTTCCAACTATTCATTAGCCTCATTGCTGCTTCTAAAAGAATCTGTGTTAGGCTCCTCTGTTGATCTCATGGCAGCGTCAAACAAATTCTTATCCTTTACTGTCATAGTGTACTCTGAATCAATTTCAGCGTTCAGAGGCCTTTAAAAAACTCTTCCATTTCTTTTTCAGAGTCTTCCCCTTTTGGTTGCTCATACACGCGAGGGTGTTGGGTTGAATAGTACATTTTCCTCTTTGTCATCCTATTTACTGCTTTTTCTTTCCTCGTCATTTCAACATCTGCTTCCCATGTTTGACCTCCAAAGGCCACTTCACATGGACTCTCCATCTCATCTAGTTCCCTTGGTTTCTCACCTTCTACCTCTCCCTTCATATACTCTTCGTATTTCTTGGAAACCACCTCATCACTTGCTTATAAATTAGCCACCTCTTCACCTTCTCCATGCATGCAACTCTTTGCATGCTCATCCTTGTACTCAAGATCCTCATGTAGAAGTTCAGTCCCATGCTTCTCCTAAACCTCACCGCCATTATGGCTTTGAACACCACTTTGAGCAACTGCTTCCTCTTCCTCTAGAATTTCTTCAATCAGCTACAAGGTTTTCTTATTCCAAGGAACCTTCCTCCTCTTCATTTGTGCAATGCATGGTGTGATCCACACCATCTTCCTTCTTTTTGCCTTACCTTGCTGCTGAATAAATTCTTCCATCGCGTACCTTCTCCTCATCAGGATTCCGCATCTTCATCATCTTTATCTTCCTCTTCTGTTCCTAGTTCTTCCATGATGTCTAGGCTGGCTTGAGTAGTTTCTATCGTCCTTTTCATCTCCTCAATTTCTGTCATGGATAGCATAGAGCTACCCCTCTCCCTCCTCCTTGCCTCAACTTCCACTTGTGCTTTCACTTTCCTTGGAATAGTCTTCAACTCAGCCACTTGGGCTGCATGTTCCTTACTCATCTTTGGCACACTTCCACTTCTTTGTCAGCATCTCTACTCACTCAATTCACACAAAATCAATTCTTGAGAAGTATCCCCTTTTCTTTCTCTTTTGAGGACTTAAAAACTTGCACACACTGAACCCATTGCCATAGTCTTCTTCCCCAGACCAGGTTGGTATCCTCTCTCTCACTCACTGGCCCCTTCCTGGACCTCTATTTCAGCTCTTTGTGCTCTGCACGCCTTCACAAGATGGAGAACAACTCTGGGCACCCTATATGCACTCTTCACTCATTGGAGGATGTTCAGTACAAGCTGACCTCTACTTGGACCTTCAGTTCACTACCTGCCTCTACTTGATGGAGAACTCTTCCCTACATGCAACACCTTCCATCCATATGTCTTGCTGGAAGATGTCTTTTCACTCTCAACCTCTGGCTTTCTTGCCCTCTACCTACCTTTCCTTGGTTGGGAACAAGCTTCTCTTTCTTCTCTCTCTCTCTCTACCCACTTACAATAGTGAAGAACAAGTCGTCATACTTCACTTGCTCATGTACTGCTGCAACTTCTCCTTTTTCTTCTTACACTGGCTTCTTTTTCACCCTCTTCACTCAGGCAGGATACACCCACTTCAACACCATATGATGCAGTCAAGATAAGGAGGTTCCAATGAAGGACAACCTTAACCTTGCAGCCTACTCAAATTTCACAAACAACCATGTAACACAGTTGAGGAAAAAAATTGATTCGTTATTCATAAACTAAGATGGTTAGTCTTGAAAGCATACAAAAGACTTTAAAATGAACTAAAATATAGGGAAAAGATTCTGAATTGAGACTCAGACAATTCTCCAGGCCTGAAGACACCAATATACATCAAAGCACTGTCATTCAATTACCAGGCAAGCAAGAAAGAGAAACATTTCTGTTTCGGGCATTTTGTCAAACAGTTAGCCTTATTTTCAAGCATTAAGATCTCCTTCAAAAAAATTTGCTGTTTTGATTTTGAAGGTTGGTCCTTCATCTACTCAGAAAATACAGATGAAAAATGCTATCCTTTTTCTCGGAAGAACCTGAACTCCATATCCTTTACCTTTCAAGACCACCTCTGTTTTGCTAAAAAAACACCCTGTACTGCCAAGGAGGATAGCCCAAATTCATTTGTTTGAGCTCTATGTGATCTCCTGTCGAGAGATTTCTATCGGATACTTGGGCACTCTCTGAAATGCTCCCCATCTCCCAAGCTTCATGCCCCTTCCTCTTCCAAGCAAAAACTTTTTTCCCGTTTCTTTCCATGTAAAACATTATTTTTTCTTGTTGTTCATGTATGGGCTGTGGTTTATGAATTAACGTGGTCCGAAGACCCTTTTCCATCATTCTTCCAGCCCCACATGTCTTTCTCATGTTTTTCTCTATGCAGATATGCCAAATTTTGGCTTCAAGAATGATTTTTTTTTTGTTGAAACAGCTCGAGTATTTTCCTCTTTCTGCATTTCAGGGTCATAATGGCCTCACAACAGATCTTGAGATCCTTTCCTAACCTCACTGCAAGGTTTTTTCCTCATTTTGTGCATCAACATCACCAAAAGCATCCCCATCATGGACAATAATGGTCCTAAAGGTGGAAAGACACATTACTTTATCAAAATTTGGAGATGCATACACCATTTATATCAAGAAGCCACCATGATGACCAAGTTCCTAAAAGAATGAGAGCGACAGATAACTTATTAAGCACGTAAGCATGATGCCCGAAATGAAGATTCAACTATTGGTGAGTCAAAAAACATTGGGTCATCAATCAAGATAACATGTTCATGGAGTGAGTAGGATCGTAAGCTCAAACTCTTTCCATGATACCAATCAAGGAGAAGCCATTTTTATTCCTTATAACTATGCCTACTAGTTACCATATTTTTAGGTCATGCAAGATTGCTTGACGTACCGAGCATGCTTCTCATCAATTTCTAGGAGGAGGATGCCCTTACTAGCAGTTTGGCACATGGGGAAGACATTATATTTGTTAGCCTAATTTCCTTGCTTTCTAGAGTAAATCTCCTTGTCATGACGTTTCAATTAATCCAGCAATTTCAGTTCAGGCATTTACGTTTCAATAGGTTGGCCATCTTGCTACTGGTTATTTACCACACCATGTTGATTTAATAAGCATTTGTAATTTCAGTGATACATTAAGGTTTCAAGTTTGAGATATTGATAGTCGAAAAATCTCATCCATAATCATTTCCAGATTGTGTCTACACCTTGTTATAAGATTCTTCCACCATTTCCTTATTTATTTTATCCATTGCATCTATCTATCTCTTCTGTCCACTTGGTTTGGGTGTGTTGCCTTTTTGCATGTGCTTTGGTCATCACATCACACTTTGGTTCTGCCATGCTCACATTTTCCAGTTGTACTTGATGTTTTTTTACAGGGAGCCCACTCAATTAAACTATTCTATATCACGTTTGTAGGGTACTAAAGAATGCCCCTTTTTAATTTTAACGCCCAATCCTCCATTTTTAATACCCTTCCCAATATTCATGTCACATTAAATAACCCCTTGGTATTAAGGTTATATCCAGAGTACCTTTTTTTCATAACAACATTTTATGCCCCTTTTTATTTCTACCTATCATCATGTCATCAACATAGATGATTTCTTAATACAACTAGGCACAATAATACATTAGTAGTACACATTCATAACAAAGTAGCAATTATATAAAAACAGTAAAAACTTATTAACTTGCAGTATATAAATAACATCACAAAGGTTGTCTCCAAGAGAAGATAAGGTTGAAACTTCTTGTAAACATCCTTTCATCGGTATTAACTAACCACTAAATAACTAACATTATAACATCAAAAAGTAACATGAAATTGACATTTAAATCTTCTTCTTCAACTTAATACAACTAGGAATAGTTATACATAAGTAGCAAACATTTGTAACGAAGTACCAATTATATAACAAAAATAAAATATATTAAATTGCAGCATATAAATAGCATTATCAGGTTTGTCTCTAAGAACAACTTAGAACGAAACTCCTTGGAGACACCCTGTCATCAGCTTTAATTAACTAGTAAGTGTAAAACACATATCAAGCATATAATTAACATCATAAGGGTTGTCTCCGAGGGAACCTTATAGGTTGTAACCATGCTAAAACCTCTTGGAGACACCCTTTCATCAATATTAACTAAATAACAGATATATAAAGTGCATATAAGCACCATATAAATTATATCACCAAACACAAACCAAATATCACAAGGGTTGTTTCCAAGAGCAACTTATAGGTTGAAACCCCTTGCAGAAACATACACCAAATAAACACAAAGTGGCATGAAACTCAAGCTAGATCATTGTTTACAACATTCAGGTCAGTAGGAGCGGGGGAATATGAGACTTAACCGCCGTCTATCAAAATATGATGTGCATTTTCACTTGCGGATAAAAAGTCGATGCCATATGGTGTTTCCCTTGCAGGATTTGTTTGGTTCATGGCGACGGTTTCTTGACGCCCATGGCTCATTTTGATTCTCTTTGCTTCCAGGTGATGGGATCCACTACTGATTGGTCGGTCATTGTTTAACATATAAAATCTCAAATTGTCAACCACATTTTGCAATCTTCAAACTGTTCCTTCCAACTTTGTGTGATTTGTAATAACAAAGATGTACAAACAAGACTAGTAGATACTGTTTGCAGTACCATATCACATTGTTATGAGATGCAGTACCGTATTGCATTAGTATGAGATGCGGCACTATATTATATTATGAGATACAAGATCATATTGTATTAATATGAGATTTACCATATCACATTAATATGACTGTGGTATCATGTCATATTATTATGAGATGTGGTACATAGTGGACCACTCACTATTAACATATAAAACTCACATGTATGAATGATCCAACCTACCTACTCTTATGAATGATCCAAACCACCTAGTCTTATGGGGAAGCACTTATCTTGCCAGTACTTTTTCAATACCATTATAGAAAGTAAGAAGAAATCATCACAGTTTACAATTTCTAGTCTACCTTGTGTGGCCCTTGAAATTGCCTTCAAGAATTAATGTCCTCCTCTTGTCTGTGGACATTGTACCTGTTCGCATGGACATTATTATTAATAAAAAAATACAATATGTACTTTGAAATAAAAACACAAAATATGCATGTGCAGGCATACTAAAACATACTATCATTGTAGTATCATTACTCAATCTGATGGTACTAGGAAACAAAAAAATGAGTAGCACAACTCAAATCCACGTCAAATCCTACAAGATAAAATAACAAAGCATACAATTGTATCTGTGGAAATTCCACTACTACAATAAATCTTCTCATCAATTCACCTATTGTGGATTTAATACTCACAATAAACACAAAATAAAAATGCATATGCAAACATATTAGAATGTGATTGGAACATATTCATAAGAAACCTCTACCATCGTCGAGGATCTGACGACTGACAATGGCGAATTAGATCTGAGGAATGGCAAGGGTGAATTGGACCCAAACTATATTTTTATTGTACTATAGAGGGGTGGTAACCTAAACAATATTAAATGATGACTATGCTAGTTCAATCAACTTTTGATTATTTAATTCTATCAACTTACAAATGATGACATTATCATCACCATTCATTTGTTTGTAGAGAAATTGCGAATTATTTTCCATCCATACCAAAACAACGCCACATGCAAAGGTTGTACATAGAGTATTAATAAGTGCTGTGTAATATATGATTTAAAGTTTTCTGCCATCTCATAATTTCTCTACTTTGAATTGTATCTCATTGTTACAAGGGTCCGTATTAGTTGTGAATTAGTTTCCATCCATACCACAACCACCCCACATGCAAAGGTTGTACATAGACGATTAATAAGTCCTTTGTAATACAGGACGTTAAGTTTGCTTCCATCTCTTAATTGCTCTACTTTAAAATGTATTGCATTGATACGAGGGTCATAAAAATATGTGTACTTGAATTCATCATTGTTTGGCATGGAAGAAATTACAATTTGCAAGAGGTATTTTTGGTTCATACTAGTTCCTAAAAATAGATAATAAATCTTCCCATCAATTCATCTACTATGGGCTTCAAACTTGCAATAAACATAATAAAAATGCATATGCGGACATATTAGAATATGAATAGAACATACTCCCAACCAACTTTAAGCGACATCTACCGTCGTCGAGGATCTATTGGCCAATAATGGCGAACAAGATTCTAGTATTAATATATCAAAATCATGTTGTATTGTTATTGTACTATAAAGGAGACATAGAGCCGAGTGGTACGGCATATACATCTGTGTTTGGTGACTATGATCCTCCAAAGTAGGCATTGACAAACTCACGAATATCTAGTATTAACGAAAAACACGTAACGTGACCCAAACATGCTGTACTAGAAAGGAGAGGGGAGAGGAGTTTAAGGGTGGTCCAAATTAGGTCAAGGTCATTTTTTATTTGTATTAACGAACAAATTTTGCTGATAATACAAAGGATAGAGCTCAAGCCATGCGGAGTAACCATTACAAGTATGAACATCATGGTGAGCGGATGGAGAGTCAAACCTCAATCGAAAGATGATGGCATTGAAATGAATTGAAGAAAACATGTGAAATATGCCCTCAAATCTCTTGCCTTGTTCGACCTTGGTACTCTGCAGATCCACCAATCAAAATCTTGAAGGAATTGTGAAACCCAGGTCATTCACAACACGAGTTTAGGGATTTATGAAACCCCGACAATCCTTTGAATTTATCCATCTACATCATAAGTAATGCTAATGATGTGTCGCATGAAATGAATGTACTCACAAAATTCTACCAAGCCAAATGTTAGGGAATAATGATGTAGGGTTTTTCTACAAAACAAAGCTCTTCTCCACACCTTCCCTTGCACTTTATCTCATGATCGGCTTGCACTTCGCTTGTATCTTCTCAACTATGACTCAACTTGATTTGGACAAATGGGGGTAAAGTGTGGGGAAAATGATACCTAGGTTTAATTGTACATTGTAGATACGTGGGAGACACTACTAGCTTGTGTTTAGCCGTGGGCGCTAACCCCTCAATACCTATCACTTCCAAAGGTATTTAACTAGTACAAATATATTAAATACAATTATTTGAAAAATGCCAAAAGGTATCAATCTCAAGGCCTTTATCTTGGATTTTCAGCACACCACAATTTTTAATATTTTCATTACCTTCTTCACAACTTATACACTGAATGGTGACAAATGGTGTCAATCTAGCCACACAAATATGTAAGATAGAAAAAATATATTCGGAGAATTTAAAAGTGGGCTCGAAACACCATTTATAGCCAAGATATTACAAATTTACAATTGACTTTACAAGACAAAGGAAAAACCTCTTAGTTATGGTCAAATGGATGCCAAAATTTAAGGTTGGAATTAAAAGTGAACACACTTATGGACATCACAACCCACCACTACCTCCTATCTACCATTGTAGCCCGCCTCTTGGCATAAAAACCGCTGACCGTCATAATGCTCTTCATTACATTGAACTCAATTTTATGTGATTTAATAACCCCAATATGTACACACGTGGTATCATACCACCCCTAGTGAATTCCCCATGGTGTTTAGGAAATTATTGTCATCATGATCACCGGGCCGGACCACCAAATTAAAGAAAGCTTATTTGCAGGTCAATGTAGACAAGCCCTCATGGTAGAACCCCAATCTTTGCATGTTTAACATTGCACGATCGGATGTTCATTTGCATCTTTCTCTATCTAAAGACCAACTCCTTGGTTTTGGTTCTATATCACCATTGTTGACAAGGGTTTTGATATCCTCCACTCATGGGTTCTTTATAGATTTTTGTTTGTGTTCCCATCACTTAGCATTCCTTGTTCTTAATATTAAATAAAGATACTTTCACAAAAAGTCACTTCACTCTCTATTTCTCGTAGAATTGTTGCTAAGGAACCTTGCACTGGTGTTAACCTTTGTGCAAGATGTCATACACTAAACCTCCTTTTTTTCTTACCTTGCACCCTTTAACCCTTTGAACATGTGTGCTATGTGTTTTCTAGGGTTGGTTATTGATTGGAACAATATTAGGTCAATTTCATCATATAAGTCATCATATTTGTCAGTCTTTTCCTTGCTTTCTGAGTTCATGGCTTGGTCATATGTGACATTATAGGTGGAAGGTGGTACTATCCTTGACTTGGTCTTAGTTTAATGAACCACCTCTTCAATCTATTAAGAAAAATGGACATGTAACTTGGAGATCAATTCCATCCACCTTAGGTGCTACACCTATACATGGTCATTTTTGCACGATATTAAGTTCTAATCTTGTAATGATTTTGTTATCACCTCAACATTTACGAGTATTTAGCTTTGATTTGTTTTGCTCCACATACTAGCCATTTAGAACTCACATAAGAGTTCTCCAAAATTACTTGTACTACTATCCCTCATCTATCTGCCCATTCATAGTCTAAGATTCAAACATGTATTACACTAGCTGATGGGGTCCAAGTTCATTGCAGTAAACTTTGGTAACTTCTATTTATATCTTGTTATTGTCTTGTTACCCATATTGCCTTGTCACATCATTGGTGGCATAAGGGGTCTCATTAGTATTTCCTACTCTACTTTAACTGACCTTATGTAATCTACATTTTCCTTTCATCTTGTGCACATCATCTATATGGTAGAATCAAATTAATCATTGTATTGTTGGTCAAGAAGTAAACACCATCAGTCATAATACCTAATTTTTGGATTCCCATGGAAAACAGTCTAGCCTCAAACCCAATTTTTTTGGTTGGTGCTCAGTTTTCCCCAACCTCGTTCATTCCCTCATTTTCGCCATCCACCCTCTCCCTACATATAGTTCTACTCCATGTTCATCTTCTTTGACAATCCTTTCAATGTCAGTTTGATTATGTTTGTCCTCTTGTTAAATCGGTCTAGTTCTCTTTCTTGACAAGAATTGTTTCTTCTATGTCATCGTTTGACATAACAAGGATAAAATTTTCTTCCCATCATCCAAGTTCAAACCTTGTCGGAGTCGTAGGTTCCTTTGCCATCTCTGTCTTTCATATTCGTTTTCATTTATCTCTTTGTTATTGTCATTTATTTTCTAAGAGCAAACACTTGCTTACAAAATCCTTTTCATAATAGAATTAGGGCAGTTTTTTTACAGTCTGACCTCAAAGTTCATAAATTCCTTTGTGACGTTGCTCTTTTCTTTTTCTTCCTCTGCCTCATTCTTCACATGGTCCCCAAATTGCTTGTGTATGTGTTCATGCTTTACCATGTTGTTGCTGCTCCTCGTGCCTTTTTAAACCTAGAAAGTGATGAGTACAAGATAGGTGGATAGGTAAATGTGCATGTGTTTGACATATTTGTTCCACACTAAGCTGTCAACAACTTTAACAATGGGAGCTTATGTATCCCTTTAAGCCTAAAGAGTAAAGATGTTCACAAAAAGGTCCTAGACTTGAATGAGGTCTACTACAAACTATTATTCTTTTGTGGGCTTTGTTCACACCTTCTTCATGCCCCAATAATTTTTGGTTTTCCCATTTTTATTTTCATTTTGTTTTCGCTTCACAACAGAGGACTATAAGTGGACAAAGTTACAGTGGACTAGTGAATCATGCATACACAAACAAATGAGATCCATGATCAGCAACAATGCCTGAAATATAGGTGCTAAATGCAACAATATGAAATGAATACAAACACTCAGTGAAACATATTGATTATAGAATCATTACAAGACACAATTCTGAGAAATAAAGCCTTCATTGATAGTCTTCATGTACATTACTAAAACTTGAACTATGATGGACACGGTTGGAAATCGATATAGAGCCCAATATAGTCAACTCACATAAATTTACCATGCTCCACTGAGTAGATATGACAATTGGGAACAATCATTGTCCGTAACCTCTACTCAATGGAAAAATAGAACAACTTATAAGTACATCATCATTACCTGCATTAACTCATTATTAGCTCATTGCTTTAATATCGCACTTGGTTCTGTAAACAATAATTTTGCATTGCGTGCACTTTTTTATGATGTTATTTTTTAGGAAAGCTATATTTGTTGAACTTTGGCTTATGTACTGTTTGTGAATTTAGAAACATTTCGCTTACCTCAAGTTTTAAATTTAGAAATTGAAATTATACCATATTATTTTATTACTTGGATCTGTTCCACAAGAGAAATGTTTTAATATTCCAATCTTTGATTTTATTCAATCATAAACTGTATTGATAGTTATATTCGTGAAGTCGTCGTTCTTAATCACATATCTGATCTGATTGTTGTTTGTTCTGAATCACACAAGGATCATTTTAAATTAGAAGAGGGATCTAACTTAAAATGTTGTATCAACACAAACATTCTACTTAAATTAAAATAGGGTTGGCCTAGAAGATATTACTAGTTTGCATATCTGAAAAACCTTCGAGGGTTTAACACCGTTCAATATTGAGTGACAATACTTTTAAAGAGCTCTTCATCCATGTACGAGAGTTGATGCCATCCCATGTCATTTTATTACTCTGAATATCTATTATACTACTGTTCCTTATTACCACATGGCCCAGTAAGCAACAATTTTCATACTAAAAAAACTTCATTGTCATTGATATAGCAAAAGGCGAGAAAAAAGCGGGTGTAAATGTTTTCTTATGTTGTATCATGACCTATTGTTCATTTTATTTTACCATCCAATGTGGTAGAACAAAATAGATTGGAATGCATGGTTTAGAGTCAAACATTAATTCACTCAATCATTTAGGAAAAATCTTAAAATAAGAACGAATAATAATCAAGACTACACTACCTGTGTACAGAAATAATATTTACTTTGAAGTTTGTTTAATTGCTATACTCTGCTATCATTTTTTTTTCAAGTTGAATAATATTAAGGAGTATGTTAGGCGACAAATTAAGATCACCCATTCTTGCTCTTTTGAATTGATTAAGTTTTCTAGAAGCAAGATAGTTAAATTGAGGGTACTATTTACAATCAAAGCGGCAGTGTTAAAATTGAAATGAAACATTTTGGTATTTAGATTGCCATTACCCTTAACCATGTAGAAATGTAAAACTTGTGTATTAGTCATATATGGCCAATCAATGGACAATGATCCTAACAAATATTTTGTGTATACTTGTTTAACACTGCAACTATACGTATAATGACCATTTTTTTAATTCAATAATTTCAATATTTTAAGTCGATAACTTTCCTTCTCAATCGTTTCCATCTGCCTTTATGACTTTATATAAATATCTATGTTTTTTGTAGGTCACATGAAGTGATTTATGAACTCCTCAATTTGCTAGTTAAGTCTCCAATTTCCTAATTGATATTTAAGTTTCCAATCCATTAAAGTCCTTTGTTTTATAGAGTTTTCCATTCACTTCATATTCTTATTGTTATCCTCCTCAATACAATGATCTCTTTAATTAGTATTATTTCTAAACTAATTATACAAATTCTACCACTAAGCATTGACTCATCTTGACAACACATAATTTCCTGTATTATTAACTATATGCATTGAACATATTTTTCGTCTTACATGTGATAACATAACATTTAAGTCAGGCTTACATGTAGTGTAAAATTAAGTATTGTTGCATTTAGCTGCACAATCTCTAGTTTAGCATTTAACCATAGTTTAATGTCTGTTACAAATTTGAAAATTTCCCAGATAGAAAAAGAAATGAAAAGAGCATTAACTCACATACTGGTTGGGAATAACAAGCAGTAAACATTGCAATTTGCATCCACTTTGGAAAAACACACGGCACCAAGTTGCCGCACATGCAACTTAGAACCGACAAATCCACTCCATATTAATATGATCTCTGGTAGCAGAATTGATCTTAGTGGAAAAATCATTTGTGAAAGTTCTAAGGGTCTTACAACCTTCAAGAAGGATTTTGTCATTTATCTGGCTGTTTAAGGCAATCTATGTTGCACTTTTATCACCCTTGAGCTCTTTTGCTTTACAATACAGCTTTTATTGCTTGTAAACCAATCAAAGGTGCTTTTTATTGGGCACTCCCATATTAGAGTGAAGCTAGGGTTTTTGCTCAGAATCTACAGAAAGATTTAAGGGGGCCTTTCGCTCCATGTAGCTGAATTTTCTTTAGCGGTTGCCCTAAAAGAGGAAGTTTATACCAAAAATTAGCTTGAAGAAAATACGAAAAAAAGTTAATTGGCAAGCTGCCAATTGACAATACATATGTTACGTCACACCGTTTGAAACTTTCAGCTCCCTACTCTACAATTACTGCAGCCAAAAGAAAATTGAGGCTCTCCTCAAGATTATTTTTCTTCCTTAAACTAAGGGCTGTTTTCATGGGACTGGCAGTGGAAATAAGAGCAGTAGCCCCCTCCATGGGACTGCTCCTGTAGTGCTTCTAATATTATGCCAGAATTGCTTGAGTGACATGTATGTGGTAATATTATTCTTGCTAGGTCATTCCAGGAACCGTGATTGACATGATCAAAAGCTTGAATTCTGACCTGAAAATAAAAGAAGAGGAGAAACCATAGTTACGCGGGACATGTCCCCCATTTTTGACATGTCTCGGACGTCACGGGGACGTGGGGATGTCCGGGCGTTCGGGAACTTCCCGGGATGTCAGGCGTCCCCCACGTGGTCTGCCGCCTTTTAAATAAAAAACATTGTTTTTACACTCTAAACTATTTTTTTAAAATTGCAAATCACTTATAACATAAAAACAACATTACTAACCTAACCTTAATCCTAAAAGTGCAATTTTATGTTATAAATTTACATTATGGGCTCTCGAGGAGCCGAGACAAGTTGAAGAGGACAATATTGTGCAACAGGGATTGATTGGGCTTACCTTTGAGGACGAGGATGCTAGTACCAGCGAGGAGTTCATGGATATTGCTTCAGATGTTGATTCTGATTTTTAGGCTAATACTTGTAGTTGTCCTCTTTTTTTGTAATATTGACAATAGACAATTGTTGGTGTATTTGGCTATGAGATTAATGATATGAATATCAGCTATTGTCACTTGATCAATCGTAATTTAGAATGGTTTTACTTTTATATTTTATAATATATTTGAAATTTCAGCTTGTCTCAAATTCAAAATTCAAATATGTATTATGAATTTTCAATTTATGACATTAACATATTGATATTATAGTATTAAGGAATGTATTTGATGTTTATGAGTTCAAGTTTCACCTTATTTAAATCTCAAATGGTTTTATTTCAGCTTATTTATATAAATTAATCACTATATCTTTATATTTTAAATATTTATATATTTTTAATCAGCCAAAAATATGGGAGAAACCAAAAATTTTCCCCATTTTTTTAGTGATAAAGGAAAAACCAAAATCATAATATGTGATTAAGTATTTTCAAGGACTAGACATCAATCTTCAAGTTGCGTGATCCACCACACACCCTTATCACAGTCAATTTCACTTGGCTTGGCCAAGCAAGTTATAATCCCATCAAATGGATTTCATGTTCAACCAGTCAGATCAAGACCATATCTGTACTATCCCTCATACACACGAAATATCAATGAAATTCTTGATGTCCAGTATTGCATGTCATGCAGAAAGCTGGCCTCGTTCCAAGCAAAATAGAATGGAAAGATCAATGAGTGGAATGGGATGTAGCAATTGCTAGATCAACACTACCCTCAAATTATACTTTGTAAAGGAATGACATCATTGATAAAAATAGGTGCACATATCACAATTTTACATCAATTCCTGCATACAAACAGAAAAGGAACTCCCATAACACAACCTACATTTTTAGTCCATCTTAACTTTTTTGCTATAGTTATGATGGTAATATAGAAGTGACATACCAGTAAACCGTTGATAGGAGACAATACATTTAATTAGGGACACGATGATCAAATATGATAATGCAAAAGGTTTAGGAATCGAACTTGAAAATATAGCAATCAACACTCAAATCATAGTGAAAAAGGGGTCAAAACAGTACCATTGTATGCAACTAAAATTCATATATATTTTATCTTCAATAATAACATCACTCCATAGTATTAGCAATAAATGGCATAGGCCCATATACGTAATATGGAATATGCACTTTTCAAGATATTAATTTAATTGAATTTGATACTGTCCTATCTATATTTCTTATATGCACTCTTCAAGCATGCATCGATCTTCAGAAGAGTGGAATTTTAATATACATACAACAAAAATAATCTATTACACACTAATAACCTGAAGCTGATGTTATAAATTTTGGCAAACTAGAATCAACTCAAATGTGCTTCTTATGAATCTGTACTTAGTAGAATAGAACTCAATTCAAATTAGAAGCCACATATAGAATGTCGACCATGCAGTGATAGCTATTGCTGCCAATAAATAGGTCCACAGGAAAATGACCGAGCACTCAGTTTCACCAACTCCAAACAATTGTGTCATTGTTCCTACACCAATTCAATTTCTGTAAGATACAACACAATAATTATAGTGTGGATCTACTAGAAGAGAAAAAAAACAGAAATATGCAAGGAAAGATTAGTAATGTTGATTATGTATATTCCTATGAACTATATTACTTTTCAATGGATTAATCTAGCTAACCACGTTACTTTTAATAGGCATTCTCTTATTTAGTATTTGCAGCATCAGACCTGCATAATGTCTGAAGAAATCCCTACTGTTTTTAATATTTTATCTAAACGATCTATGTTTCTTAACGTCTCACATTTAGAATCCATAACATTTCATGCAATTGATCCAAACTATTTTTCCTCGGTTAGAATACCCAGAGGCTTAACAATCCCTTCTTATCACTTATCCCTGGCAGTTCGTGATTCAGCAATATATTCCCAGAGTTCCTTAAATTATTGACCACTTTTATTTGTCCTTTAAAATTGTACTCCACATCTAGGTTCCGGAAGAATAGTTAGTTATTGTCCAGATTAAATGAAAGAAACTATCAGCGTCAATATCAGAGGAAAAGTTAGGTACAATTGCTTACCAAGATTCATAGCAGGTGGTAGTGCAAATTGTATCAACAAGATGAATTCATACAATGGATCTGCTGGCACAAACCCAAGATTGGTTGCTGATTTAACTATGCATATTCCAACCAATGGAAGCATCAAATACCGCACAAGGATAATCCCAATAATTATTGAAGGTTTTACAGTTGTAGAGTGTAACCCTGCAGGTAAGCATGAAATCTTAAAAGCAGATTGGAAATCTAAGGATACAAGCAACTGAAGTCTTTCATCATTTCCTTTTAACTATTTAAAGCAAGGAAGAGATTACAAACATGAAATATTTACAGGCATTCTAGTACATTATACTAGTATATCTTCGAAAGTCAAGTTAGTACCTTTGGTTAAATTTCCTCCAAGTATAAGGGTAATACTTGGTATTGTTCCATCTCTGCATGGGAAGGAAATAGAATCAGCATTTGTAGTTCTTGTGAATTTTAGACTTTATAAAGTATCTTCCTAAAATAAATGCTATCAACAGTAAAAGGAAAATAAAAATAATTGAAGTCCCTTCCACAGCTTATTTTTAATCTTTAAACATCCAACCAAAGCATACAAATGGTATAAAATGTTTTTGTTATTATTCTACGTTCCACCTAATAGAGGAATTAAAATAATTGAACCATTTTGTCTTTTGTATTGAACCATGTTTGTGGGCATCCTGTGTGATTATCTCACTGAAACTAATTTTGAAATAGCAAGTTGCATATGTCACACAACAGATATTGCAACAATCCTGCTCTGTTCCACACACACACTAGTATGATGTTGAACTAGGTATTGTGGACGACTTTGAGAAATTGTGTGCCTCACATAAACATTGTGTGGAGATAAATGAGTGTACTTTCCTCAAGACTTGGGCTCATTCCTCCCTGCAAGTGTATGAATATTCTGCTTGAACATTGGACAGTACACAGTTTACTGTATAGAACTGCAGATTATAAGATGCACACAAATATATACCATTATATTTTCAATTGGGAGAACTATGATGAGGTGAATTTGGTATCTTAAAATGGGAAGTCTTATGTTTATGGTTACACTATTCTTGTCCTATTTTGGTCTTGTTTTTGAAGTGGATCCGATTAAATTTGGGAACATAAAATAGTAGGAGCTGAAGCATTTCATTTGTCTAGAGTCATTGTACTGTTTCTTATATAAATAAAACAGAAGTGTTGGGAGTTGTACATTAGTTTTCCGGCAGTGAGTTCTTTGTGTCTGTGCTTGTTACTTTGCATTGTTTTGTGCAAATATTTTATTCTATCATTTGTAGTATGGTATTAAAGGTTGAGTTTCTACATTCTTGGGAGAATTATTTCAGTTCTGGATTCGGCATTTTCCATGCAATGAAATTCATTCTCTGTGAGTTGAAGATATTATTATGTTGTGTTTGTTCCGTTCCAATAGAATCAAACAAACTGGTAGAAATATTTAAGGTCGCATGATTCCACCTTTGGAAACTCATATTACATATGTTGCTGATGGAGAAGAAGCAGATGAAGATTGTGGAAAGAAAAGAGGTGAAACAGCCTCTGGCCAACCTGAAATCAATCAGTAGGAGAAAAGAGACAGTGAGGCTCTTGCATGGATCATTTTAATTTTAAGTGTAAGCATGGTTATTCATGTAAGTGATGAGACTACTTCAAACGCTGCATATCATCAATTGGATATGTATGTCTGAATCACAGGATGTTAATACAAAAGTGTATATGATTTTTTTTTGAGCTGAAGATGTAAAAGCACAGTTTAGGAGCAATAAGTTTAAATCCCGCCAAGATCAATCGACAGCATGTGAATCGACAATCAGTCATGAAGATGTTGCAATGTTTCTCAAAGCTTTGTGGTAGCTTTGGGATAGCAGTTTGGTCTAACTATACCCTGGGAATGTTCAACCCTATCGCAAGAAGTTAGAAGAAAAGATGATATTGGAAAAATCTTCAAATTTTGTGAGTAAAGAAAAGTCAACTTCCATGTACCCTCTCTTTCCATGTTTCCTCCACAACCAAATTTGCATTCCACTCCCTTTCAACCACTAGATTTGCATTCCATTTCAGCCTTGAGCTGATTGAAGGCAAGATGTGTTCTTGTGAGGGAGCCATGGCCTTTTCTCCCCATCCATGAAGCCCAACAGCCCATCTCAGGGACCCCAACTGGACAGGACTATTGGCCCTCCTCCGGTTAGCCCTCTTCTTCAAAATTTGAAGTCCGCAATCTCAAAAGCAACGTTGCAAATCAGCAGACAAGATCTCAAATTTTTGGGCAAAGCCATGCAAACGGACAGTCGTCAAACCCACCATCCCCTCCAAGAAGGAGAATGGTTGCTCTCTGGAGATGGACGCCCTTCCCAAGGTCTCCTTCTCTATGAATGGAATGGAACAAAGAATTTGGCTGCTCAAGGAAAGAGAACTTGTTAGCAGGCTCATGGGTGTTTTTTCCTGGCCCAAAACCATTAGGTTTTGGGTACAAGAGAAATGGAAATCAATTGACGGTATGCAGCTTGCCCAAAGGCTAATGCTTGGCTTTCTTCTCTGCTAAGCTTGGAAAAGACTATATCTTTCAAGGTTGACCTTGATCCTATTTAAGTATGCAATTAGGTGGACAACACACGATGGTGCTTAACGGGTTATATAAGTATAATTGAAATTGACATAACTAAAATTGCCTCAAGAAGTGTAATTTATTGCAAATGTGAGGGTATACAAAAAGGGCAATTTTTATAGGAGAGATGTATGCCTTGAACTCACTATTCTTCATTCCACACTATCTGCTTTATAGTTGAAGCGGCGCAGAATCTGAAAAGTTACTAGTAAATGAAGGGTTCTTAATCGTCACCAAAGGTCACCCCACAAAAAGATGACACACAGCCACCTTAGAAACGGAATGCACAAAAAGTGGACATATGGCCGAATTTTGGTTGATGACATTACTATTTTAGTAGTGCCACTTGTTGGGTCCATATGTCCTAGTTTCTTGATCAGAATTGAAACCATATTGTGTTGGAAAGAACATCAAGTGATCTGGTTTAGGTTCCTTAAATGTATGCTGATGACAACTATTTAGGCCGCCTAAGTAAGGTTTAGGGTCCAAATTCTGTACCAAAGGGCCCCAAAAATGCCAAATTTTGAAAATGTGTCGAAAGCTGGAAAAATAGATTTTTCAAAATAAATCAGGTCTTTTTTGATTTTACATCTGGGTCAGCCCTTTGGCTCATTAGAAAGGTTGGCTTCTAAATAAAACATTGGTCATCAACTTTTAATCCAACGTAGGACCTTCCTAGCAGGGTCCCTATTTGTGTGAAGTTGTCTTTGCTCAACAAATATTGGCAAGAATCCTCTCTCAAGGAATAGCTTCACCGAAGTTCATGCCTAATCCTAGGGTATTAAACTATGCCAAGATCTGCATAAACCTAGACATGGAAAAGCCTTTACCCAATTGACTTATCATTGCTATGGGGAGCATAGAATGGGAACAATTGATTGGTTATGAAAATATCCCTTTCAGCTGTTAAGGCATGAACACTGCCATTTCCTAAACAGAAGTCTGTGCAAAGCCTTACAGGATGCTACTCCTAAAGAAGCATGGTCATGACAGTCACCAAAGGTAAATCTCTTTAGCATTTTTTGGTTCAATTGCTTGTGAAATTTAGTCCTTGATGGCATGTGGAGTTAGATTCCAAAAGTGGCAAATATTTCTTTGTTGTCTATGGTGAAGAGTATAAGGCTTATAGACTTCTTGATGTTTTTACTATTAAGTAATCATTAGTAGAGATGTTGATGTAAAAGAAATAATCTTTCTTTTCTTGTGGTACTAACCAATAGGCGGTCACTAGTATGACTGAATCTAGTGTGAATCCATTGGAGGATGAGGAATAAAGTTTCGAGGGGAACAAGGGATATAGTGCTCCTTCCCTTAACCCAGCAGTCTTCAAAGTTGGAGAGCATTGAAGGTGGGGCTCAACCACCTCAACAAAGGAGATGACAACAACTCAAATTGTAGCTCAAACACCAAAAGTATCTCAACGGCGAAATAGGGTGAAAATCAAGATACATTCTACAAAAATTGAACTTCCATGGAAGAGAAGCAAATGAAACTCTTTCATATTAATATGATTTAAAGGTATAATTGAAAATGATCTTTTCACTTTGTAGATCCTACATTGATTCAGTAACTTTATACCAAAATGCAAGATGTGTGTGAGTGCGATCTTCCTCAGTCAGTTGAACGGTCTAAAAGAGCCAGGAAATAAATGTTGGTTATGATTAACATGTTTATTTTGCTCTTTCATCAGACCTATTCTCGGTGACTGACCCACAATTGTATTCAGAAGCATGAGAAAAGCCTAAGTGGGAAGTAGCCATGTAGATTAAATATGACATACCGATGAAGAATCATACCTAGGAATTGGCACGGTAAAGATCCCATTGGATGCAAATGGGTCTATAAGGTGAAATGTAAAGCAAATGGTACTTGAAAAATACAAAGCCCTTTTTTTTCGAAGGGATACTCACAATAAGAAGGGATAGACTATGAGGAGAACTTTGCCCCTATTGCCAAGATGGTCACTTTTTGGTTGGTTCTTTCCATAGCTACCCAATTTGATTGGAAGGTGTAGCAAATGGATGTACAAAGCGTTTTCTTGAACGAGGATATGGAGGAGGAAGTTTGCATGGTATAACGGAAAGGATACCAGGTATGAGGAAAAAAACATCTAGGTTGTGGGCTTATTAAGCCCTTGTATGGACTAAGTAGGATCCATAAGCTGGGTGCATCAAAATTGATCAACATCTCTTACATTTTGGATTCAAAAGAAGTCTATCTGAATTGGATCCCTATGTCAAAAGTGATGGTGATACCATAGTGATACACATTGTTTATGTTGACAATCTTTCCATCGCTAGTAGCAGGGCCATTGCACTTTAGTGACTGAAATCTGATTTATATTCTTTTGACATTTGATTTAGACCTACATTATTGTTTAGGTGTAGGGTTTTGGCAATCTAATAATAATCTTTATGACAGATAAAATATGCCAAAACACTCTTGGAGAAATTTGCGATAACAGAAAAAATCCTACCACTACACCTATGGAGGTCAGCCTGAAGTTATCATCTTATGATGATTCATCACTAGTCTATTTTTTGAATCCAATTTCAAAATTATGTTCTATGTAGTGGTAATGGTGGTGAGTTTTGTAGCAAAGCAATTTCCAATTTTTGTGCAACAAGAGTGTAAACAACAAAATAGAGTTGTTGAGTGGAGGAATCCAGTACTGATGGAAATGACTTGATGTATGCTAAGGGGAAAAAATATGCCTATGAATTTATGGACAAAAGCGGTAAAGCACAATTGTCTGTATTCTTAATAGAAGCCTGTCCAAGGCATTGTAGGGGGTCACACCACATGAGGCTTGTTCAAGAAAGAAACCAAAGGTACATTTCTTTAAAAAAAATAGTTGCATTGCATGTGTTCATGTTCCAGATCAGGTTCACAGTAACTGGATAAGAAGTCCAAGAAATTCATCTTTGTTGGTTAAAGTGAGCAGTTAAAAGAATACAAAGTCGTTGACATGTCTACCAGAAAGGTAACTGTAAATAGAGATATTGATTTGATTAGGGTGATAATCTTTTCAGTTCTGATTTTCAGTCACAACCAGTAGTAAAATCAGATTCTCCATGCATTTTGAGTCCTAATGACATGGTTTCAAATAGTACTTAAAATGTGCAGGTGTTCAATATTATTTGGGTGTTGATAGAGAAGCTGAAATGCCTTCTGGAGGGGTTGATTTACCTCTTGGATGGGTTGGTGATGATGCTGATTTAGATATGATTGGACATGAAGCAATTGTGCAGGTTGCACTAATGAGGAGACCAGAGTGGTATCATACTACTTTAAGGGATTTAAAACAAGATGAGTTGGATGTGTCTAACACTGCTACAACACCAAAGAGAAATGTCAATAAGGTATATGAATCTCTTAAATTCAATGTTGGTGGTGATTACGCTTCTGTTGCTAATGGTATGAGCCTTCTTCTTATAATGAATCACAAGGAAAGTGAGAGTGGGAGGAAGCCATGAAGGTGGAATATGATGCTTTGATGCGAGACAATACTTGGGTGCTTGCTAATTTTCCATTGGGTAAAAATATATTGTTTGTAAATGGGTTTGTAAAACCAAATTGAAGGTGAATGGTTTGCTGAACAAACATAAGTCAAGGCTTTTAACAAAGGGGGTTGTCCAATATGAGGGGATAGGACATGAGGAGACATTAGCCTGTACAAACAATATGAAAAGAAGCTAGTGACTGTCATTGCTTCTCAATTTCATTGAAAAATGTTTCATCTGGATGTTTAAAGAGCCTTTTTGAATGGTGATTTGATGGAGGAGGTGTACATGATGCAACATGAGAGCTTTTTGGTTGTTGGTAATTATAATTTTTGTATAGGCTGGTGAAGGTGCTCTATGCGATGAAGCAAGCTCCACAAGCATGGTACACTAGAATTGATCATTCTTGATTGATTCAAAGTTCAAAAGGAGTCCTTTTGATTCCACTCTTTACGTCAAAAGTTCCATGTATGATATAGTCATCCTTGTTAATGTGGATGACTGATGATCACAAGAATGGAGACTAATAGTATTAACAAGGTAAAATCAGATATCTACTCTACTTTTGATATGTAAAACCTGAGTATTGTTCGGTATTGTTTTGGGTTTGAATTTAGGCAAATAGATAGTGGTGTGCTTATTTTTCAGCAAAAATATACAAGAGAACAACTTGAGATATTAAAGATGACATATTGTAAGTCAATGATGCCCCTATGGAGGTCGGTTTGAAACAGGTAGCCTCAAATGATCTTGTTAAGCAGGTTGATATATCCCTTTATAGAAAATTGGTGGGTAGATTGATATACATTTCTTCCACTTGGCTTGATATTTCCCTTAATGTTAATTGAGTTAGCAAATTTCTTAGTAAACCCAATGATGACCATTGGAGGAAAGAAAGAGGATCTTGAGGTAAATCGAAGGCACATTGTATTTTGGAATTTAGTGTGGCATTTTGGATGATTTTCAACTAGTTGGTTATACAAATACGGATTGGGTCGGATGGGTTGATGTTAGTGTTAACCAAAATGTGCCCACTACTTATTTTTGTTAAACTTGTACTCTTAAAGGACCAAGACTCCTAAGCACTTATCTCATTTGAGATATCTGCTACACATTGTTCATATTGCGGCCCTCAAACCAATCTGCATAGTTGTGTATCACTCTAGCATTTTTTGCGAAGCCGCCCTATGCCACATTGCATATCTACATCATGTTCCACAACTTGCACATCATTGAAAGATCCTAGTTCATCCTCTCATGCTTAAGCCTAAGCCACACCATGTTGCAAACCATTGTTGCGCAATCATCTAAAAGTGCTTAACAATGTCATCCCCGCATGTTTCTTTCCCTTTTCCATTTCGTTTCTAGCCATCTCTCCCCTCCCGCCTCTTATTTCTTTTGGTATGGGATGAATATCTTGATGAAGAAGAGGAACAACCCATTTCGGAATGGCACGAAGAACTACTAGTAGAAGAGGAGAAAAATCTTTTGCAAGGAAGAAGTATCAACAAGTGACGGCATAAAAGTAAAAGAAAGGAAGGTAAGAGAAACCCCTATTTCATTCGAGTTTGAAAATGTAGAAGATTTGGTCGTTTGAATACAAGAGGAGGAGATAAATTTGATATTGTTGGAGAAGAAACCCTTGAAATCTTGCATAATTTGGGTACGATAAAACCTTGTCAGACTTGAAAGATGTAGTTGGGGAAAATGTATGTATTGTTGAGAATACGATGAAAACCCTTGCATGGATTCATAAGCGACTAGACATTGTTGTGTATGGTTTTGCAAGATAGTGTTGTAACAAGGTCGTGTGTTCGTATTGGAAGAATGCATGGAATAAGAAGAGAAGGAATATGCCATGGAGAGCTACATTTTGGGCTATTCTAGGGTGTATCTAAACCCCCATTGCGGTAACATGTGAGTTGTGTGATTGGGGAAATATAAAATAATATAGTAAAAAAATCCAAGTTTTGAATTGGAGGATAACATGTGCAAGCTACAAAGGAGGGGGCAATAAAAATTGAGCGTCGGTGAAAATGGGCAATTTGAAGGTAAGGGTAGAAGGGCGTTGAAAAATGCACCCCAAAATGCCGAGTAAGCCTATGAGTAACTAAAAATATAATAAAAAACCCCCAACTTTATTCATGTGTTATTTCAAGTAATGGTGTTTGATAGGATGGTCAAAACTTTCTTGTAGTAGGTAGAGGTCTTGAGTTCCATTCTCATAATGTAACCTTTTGGAGTTTGACTAGCTTTGAGGTCAAAGCTCTTTAAGGGGGAGGGCATGTTGTGTACCTAAACACAACCTATATTTATGTGTTTAGTTACGTATATTTTTATTATGTTATTTTGTGAGACTAGATTTAATGAAGGGTTAAGTCCATGGGTGGGTTAGGGTTTCTAGTGGTTGAATACGAAAGGGGGAAATTAAGAATGTATTATCTTTTTTACAATATCAAAAACCTAATGCAAGAGATAGCCGCCATTGTGTGAGAGATTTTTGTTATAGTCGAACTTGCAAGAGCAATATACTCTTTGACAAGTAGATGCTCCCATATTTTCGTTAATTAGCATTTTTACTGTATATTTTGCAAATCTATTTTTCTGGTGGTATTTGGAACACAACAGGTTTTTTCAGAATTTGTAAGTAGTTATCTTGGCATTCATCAAAACTAATAGCTCTGTTCAAGAAACACAAGCTCCTAGTGGTGTTCATATATTGTCTTATTGTACTAAGCCAATTTAGGTATTTCTCTCATGTTAGGATTAATAGCATTGAGAAGAAAATATAGGCAATGGAATGTAAAGCATTACAACTATAGATTCAGAATTTAATCTAATATTTGTTTAAATGGATCTTTCAGAACATGTTGATGGCGCTTACATTTTATGCCTTGATATTAAATTTTCCTGTATCAATCATGCTAGGAAACTAAAACTGGAGGAGTCGTTTTGAATTTTCTTTGCTGTTTAGTTCTATTCCAAATTATTAATTATTCAAGAATAAATTCAACCATTTTTTTAATAAATAATTATTTTAATGTGAAGTGTTTCATTAGCTTATTCTATCAACAATGAATCGATATTGGCAAATACTAGATTCAGTTTCAGTATTATACAACATAATTGCAGATATTTGTCCATGAACAATAGTTATAAAAAAAGTGTGATGTATGACAATGAATCATTTATGGAAAGAAAGTCAATGTTCTTAGTTACCTGTAAACAACATATCGAATTTTCTTATGTTCAATTATATATTTATTTTAAGACTTGAGCAATGTACTTTAATTGCTATGGATCAAATCAGAAAAGGTGCAAAATATGATCTAAAAAGTATGATTCTGATACCCACCCTAATAAAGCAATAGAGTCTTGGATGACTTGAAGAGGAGCAGTCTGACCAACAAATAATCTTTTTGTCTGTGGAATTGCTCCTATAATAAATCCCACAACCTACAAAATGAATGCATATTATATATCAAATACAGCTTACCTCTTTCATTTCCAATTAACATCGCCATCAAAATTTCTGTCTATTTTCAATTGCATTTAATTCTGTTCTAGCATATTTTCTTACAAAAATGTGCCGAAGTTCTCTATGAGTTATTTACAGCTGTGACAAGATGAATAAGATTTTGGTTTGTAGAGCGAAGTAGAGTAAAGAGGATCGCATAACATGATAACAGATAAGAGAACGAAGATAGGAAATAAGAAAACATAAACTTTCTATAAAGGAGAATATTTATTTTGTTCAAGTTCTCTTTTTATTTCATCAAATAACAATTTGTGGATCTTTTTCATGCCTCGTTATACCTCAGTTTGTCAATAATTATCTAAATTATTATCTTAAAGTTGTAAGCAGTAGTCATATTATGAGAGATGCCTATGGATTATTTTGATTCATCATTGATTGGTAAAAATTAATTGTCAATAGTTTTGTTCTAGATCTTGTCATTAGAACAAGAGTGGCTTTAATAAATGACATTTTCTGGTAGTATGAGTGGGGTTTTAGCATATTAATGCTATGCAAGAACATAACAAATATATACCAATCTTGACAAGATGACATTACTTGATCGCTATCTAGTTATCAATTTCGCTATAAGCTTCATCTCATGTCCAATTAGTGGTTATTGAAAGAACGAAGTGATAAATACTGATGCCCTAAGAGCAATTTAAAGAGAGTTATAGATCTATACCGCTGCAATCGTTGGAGGTGCCATGATCTCTTTAAGTTGCAGTCCATTTGTAAGTTTCTTCAAAACAAGTTGAATAAACTGCAAGTTGAACAAAATCATTATTCAGATGTGCGGATTTAATATTTTCTAGAACATTTAATATGATAAACTGATGTATGGATTTAATTAAACAAAATGTGCCATAAATATTTTGCAACAACAAAAAATTACAGTCAGTTCTCAATACTAATGTTTTTCTGAATTATGAAGAAGGAACATTCAAACAACACAAAATAATGACTACACAAGCATGGTTTTTATGTGTAGCAGGTTATCTAGGAGGCACGCGATAAAAATGCCTACCATATTTAATTGAAGTACTTCAACTAGTTATCTATATGCAAGGATTGAAAATTGTAACATACAGAGACTGATAACAGGCTAAATTCTATTTAAGTAGGAAGAACATAGAAGGGAGAAGAACCTACAAAGAATTTCAGTTGTGTTTATTTTAAATACATAAAAATAATTTTACCTAAAGTCTTTTTCCCTGAGGGAGTAGATAAGGGACTTGACCTAAGAACATGATTAAGGGAAGTATAGGCCTCCAGTCATGTCCCAATAAATTCCAATAAGCCAGGCTAATGGGAAAGGCATATGGATGTGTAGTTTTATTGCTTTGCAAAAACATGAATTTGAAGAAAGAGATAACACCAAGGTTATCTAGAAAATATATACAAGAAAGACGGCCAAGAAAATTCACTTATTATGCCCTTGATAAATTTACAATGATTGTTTCAAGGTTAATTAAAAATTCAAGGTTAATTGAAAAATATGCCATGTTTTTACTTCTCTTATCATATGAATAATCATGATTTTGGTGACCGACTATTAGAAGAATCTAGCTATTTACATACCCCATCCTTTTCTTGAATTTGGATCACACTAGCTAGAATTGAAGAATTTTAATTTGGCTCAAGTTAAATTCCAAAACCAGACCATCTTAATTGATAGTCTCCCTAAATGATTGTCAAATTCTATCAGTCCAAGCAAACTCTAATTGGTATGATGGATGTTCTCCTTGCATTGGGTGTAAGTTGGGGATGGAGGATGCCTTGATTTCCCCAAGGCTTTTGTAATAAAAAGATGTACATGCAACAAGCCCAACGTACAGATGAAGCTTATAACCTATTCTATTTTGGACGGGAATGCTTTATCCACACCCAATTCTAGTTTTCTGTTACCAAATAACACTCGGGCTATCTAATGTAGATTGATATTCTGATAGAGTACATTCTTGTGCAGTTAATTATGTGAGTTTGCCTTTCCATAAATACATTGTTCAGTGCCTTACGTAAACCTTTAACGTAGATTTCGACAACTCATTGAGCTCTCGGTGAATGCCTTGAAATTCATGTATGCAGTTTTGTATGACAGTTAAATTCAATGAATAAATATCTATTCATCTAATATCTACAAAATGAAGAGAATATCTAAATTGAAGAAAGAAATTTTATATTTGAACATATTCTATGATCCAAGTTAAGGGGAGGGTAGTTTTTATTCTCCATCTCTCTTTGAAAATTTAATTTTCCCTGTTTTCATTTGATATGTTCAAAATTGAAGCACTGCTTACAAGAGAATATCTTATTTTCAGAAGTTCTATATTTTTGAAAATATTCTGTTATGAATATTATATTGTTTACATTGGTGAATATTTTAATGTAATATATATTATCATGGAGATAATATATATGGGTGAATAAATAAAATGTAATATTATTAAATATGAGAAAATATATCTCATATTAATAATATAGGTTTTATATAGTAGTTGTGAGTTTGTTGTATAAACAACTCACGTTGGTATTTTTAAGGTTAGTTGAGTATGCTGAGATAACTAAGGGATTGAGAGGGATTAGTGGAAGGTTGAGAGATATGTGGGATAAAGGATGACTCCTATTTAATAGGAGATCATATATGTATTTATACCTCTCAATGTAAATGAAGATATATCCCGAATGAATAGAAAATTATTCTAATATTATTTTATTCGGTGTTTTTATTGTTCAAGATTATTTCCACTAATCTGTACCACCTTTAAGATATTCTCCTATCCAAGAAAAGGGGAGTATTTTCTGCTCTCCATTTCTCTATAAAATTTACTTCCTTACATTTTCTCCTTAATTGTATAAAAACTATGGCAACATCATACGCTAGGAATTCTTTATAAGCTTCTAAAAACAATCCATTGGATTCTTGGAGAAGAAAATACAAGAATTTCGTTAATGGAGAGATTTGGAAAATGTTTGATTTTAATTGAATCATTCCAAATCTAAAAATCTGACTTGACATTGCTAAATGGTGGCAATTGCAAGGGTCAAGCATGATGGATCAAGGCATAGAAAGGAGGCAATTAGTTCATGTTGATGCAACTTAGGTCATAGTTGCAAAAGATGCTACAAAGAATGGACAATAGTGAGGAAAGACTCGAGAAGTAAAAGCTTGGAGGACCATCAAAGCAAAGGCAATGTCTTTTTTTTTTGTCACTTGTCAAGATTTATGCACTCATTCTTTTGCATGTGAGTGGGTCATGGATTCTAGTTGTTCTCGTCATATGGCAAAGGATGGGACAACACTTGATTTTCTTGGAAAGAAAAGGATGATACGATATTTGTTGCAAATAGCTCTATTATTATGTTCTTGGTGTTGGGAATGTAATTATCGGAAATGATTGATGTCTATTGTGTTACTAGTTTGAGTTTGAACTAGCTTTTTATTCATCAAAAAAGGTAAAATTTTATCCTAATAAATTTTGTGGTCAAATTTATCACAAACAACTTCAATTTTGTTTTTTTTTTTGTTTTTGTTTTTGTTTTTGTCCCTTTTGATATTTCATCAAGTTTCATGATACATTGAAACAAGCCTTTACCCACACTAAAATGTAGATGATGTAACATAAATTAAAGGATTTTGAAGTTGTGGTGCATTGACAATCAAATTGTTTTTTCGGCTTTTACGTTTATCATCACCTCTTCATTATCAACAATATCTTACAAATTCAATTTTTACAGAATTTTAATGAGATGACCATGATGAGGTATTTTGGCTAGTTTATATTATCTTGCAAAGACTCCTTAGGTTTAGAGGTTTGAATATTAGGTGAAAATTGTTAAGAAATGTAGTTTTTAACTTTTGTCTATTTATCTATTTGACCCCCAAATTCACTATTAGAATTCCCTCAAAGAATTCAAAATTTAATTTTGTTGCAAATACTCCATTTCATGTTAGTAGTTGAACACAAATGATTCTTTGCTTTTTATGGAATTTTCTATGTTTACACTTAACTTTTCAAAAGGGATATGATTGGGGGTGATAGAAAATCCTAACTGTTTACCGAGAGGATTCAAGGTGAGAGAGTGGAGAGTGATAAAAGATAAACTAATTATATTATTAGTATTCCAACCAATTTCATTGTACTTTATAGGTAATAAATTAAGAGGCTTAGTTACTAAACAAATTTAAATTATTTTCTACTATATTGTTTGTATGCGAGGCCTCATTCGTAATTTTTTTTGAAGAGGGATAATTATATGAGATGCTATAATATAAGACCAAACGATAATTACAATAAATTGGAACATAATCTTCAAAGGGTACATAGCTAGCATTGCATTCATCTCCTATTTATTTTTTTATATTGTTGTTTATGCCTAGTGACATCAACTTTATTCCAATGTTTCTTTGCTAAATATTGTCACAAAGTTCTCAAGTGCTAACCACTTAGGAATGGGCCCAATACAAAATGATAGAGAGTATGGTAGCTACTAGAAGACAAGTTGGCCAAGGGTTCAAATAAACATAAGATATTTTCAATCATTTATGTATACCCTAAAATGGCTCTCATGAACGACACAAATTTGTAATAGGAAACACAACCTTGAAAATTAAGTATAAATTACATTATGGAAAATTGAACTTCCAAATAACATTTATACATCTTCAATCCATGACATAAATCTATAATGCTAATAAATAAAAAGAAGGAAATAGAACTTACATTTACTTCCCCAACCTCTTCTTTAAAGTCTTCCGAATTTGATGAAACCTTATACACAATCTCTTTTGTAGAACTTGGAACTTCGTATGGACTACTTGTAAAAGACTAGATTGTAATCCAACATTTGAAGATTCCTTATGCGGGATCCTTTTATACCCCTCATTATCCATTTCAAATTATTATCTTCATCTGTTTGAAATGATTTGGACCTCACAATGTTGTAGGCAATAGACCAAATATAGATGGCACCAATCGGTCCAAAAAAATTAGAGAATAAGAATGTTTTCCTTTTAATAATATAAACTAGCTTCGCACGACCAACTTTTTTCCCTTTTAATAATATAAACTAGCTTGCATGACCAACTTTAGAACATAATTTGTATTTTCTTATCTTCCTACTCTAGTACAATACACACATCCATTCAACTCAAAAGTTGCATTTTAATGTACAATAAGGTTTTAATTACTTGCTTCCCGCTAAAGCATAAAATTAGAAAAATGTTGCATAGGAAAATATACCGCCATTGAGAATGATGCATAAGCCATTCCATAATCCATGCAAACATTAACATCCCCAAAAGGACTTCCATTTTGCTCACAAAGTGCGGGAACAATAATGAGAAGCAGATTCCCTAGGTTTCTGTGCACAACATAAGTATAACTCGAAAGATGAGCTTTATCGTTAGAACATGTTTTGATGCAAAGAATACCAAGCACACAAGTAGCATCTATTAGAGGGACTTGCCTATATTAATGAATGGTAGGATAAATCGGGCAACTTTCCTACAAAGATGGTACATAAATTTATAACATACATGGGTCTTGGTTACACACAATATCAAGCAAATAGTTGTTTAAGTCTTTACATCCGAGGATAAATTTTGTGTAGAATTTTTGTAAGCTTCTATCCATCACATACATTTGTGCTTTGGCCATCTTGTTGACCCACAATCAAAGCAGAGTAATTTGCATTGATTGGGTCAATGTGATGCCTAGAGTAGAAATGTGTCGATCTTTAGATACAACTATTTTTTTGCATGATTTGAGATGTTTTGAGATTGTTCTCGAATATAGAATTCCACCATTACATTCATTTTTGAATTTAAGGAAATGCAACCTTATGTCAAAACATGTAAAACTCCCTTCTATTTAGAATTTCCTCAATAGGCATAAAATGCACCTACCCGCGCAACAGTTTCCCACAACAAGACCACTTAAATGCCTTGGAGTCCTTGTAAGCTTCACAACAATCCACCCGAAAAGTGCTCCAATCAAAAAGGTAAGAAGAATATTAACAGGCATGTACCACCCGCAAAACAACCAATTTAAATATGTTATAATTAGATTAGAAACATGACTAAGAGTATCATCTTTCGCTTCTCCCATTAATGAATACTCATTGTCCTTGACCATATAAGTTGTAGATGTACTAACTATTATACACCAATAAAGGCAAGGTAAGTTGTTGTTTAGTGCTTTTCAAAATATTCACTCTAGAAGTATAATACACCATATAAGTCATAAATGTGAAATATGATCTAAAAATAAAATATTTAAACACACTAGATGCCATAAATGAATTACAACTAATAGTTCATCAACCATTTGGATGAAATGATAATATTAATACTATAGTATGTTTTTCTTTCCTTTCCTTTCTAAGGTAAATTTCGACAACAAGAATCATGTCTCTTTGTAGTAGGCACCATATTCTTACTACTGACCATGTGGGCACTCTTATTGTTTGTTAGAGACCATGGGTAATGTTGCATCGAGGTATAATATTATGAGGATAAATTTTTCCATATGAGTTTAGGTGCTATAAATCAAGAATGTACAAATTTCAAATTGAATGGAACATTTGAATTGAATGAAAAACAATAGTATGTTTTCTATGTTATTTTGGCCATCATCAAGACATAAGTTAAACTGCAATGTCCATATATGTAGAAGAATACAAAACTAAAATACATTATAAATTACTATAATAACACTTGTCAACATGCTATTCGCAATAATTTAAATGAACAATACTTCTAGTAAATCACTTACCAAGAAAGTATATTGTCAAATGTCTTTGATTTTGCCAAGCTTGCAAACATAAGAGTGGCGTAAACACGATAAATACAATCACGTGGAATGACATACAAACCATTAAAATGATAAGAAAGATGTCTTTCACGATGTCTATAAGTTCTCATTTATGTAAATAATCATGGAATTTTATGGAGATCAATATAAAATAAACTTATATGAGTGTTAAAAAGCATTCATTTGACTAATTGAAAGAAAAATAAATATATATTTAACATGCGATTTGTCTTTACTTCTTCTTAGACCCAGTTCAATCTTTTAAATGAAATAGGGAAGCAAGGAACTTTGCAAGGTGTAGTCAATATATGAATTTTGCTTATGTTGTCATGTATCATGTTCAATTGTCCAAGTAGATCTAGGTTCAATTTTATCAAGTCCCATCTTCTAAATCCATCAATAAGTAATCTCAAACAAGGTTGTACCTAAAAAAATGTTGACCTATCCTAGCCATACGTATAATCATTTTTTAACCCATATGTCTTTTGAGAAAATAAAGGGCAACTAAAGATAACACAACATAATATTTGATAATATTATTTGTTCGTGCCTATGGCGAGGATACTATACTTTTAGTCAATTAATTAGTTCAACATTTTGAGACCAATCATATTCATGAATTTTTTTCCTTTGTCAATATTTCTAATGTTTAGGTGATTATTTAACAAATTTACAATATTAAAATTTCAAAACAAATCATTTATCCTTATTTCTATTGGCAAGAATGCAATGATGTGACCATTTTTGGGTCTTATTGCAATATAACCATTTTGTAATTTTTAAATCATAAATTTTAAAATGGACACGTCTTCATTTTTAAAATAAGTCTAATCATAACATTAATAACCTCAACAATTGATACTTGTACACATTGACAAAATGGACACATGCCTTCATTAAAAAAGTATAATCATAACATTAATAATCTTTGTAATTGATACTCATACACATTGACAACTGTCAAATCAATTTAAAACCATATCTAAACCTTACAAACAAACAAAAAGTTACAATCACAACATAAACAATTGTTTTATAATAAACCCATACATCTTCACAATCAATACAATTTCCAATCTCTTCAATTAATAACATATCAATTCCATATTTTTATTCTCCACCATTAACTAGAGATCAATTCCAAAATCTTACACCAAATAAGGTAGGAATTGCCCACCATGCGGCTCTCTTGTTGTGTCAATGGATAATCCCTTTTTGTCACAATGACAAAGAGGGGAAGTTTCAATGAAATGTTATATGACACATGCCTTTTAAGGGTTTATATTTTTCATACTTGTTCTAGTTTCTATTTTAATTTATTTTTAATATTTATGTATTTTTAAGTGTGAAAATTAGTAACAAATATCACACAAAATATGAGGAATGTATTTTAGATTTATTACTTTCTTATTTAGGGAACAATTCTAATATGTTCGGATTAGTGTTTATATGTTGTGCGTGTTAGGGTTAATATTCATTTGTGATCCCACAAATTAGGGTTATGTGTCTGCACCGATGGCTAGCGCTTTTGTCTCATGTCAACTTGGATTACTCAAGACCAAATTTGGCTTTCGCAGGTCACAAAATTGGTTTTCATTGTATTATCTCATTCAAATTATATTTTATTATTTTTACTAATAGATCTCTCTTATTTGTGTATTATTTCACTAATAGTTTCTTTTCTTTTCTATTGTCACATAGATTTAGTTTTCGCAACACATTGAGGTTTATATTACTAAAACATATTTTTAGTCTTGCATGGAGCGAAGGGTCTAAACCCTCAATTCTTATCATCATGTTGCTCTCCATTCCAAGCTGATTCTAAACATGCAAGCCATGTTTGAGGGTATGCTTGTTGCAAATTTTAAATTTATGATCATCACAAGAAGGTTGTCCATTGATGATGATTTTTTTGCAACAAATTGTGTTCTCAATAAGTAACATATAAAAAAATTTGTATGCAAGGGAACTAGAAAGAAATCCTTACAATCTTTTGAAGTACATGATTAAAAAGACAAGAAATGCAACAGATGTACAAGGAAAAACAAGATTGTGAAGAATCACAACTATAAACAAAATGTACCAAAACCGGGTGGGAAATCTTAAGGGTGATAGGATAAATTAGGAAACGCCAAACCAAAGAATAGATTGGATGGGTAACCTAGTTGGTAGGGTGGATTAAATTGGGAAAAGTGGCTACTCTAAAGTAGCTCAATGCCTCTAATAAATCAAACTACTTTGCATGAAATGAACTCTACATTAAGCAAACAACAAACACACTTGTAGAACCCCAAACATGAAAAAGAAAACAAACTAAATAACTAAAAAGAAATCAACAAACATTTTTCTTTAAATGCATAATTTTCTTAGAAAAAATGTGTGTTTGATCTAACTTCCTAATTAGTTAAAAATGTGTGTTTGATCTAACTTCCTAATTGTTCATCCAACAACAAACTCCTACTATAATTCTGAAATAAGAAAGAAGAGGACCATACATTGGCTTTTTACAACATTTCTAGTTTATTTTAATGTTTTTGTGCTAGTAGTATCCTAAAACAATGTAGTACAAGGCCAAAGGGATTTGTGTACGGTCAAAAAAACAAACAACGTTTCCCAAAAAATCCATAAGATGCAATCCAAATAATATGATGACAATGCAAAATTTAATTTGGCAAACAAAAATGGTTTTTATGACAAAAATATGACTCAAAACAAACCCATATGTTTATATTTTAATGGAATGCAAGATGGATATAGAAAGTAAAACATGCAATACACAAGTTGAAAATGATTGTCTCAATGCTCTAAAATGATCTTTTTAAGTCTTGAAATTTGATTATTGCACCATAGAATAGTCAATTAACCTCTAACTAGAATGCTTGAATGGTGTGCAAACCTAATGCAATAAATGAATATGCGATTGGAATTCTTGAAATCAATTTTGAAGCTCCTACTGATTGAAATAAGTCTTGTTTATGCACAAAATCTACAAGATAACAAGTTTCAATATTGTTATATGTGTTATAAACAAGATGCAACAATGTATAATCTCTATTGGAATGAAATCAAGCTAAAAATGTCAAGAACAACAATTTGATTCCATGTATGATGAAGCAATGAATATGAAATGCAAGTTTTGTGATATACAAGTGAAGAATGACATTCCGAGATGTTTCCACAAAATCTTTCATGACTGAAACCAAATACAATTAGACCTATTTGTGATTAAGAAAGACAAACCAATGACATGAAATGTCACTTGTATGTAATGAAGACAAAATATTTTTAAAATGATCGTAAGACTGTCACACAAACCGAAAACCAAAGTTCTATGTGCAACTAGGAACATAATTTTTGATGCAAGCAAGAAGGGTATCAAACATGCCAAATGCAATCTTGACAACTATGTAAGCTCAAGATTGACTTATCAAATTCGAGAGATCAAACATGGACTAAAATATGAACTTTCAAGTCACTATAAACATTGAATTAAAAATCAAACCAAAATATGGTATACAAAATGAATGTCATAAGAAATTAGCCACACCCAAATATCTCCTTTTCAAAGAACTAAATTTAAATGAGTTAACATACTAATTTACATTATTTTATTGTTCATTAATTTGTAAAATATTTAAGATAGTAAATGTATAAAGTTTCCTTTGATAAAATAAAATAAATCCTTTGAAAAAATAATATTATATAAAACATGGAAAATGTCATAGGAGAACCTTTACTAATGGCTGGTTTGCTATGGTTATGGGAGCAATATGAAACAATAATGATATCTAAAATTAAAATTAAACTTAATTAAGACAATGGATATGAAGCAAAAACTGAGAATGACTCAAAACTAATAGACTTATAAACAACATCATTATGAAAGATGTTTAACATGTAAAGTTTGAAAGCAATATCTTGTAAACAAAACTGAAAATACAACAATACGTGTCTCGATTGTATAATTTGGAAAGAGTTTTGAAGCAATTGCCAATGTTGGGTAATGCCCAAACCCCTCATTTGTTTGAAAGAGAAAAAGACTAAGAAAATGATCTAAATATATATGCAAAATAAACTAAATAATGTAGATTTAAACCTAGAAAATGAATGAAATTAAAACTATAAGATCTAACTTGTCAAATCAATGTCAATCAAATAAATGATATACCAAACACAATGTCATGGAAGTGTAGGTAGGTGTGTTGTGACCTCTTGTGTAGATGAATGTCACATGAAACTTTCACAAAAAGACTAACTAAAAGGCAATGCCTCGTATCAAAAAAAAATAAAATTATATGAAGTATACAATCAAAAAGATAAATATGAACTTGTAACAACAAAATAAGGTTGTGTCAAAGGAAAATTTTGACCAAGTATGGGTTGTAAGTAATTGTTTGATCCTTCATGACCTTCAATACATTTTTATTTATAAACCTAAGGAGGCATGTGGCTAGTTAGAGCTCTAATAGAGGGATAGAGGCATGAAACGAGTGTTTAAAGATTCCCATGATCCTTGATTTCACTTCCCATGAATTTTCACTTTGTTTTCCTAGGATTTGTAACACAACTTCCAATTTGTAGGTGGAACCAACACTAGAATTTTTGACACTCTTATTAGAAAAAAGAACAAGGAAAATGAAAACACCAAAAATGGAGGGATGATCAAAGGGATGAACCAAGGGCTAGTCATGTGGACAAGGTCGAAATACATCAATGCACAAAGTCCTACAAATTGTGTTAAAGCCACAATTAAGGACTAATAATGATAGTATTATGGTTTCATGATTTGTCTTTTGTTTTCATGTTGTTTACATTCATGTTTCATTATTCTTATAATTCCAACAACATCATACACGATTGTGATTTTCGTAAGTATCTAGAATAATCAATTTGAAGTAAGAATTGAAGTAGAACAACATATTGTGATTCTATGAATTCTATTGAGAAGACACATTTTAGGAGGTTACAAATCATTTTGATATTAGAGGTGATAAAATCTTTGGGTATTTTGAAAAAGTATTGAATAATTTGTATGACAATGGCGATCATAATTGGAAGAATTGCCACCTTGTGATCATGATATATCTACAAGGTGGTGAAATCGAGAGGGTGAAATAAATGGGAAAATAAGGCAAAGATGATATTTCCTAAAGAATTGTAACATTAGAATCATGCATGGAAGCATGATGAAGACCCAATATACTATCATCAAATAGTAAGAGATCATGGATAAGAACCAAGAACCCTTTGACATAATGGTTTGTTCTCTTGCCAATAATTATGGCATTAGAGAGGAAGAATCCAACGAGGAATAAATGGATGAGCATGATAGCCTAAAAATAAAAGCTAAACCTAAGGTGAAATTATCTAAAGCATACTCCTTTCAAATTTGAAACTAAGGTTGAGATTAGAGTTTTTGAATAAAAAGTAGATGTTGAATTGCTAGACAAATTGTTGAAACAATTGTAGGTATATTTAGTATGCATAAAATTACAAAGGCATAAAATATTTCTTTTGCACATTTCAAAATGGAAGGTCATGTTGTAATTTTGTGGGAAAGTTATCTAACATCTTCGAAAATAAGTCTATTGTAACTAAGTGGGACAAATTCAAAGAAATGTTGCATAATTTTTTTATTCTATTGGGTATAAAATTGATCAAAAAATTAAGTGGAAATATTTGAGGAAAGGAAGTGGTCAAAGTATGCATGGTTCTACCATGAAATTTCATAGACAAGCCATGTTTGGACTTGGAGGATGAGGACAACTTGATTTGTGTACTTGGGATGTCTCCATAACAAGACAAAGGACCTTGATGAGGCATGTATGCGAGAATCTACATTAAGGAAAAAAAAAGACAAGGAGAGGGATATCCCTCAAAGAAAAATCAACCCATAAATTAGTTCAAGAAAGATAAAAATCAACACTACAAAAGGGTAAGCGAAAAGGTAAGAGAAATGTTAATGCTTTACACAATTGTAAGGATCGGAAAAACTATTGTGATTCGGGTGGACATACTTATGTGAATGTTAAGTTATATTTGGATAAGCATCTAAAGAATCATGTAAAGAGGACTCCAAGATGTCAATGGAATCTTTGAGAGAAAAATAAGAGGTGGAGATGGAGGAAGGTTTTAATGTTGAGTTTCCCATTACACAATCACCAACATGAACAATAAGGAACAAGAGAGAGAGAGGAGAAGTGCATGTTGTTCCAAATCAAGGAAACCAAGATAAAGGCACTTTGATTTTAGATGTTGTTAAGAATCATGGTTTGCAAATATAAGATCATCCTCATCTATATCCGCTAGGTTGGCTAAAGAAGGGTGTAGAGATTCAAGTAACTAAGAAATGCAAAACTAAGTAGCTAAGAGTTACAAAACTAAATTTGATATCAACCCCACAACACATTAAATAAGTATATGAAAATACAATACCTCTTCATGCATTTGATGTGGTGTTTAAAAGTCCATACTTGTGTCATAGGGGTGTTATTTCATGAGAAGGGCTAATAAATACAAATGGGTCAAAGATGGGACTAACTACATCATCAAGGCATGCCCAACCTTGCTTTAGTAAGTATCAACCAAGAAAAGAGAACATTGAAGAAAATAAGAAAAATTGTTTTCTTCTTTTGAAAGATAAACAAGATGATGGTTTAGAGATTTGTAAAATTGATTGTGCCAACAAAGAATAATTTTTTTTGGATGATTAGTTGTAATCTTCCCAAGATGTATTCCAAACTCCAAAACTTTTCCTTCGACAAGGGAAGTGGAGCATGCGATTCAATTATTGCCCGAATTTTATCCACCTAATATTAGTTTGTACATGCAAAAAAATTTTAAATCATTATGAAGTCATAAACAAATTCAAGGGTTTATTGGAAAAAGGGGTTATACACTCAAGTTATTCACAATTTGGTTCAACATTGTAATGGTACATAAGACAAATGACTCTTAGAGGATGTGCATAGACTATCAAGCCTTGGAAAATATCATCATAAAGAAATGATATCCACATTTGCAGCTCGATGACTTGTTGGGCCAACTTCAACATGCAAAGTACTTCACAAAGTTGAATATCAATGTTGGGTATCATCAAGTTCACATGGAAGATGGTATATAGAAGGAAAATTTCAAGATAAAATAGGGTTTATATGAATGGTTGGTACTTCCTTTTGGTTTATGTAATGCACATGCTATATTTATGAAATTTATAAATGTTATATTCACACCTTTCATAGATACATGAGTCACATTGTATCTAAACAATATTCTTGTTTTCGGTGATACATGGGAGTAATATCTAGCTCGTTTGAGATAATTCTTGCAAGTGTTGAAATAATTTTTTTATTATGCAATGTGAAGAAATATGAGTTTCTAAAAAATTAGTGATCCACTAGGGGCATGTGGTTAGAGGTGGAGAACTAAGAATAGATCCCATGCAAAGGTTAAGGCCATCACAAATTGGCCCACGCATAGGAGTGGCACAAAGACCAAGACCTTTGTTGTAGTACAATACATAAGGAAGTTTATTCATGTTTTCTCCAACATTATCACACCTATTTATATGATAGGCGGACGGGTACTCCCAAAGCATGTCGTTTCCGAGTCCAACAAAACAGATGCAACACAAATATTTCTTTATATTTATTTACGGAATCTACAATGCAACTGCTCTCAAATTGAACTTACAATATTTTACATGGAGATTTTTGACACTTACATGGTGGTCCCCTAAGACCTATCCTAGATTGGACTGTGTGCGAGACAAGAACATCCTACAATCTTGGGTCTACAGCCACACTGATCCTTAGAACCCAAAAATGGCGAAATTGCCTCCTTTTATAGTTATGCACCCTTTCCTTTTCCCGCTTCTCACTCCTTGTTTGAAATATCCTTTATCCGGGCTACTTCCTTCTAGATGCTTCCTAGATTCTCTCTTAGATTCAAATTTGAATTGAGCTTCTTTAATGCTCCAACCTATTGTGCCTCTGTTGTGCCACGTCAATATGGTCGTTAGCTCTTCCGACCCTTGTCCTAGTCGGTATCCCTCGTCATACACCTTATGATATTTTATTTCTTCTACCAACTATCCATCTTGCCGCACACTCCCTTTCTCGTGCTCTTAACCACACCTTGGTTTACTTTTGTTGCAAATTATTTTACCCGAGTTCCACCTTTAACATTCTTCCACACACCGGGCTTCTGGGCCTTTTAAAAATATTTGTGGACCCTCTAGTCTTCAAGGCTAAGTCAAAACTTCACCATGTTACCAATATCCTACTCGCATCACCGTATTTTATTCTTCCACACCTACTCCTTCTCTTTATTCCTTACACACCCTATTCTTGTGTGCACTCATACTTAGGAAAAATTGTGTAGGATTGCCTTGGACCTTGGATGATATTGCATCAAACACCCGAGGTACATTAAAATTGAGGCCCTCCTCAAGTAGACTAAGTGAGTGGTAGGACAACCCTTCAAACTATTGATAAAAATAGTTTCGGTTCCTTCATCCTCTGAACCTATTTGTGGCCTCAATGCTTATCCGTCATATCTTCTAGTCCTTCATCACCTCCCCATGACTTCTCCATGCTATCTCGCATACCCTTGTGAGCTTCTTCCCACCATAGCCCGACCTCCTCCTCTAATTAGATCTCTCTTTTGATCCTTCAAGAGTCTCTTCTCGCTATTATCCTTATTTCACGCAAGTCTTTGTTTTACTTGAACCATCCTTCTCCTCTTAAGGCTTCTTCCATGATCCTTATGCTTTGAGAGTCTCCACTCACTTCCAACTTTCTCCCGCACAATTCCATTCTCTCCCTTTTCCGTCCACTTGGATTCCTAAAGCCTTTAGGGTTTTTCACTTTTCTTGCCCACTTCTTTTTGGGCTTCTTCCTCTTATGCGTTCCTTTCATGCACACATTTCTCCTTGTCCTTTCTTCTTTTCATGTTCTCTTGTTGACTTCTCACTATGAATTCCCTTCTCTCGCACATCCACTTCTTTGCACACTTATGGGTTTGAACCCACCATTTACCATTTGTCCCTCGATGTCCTCTTCCTCCTTCGCCCTTCTCTGTCAGTGGGGCTTCTTTCCATGGTACATCTTATTCTTGGTGCACTCTACCTTGTGCATCTCTTCCACACAATCTTCATTTCTTTTCCCAATATATTTTAATGGGATCCTTCCTCACTTCTCCTTCTCTTCTTCCCTATGGCTGCTCTTCCATCTTATTTTATCCATGGTACGGTTTCATCCTTACACACCCTTATTTTTGGATATGAGCCACCTTTCTTTTTTTTTTCCCTAGGGCATCTCTATTGTGTCATGCACATATTCTTTTGTGACTTCCTCTTCACCTTCTCCATCGAGATCTCTATGGATCTCTTTCTCCTTCACTTCTCTCCTTGCATCTTGTTCCTTGCGTAATTCTTCAACAACTTTCTCCTCACATTGTTTCTCCTCCGTGGCCTTTAAGCTAATCTTTGCGTCCTTCTATAATTTTCCTACACCGTGATCATGCCTTTCTTCATTTGCATGTTCTTTCTCTTGTGCACCCTGTGTATCATGCACCCTCGCAACCTCTTCCTTTGATCGATTCTCATGAATTTCCATCGGAAACTTCTTCCTTACACCACTCTCTGTTGCACTCATTTTCTCCCACACGCTTTTCTTCCTTGAGGTCTTCACGAGCCTCTTCCTACTTCAATGTGCTCTTTTCACGCACACTCTAAAGAACCTCCTATATGGGATGCTCTTCTTGATTACCTTTGAGGTAACTTCTATCTTCTTTCGCTTCCTCTATAATGGTGTTCCCATTCTCACACATGACTTTAGCTTCGTACTCCACAACTCTTCTACTTGGAGTTTCTTCATCCGCGTATTCTCATGCGCTCCACATCTCCATGGGGTATCTTCCTCCGCACATTCAATCGCGTACCCCATTTGTCCTTACTCGGGACATATTTTACACAATCATTAGTGCACTTTAGTCCTCCTTCTCGGACTCTTTCTTTCGGGCACTCTTCACCCTTCAACTACGCATCTATCTAGTCCACTCCTTAGATTTCCCACACTTCTCGACATTCTTTCTTAATGGCCTCCGGTTGTGACATCAAGTCACCTTTCGTGTGCGCATGGTCTCCCATGACCATTTCTTCCTCTTATCCCTTGATTGGGGCATCCTTATCTACGCTCTCTCTCCACTTGGATGTGCACTCTTTTCTCTTCTTTCCGCTCCATATCATAGCTCCTTATAACCTTCTATGCGCTCATGGTTTGTAGCACCTATCTTCTTCTTTGGAAGTTATTTCCTCTAGCACACTACTCTCGCTTTGACTCGTCATCCAAATTCTGGGTGACTTCTCTTTTCACCCTCTACTCAAATCGTGAGCTCTCTCCATGTAATTTGTCTCGTGCATCCTATGGTGGCGCTCCCACACATGCTTCCTCTTCACTCTTGCGCTCTGCTCGCACAATCTCTAGTCATGCCTCTATGCATGCCTTATCTTCCCTTCGGTGCTCTCTTGGTACTCTCTTTGCACTTCGAGACACCTCATTGAGTCTTTCATCTCCTTCGGCTGCTCCATGCCACAAGACCCCATCTCTTTTGGTGGTATTTCTCTCGCATCCTCCAAAGTATGGTCTTTACACCATTAAGCTCCTCCATTACTCTCTCCAATATCTCTCGTGATCGCTACATCCGAATAGCCCCTCCTCTTGGCGACATCATGCCTTCTCATGCAAGATCTTTAGCTCCTCGACCATTACACTATGGGATCTTTCCTTGTGTTCACCGCCCACCATCTCTTCATGATGGATAACATAAATTATGTGCTAGTTGCCTCACGTTCCGAGATCTTCCAGTTATTCCACTCCTTCAATTTCCCGCAAGAAAGAACCATCTCTAATACCACTTGATAGGCGGACCGGATCCACGGGTACTCCTCAAGCCTACCATTTCCAAATTCCAACACAACATATCAAACATAAAGGTTTCTTTATATTTCCTTTAAGGCCTTTATGACATCTACAATGCAGCTACTCTCAAATGGAGCTTACAATCTTTTACATGGATCTTTTAAACAATTCTATGGTGTTCTCATAAGACCTATCCTAGAATGGACTATGTTCTCACAAACACATCATACAATCTTGGCTCTATAGCCACACCGACCCTCGGCCTTCAAACCCTTTTAACAACCCAAAAATGGTGATCTCACCTCCTTTTATAGTTGCACGCCCTATCCTTTTCTCACTTCTTTCTCCTTGTTTGAACTCACCTCTAGGTGGGATAATTCCTTCTTAACGCTTCCTAGCTTCCCGCTCGATTCAAAATTTGAATTGAGTTTCTTTAATGCTCGACCTACAACACCTCTTCTTGTGTCACGTTGATAAGACTGTTGGCTCTTCTAACCCTTGTCCTAATCAACGTCCCTCGTCGACACCTTTGGACATATTTTGTCGCTTCTACCAACTATTCATCTTGTTTCCCAATCCCTTTCTCGCACTCTTCGCCACATCTTGGTTTACTTTTGCCACACGTTTTTTTTCCCGACTTTCACCTTTAACATTCTTCCACACACTAGGATTTTGGGCCTATTCAAAATATTTGTGGGCCCTACAATTTTCAAGGTTGGGTCAAAACTCCACCGCCCTACGAAAATCCTACGTGTTCCACCGCGCCTTATTCTTCTCGCGCCTACTCCTTCCTCTTTATTCCAGGCGCCCTATTTTTACGCGCACCCATACTTAGGAAAAATTGTGCGGGATTGCTCTGGACCTTGGATGCTCCTGCATCAATATATAATTGTAACAAGTGGCAAGGGTTTTCATTGGGTTAAGGAACATAAAAATTCTTTTGATTCATTAAAGTATAAAATCCACCATGCACTAGTACTTTCTCTTCCCAAGTTTCAACAACCATTCAAAGTTCAAATGGATGCAATGAATATGCTAGGTAGATACAAGACAATGGGGGACAAAGGGGGATAATTGGCCATTTTTCCTTGAAAACAACAATACCTAAACTTGGAGAGACTTTAAAAGGCACTTAGTCAAATAATTTTGTGAAATTGCAATGAGATAAATTGAGGCATTTTGAATCTAGTTTCTAAATATGTAATTTTTTACAATACCCGGATGAGATAAGTATGTAAAATTTACACATTTCTAACACTCGACATAGTAAGTTTTTGTTTAAAAACAATTAAAGTGCATGTGTATGGACACACTTTTTTGGATAAGTAGATGAATTTTTAAATGAAATTTCATACAAGGATTCAAAAAATGTTGAAGATTGTTGAGAATATTTTTTCAAATTAATATAATAATTTTACAAGTCAAGAAAGTAGGAAAAATGAAAATGCAAGTGTACAACACAACATTTTGAGCTTAACTTCATACAATTGATTCTTTTAAATAGTAGCAATGATGCGTAGATTGTTGAGATATAAATTTTGTAATATGGTGGTTAACATTAAAAAATTTATTAGACTATTAGTAATGATACATGGATGAATCATAACGAGTTAAGTTAGGTAGAAATTAAGTAATAATAAAAAATACTAATTTAATCTTTAATTTGTTTCCTTCAAAATCTAGATTCTCCCCTCTACAAACCCGTTTCCTTTTTAAAAAACATAAAGCTAACGAATATTACGTGCTTACGAAGGAAAATAAATATTGTAAACTATCCAAAAGCCATGTTCGCTTGTCTAATACAGTTCAAAGCTCGATTTAATTCCCTGTGCCAAAACCAAAGGTTATTTGGGAGGAGATAAATTCAATTGTTTTTGAAAAAAGTAAATGGCGCATGCACTTTGCAAAGGGTGTAATCCTTTTCAAAGCATTAAAAATAATAAAAATAATTTTATAAAGGGCATGTGCCCTTTGTATTATACAAGGCATAACCTATTTTGGTTTGGCATTGTTGAACATGTTTTTGTGATTTTTACAAAGGGCGCACGTCCTTTGTGAAAAACACAAACTTGGCCACAAAAATTGTCCCCCATATTTGTGCATACGCCTGCTATTGGGTGCGTTTTGTTGCAAGGAGGTAAAGCTAGTGTGTTATTCTTCTTATGAATTTACTAAAGAGAGAGAAGGAGAGGGGAAGGCTACGAAAGCAAACATACTCATCCCATAACCAATAACCTATTATGTAGAAAGACGGCCACTTCCATTGTGGCATCAACCCTATTGTCATAAGGATGATGATATATTGGGTCTTATATGCTACCAAAAAGATTTTAATAATGTCCATGAGACCAAGCGGTCTATGGGACCAAGAGCAAGCAACAAGACCAATCCGAGCCAACACAACAAACTAACATAGGTGGCTGCCTTATTATTCTTGCTAAATTTCTAGCCCCTTCTCAATGTTAAGTCTTTGCTATGGATCTTGATTAGGAAACTTGTTGTTTTGTTTAACCTTGCCTCCTCAAATAGGTCGGTTAGGTTGTCGATCTGTAGGTTGTCTTTGTACTTGATATGAATGTCATTGTACGTTGCACACTCCATGATGTAATGTCATTCGTCTCCACTACTCCCTCATCACAAAATGAACATGTTCTTGTTTCCCATGCCTCCTTAGGCATTGTCCACCTGTTGGTTTCACACCTAAGATGGTGTGAGTTGGTCCTTAGTTGAGCTATCAACATCTTCACTTTCCAATCAATTTTTGCCCCATGTATGCCTTTTCATCGTGGTCCCATGTGGGGTTAAACTCTTTGATGTAATATGCTTTCTTCCGTCCTATTTGTTTTGTCCACATGGCTGCCCTGAATTTCTCTCTCACATACTTTTTAATTTCTTCCTTGGTGTTTGGACAATCTTGTATGTTGATGTCCCATTTACTCATCCATTTGTTATTTTGTTTCATCCATGTGTTGTTTCTTTTGTTTAGCTCTTCTTCTATTACCATTTTGGGCCATCGGTGATTCTCCATACTTTGTGTCTTTTTAAAATAATTTAATGTTTGAATCATTGTTGATGCTTCCAATGAAAAAATTCCTTGTTTCAACCAATAGGATTTCATATGGAATTGAAGCTTTAACTTTTAGGTTGCTTGTGATTAAATGTTTTTGGATTCTCTCTATCTATCTCCAATTTAGGTCGGACACATTGCTGCCCCAAACTTCACATCCATATAGGACCATTGGCATGACAAGAAGACCAAATAAAGTTCTCTTGGTTTTCTAATCCCATAGTTCTACATTCATGCACTTGTTTTGTAGCGAGTATAAGGCTTTCCATCCCCCTTGAATTCTTTTGGTCTGCAAGTCTCCCAACTAAGCTTGTTGTGAAAGTCAATCCCAAGATACTTGTATTCATCCACTATTTCCAATGGGCTTCCTTCGAAAAGGAAATCAATTTGTTTTTTTTTTTCCGTAGAGAAAAGATCATGATTTTGGTTTTGCTAGTGTTTACTTGCATTCCCACTTCTTGGCAAAAGAGCTCTAGAGCCCTCAAATGCTCTCTCAAGCTATGAGTTGTTTTTGCAATTAGGATAAGGTCATTGCATATAAAAGTAACTTTACAACATAGTTGGCTAGATGAACGCCCCTCCACCAACATTGTCTATCCACTCCTCTAGTTTATCAATGTATAACCCAAACAAGGTGGGAGATAAGGGGCATCCTTGTTTGACGCCTATGTCACTTCCAAAACATTCTGACATTCCTTCACTTGTTTTGATTTTGGCCTTGACTTGCTCATATAATTTATGCATTGCCGCTTGTACTCATCGGGGACTCCAAGCTCCTCCATCCTACTCCAAAGTTTACTTCTAGAACCATTGTCAAATGCTTTTTTTGAAGTCAACAAAGCAACAAAAGCTTCTTCTCCCTGAGTATCCCAAACTTTTTCGATCAAGTGTCTAAGAGTGATGCAATGGTCGATAGTAGAGTGCTTTGGCTTGAACCCTGCTTGGCCTTTTGCCCCTTTTTCCCTCCTTTTCTGCCCAATTGCTGATTTTACGCTCTATCATGCTACCAAATAACTTTCCAAGAAGGGGATTGACCATGATAGTTTGTAATTAGATGGATTATTGATATCCCCACTTTTGTAGAGGGGATAACGACACTAGTCGTCTAGTCTGTCGGGAAGCCTTCTTGAATGATACCATTGAATATGTTTTTGATGTGTGGTGTGAGGTTTCTAATCCCCACTTTAGATATTCAACTTGCAGCCCATCTATGTCTTATGCCTTACCCCTTGCTAGTCTTTTGATGCCTTGAGTAATGTCCTTCGTAGAAAAAAAAGCTTTGTGTTTGTATTGATGATGGGAGGGTTATCTTTATCTTGAACCCTCATAAAGTACCTTGTGTACTCTAACCATTGAGTGTCTGTAATATTGTTCTCTGTTTGTTTTCTTTTTTGTTGTAGTTCCCTCCAAAAGCCTTTGGGGTTATGTTTTCCAAGCAAAATTAATTCTTTTTGCCTTGTCTTCATGTAGCTTTCTTTTTTAGAACATATGATTCTTGCATAAGCCTTTTTGTTTTCTTTGGTCATCCCAAGTCTTCTCAAAGTCCTCTTTTGCTGCCTTACATTCTTCATCATACCATGGATTGGGAAAACTATTGGTGCTTCCACTCTTAGGTCTACTTCTTTTGCATGCCTTTAGAGCCTTTTGAATTAAATGAATCAACATATTGCTGTCCATAACTGAAGTACTATTCTTTGTTTTCTGTAAGTGTTGATTAAGAGCTGCTTTGAAGAGTTCTCGGTTCTCCGAGTCATGATGATTCTACCTTGAAGGGGTCTTTTCCTTTGCTTGTGGTGGTCTTGTCCTTCTCGTTGGTTATTGATGTGCATGTTGAGGTCTACATATATTGGGTTATGATTTGATTTCATCTCAATAGGGTAGTCCCCAACCTCAAGCTTCCTCAATCTCGGGATAGAGTTTTGTGAACAAATAACATAGTCTACTACGCTTTGACCGTTGTAGGTTTTACAAGTAATGTTCCCGAATTCGGCCATGTTCTCATGCCATTGCATATAATCATGTCATACAAACTGCATACTCCCAGAAATTCTGCTCCATAGTATGTAACTCCTCCATTTCCATCTTGTGATTTCCTTTCCCAACACTGCTCTTCTTCTTCTTCTAGCCATAATGGATTGTTTCTCATTTCCCCTTCATTCCTCAAGTTAAGAGCTTGATTATTTGTTGTCCGCGCATTGAAGTCTCCTATTATCAAGACTTCTCCCAAGGTGCTGAATACTGAAATGTCATTTTTAGGGATGTGACATAAGGGTCTTCACAATCTAACTTCCTCTTCTTGTATGTTTTTGAGCCTCTCGGTGCAAAATAGCAAGTAGCAAGCCAAATTGTTATCTCATTTTCTGTTATTTTCAGCCATATATATTGCTTATTTGGGTCCTCTTTCTCTAATTCTATAATTCCACACCATGTTTCTTTGATTAACACCGTAACTCCTCTATGTCCCTTGCCACTTTTCATCCTTTCGTTCCACACTGATATTTTCTTATATCCTTCAAAATATGGGACTTTGCAGCCTTCGTGTTCATGAGTTTCAATGAGAATGATAATGTCTTTTCCTTCTGTTATGGGCCCCAACCCAAGACCTCTTCTCCAAGGGTAGCCTCTACAATTCCAACTTACCAAGGTCAAGTGCTCTGGGGGCCCCAAGTCCCTATTTCTTGTGTGTCATTTGGTGGCTGATTTGGGCTCTTCCATTTTGTAACCATGCCCATTTTCCTGCCTCTCTTGCTGCTTTCACTTTCTCCCACTCTTTCCTTCTTTCTTCTTGTTGTACAAGAGTTAAATCTTCATCTAGGTAAATGTGTGTCCCTCTAAGAGACCCTTTTTCCTTAATATCCTGTTCTTGTCTTCTATGTTTTTCATGATAACTCTTACATGTCTGTCTTTTCCTTCCCCAATCAATTTTCCAATTCTATTTGCTTGATGAATATGCCCATGTCAACGTAGTTGGTCCGCCAAGAAGTCTCTTGCTAGTTTGTGAGTATTCTCATTCTCGCCATAGTCCTTTAGTCCTTTAATAATAATGTTTGCAGCCCTATCACATCTATCATTTTCTTCTCTTATTTGCATTCTGACATGTTTTTCTATTATCTCCCTTTGTTCATCTAAAGGTCCTCTTACTATTTGTGCCCAAGACTTGGTCCCCTCATGTTGGGCTCTCAAGTGACTTTCTTTGATTTCTGTGTTGGCAATTTCGGATTGGGGCTCTTTTGTTTGTGGTGTGTTCATGCTTTCAAATGATTTATTTTCAATCACTTTTGATTTATTTTCTTCCGCTGTTTTAAAATGGTTTAAAGCTTGATTTATCTCTGTTAACTCTTGCTGCCCCTTTGCCATGTTATTCTGCAAGTTGCTTATTTGCTCTTTGAGTGTTTTTTCTCTCTTTCAAGTTTCCAGTTAGAGTCTATAACCTCTTTCATCTTGTTGTCCTCATATTGCTTCTTTGCTTCTAGACCTTCGAGTCTCCTTTTCATGTTCATTAATTCATTTACATATAGCTCGGGTGACCATATTAGAGGTGTTGATGTTGGGTTGTACATTTCCTTGTTTTCTTTGTCCTCCAGGATCCCCATCCATGTTTCTAATGTGCACTGTTGCCATTCCACGGTTGTGTACCTTGAGTTATTTGGGTGTTTTGTTCCATGCCTTGTTTTATTTCAACTTTGTTATCAAGCAATGTATTCAGTTTTCTGTACCTTCTTTTTACTCTTGTGCTACCTAAGTTGTATCTATTTGCTGCGTTGTGGGATTGACTGTTGGAGTATTGTGGGTTGCCTTTGGTAGGATAATTGTGAGTTTTTTGCTCTTAGATTGTCTCATTTTTGAGCATGCCTATGTTTTAAAATACTTTTATATTGTTTGGCATTGACGTATAACATTTTTCACCAGTGTCTAATAAATTAGCATGTTTATATCCTAACATGTGTGATTGAATATATGATTCCCACGCTCTTGCCAATGCATCTTTGAACGGATAAAGGGGATGTTGAATGTTGAAATCTAGTGGGATTACCAAGCCTCCCTGAGGCATCATCCCAATCATAGTCCCCGTGCTTACGTCCTTGTTTGTTATCCACATGTCTCTTCCTTATTGGAGGTTGTGCATTTCTCTATGGTTAATGTTTCGCACTATCCATTGTTTTTGTATTATGATTTCCATCTATGAGGTGTTCTTTATTGCCACACTCTATCCTAACCCCCGACCTCTTCCCGTTGTTTTTCTAACATACTTTTGTTTGCTTTCACTAAGTCCGATTTGGATTTTAACAAGTAAACTCTATTTATCAAAATTTATTGGAACATAAAAGGTGCGGGCGAGAGGGTTTGTGGGACTCACCTAGGGGCCCTGTTTGTTGTTCATTTTCAAGCAAGAAAACATACTCATCCTCAAATCAATCAACCATTATGTTAGTAATAGGGCACTTCCATAATGACATCACTTGTATTAATGAAGGATCATGATATATTGTGGATTTATATGCTACCAGAGACCAAGCCAATCAACCAATTTGAACTTAGAATTTTTTAGAGTCATAAAAGCCTCAAACCAAAGCTTATCTTGTGATAAAATAATGAATAATTTGATTATGATGGGTTTTCGCTGCCATGCGACACTAAAAGATGTTTTGCTTGGTGGGAACAATGTGGTAAAGGTTGGCCTCTTGTTTAGAAGACCCCCTGGTAGATTTAGAATCGAACAATGGAGGATGACAAGAGAAAATGCACAAATCACAATCTTGAATTGGGAAAGGATACAATGGCAACCTCGGAGCCATTATCTCTCCCACACAATTGATGCAAGATCGAGAAGATTCTAGAGAAAGACAGACGCACGGGATGTTAGGAGCCTCTGCTAAAATAACACAAGTAAATGATGGTTTGATAGAATCCTTGGATCCAAAGTGTTGGATTTTGACGATCAATGTTACATGTCACAATAAAATTAGTTAACGGTCTAGAAAATTATATGGATGTCATTTAGCGTTCAAAATTTAATGTGCACATCAAATTTGTTTTTGAATAGCTATTACAAAATACATAATTTTAGCTAGATTTTATATGGATGTTGTTGTTCTTTGTAATATTATCCCATAGTTATGCGACTTTTATTTAATTTTGGATAAAAGATTGGACTACTCAATTTCATAATTTTTCACATATTCATTATCTTTCCATAAAAATTAATTTGAAGATCCATAAACATCATTAAAGTTTATGAGAATATTATAACAAAATTTCAAATTACAATTTAAAAAAAAAAAAATTCAAAAAAATGATAGAAATGACTCACTTAGAATCACTGGTACAAACTTGCAATTCTATAGAAAATGAGTTCTAGTTTAACTTCCAACTTTCAGCTTGCATGTCCAAATTCAAAATTCACATTTCTTGCAAAATCCCAAATCCAATGTGTCTAGTCCTCTATCCAATCTTTATTTGTAAGAAATCAAACGAATAAAAATGAAAAAACCAATTACAAATCAAAATCAATAAAATAAAGCTAAACAAAAAATAAAATAAATTTAAATAATAAATCAAACAAAACTAATTAAATATCAAAATTAATTGACATTTCTATTTTATCAATCAAATATGAAGATGTTTATATTTCATTAATAAGATATTAAGATAAATCTATTATTTTAATTTAATTTACATTTCAAAGTTTCTATTTTCATTTATGTTATATTTGTCATGAATCTCATAAATTAGCTAAAGAGGACGACAACAGCAAGAGAAAGGCCTTCAAAGCAGTCGCGACTCGCAGGGGTCCAAGATACGATAACCCTTCCTAATTTCTTTCAAACCCCAACTTTATTTTGCTACATAATATACAGATATATGGATTAAAAACTGTACTAGGGGATGTAAACCCGTCTATTTGGCCTCTTAACTGAGAAAATTAGGCTTCACAGAGAGTTGGTGAGCGTGGGTTCCGCGAAAGAGGAGAAAAAACAGGGCGACAAAAACGAGGAGAAGAAGCCTCAAACTGATGCAAGGAAAGAAAACAAACCAGAAGTTCAAAAAATCATGTGTACCAAAAAGCTACTGCTACGGCTACAAACCCTACGAATACACCGATGTCAATGACGAGAATCCCAATGCTTGCACCATCTGTTGAAGTAGTCTACACTCTACTGTGTTTATTATAAGAACAACCATTCTTTGGAGGTTAACACCCTTTTATTTGAGAGCCGATCCAATTTTCAGGGCATGGAGGATAGTTTCCATTTTCACAGAAAACCTGAGTTGCAAGCAAACTGTTTGACGAAATGCCTGTACGAAATGTGTCCTCATGGACTGCATTGATCGCAGGATATGCACAAAATGGGTCTATTGAAAAGGCCTTGGAACCTTTCCGACAAATGCAATCAGAAGGTGTAAAGCCAGACTACACACCATTTTTGTCACCATCCTCCCGGCCTCTGCGAAAATGGGAGATTTAGAACAGGACATGGACATCCCTTCCGGTGTAGTTTGCAACTCATGTGAAGAGCCCTTTTGTGCCCAACTTTGAGGAGACCTTTTCTGGCAAACATCCGTTAGGGGCAGCCTTTTCATGGCATCTTCTCGGGCTGCGTCAAACTTTCATGCTTTATCAGCAGATGGAATTATTTGGAGAAATTCAGTTCTGGCAACACAGAGATAGACTTCTAGACAAGGAAAGCGTGATGGAGGTTGTGGGAATGGTGCTAATTGAAGACTAGGGCAAAAGCATGGGTTTGCATCTCTCATTGAGACGGCCCTGCTACTGTTTAATGAACAAAATGTTGCCTCTTGGAATATCATAATTGCAGCTTACAGAAGACGTGCATCGTCACAAAGCATTGACATTGTTTCACCAAACTCAACCATCATGATCAACGTGATCAGTTCACGAGCTGCAATACATTCAGGTCTAGTGACAACAAATAGTCTACCATAATCAGTCAGAAATGCCATCACCCTATTAGTGAATACAATAGTTATATGCACTATAGTTTTCACGTTGCAATTAGATTTCCCTTCAACATTTCATCTAAATGATTGAAAACATGCCTTCTTTCTATGTGCCAGAAAATTTTCAGTAAAATTGGCTAAGACGTGAAATAGGTGGTCAAAACAATCTCTCTGGAACTTATTTGACAATTGTCAAATACAAGTATAAATGAGTAACCCTGAATTCTTATTCCAAAAGAATCAAACCTTGCCCTGGCCAAGATGTAAGAGATTAGATTATTTATTTTTGTGGGATATTTATTTGTAGAAATGACTTACATGAATAGTCATTACGTCAAATGGTGAATATAATTCACCACTTTAGACTTCTCACCCTCTAGCCTCCCTGTAAAAGATGTTTTGCTTAGTCGAAACAGGGGTTGACTTAATCAACCGAAATAAAGACTATAAGAATTAGGGATTGCTAAAGGTTGGCCTATTGATTTGGAGGACCCTCAGATGCCTCGGATGAGGAGGGTAATGATTCTTTCCAAAACCCAAGAGACTTGAGAAAGCAACTTGGTGGTAGAAAGAGACGATGAATCGCCAAGGAGTTGATCAAGAACCTAAACAAATGAAGGAAGCTACAAGCTCTGGATAATATGATAAAATGGTCTCATGCAGCAAGAAACCCAAATGTCCAAGCCCGAGTGCCTCTTTATACTAGTCTCTAAAAAAGATGAAGAATCATATGAGAATGTGTAAACTAGTCCTAAATAGAAATCATCTAGAGAGCCTTCAGCCTCCTCGGATAAAGAATCAGTAGAGGAGGATCCCAAAGAAACCTATAATGCTTTAGGAAAGGTGGTCGATGTTGAAATACAAAGCATTGATAGAAGATTGGAATGGAGCATGGACCACATCATTGAACTCACTCAAGACATTGGAGAAGAAATAGAGGAATAAACAATGGAGAACCCACTAAAAATTAGACCTATTAAAAAGGAACCTGTTGAGGATAAGAAGATAAAGAAAGATGAAATTGGTGGTCACATTGTAGAAGGCCTTATACTAGGAGATGAAAATCAAAGCACCGGGGGTGTTAATGCCGAGCTTTATACTAGTAATCTTCAATCGGGCGAGGATGGTAACAAATGTACAAATGGCACCTTCGGAACCATGATCTCTCCCACACAATTGTTGCAAACTCAGAAGGTTCTCAAGAAAGACAGATGGAAAGGATGATCAGAAGCCTCCTGCTAAAAAATGCAAGTAAAGATGCTTTGTGAAATCATTGGATTAAATGACAGATGGCGGGGATAGTGGTAAAACATTAACTACTAGTAAATGATTCATAAGCTTCTTGGATGAAGTCGAAAACAAAAGTGAATAAGCCTGCAGCAATTGTATCAATGCAGGGGTTTGCAGAGGAAACACCTGGAAAGCAAATTAAAGCCTTATTCGATGAATCAGTTATTCCAATTTTTAGTATTTTAGGGGGAGTAAAGTGCACAAGCAGGGTTAGCCTCAAGCCAAGGTTAACAGTAGTTACTTCCATTATGTACTATTCATATATGAAATCCTTCGGGAGTCTGTTCCAGGAAACTGTTCCTAATTGGTAGATGAGTACAAGTCAGTGAATATGCTCTTTTATTGTCGGGCACTCTGCTAATTGTATGTCCACTTCACTTAAGCCATTCAGATTTGGCCTGTACATTCATTTTACTTAAATGCTAACTCAATTCTTCTCTTTCCAAAGGTCGGCCGCTCAATTGTTTGCCTCTTGTTTACTTCGCACTAGCAAAAGAGCACTCTATTGGCAATCTCCCAATCTACCTTCTATGCCTCGAACCTTCCCAAAGTTGTTAAGAGTTGAGGCATAAAAGAAGAAATTTTAATAGCTGTCTATATTGGCATCGCTTCTTTCATTATATGGTTAATAGATATTATGGTCATCACAAAAGGAATATTCTATTTATGGTTAACAAACATTGCTATTTTCCTTGTCAAGAGATAAGATCTAATTATAATGGGTTTCTCAAATTTTGCAGAAATTGAGAAAAGTGTTTTTGATCTCCTCAACACTGTGACTGATTTTTCTTTTAATAACTATTTTACCAATGATTTACTTTAGGCTTTGGCAGATACTGACTAGAATTGGCTGTCAATGAAAAATTTACTCAGGTTGAATATTATATGGTAGCAGAGGATTATATATCTGATAATAGCTATGAATATGGACTTACATCAGTCTTTCAACAACTCTATAAGATTCCTGGATATTTTTGGCGCCTTTGAAGTAGGGATTAGTTGAGCCATTTTTATGTCAGTGTTATATATTTATAACCCATAAAAATTAATGGATCACGGATACAAAATTTCTCTATTTCGCCATTTTTTTGTCAATGTTATATATTTAAAACCCATAAAAATTAATGGATCACGAATACAATTTTTTTCTGTTTCCAACCTTTAATCATAAAATTGATCACGAATTTTCAAAAATATTATAAATATTAACCAAAAAAAAAAAAAAAACGAATATAAAAGCAAAGTCATATTTGCTTTACCAGCCTGTGGAAAGTGGAAACTCCAATTCTACAAAGAGACAAAACAAGATTGCTGCTACTTATCATGTTCAAAATTCCATGCGAATTTTATGCCAGGCAGCCTTCTTACGAAGAAATTGGAAATCATCCCTCATGTGAATGGTATGGCCTGCACTGTCTCCAACATGGTGCAGACTGCAGCCAATGTCGAAAGTTCACCCAGCCCTGTACCTCCCTTCTTATTTATCCCATTGTTCGCTTAGAACAAAATATGAGGTAGTTAATGTGAAAATAGAAGGCCCTAACTAGACTCGACCATATTGATAAATCTTTAGTGTTTAATGAGTTTGACTTTCATATTAGGGGATAACAAGAAGCCCATGGGTTTATTGGAGTGCAGGATCTCGGGATCAAATGAATGAATAAGTAATTGCAAGAATGAGAAATCACACAGAGTATAATGCAATATGAGAGAATTCCAAATGATTCAAAATAAGAAAATGCACTCCAATAATCTGATCAACTTAATAACTCTCAAAATAAAGTGTACAAATAGGAGAGTGATAAGTAACTCCTCCATGAGAATAGTGGTCAATAGTCCAAGAATAGGAAGAGGAGTTACATTCCCCAATATCAGGTCAAATGTAACTCCTATGACACACTATGACATGTATGACAGTCTATGACAAGTCAAGTAACTCCTATGACACAAAGAACACCTAAACAAGATGAATCATCATATGTGTACAAAATATTCCAAGTAATAACTAAATACAAGGAAAATAATATCCAACACCAACATGGTTGAGTGATATAATGACCCCAAAAACTTGCTTGAAACTTATCGAAAACAGTGTTACGAATTGGCAGTCAAACAAAAAAATACTGGTTATTGGAAAGGACTCGAGCATATTTAGTTTCAGTTCTAAGGATTCAACTGAAAATCCATTGTAAATTATGAAGATTCCTTTTCTCAGCTTTCTATCCATTCAAACAAAAAGTACACATAAGCTAGCCATGGAGGCTACAACACATGCCCCTAGCCATGGAGGCAGTGCCAAATTGCATTTTCTTGTCATTTTGCCCATTTGTATATTCGTTATATTTAAAAAAAAACACCCAACCAATTGAAGGATTACCCTGCCTTCCATTTTCTGGAAAGCCAAAATTTCTAAACTAAACTGTATGGATCCCAAAACTTTACAGCCTGCACCAAATGCATACTGAATGGTGAATCATAAACCCCGCCTAGTGAATGGCTTAAGGTTTACATTGGCTTGTATTTTCCCCACCAGAAACACATATGGACTCTTATTCATGGTTTGCCATAATTTTTATACAACATAAAATATCATCTGGCGATTTTCCTCCCACTAGCTGCAATACATTCAGGTCAACTAACAACAAAAAGTATACCATAATCAATCGGAAACGCCATCACCCTATTAATGAATACTATAGTTTTCACGATGCAATTAGATTTCCCATCACCATTTCATCTAAATTACAGAAAACATGCTTTGTTTCTATGTGCCAGAAAATTTACGATTTATGAGTGTAAATATTATGAATCCTATAAATCGCAATAGATCTACTACAACATTGCTTGGGAAGCTCGAAGAAAGGGTTCTGACCTTATTAATATGGATTCGGGCATCTGCAGTGAGCACAGCCATGTATGAAGTTCCAAGAAAAGCCCCAAGCCACTGATTAACAGAAACCTTAACACTGGCATGGCTGCCACCTGCAACAGTGCCCAGAACGCCATTTTCCCCACCTCGCGTCTAATGATGATGATGATGATGATGATGCTTGTCAGATATAAGGTCTGGCCATGAACCCGCCTGCAGATATGCATACATAGAGAAGATCATGAAACCATGAGTAATACCATCAAATCTTACTCCTCTGTAATTCCACTGGGAGAGCTTGTCAAAGAACACGAACAAGTGACAGAACAACATCAAAAGCTCCAAACAGATTCCACTCGGGGTATTTCAGATCAAAAGCAATATTAAAGCAGAAAACAATGTCAGAAGCTCGTGTCTGTGCATTCAACAACCAATTTTTTTAAACAAAAAGCTCAGACCTTGCATGCGGAACTCTTCAAATGCGTTAGAAGCAAAGACAGCAGCCATGGTTGATTGGGATGGCATCAATTGAGAAGTAGCCCTCATCAACTTTAATGGGAAACGGGCACATGGAAAGAAGGGTGGGACTGGAACGAGAGAATACAAATATTTTGTAGTCGAGAGACATTATATTATGGAATGCTCCGTCTACAGAGACATTAGAATCGATTACAGACACAGTTTACTCAATTGCAGCATTCTTAAAAGGGCTACATTAACCATTTTTCTTTTCAAAGTTTCAATGGTTAAAAATAGCTTTATGCGGTTCAAGAAATGATCAGGGTACGCTTGAAAATCATGATTTCAACCATTTAAAAAACTTAAAAAGGGTATGGTATTATGGTGGTTGTATCTGGCAGATAGCATATGTTGGTTTTAGTTATAATTCTCATTAAAAGTGGCGACTGGCTGTTCCGGTTTTTATTCTCAAACTGTTCCACGAGTTTCATGTTTGGACATCACAAGTCTGTCGGCTTCCTTCAATGATTGAGCTTCACTGGTATTTACTGGCATTGTTAGGTAACCCAGGTCTCCTCTAATTCTCACAAACAGGGACAATGATATCCACGTATGGTAAATGATTGTTCATTTTAATTATTAATAATGTCAACGGAGAATAGTTAACATAGAAATGTGTAAAGTAGTAATAATTGTCCGGACTCGCGAGTATTTCCTCCATGATTTGGAGAAACCTGTCTCGTATAGTTCTCAGATGTTACGTCCCTTAAATGTATTTTCTTTTGAGAGCGACAATTAACTCTAGTGTAGATGGAGAAAGCGTCTTACAGTGACATGAACTACAACCAACCAGTTACCACGCCACATCACAACATGCAAATCTGCTGTAAATGAATTTAATTCTATAAATGAGATTTAATGTGATGAATATAATAAATGAATTTAATTCAATAAATTATTAGCATTTAGAAAATCGAAATAATTCAAATATTCTAAAGAAAATGAGTTTTAGTAATGGTATATCTTGTTGTAATTGGGAAACAATTATCACAAATGAACAATGCATAACATGTTTAGATAGCGAGGCAAAGTAGACCCCAAAATAGGGAAGCCCTTATCTTGCCAGGTATGTTCTATATTTCTTGGATTTCGATGCAAGTCGAAATCTATACTAGTTGGATGAATTCCTAGCATTTGTGTGTGCGTGTACAAATGGTCGGTGAAGACTGTTCGCTTGCAAAACAAAGGTCCCGAGTTTAAAACTTTTTGAAGTCATTTATGGTCAGCCTAAAAATAGGCACAAAGCAAAAACCTTTACTGGAACCATAGTGTCCCCTGAAAGAACAAAACCATAATTGTACATGTGTGGAAAGCTGTTTGTTAGAGCAAAACAAATGCAAGTGTTCCAACTCTTATCACTTTTAGTGAATACAACAATTAAATGTTAGATGCTCTTCTCTAAATGCATGAAATATATTTTTTGAAATACATTATGAATTTCTTTCCTTCTCAAAATTGATTCTATTTCATGAGTCTCTATGATTACCCTAAATGTACTCATACTTTAATTGATTCCAAAAGGGTCCCCAAAATCAAATTAGAACACTAATAATATGATTATGTTGAACCAAAACTATACTTCTACATTTTTTTGGGAAAACCCTATTAAAGCAAAAAAACAAGGGGAAGAGTGTATGCAAATAAAGAATGTCCAATAACAATTCATTTCATCTCTCTATAATGGGGACATTCTAGACTATAATAAGAAAGGGTCCACACTAAAGATGCACACCTTAGATTGTAAGTTGATGTAGACGTGGAACTAGGAAGGTGTTACTCCACACTCTATAGGAGGTATAGGGTTCCAAAACCTAGACCTAGAATAAGGTAGCGGCGTTTAACTAGCTATTTATTATAAAATGAAGATAGTAAAGTTGCAAATATGATTGTAATCACATTAGTAATGAAATATAAGATCCAAGATATTCTTAGGAAAGAGTCACACAAATTTTATGCGAGGTCTAATAGATTGCAAATCAAGATCAAGGGTTGAGGGTCAGGCAAAGGTATAACAAGAAAACTTATAGATAAGTAATGCAATAAAAAAGAATATGCTACCCTATTCTAATCTAAGCATTACCACATCCGCAACATCCAAATCTAAAATGAAAGTAAAAGACAAGAAAGGTTATAAATACTTACATGTAAGGAACCACCCTTTGGTGCATTAACTTCCACCAATGGTCAAAAACACCTTGTGAGAGAGAGTCGATGTGTTGGACCCCAAATGAATAAGAAGACCTAGAACACCCTTGATTAAAGATTCCAATGACTCCAAAGGCTTGGTAGACCATGAAAAGTGCAACTCCTATGCTTGTAGATCCTAAGTACCCAATGCTCCAAGTGTGAACTCCAAAGAAGAAAATTATGACCAAATTCAAGACCTTCTAAGACTTTAGGGAAGATTGGTGAGCACAGATCGAATGTGTGATGGATGAGATGTGGAACGAGTGTTCAACTACCTCATAGAAATAGCCTTACGATAACATTAAATATTTGTGTTAACTAAAGATATCAACTATGGTTGATGACGTCGATTATGACAAATCATTAATTCGATGACATCAACCATGGTTGATGTTGTTTGAGAGGGAAATGTGAGCATGGGAAAGCCAAAAAGTAGGTCAAGAGGGATGGAGTGAACTCGAGGAGCTAAGGGAGATAAGAGATAATGAAGAAGATGTGAGTGTACTAAAATTAGGTGTGACAAGAAGAAGTTGATACCACAATGAGAAAGATGGTTATAAGGGGTGCAAAAGACCAATGTAAAGGGGTGTGACAATATTTCAAATATATGCTATTATTGGACTACACATCAAAAATTTATTTCATAAGAACCACTACTAACTAGCCCAATGCAAGCCAAATGATGTACTTAACCATTCTAGTACTCCCGCTCCCGGTAGTATCCATGAGGACACCTCTCCAAGGAAGCTAATGTACTAATGATGCATGCAAAGAAAAAAGTCAATAAAGTGAAAATGTATGTGTATACGTATGCCCCAAAAAAAGATCATCATGCGTCACAACATGTGTATAAGAGATGGCATGTTGGAAAAGAACATATAAAACCGAAATCACACATTGAAAAAGATGTGTAGAATAGAAAGAAAGAAAACACAAACTCAAATAAACCAAACCTAGATGTATACTTACCCTTCCACGAGTATGTCCGCACAATGGATCACCAGATTGTAGAATGAGTTTGTTATGATTATCCAAGTACAATTGGAAAGAAACACTAGAAGACATATTAGATAAATAAGTAATAAGCCACAATTTAAGGGGGCTCATGGGAGGATGACGGGAGATTACAAGTCATAGTGCGTAGTGGATAAATAAGTCATAAGTATGCCAATGAGATGTAAGAGGGATGGTAGACTAGGTTTGTTTTTCCCAGTCCCACTTGTGTTCAACTCTTCTTTGGGCACTTTAGGTTGGTTGTGGCCATTTGATCTATGTTTCGTGGATGATAGTGGTTGTTTGTGTTGTTTATGTGGCTCTTGGGGACTTAGACCCTTATATGTCCCGAGATAATTTCGGTTCATAACTCCAGTCAAAAGCGTTTACCAATTAAAAAAGTAAGTAATAAGTAGGATATAAAGGAGTAGGTCAAAGTGTCAAACCTGATCGTTCCATAAATATAAAAATGTAAGATGCTAGTTAGAAAAAAGTTATCAATCATACTAACATTCCCGTAAAATAAGAGGTCACTAAGGATGAAACACTCAAAATCTATTAGGTAACTAGGATGAATTTGAGAGAGGATATATCAATGGTCGAGAGAATACATCATGAAAGCCAAGAGAAGCAAAAGATACTCAAATAGGGATGGACTAAGGGAATGTCCTTAAACCCTAATGCATGTCTCAATGCTAACATGTTGAAGAGGGATGAAGAAAATGATATAAAGGAAAAGGAGAGACTCAAAATCTAGCATGTTTGGCAAGGGAATGTAATGATGTGAAAGGGAGGAAAATGGGTGCGACCAAGGGGAAAACAAGTTCTTCACAAAAATTGATACATAATAATCAAATAACAAGACTAAATTTTTAACCTTAGGGAGTGGAGTAGCCCAAATATGTAGGGAGAAATGAAGAAAAACTAGTGAAGTATAATAATATCCCATGTTAGCTATGATAATATATGATAGTAAATACGTAACCTACCTCCCCGTGACATTTTCCCCATTTCTCAAGACCTCACTTAATTGGCCTATATGCCTACAATGAGGAACTGTTTTCATGTGTGAAAGTGTTGAAGACTGTACACTAAGAGTACTGTACACTTTTCATGTATCCTCGCCGGGGTTCGGGGCGCAGCCCCGAATTTTTTTTTTTTTAGGCGTAAAATTTTTGGCCTCGAAAAATGCACCGACATATCGGGAAACGTGCTTTTCTCATATGGGCGAGTTTTTTGACCCATAGGTTTATGGGACGGATTTTGCCCATGGTTTTGATACCCACGGTTTTGTAAAAAACCGCTAAGCAAGCTTGTCTATTTATATGGTCTTATGCATATGATAGATGTACAAGCAAATGTATTGCAGATGTGTTTTGAATTCGGGCTATGAATTTCAGAGAGTTTGTTGAGCATAGCTCCAAACAGATCCGGGTATCAGATTGAAAGAGTGGTGGCTTGTAATAAAATCTGAGCAAGTGATTCTTGGTGGACATAGCCCAAATTGGGTGAACCACGTTAAATATTGCTCTTTGTGTTGTGTTATTTTATTCTCGTAATTTTATTTGAGATTTGTAATAATTTTCGCATATTAGTTTCTATCTGTATGCGATTTTGTGAGGGATTATTTCACATATTTTATCCCTTATTTCCTAACAATTGGTATCAGAGCCTGGTTTGGTTTGCTGAAGTGTTGAATCGCAGGGAAAGTTTTTAGCTTGAGTGGGAGCTATGGCAGATGAAGGAAGATCTAGGGTTGATAAATTCAACGGGCAGAATTTCAGTCTTTGGAAGATGCAGATGGAAGATTACCTTTATCAGAAGGATCTTTATACTCCGTTGTCTGAGAAGGTGAACAAACCCTCGAGTATGACAGATGCGGAATGGGATTTGTTGGATCGGAAGGCACTTGGAACGATCCGACTGAGTCTTGCATCTTCGGTATTATTTAATGTTTCAAAGGAAAAGACTACAAAAGATCTAATGGATGCATTAGGGAAGTTGTATGAAAAACCCTCTGCCTCTAATAAGATATTTTTAATGAAAAAGTTGTTTAATATGAAGATGTCTGAGAATAGTTCAGTAGTAGATCATTTAAATGATTTCAATACGGTAGTGAATATGCTAGCTTCGGTTACAATAGAATTTGATGAAGAAGTTAGGGCTTTATTAATTCTGTGCTCTTTACCTGAGAGTTGGAATAGCCCGGTAATGGCGGTAAGTAACTCGGTTCCCAGCTAACTCAAGTTGAAGTTTGAGGATGTCAGGGGTGATTCTAAGCGAGGAAATGTGAAGAAAAAGCTATGGGGAATCTTCTACTTCAGGAATGCTTGACAAAGTGGAAACTAGAGGGAGACAGAAGAATAGAGGAAACCGTGGAAAATCAAAAGATCGGGCAAGGTCAAAATCCAAGAACAAGATTGTATGCTAGAATTGTGGAAAGCCTGGGCATGCAAAGAAGGACTGTTGGGAGCTTTGGGATAAGAAGAAACAACAAGAAGAAAACAAGGAGGAAAATGTGGCAACGGGTAATGTATGTCAGGATGCTTTGATTATTTCTTTGCACAATATTACTGAATCTTGGGTTTTAGATTCAGGGGCTTCTTTCCATGCTTCTCCACATAGGCATTATTTTGTTGATTATGTTCAAGGAGATTTTGGGCATGTTTTTCTTGGTGATGATGAGCCTTGCAGCATAGTTGGAAAAGGTTCTATTCAGGTTAAGATGCAGAATGGGAATACTTGGCTATTGAAGGATGTCAGACATGTGCCTACATTAAGACGAAATTTGATATCGCAGGCTAGTTGGGAAGTGATGGTCAGACCGTGATATTTACAGCAGACTCTTGGAAGGTTACCAAGGGTGCTCTTGTGGTGGCAAGAGGTAAGAAGGTTGGAACCTTGTATTTAACCACTGATAGTACTAATGATTGTAATCTTGTGGCTTCAAATGCAGATACAACATTATGGCACTATAGGCTCGGTCATATGAGCCATAAGGGCATGAACATCATAAAGAAGAATTTTCCTGGATATACAGTAAAACATGTTTCGATTTCTGTGAGAACTGCATATATGGGAAACAGAAGTGAGTAAGGTTTCTCAAGGTTGGACCTACAAAGAAAGAGAGTAAGTTAGAGCTGGTGCATTCTGATGTGTGGGGGCCAGCTCAGGTATCATCTCTTGGGGTTCAAGTTATTATGTTACTTTTATTGATGATGCAACAAGGAAAGTTTGGGTTTATTGTATTAGAAACAAATCTGATGTATTTGACACTTTTGTTAAATGGAAAGCCTGGTAGAGAATGAAACATGTCTTAAGCTAAAATGTCTCAGTCGATAATGGAGGGAGTATTGCAAGCAATGAATTTGATGATTATTGTTCTAAGAATGGAATCGCAGCAAAAAGACGGTTCCAGAACTCCGCAGCAGTAATGGGGTATCGAAAGGATGAACAGAACAATAATGGAACGTGTTAGGAGCATGAGGTTACATGCAGATCGCCTCTTTCTTTTTGGGGGGAAGCGGTGAGCACACACTGTGTACTTGATAAACAGAGAACCTCAAGTGCCTGGATGGAGGCATACCCGAGGAGGCTTGGTATGGTAAGAAAGTTGATTATTCATTTCTTAGAGTCTTTGGATGTGAGGTGTTTGTTCACATAGACAAGGATGATAGGACTAAGCTAGAGGCTAAATCAGAAAAATGTACTTTCATTGGTTATGGTGGTGATGACTTTGGATATAAATGTTGGAGTATTAAGGACAAGAAAATCATTCGATCTAGGGATGTGGTATTTAATGAGAAAGTCATGTATAGCAAAGATTGCAGGAAAATAGGGAAGAATCCAAGAAAGAATATGCAGTGGTAGAGGATCTTCCAGATGGGAAAGTGACACATGAATTAGTTCAGGAACCCCCTCAACAGGAACCCCAAACTCCTATATTGAGGAGGTCTTCTAGGGTAAGAAGAGAACCTGAACGTTTTTCTCCTTCTCTTTATTATTTATTACTCACTGATAGTGGAGAACCAGAGAGCTTTGATGAAGCAATGCAGGTAGATGCCAGGAAGAAGTGGGAGCAAGCCATGGATGAGGAGCATCAGGCTCTCATGGAGAACTGACATGGGATTTGGTAAAGCTACCCAAAGGAAAAAGAGCATTACAGAAATAAGTGGGTGTTTAGAGTCAAAGAGGAAGAAGGAGGCAAGAAAAGATACAAGGCCCGGTTGGTGGTCAAGGGGTTTGCACATAAAAAAGGTATAGATTTTGATGAGATTTTTTCTCCTGTAGTAAAAATGACTTCTATCAGAATTGTTCTTGGAATAGTGGCAAAGCATAAGACTTGCACTTAGAACAGCTTAGATGTAAAGACGCATTTCTCCATGGCGATTTGGAGGAGGAGCTATATATGCAAAGAGCTGTAAGGATATGAAGTCAAAGGTAAAGAGGAGATGGTGTGCAAACCGAAGAAGAGCTTCAGTATGGCTCGAAACAAGCTCCACGTCAATGGTATAAGAAATTTGATAGCTTCATGATGGAGCAAGGTTATATCAGATGTCATTCTAACCATTGTGTGTATACAAAGAAATTTGAGGATGGAAGTTATATTATCCTGTGTTTGTATGTTGATGACATGTTGGTTGTTGCAGTAAAAACATGCAGGAAATAAAAGTACTCAAGAAGCAGCTAAGTGAATCATTTGCTATGAAGGATTTGGGTGCAGCCAAACAAATCCTTGGTATGAGGATATCTCGGGATAGGAAGGAACGGAAGATGACTTTATCTCAGAAGAGTACATTAAGGTCTTGGAGAGGTTTAATATGCACGATGCTAAACCGGTTGGGACTCCTTTGGCGGGCCATTTCAAGTTATCAAAGGAGCAGTGTCCCAAGACAGAGCAGGAAAGAAACCAGATGTCCAAGGTACCTTACTCATCAAGAAGCTGGGCAGTTTGATGTATGCTATGGTGTGCACTAGGCTCGATATTGCCCATGCAAAGGGGAGCCGTGAGTAGATTTATGAGTGATCCAGGTAAAGAGCATTGGCAAGCAGTAAAGTGGATCCTTCGGTATTTGAGAGGGACCATGGGGACAGTTTTGTGCTACAGTGGATCAAACACCACTTTACGTGGTTATGTAGATTCAGATATGGCTGGAGATGTAGACAACAGGAGGAGCACGACAAGGTTATATTTACACTGTAGGTGGGACAAGTAATGAGTTGGATTTCACGACTACAGAAGCTGGTGGCTTTGTCAACCACAGAGGCTGAGTATGTTGCTGCCACAGAGGCAAGCAAAGAGATGATTTGGTTACAACAATTGCTTGAGGAGTTGGGGCATAAGCAGGAGGAATGTAAGCTGCATAGTGATAGTCAGAGTGCTATACACCTAGCTAAGAACTCTGCTTTCCACTCTAGGACAAAGCATATACAGTTAAGGTACCATTTCATCAGGACAACTTTGGAGGAAGAGAAGTCAAGTCGAGAAGATTCATACCACCAAAATCCTGCAGACATGATGACCAAGGTGGTCACAAGGGAAAAACTAAAGTTGTGTTCAGCTTTGGTTGGTCTTCACAAAAACTAGTGAAGGGTTGAGAAGCTTGCTCAGAGGAAAACTAGTCTCCAAGTGGGAGATTGTTAGGTTGTGGAGCCTTTGTTTTCATGTGTGAAAGTGTCAAGACCGTACACTAAGAACACCGTACACTTTTCATGTATCCTCGCGGGGTTCGGGGCCGGGCAGCCAGGCACAAGTGGGTCCTGGGGCCCCAAAAATTTTTTTTTTTTTAGGCATAAAATTTTTTGGCCTCGAAAAATGCACCCGACATATCGGGAAACATGCTTTTCTCATATGGGCAAGTTTTTTGACCCATAGGTTTATGGGACGGATTTTGCCCATGGTTTTGATACCCACGGTTTTGTAAAACTGCTTAAGCAGTTGTCTATTTATATGGTCTTATGCATATGATAGATGTACAAGAAAATGTATTGCAGATGTGTTTTGAATTGGCGGTGTGAATTTCAGAGAGTTTGTTGAGCATAGCTCCAAACGGATCTCGGGGTATCAGATTGAGAGAGCGGTGGCTTGTAATAAAATCTGAGCAAGTGATTCTTGGTGGACGTAGCCCAAATTGGGTGAACCACGTTAAATATTGTCTCTTTGTGTTGTGTTATTTTATTTGAGATCTGTAATAATTTTTGCATATTAGTTTCTACTGTTGCGATTCTGTGAGGGATTATTCCGCATATTTTATCCCTTATTTCCTAACAGTGTGAGAAGGCATGGACATTGAATGATATATATGAGATGTCCTACTTGAATGAAAAACCTACCACACGCCCAAAGGACCTCAAGCCCTATAACGAGGCCAACTGTAAGCTTTTAACCTGAATAGGAGATGAGCCAAATGTCATAATATCATGTCTTTTGTGTTTGTGATTAACTATTTTTACTTGTGATAAAAAAAAATTATTTGATAATATGGCTTTCAATGTTTTCTTTGCTTTTATTTTATTTTGGCTTTTATGTTTCCTCCTTCATATAGATTTGAAAGGCTGATCAAATGGGTATGAAAGATGACTAACACAAGAGAGATTACACCTAGTTGATATAAATGAGAACCTACAAACCTTGAAACTTAGATACTCCTCTAAATACATTGTCGAAAATGGTGTTATCTCAATAACAACCTTGGTGGGCCGAATAGGAAGTGTGTAGTAAAAGTCTAGATAATGATTTGTTTCTTGGGTTTTGCAGGCATAATGCAAAAATAAAGGATTGATATAATGAAAAACACATTTGAAAATTTAATCAAAAGAGTGGGTAATGAGATAGATAGACCACAAGAGTTGAGCTACAAGAAGCATAAATGACTCAAGGAGACAAAATGATACTATCGACCATTGATAATCTTATCTAAGAGGATGTGTAGCTAATGTAGGGATCCAAATGTAATAAATGATCATAGAGTCCATGAGAACTTGTGAAGAGGGCCCAAATGTATTACTATGCAAAGTCACAAGTGAAAGTCAAGAGATATAGTCATATGGATAATAAAGTAGCTAGTAAAATCCTAAAGGCGGAAATGCATGACCACATCAAAAAATCAATAGGTAGATGAAATTAAGTTATAAATATCTAAACCCATGTATATAATACTAGTAGGGAAAATATACCACCAAACTAATAGTCCCAATGAGTAAGATAAGGTTGCAATATAACTTTGTGCACCCAAACTATATTATACTAGCCAAGAAAAATATTGACCAAACTAACAAATTATGTGTAGGACAAGGATGAAAGGTACTAGCTAGGAAAACATATCAATTGAACTAATAGGCATATATGATGGTAAGGGTAGTTGATATTGTCATATTGTCTTGTAAAAATAAAGAATTATAAAAGGATGCAAGGGAATAGTTGGGAGAGTAGGGCTCAACCTAACTAATTGGCCTGTGTAAAAATAAGGTATGATGTCGGTGACCAACTGGGAGACTAGGGCTCATAATTGATGAGAATGTAATAATAAGAAGGTTACAAAGAATATTAATAGATCAATTAAGAGACGAGGGCTTGGAATTGATTGTCTTGTAAATGTAATATAACAAAGAATACATAAGGAATCAATTGGGAGACTAAGGATAAAAATGATCAATTTGTAAAAATAAATATAATAAGAAAAAAGTGTCAAATATGTGTAAATATATATATTAATATAAGAAGAAACATAATATTTCAATACCATGTTAGTATATAAACCACAATAAAAACATATTAAATGAAAAATCATGATTAACATAACTAACTAGGCACAACAAGAGAAGAAATAAAGCTATGTACATGAATGGATATAATTAGGGAGTAGGATAAGATAACATGTGATGAGAGGAGAATGCAAATAATTATGATGTGCAAAGGTTTCATGCATATCTAAACGCACAAGAAGAGTTGTTTGTATTTAAATATGTCTTGGAGTTGGATTTTGTTTGGATTAAATTATTATTAGTTTTTGGTTGGAATATAATATGGCAAGAGATGGAAGGCATTGTAAGATTCCCCCAATCTAGAGGATGAATGAGAGTATGCATTGCAATATACCCCAAAGGTAATAAGATGAAAGTAGGAAATGAATAATAGTAGAAGAAAATGAATGGAAGCAATGAGAGATGACCTAAAGCATGAAATGAAATGAGACGCATTAATATGTTGCCATGAACCCATCTGCACATATGCATACATAGAGAAGATCATGAAACCATGAGTAATACTATCAAATCTTACTCCCCTGTAATTCCACAGGGAGAGCTTGTCAAAGAACACCAACATCTAAAGCTCCAAACAGATTCTAATCAGGTTATTTCAGATCAAAAGCAATATTAAAGCAGAAAACTATATCAGAAGCCCATGTCTGCCTCTTCAACAACCAATTTTTTATTTTTATTTTAAACAAAAAAGCCCAGACCTTGCATGCTAAACTCTTCAAATACATTAGAAGGGAAGGCAGCAGCCATGGTTGATTGGGATGGCATCAATTGAGAAGTAGCCCTCATCAACTTTTATGGGAAACGGGCACATGGAAAGTTGGTGGGACTGAGAGAGAGAGTATAAATATTTTGTAGTTGAGAGAAATTATATTATGGAATGCTCCGTCTACAAAGACATTAGAATCGATTATAGACACAGTTTACTCATTGGCAGCACTATTAAAAGAGCCACATTCACCATTTTTCTTTTCAATAGTTAAAAATAGGTTTATGCTGTTCAAGAAATGATCAGGGTATACGTGAAAATCATGATTTCAACCATATAAAAAAATAAAAAAGGGTATGGTTGTATTCTGGAAGATAGCATATGTTGGTTTTAGTGATAATTTCTCACTGAAAGTAGTTGCTCCGTTTTTAATTCTCAGTGTGCTGCACGTGTTTCATGTTTGGACATCATAAGTCTGTCGGATTCCTTTGATTGCAATTTCAACAATTTAGCTTTGTGGATCCCATGCAGGAACAATGCTATCCACAAACAGACCTTTCGCAAAATGGTATTCTCTACATGTTCATTTTAATTATTAATAATGTCAGAGAATAGTTGTGGCCTCTGTGACGAGTCCACATTGTAATGTGTAAAGTAGAAATAATTGTCCGGACTCACCAGTAGAAATAATAAGCCAAACTTTTCCTCCATTATTTGGAGAAATCTGGCTCGTATACCTGTTAGATGTTACATCCCTTAAATGTATTGTCTTGTTTGAGAGTGACTATCGACTGTAATGTTGATGGAACAACCACCAACCACACTACATCACAACATCACGCTGGTGTAAATGAATTTAATTCAATAAATGAGATTTGATATGATTAATATAATAAATGAATTCAATGCAATAAGTTATTAATTATATAATTATGAGTGTAGAAAGTTGAAATAATTCAAATATTTGAAAGAAAATGAGTTTTAGCAATGGCATATCTTGTTGTAATTAGGAAACAATTATAATAAATGAATATTGCATAACATGTTTAGATAGCGAAATAGACCAAAACTATGTTAGTGAATTAATTAATGACTAAATGCTTGAAATAACTTTTGACACATGGATGATTTTGAAACTATTTTTTTTTTATGAATGTGCAAGTAAAATTACAAAAGGCGGTGTGGAAGCACAAATCCATGAACCAAAGTAGGCAACAACAAAGCCTAATTTCATGATTTTGTGACTTCTATGATTCCCTAAAAGATAACACTCGTGCAAAAAAGGCAACCCAATGGATGTCATTGGTGAAATGATGTGATATTATCTTGATCTTTGATAAGAAAAAAAATAATAGAATAGATGAAGTGTTAAGTTTTGGAACAACAATCAAAGTTGTAGATTACAACAATATCAAAGTTCATTACTAAGGTTACATGTATTTTAAAGTTCTTTCCTTCATGATTAAATACATTCAATTATGTTATTGAGTTGTTTAATTCATTATACAATCCATATACAAAGCTGAAATGTAGAAGGAAGTACACAACTCAGTTTTAGAATTCAATGTTTTATTCATAAGGAATTTCAAATGTTTCCCACACAAGCCATGGGATGTGACTCAAGTAAACATCATAACTACTGAAATAGAAGGTGCATGTGCATGAAAATAAAAGAAAAAGAATATGAAGGAATCCATCATTGCCTTATTTATTTTGTCTTGCTGCTCCATCTTTGCTCATTTTGCTCCATCTTCATCCTTGTTATTCAACATTGCACTGTACCTAAAAAAAAAAAGAAAGAAGAGACCATCAATCATGAGCTCAGGATTAAATCATATTCTTACTTATCTATCTTCATGCAAATGAATCTCCTGATATCATGAGGTATGATTACAGAAAAGATAAATGCATAGCAAGAAAAGCAAGCAATATATTCTACATCAGTACATATGATTCTCACAATCATTTAGAGAGAAAAGATAAAGAGAAAAACTATGGAATAGAAGAGAGGCCAAAAAGCCTAATGTTTTCTAACTAGTTTATCTAAATGTGCAGTACAGGTAAGAAGAAGAAATAAAAAGAAGACAATAAAAACACCAAATGTTTTGTTTGAATGAAAGAAAATTACATTTATTTCAGTTCAGTACTAAAGGTTGAATATACAAATATGTACTTATACTAATCCATAAAAGAAATGCAGGTTTAGTGCTGTAGATTTAACAAACAAATGGAAATGAGATAAAATTACAAATTGAAACAATAATGGAAAAGGAAATAGAAAAAATTTTGACAGGCTTTTTCGCCATGTAAAATGGACATTTTACATCTTTCCATCATGTTATTTCACAACTAATAATGCTTAAAAGCCATGAAAAAGATAAAATATTGTACTAATCAAATAGTATCAAAAAGAAAAAAAGAGAAAATACATAATGATAAATAAAGTCAAAGTCAATATATAGCTAAAAAGATAAATATAGGTTATATTCATGATAAAGAACAATTTTTCAATAAATGATACAACTAAGGAAGGGTAATTCATGATGAAAGATAAAATACACAATGCAACAACTCAATTTATAGGCTAATATTTAATTCAAAATTCAAATATAGAAAATTTAAGAAAATCAAATCATTTCAAAAGATTTCAAATTTAAGAAATTAATTTTGAAAAAAAGAAAAACCTTCATTCCAATTACAAAAACAAAGAAAAAAACATAAAAGAAAGAAAAAGAAAAAACTTAGTAAAAAAGAAAATACAAAAATGTTCAACATTTAATAAAAAGTTAATCAATATCATCATAATAATACAACTAAAAAAATACAATAGAAAACCATAGAAAGTAAATGCTAAAAAAAAAATTTTCACTTATGATCAAATCAAATAAGAGATAGGTCAAAATGAAATAAAATCAATAAAAAATTAAATAAAAAAATAAAAGAGTTATAGTTCATAACGTTTATACAAAATTCAACTCCATTGAAGCTAGACCAAGCATTAAGATGTCATCTCAAAATTTTAAATGAATGTTTCTATCAAATGAAACAAGGGTTTTGAAAATCCTTGAATGATTTCAAAAGATGAACAAAATGAATGAAAGAAGAAACTATGATGCAAACAAGAGAGAATTTAATGTTCATCTTTTTTTGAATAAATAAAAAGAAATTCAAATCTAAATATACAAGTAAAATTCACAGATTAGCTAATAAAGTTAAAATATGAAAAAATAAATGAATAAATTGAAAAGGAGTTTATAATAAACAACATTCAACATACATAAGGTATATCATTATGTCATAAAGTATTTCAATAAAGAATAAAAAAAAATTATAAGAGTAGATTGATGGAATTGATATATGAAAAGAGATTATATTAAATATGAAAAACCATAATGAAATAAAAGTTCATAAAATCTCTCAAATTAATGGAATAATCCATTGTTTTTTTTTTAATCAAATCAAGTTCTAGTTTTGAAAATTTCAAAGATCTTGAGAAACATAACATGAGAGAACATGCACATTATTTTCCTTAAATTTTTCTTAAAAAAAGAAATACATAAACAAATCATCAAAAAAATAAAAGTTACATACAATAAGGTAAACTATTTACAAGAGAGTACAATTTTAGTAAATTTTAAAGCATACAAAAGTTTGAAAAAGTTTAAAAAATGAAAGAGCTCAAATGAAATGAAAGAAAAAAAAAAAATCCCAAATATGAAATAAAAAATACACAAAAGTATCAAAATCAAAAGCTTCAAAAATTCTAAAAAGAAAAAAAAAGCTAAAAAAAAATAATCAAAAATATAATAAATGATCTACAATTTGAAAAGAATGCAAATAAAAAATCGAAACTTGAAAGAAAGAAAAAGATTAAAAAAAAAATAGACAAAAAAGCAAACTTCAAAAAAAACAAAAATAAAATAAACAATAAAAAAAAAGTTTCAAAAAAAAAAATTTCATTAATTTAAAAATCAACAAAAAAAATAAAAAAACTCCAAATGCCATAGATTTAAAAAAACTTAGAAATAAGTCATAATGAAATAAAAAATTTAAATTTGAGTAAAATAAAAGTCAAAAATATCAAAGAAAAAAAAAAATTGAGATCATAGAAAATATAAAGAATTTTGAAAAAAAATGAATGAATCAAAAAAAATGAAAAACCAAAAATCAAAATCAAATTTCAAAAAATTTAAAAATCATAATGATCACATTTTCAAAAAAAACAATGAAACCCAAAAAAAGGTTCAAGAAAAACTTGGAGTCAACATTGAAAGAGAAAGAATCACATAAACCCAAAACATCAAATTTCACATCAAAAATTAAAATAAGAATCCATGAGGAAAAAAATAAAGAATCATAAATGTAAAGAACAAAACTAGGTCAAAATCAGGCTCATGATAATTGAATGAAATTTGATGAAAACTCTAAGACTTTCAGCGGTTAGAAGAAAAGAAACGATAACAAGAAATAGCAAGATTTTTCAAGCTTTGAAAAAACAGAGAACCACAACGAGCTCAAGAATATTAAACTCTGAAATTCAAATCTAAAAACAAAAATTATCAAGCTCAAATTCAAAAAAATTGATCAAAAATAAAAGTAAAAAAGCAAAACTTTAAAAAAAGCTTTCAAAAAATCAAAAGTTTAAAAAATCAAAAAAAAACTAAAAAAATGAAGCATGAAATAGACAATGAAAAATCAAAAAACTCAATAGATAAAAAATGATCCACTCAAAAAAATGAAAAGCTAAAAAAAAAGAAAAGCTTCAAAATCTCATCAGAGCTTAAAAAACAGAAAGAAAAGCATAAACAATGCATGCCAAAAATTCATATAAGAATAAAAAGCACGAAATCGAAATAAAATTTCAAAAGAATGAAAAAGCTTGATCAGAAAATCAAACACTAGAAGCTCAAAAATAGGGTTCAAAAATGAAAAAAAAAAAAAAATATGCATGCAAGAGCTTCAGAAAGATTTGAAAAAAGAGGAATCGAGCTCAAGAAAGATCAATCAATGGCTTGTTTGTAAAATTTTCCAAGGCTTCGCCGCTCAGCTTTCAAAAAAATGAAATGACAAGATGAGCTCAAAAGATTTTAAAAAAACCTAACTCATTTAAGTTAAAGATCAAATAATAAAGATAAATAATGTAAAAAATCATGGTAAAAAAATCAATCAAAGCCAACAAATATGCCAATCAAAGATTAAAACAAGGATCAAGGAAAACAAATCAATCATGAGAAAGATCAATCACATCACAGAATCATCAAGATCAATGAAAATAATCATGAAGATCAATGATGATGAAATCGAAAACCACAGAGATCAAAACCATAGAAACAAATGCACATATCAATCAAATCTACCAAATAAAAAAAAGATTAAGTCAGATAGTCAAAGAGTTAATTAATGAAAGATTCAAAATCCAAAGAAACCCTAAAGGGTTCATCATGTGTAAGGAATGCATTGGCCCACATCATTCAAAAAATAAATCATTGCATTGACCTATGGTTAAGCCCAAAATTTAAAAAAATCATGACCATCGAAATAAATAATATCAAAAAAAAATAAAAAATCAAAAAAATAATAAAAAAAATGGCCAATATATAGTATGCCAATAATCAAAAACAAAATTATCCTTTTAAAAAGCATGTGATATTTAATCAAATATATTCCAACCAAATAAAAGCCAAGACCACTTTACTTTATACTTTCCAAATCATCCTCAATTTATTCAAAAGGAGGTCAAATCCAAATGAAGACAAAGTGTTCACATCACATAGGTGGTCCCCACAATGGGAGGTTTTAGAAAGGAAAACAATAGCATGGTGTGCACAAGTGCAATTCTTCATGTGACCACTAGAAGACAAACAAAGGTCAACATCAGAGTACAAGGAGCCCTTTTTGAGGCCTATTACCTTATTTTCCACAAAAATAAGAGTATTATTTTTGCACATGTGCTCACAAAGTGGTCCCCACAATGGGTGATATGGAATTGAATAAATTTTTGCTAAAGTGTAAAATACAAGGCATTATTTTTTTTACAGGGAGATTTATTTTTGCATGTGCATCCAAGGGTAGTTTAAAATGCTATTTTTGCAATTGCAAGTGGATCAAGTTGCAGATGTCACATCATCAACTAGAAGACAAAATTGCATGCATTGGAGAAGACTTGCTCATCAAGAAAAGTTTATTATTAGCCAAATTATTCATCCAACTTTATTAAAAATAGAACAGTCAACTGAGTTTGACTGAGTTGTATTTTTGTAAACAAGGCTATTAATGCCTCATTGTATTAGCATGCTTATTTTTATTCCTTTATTTATTCATGATAAAGGATAAAAATAGGATGCATGGGTGAGTACAATTTTAGTCTATTTTTAGGAAGGGTGGGATGAATAATTTTGCTATATATATTGTGTGCATTGGCAAAAGCACAAGAGGAGGAATTTTGGACACAGGAGTGTTGAAGCAGATTTTTTAAGTTTTCCCTTTGAATGAGAATTGATTTTTGCCTTTCCAATTATTTTTAGCTTTTGTGTATACTTTATTATTTCTTGTGAATGTCAATTCCTTGATTGATCATCTTACCTTGCTGAAAATTTAGTAATTTTGCATAATATTAGTGTGCATGTTTATCTTAACAATATTGTTGTGAATCATTCCCTCAATACATCAAGTTTTTCCTTAATATTCTACTGAAAACTATTGGTTTGTGCATCAGAATCCATTCTCAAATATTTGTGCATGTACTCAGTCAAAGCCCTCAATAAGTTTGGTGTATCACCCAATTTTCAATTCATTTATAGTCATTTTTTACCCTCAAAACCCCAAAAAATTAGTTTAGGATACATCAAGAAGGAACCCTTGATATCAGAGACTCACCTCAACAATAGGTATACCCACAGACCTGAGGTGTTTCCATTGTATCTACGAAAGAGAGAGATCCAGAGCAAGCTTAGAAAACCCTGTAGTCATCTCTCTACAAGGTGCACTTTTGAGAGATAACAATTTTTGGCATGCCCGGTGGGACACATGAATCAGATCTATGAGAAATTACAACAATTTACAATAGATTCACAAAAAGAAAAGTTACTTTTGGAGCAACAAGCTGCAACAACTTATTCTAAAGATTAAAATATTTATTTGGTGACTCGTAAGGCTGATTTCAGACCAGTTTTTACAGCATGTTCCATGCCTAAAGTGACTACAAGATCATCGGTAAGAGGAATTCCTTCTGAGTTTATTTCTTTACCTTTGAATTCTACAAGAAGAAGAAGAGTTGGTAACACCCTACCTTATAATAGGCCTGGTTTTAACAACCCTCCTCCTCCTAATCTTCCTTCACCACGTATAATTTCTTTGTTTAGATCCCAGTTTTTCCAATGGCTATTCAACCACCTAGGAATTTTGTGACCTTTACTAATGGCAGCCCATTAGTAATTCCTAGTTTATCATGATATTCCTAATGTTGCCATGAAAATTTTACCTTCATTCACTTGGTGAAAATCAGGTTACACCTACAGAGCACATCAAAGATGTTGCAGCCCTATGTGCAATCCATAATATAACACATGAAGATGTAGCCTTGAGACTTTTAGTTGCATCCTTTAAAGGAAAGCCTTGCAATGGTATAGAAACTTAGAGATTGGAAGCATAAGAACTTGGGATGAGTTAGGTGGTAAATTGCTGAAACAATTTCAAGATAATTCGGATCATTTATCCCTCATAGAACAATTGTCTACAATTAAGAGAGCTCCTCATGAATTTATGGCTAGTTTTAATATCCATTTTCTAGAACTTGGGAAAGAATTCCAGCAAGTGTCAAGCCTCAAGATGACCATGCTTTTCTTTATTATCTTAGAGCCCTAAACAGTGATATTTCAACTATGATTCAGTCTATGGGAGGAGAAACTCTCCCAAAGCTTATGATATTGCTATAAAGCTGAAAATAGTCTTATTCAAGCTAGAAAAATTAGCACCAAGGCCTTCAATGCCTTTTTTAGCAGATTTGCACCTATCCCACAACCTATCACCATTATAGAACTACTTATTGCAGCCCCATTAGATGATGTGTTTAAAGCTTTGTAAACTATGGGAAACAAGCTAAATTTGATTGAAAATAGACTTGCATTACCTAGAAGCCTTATCAAGCTCCTTATCAGCAAAACCAACAAAATAGGAAGCCTTATCAACAAAATCAAAATTATAGACAACCATATCAACAAAGGTAGTTTGACCCAAAGGCTCCTAGTTCATCTAATGCTTTAGTCCCTAGTTAATATGGCTATGAAGAATGGTGTCAACCTTGTAATCAACCTCATTCAAGCTACAATTGCCCAAATGCATTCCTGAATATAAGCCTTGTTGCACAACCTCAACCTGAGACATTGTTTCATGCCTCAAATGGAGGGTGGGAAAGCAAGAAACTCATTTTAAAAGCACTTGAATAGAACTTGGTCAGTTTTAGTGAAGATGATTTTATTTTAGTTACTACTAGGGCCCAAGAAAAGGCCCAGAAAGTCAAAAGTTTCAAAATAGACACTGTTTTTCCCACATAAGATAAAACAACAACTACATAGGCCAAAAATCAACTAATAGTTTTGTTGTTCCTCGAAAAAATAGGTGTTTCAGCTAGTAAAGAACAACAAAAATAGTTACAACCTGATCCAAGAAGATTGTTTATACCTCAGATATCAAAAAGTAGCTGAAGCAGAGTCAGTTTTCACCAAAGCCTATGCTAAAACAAGTAGAATCTATTTCCAAAATTGTTTCTTCTTTTAATATTGTTGATGTAATGAAAAAGCATAATGTTAATATCTCAATGTGGGATGCTCTAAGTATTCCAGGACAACAAGGAGTTGCTTTCTCATGAACTTGCTAAGCTGTAGATTTCTTCAAAAACAGCAGAAAAGGAAGTTTAAAAAGTAGACATGGTCCTTGGAACAATGGAACAAGACCACATTAAAGAAGTTAAATGGATGGTTCAAAAGGTCTTAAACACTCATGATATCAAGAAGCCACCACCATTTTATTTATCTCTGATTATTGGAGATCATTTAGTTCATAACTGCATGGTTGACAGTGGTGCAAGTAACATAGTTATGCCAAAAGCAATTGCGGAAAAGTTGGGCTGTGCAAGTATGAGCCTATAGAGAAAAGTGTGTTGTAGCTAGATGGGACAAAACTAATACAGTTGGTGTTATCAGAAACCTAGAAGTAACTTTACATGCTTGTCCCAATGTTACAATTCTACAAGATGTGACTATTGTAGATTTGCCTCCTTATTTTGCCTTATGTTTATCATGAGATTTTACAACAAAAATAGGAGGTTATCTTTCTTCAGATTGGTCATTTTTTTCTTTACTACATGATATGGAACTAAGGTTACCATAAATTTAGAGCCTCTAGCTAGATTTCATATTGAGCCTCATGCTTCAAATGTTGCAACAAATTACTCAATTCTAGATCAGTCTGATTTTGATGTTACAACTCATGTTTCCGCACTTGATGGTGTTTCTAATCTGTTCATGGATGAAAAGACTCAAGAAGAACATGCCTTATGACCCTTTTAAGGAAGTGGAAGAAGATTTGTTTGGTGTTTATTGCTTGCATGAAGAAAATGCACCAATTCCCTTGTTGTCCAAAACAAAAAGAAGCAACAAAAGGGATATGGAAGCTTCACTTTGATGGAGCCAAAAATAAGAAAGGAAAGGTACATGTTTAATGCTTACTTCCCCTTCAAATGAAAGGTACTTTTCAGCTTTAAGTTTTAATTTTCTTGTACTTGTAATGTAGTTGAATACAAAGCGTTAATTCATGGCTTGCAATGGGCTAGAAAGAGAGGTATCAACACTTTACAAGTTTTTGGAGATTCAAAATTAGTTATTAATCAAGTAAAAAAATTTAATGTGTGTAAGAATTCATTGTTGAAGTCTTACAAACATAGAGTTTCAGACTTAATGGATGATTTTGATGCTATTAACATTCAATCTATGTCCCAAGAGCTAAAAATAAGCATGCAGACAGACTTGCAACAGTTGGTGCTAGCTTTGATGTACTAGAACATATCAAAAACAACAAGGTACAACCACATATTAAATTAATTATCAAACCTTCAATGCCTGAACAATGGAGAGAATTGGTAGGTTTTCAAAGATGATAAACAAATTTGCAGATTTTTACAGCAAGAGGCTGAATTTTCTATAGTAAATCAGGAAAAACTACAACACTTCTATGGTGATCAAGATTGTTTAGTTAAAAAAAATAGGTTTCCTCAAGGATTGGTCACTCTAGAAGACATTTTCAGTTCTGATGATCAATTAAGAAAGGACAAAGGCAATATTTCAACTCACGTAGATAACTATGAAGAAATCTTGGTGGATGATGACAAGAAACTACTTATTGGAAAGGTATGTTCTTTAGCTGAAAAATAGTCATTTATCAAATTATGTAAAGAATTTAGAGATGTTTTTTCCTAGAAGTACCAATATTTGAGAGGGTTTGATCCAATTTTAGCTCAAGCATACAATAGAATTACAACCAAATTCCAAGCCAGTTAGGTAGAAGCAAAGGCCTATAAATCCAAAAATTGAGCCATTGATGAGAAAATAATTATCCAAGTTAATCGAATCAAGTATTATTTTTCTAGTCAAGCATTCAAGTTGGGTAGCCAACCTTGTTCTTGTTCGGAAAAAGAATGGAGAAATCAGATTATGTGTGGATTTTAGAGATCTTAACAAGGCTTCATTGAAAGATCATTATCCACTACCTAACATGGATCAGATTTTGAGAATAGTTTCTAGTTCTGATAGACTATCTCTTTTGGATGGTTATAGTGGATACAATCAGATTCTAGTCGAGAAGAAGATAGATACAAAAATCTTTTACCACCAAGTGGGGTACTTATGCTTATAAAAGAATGCCTTTTGGCCTTTCAAATGTTAGTGCAATGTTTCAACGTGCAATGGACATGGATTTTCGTACCTTATTAAATAAATGCATATTGGTTTATTTGGATGATGTTACCATATTTTCAAAAAATTTGATGAACATCTAATACATTTAAGGTAGACTTTTAGTTATGCAGATAATTTGGAATATCATTGAATCCCAAAAAGTCTATCTTTTTAGTACATCAAGGTAAATTGCTTGGTCATATTATTTCTAAACAAGGTTTAGCAATTGACCCTTTTAGAATTGAAGCCATATCACAGCTATCATTGCCTCATCACAAGAAGGCATTATAGAGCTTTTGGAAAAAAATCAACTTTGTTAGAAGATTTGTTCCAGATTTTAGCATTGGTTAAACCATTGACAACTATGTTAAATAAAGATAAAAATTTCTCTTGGACTAGCGAAGGGAGAGAAGGGTTTGAAGCAATTAAAACAACCATTTCTCAAGCTCCTACTCTTGCAAATCCAAATTTTGATAAATATTTTACAATGTATGCACTTGTAGGAGATGAAACAATTTCAGCCATATTAACTTAAGTTAATGATGAAAATATTGAGCAACCAATTGCTTTCTTTGGAAAAAGTTTGCATGACTATGAAACAAGGTACACTTTTCTTGAAAAACAAGTACTTTTAGTAGTCAAAGGACTAAATAATTTTAAGTACATGCTTTCAAACAATAAGATACATGTTCTTGTTTCTCATCCAAGTGTGAAAGCTTTCTTGTTAAATAAAGAATTGAATGAGAAGAGAAGAGAAGGTTGGATAACAAAGGTTATGGAATACGATGTTGATATTCGTGTTTACAAAGGTAAAAATTTTTTGAGGTAAAGGTTTATGAGATCCAAAACAACATCTAATTATGATATAGAAAAACAGAAAATTACAGAAGAGCTTATTCAAGAAGTTAAAGAATCAAGAAGATTTAGTTAAATCTAACATAACACTTATGAAGTTACAAGAAAAAAATGAACATATTTCAGTACAATCAGATATGTTTTCATGATGGTGTGCAAAAGAAAATAAACATAACGGGAGCTTATTCAATAATTATTAGGAATCAAGATGGATGAGGTGATTTAGTTAACTATCTACAACCATGGCACTTATCAAATGAGAAGGTATGGACAAGAAAAAATGAACATATTTCCCAAGGCGGGACTTGCAAAATGGGAAAGTTGCTACCTTATGTTTTCATTGATCCATGGTGATGTTATTCAAAGCTAAAAAGAGATATGAACACTTATTTTGCTAATAGGCACAAACCAACAAAATACATATAATAAACAAGCACAAATAGCTAGATATGTAATGAGAGACTAGATGAAAAGCAAAAGAGACAAGAGAGGATCTAAAATCGATCACAGATGTGTTTTATTGCTTTGTAGATTGATACAGTCCATTACAAAGTAGCCAAGAGGTAGAAACGTATTGCAAATTTTTTATGGAAGGCCTGAACCCCACAAATCCTTTTGCTAAGAGGAGAAGGGAGCTTGCAAAACAAAGAATGTCCAACCCTTTACAATGAACCATGCCCCCGTATTTATAGATTTAGCCTGAAACAAGAAGAGAGAGAAGAGGGAAAAGTAGGTCGAAGTTCAACCACCGCTATTAATGCCTATGATGAAATCTCTCCCCAAATGCATCTTTTTGCATCAATCCTTAGTTCGGCACCTTGAAGGAAGAGGAAATGGTGAAACATATCAAATTCGATCTGGTTGTTGAAGCAAGAAGATCTTGCATTAACCTCCTCAAAATTAGAGTTTAGACCTCCATGACATGGGTGAGGCCGAGATCTTTCAAACAACATCAGATTCACAATATCTCGAGCCTTGAGTTGAAAGATATGCCCTTTCAAAGTTTGTATCGAGTCTGTATAGGAGGGCGGGAAAACAACTTGAAAAATGGTTCCTTTTGATATGGGACATGTGGCAGTCTAACGCTTGTTTAGAAACCTTTTCTCTATTCACCCCTTGAAACAACGCCATACTGACACTTGGCATTCTCCACTTACACCTTTATACTTAGCCAATTTTGAGACCCTTTTCTGTCCACCTTTTGACTCTATTTTTTGTTATGTGGGATTGTGGTCAATCCAATATTTGGCATGGGGGCGAAATATGGATAACAATTTGGTGACTCACAAGGGTGTCTCTGCTAGATGAAAAGACCAATTGCCTTGTCATATCCGTTGGGCATGGAGTCATGAGTGATAGCCTGCTACTAATCTGAACTTTGAAAACTGACCCCTGGGCCACTTGGAAACCCATTAGAACTCGAAACTGATCTTGACCAAATGCCAAGTCTAAACACTGCATGAGAGAAAAAAATAACACCACACTATATATAAAATTTGAAATCATACATGCTCCAAATAGAACATGCAGAGCATGCAAAGCACTTAGGAGAAAAGCAATCTACACTATAACAAGACAATGTGCATAAGCACTTAGAGGAAAGAGAAAACTAAACTAATATGTACAGGGTGAGAACTCTCATTTTAGTAGCAGTGCTTAAGATAGATCCCATTTCTGGAATCTACAATTCTTCACCCTCTAATGTAGACAATTGGAAAGCATTGTTAATTTTACATCTTATGATCATATATGGGCCACTCCAGATGGTGTCAAATTTGGAATGCCTTCTTGATTTTGCTCGATTTGCATCCCATTTCAAAACTAGGTCTCCTTCCTAGAAGGTCCTTACTTTTTCCTTCTTGTCAAAGTATTTCTTGATTGAAGCCTGATTATTCTCTATTGCTTGGAGAGTATGCTATCTGGTTTCTTCTAATTCTATCAGCTCCACATACCTAGCCTCCATTGGTCCAAATTCGAGCGTCTCTAGTTGCCTCATGAGCTGCAATGCTTTGGTAACTCAAGTGATATAGAAAACACTTGCCTCTTTCCCATAAAGCTTGATGGAGAGATGTCTGTAGATCTCTTGGGCGTTATTCTATCAGCCCATAAGGCCATTTTGAGCTTTGTGTGCCAGGTGCTCTAATTCTCATCAAGATTTCTTCTAATGATCTTTAGTAGGTTCTTGTTTGTGGACTCAACTTGGCCATTACCTTGAGGGTAATAGTTTGATGAAGTACTCAAATAAGTCCCATTCTTAACAACCCATCATGTGATCTTGGAACCTATGAATGCTAATGCATTGTTTGATATGATGGTGGCTGACACTCCAAATCTGGTCACTATCCCTTCATAGAAATCCAAGATACTAGACTCATTTGCTTCCTTGAGTGCCACTGCCTCGGTCCATTTGGTGAAATAATTTGTCGTTGTCAGGATCCATTTGTGACCTTGGCTTGAGTTTGGATTGATGACTCCAATGAAGTCCAATCCCCATTGCATGAAAGGTTGGTCGACTGAGATTGGGTGTAATGGAAGTGCTACTAGCCTTTCCTTGCCTTTGAAGAATGCACAATTCTTGCACCTTTTGATCCATGTGTAGCAGTCACTAAACACTCTGGGCCAATAATATCCTACTTTCATGATTTTGAGTGTTGTCACTCTTGGAGAAAAATGGCCTCTAGCTGCTTCAACATGGAATTCTTATAGCACTCTCTCTACCTGATCTACCCTAATGCATCTCAACAAAATGCCATTGATGTCCCTCTTGAACAAGACACCATCAATAAGAACATATGGGATGGCTGTAGCCTGAAATGCCTTCTTTTTTCTTTACTCATCCCATGAGGACACATGCCTATTCAAAGGAAGTGCACCATATCTTGGGTCCAACAAGGAGCAGGTACATCATCTCTCCCTTCTTCTTGATCATTTTGTAGAACAAAAACAACCTCCTTTTCACTGTCTGCTTCATCTTGTTGACCTAAGGCTAGTTGTTCACATAACCCCTTCCCATGGACCAGCTTGGTGACCTTGATCTCAATGTCATATTCCATGACATGGGTGATCCATCTGCACGCTTCTCATTCAGGTCCTTGCTGAGAAGGAATTCTTTAACTCCCGCATGGGAGACCAATAGTTGGATTTTGTTGTTTGAAACCAAATGCTTAAAATTCTTCAATCCTCTGATTACCGCCAAGACTTGCTTCTCAATGAAGGAGTACCTCACCTCATAATCTTCCAGACTCTGGCTGAAGAAAGCAATTGGTTGTTCTGTACTTTCTTTGTTATGTTGCACCAAGATTGCAGAAATTGTGTCGCTGCCACCAAAGGCATATAATATGAAATATTTGGAAAAATATGGGTTCACAAGAGTTGGGGCTTGTGATATGGCTTCTTTGATAGCCTCAAAACTTGCTTTTCCTTTAGTTGTTCATTGGAATTTTAAGCTCTTCTTCAACATCAAATTTATTGGCTTGATAAGGGCAACAAAGTTTGGAACAAACCTACGAGACAAAATTGATTTTTCCCAAGAAGCTTTGAAGAGCCTTCTTGTGACTTGGCAATGGTAATGCTCTTATTACTTGAACTCTTTCTGGGTCAATTGCCAATCCTTCCTTTGATACAATATGGCCTAGAAGCCTACCTTCTTGGGCCAAGAATATGATTTTTTTGGGGTTCAGTGACACCCCAAAACTCCTGCATCATTGGAACACCTGCCTTAGGTGGAAGAGATGATCTGCTGCATTTTTGGAAAACATTGTAATGTCATCCAGATAGATCAACACTATTTTATTGATCAACCCCTTAAATGCCATATCCATTGCCCTCTGAAAAGTGGCTCCAGCATTGGATAATCCAAATGACATTTTCTTGTAGCCATAGGTGCCCCTTTTGGTGGTGAAAGATATCTTGAATTGATCATCTTCTTTCACCATGATCTGGTTGTACCCCGAGTAGCCATCTAAAAGGGAGAACCTTTCTGACCTAGACACTACTTGCAAGATCTACTCCATTGAAGGGAGTGGGTAGTGATCTTTGAGGGAGGCTCTGTTTAAATCCCTAAAGTCAACACACAACCTGATTTCTCCATTTTCTTATGGATGGGACTAGATTTGCAACCCAACTTAGTGTTTAATTGGAAATATGATGCTTGCCTCTATCAACTTGTTTAACTCGTTCTTCATCTAGAGGCTCAATATGTGGGTTGACCGGTCTCTGCTTCTGCCTGATGGGCTGAGCAACTGGATCTAGTTCTATTGTGTGTTGTGCTAGCTTTGGATTGAACCCCCTTAGGTCTTCATAACTCCAAGCAAACACATCAGGGAATTCTTGGCAAAGTTGTATGAATTCATACCTTTCTTGTTTGGTGGCCACTTTGCCAATTTGAAGTGTTTTGTCTTCTCCAACTAGGATTGACTCTGAATCTTCTCCTTTGATATGTATGTTAGCCTTCTCTTTTCTGAACTGATCATTAGGATTGAAAATAGATTCCAGTGTCACTAAGCCTTTGGGAAGCTTGTTTGTATGCAACTGTACTATCTGATTCCCGTACTGCTGCTCTAGTCTGCTTTGGTTTATAGCTGAGAATTCAACTTCTTCTTGTAGAAAGTTAATGATCTGCTGATCATTCTCAAACACCTACCAACATGTATTATTATCTGGCACACGGCCTCACAACCACATGGATATGCGGCTATTCTCTGTCCCTCTTGATGTTGTCAACCACATCAAACATTGCTCTAACTGCTGCAAGTCTATCAACAACTTCATTCTCCTTCCTAGGTATGGACACAATACTAAAGGCCTCAAAATCCTCCATGAGATCCAATACCCTACTCTTGTAGTTCTTGAGCAGGTCATTTTTGACAAAGCATTTAGTCCTTTGACTTGATTGGTAACCAATTCACTGTCACCGAATACTTGCAAGTTCTTGATTCCTAACTTCCTTGCCCAATGAAGACCTTGGACTAAAGCCTCATATTCAGCAGTGTTATTTGAGCAAGCAAACTAGAATATGAAGGCTGAATAATATCTCATACCTTTGGGGGACACAATCATGGCTCCTCCTCCAGCTCCTTGTCTACTCCTTGAGCCATCAAAGAACAATTGCCATACCTCATTGTCATCCTTGTATTTTGACTTGATTAGGTCAGGAAGAGGATGATTCTCTTCATGTAGGCAGTAGAAACCTAGTTCATATTCCTCCATCTCCTTATAGGGGTCAAAAGCATGTTTTTTGTTGGCCCACTCATCTAGGGTCAAGTCTGGGATACATCCCACCTTAGTATCTGTTTCATTAGTGTTTAGGAGGTCTTCTTGATCAAAAGCTGAGCAATTGACATTGATTGGGCTAGGCACATAGGATTCAATATGATAATCAGTAATAGGTTCATATCTGACTATGGCATTCGCCCCATACCTTGTCCTAAAGAGCATATGTGACCAATCAACAGACATGTAGCCTCCAATTTTAGCAGTGAAGTCTCTAGAAAAAGACAAAGTAAAATGTGGTGGCAGGTCTATGATTGACACGTTTTACAAAATAGTCACATTAGGGCAAGTGTGTAGAGTGAGACTCAGATCCTTGATAATTCCCATAGTGGTTATTGTTGTCCCATCTAATTGGACTACTCCTCTAGAGATGACCTCATATTGGAGACCCAATTGATCAGCTATTTGTTTGGGCATCATAGAACTACTGGCCCCAGAATCAATCATACAATTATGCACTAATTTGTCCCCAATAATCAATGAGACATAGAAGGGAGGAGGTCTTAGGTTTTTACCTTGTTGTTCTCCATGGTTCCTCCCAGGATGAACTACATTGGTAAGCACTCTTTCTTGCTAGTTAGGGGGTTGATTTGAACTTGACCAATTTTGCATGGCGGTCTGTAACAGATCCCTCTACCTGGAATGGCCAGTGACTCCCATAGTGAAATGTTCACACTTGTCCTTTTCATCTACTCAATAATATTGAATGTGTTGTCCTTTTTTGCCCCTTCCCAGACACATTTCTTTCTTACACATGGGTTGTTACAACCGGTGCTTGACTGGGTTTGGGAGGTGGCTTGGATTGGTTATGTATGTTTGGAGTTGCACTTGGAACACCAAGACCTTGTGGAGTGATGGAAGATTGAGGGTCACCTGAATTTAGTGGCCGACCCTCTCCAATACTTCTCTTTTTGGACCGTGTATTGGCAGCTACACTTTGAGAAGGGAATTGATTCATCCCACAGAAGTCTTCGGCCTACCAGTTGACAAGCATAGTCTCATTTGGGGGGCCACCTTGTTGAGCTCCTTGTTGCTGATCTTCCTCTTGGCTAGGTTCTTATGGCACCATACTGGTTTGCACCATCAAGGCCTGATTTAGAGCACCATTAAAGCACGTTGATTGGTTGTGTGGCTGACTGCATGGAAAACACCAATCATATTCTTGTGCCATATTGTTTTGTGTTGGGACCAATGCTCTTGACGTTGAAGCTATGTTAGGATCATATGGCTTGAAAGGTCTAGTAGCTTGGGGTTGTCCTTGGTTCTGGATCTAGTTTATGGTTTGAGGTGGTGGCCTATTCTGTTGATACTGGGGTCTAGCTTGATATTGAGCTTGGGGCTGGTATGGCCTGGAACTCTAAGCTTGTTGTCTTTTGATGGTCACTAGCTCATTCCCAAAGTTTTGAAGTTGCTTCATCACCACTTCCTGAAACTCTTTAGAGGTATTAGATGATGAAGTGGAAGCTTCAACTGAGATTTGACTCCTAGGGGTGGGTATAGGAGCTAATGTAGGCACTTGGCTAGTATCTGGGCCTCCTAACTCAGGGTACAGAGGCATGGATGGCCTAGGAGTGATTTTTCCAGCTTGAATCAAATGGTTCTCAACCCCTATGGAGAGGCTATAGGCTGTAGGTAATGTAGTGCCCCCCATTGACTGAATCATCAGAGAAATATCAAAATTTAAAGCCCTAAGATAGTATAAGAAGACACCTTCATTAGTGGAATCTACTACTATTGGAATCCTATCCCAAGTCCATTGAATATGAGGTTAAAGTCTCATGCCTACTTGTTTGGGGATCTCTTGATTGTTGTTAGTTTCTCCAACAAAGAAAATTTATCACCTTTTTCCCCAAACTGATTATGAAGGGCCCTACACAGCTAGTTCCAGTTCTGGAAAGAGGCTGCTCTAATACTCCTGAACCATTGTGAAGATTTCCCTTTGAATGAAGAGGTGAGAAACATAACTGCAATGTCCATCTCATGGATCTTGTGGATTGTATAGACATTTGCAATATCTTGGACATGGTCACCAGGAGAAGTTTGATTTTCCCTAGTGAAATGTGGGATGCTCTTTAATGTTGTAATCAGAACTGGGTTTTGTGTATTCAAGGCGAGTGGACTATTGCTAGTGAAGTTGACATATGGATTTGGTTGTGCCATTCTGATTGGCCTAAGAATCCTTACAGACTGAAAGAAAGGCCTTGCAGGTGGAGGTGTTGACAAGGTTCTGCTTGGTGGAGATGGAGACCTCTGAATTCTTCTTCCTCTCCTTTCTCTACTGGGGATAGACGCAAGTATTCAAATATACCTTCTTTCCTTGCTCTAGACCGGGTTTTTCTCATGAATCTCCCAAGCTTGGGCTGCTGAAACCAGTAGATTTGTTTCTTTTGGAGTCGCCAAATGTACAATTTTAAGGCTTCTTAAAAGCTAGAATCACAACAAGTGTACATCAATCCCTACTGTAATAAGATGGAGACTTCTTAGTCCCACCAGGCATGCCAAAACTATTAACACAAAATCACAACACCCCCAAATGAGTTCTAAAAATATGCTTTTCTAAGGCAGAGTCATTTGGTGTGATTGCGTAACATTGAACTTTCCCAAGGTGTGGGACCTTGAAAAATGGGAAAGCTCTCAGATTGAAGGTTGGTTCCTTATTCCTCTATTTAAGTGCATACGTAGAAACTTGCAAAGGATCCATTCTTAATCCTAATCTAAAATTTACCAAGGAGATAGGGATAGAAGGAATACATAAATTAAAACAAAGCTAAACTACGAGGTGATGCACCAAAGAAATGATGAACACTTATTTTGCTAATAGGCACAAACCAAAAAAATGCATACAATAAACAAGCACAGATAGCCAGATATGTAATGAGAGACCAGATGAAAAGCAAAAGAGACAAGAGAGGATCTAAAATCGATCACAAACGTGTTTTATTGCTCTATAGATTGATACAGATCCATTACAAAGTAGCCAAGAGGTAGAAATGTATTGCAAATTTTGATGGAAGGCCTAAACCCCACAAATCCTTTTGCTAAGAGGAGAAGGGATCCTGCAAAACAAAGAATGTCCAACCCTTTACAATGAACCCTGCCCCATATTTATAGATTCATCCTAAAAGAAGAAGAGAGAGAGAGAAGTGGAAAAACATGTTGAAATTCAACCACCGTTGTTAATGCCTTTGATGAAATCTCTCCCCAAATCCATATTTTTGCATCAATCCTTGGTTCGATACCTTGAAGGAAGAGGAAACGGTGAAACAGATCAAATCTGATCTGGTTGTTGAGGCAAGAAGATCTTGCATTAAAATCTTGAAGACGTTTCCTCCATTTTCTTCACCTAACCTCCTCAAAATTAAAGTTTTAGACCTCCATGACATGGGTGAGACTGAGATCTTTCCAATGGCATCAGATTCGCAATATCTCGAGCCCTAAGTCGAAAGATATGCCCCTTCGAAGTTTGTATCAGTCTATACAGGAGGGTGGGAAAATAACTTGAAAAATGGGTCCCTTTTGATATGGGACACGTGGCAGTCTGGCGCTCGTTTAGAAACCTTTTCTCTATTCACCCCTTGAAACAACGCCATACTGACACTTGGCATTCTCTGCTTACACCTTTATACTTAGCCAATTTTGAGACCCTTTTCTATCCGCCTTTTGACTTTATTTTCTATTATGCGGGATCATGGTCGATCCAATATTTGGCATGGGGGAGAAATATGGATAACAATTACTATTGGCCCAACATATTTAAAGACTTTTGAATGTATCAAGAAGTGTAAGAAATGTGATTTCTTTGTTGTAAAATAACGTTTAGCTTCACTTCCCTTATAGCCTATTTCCCAAGTAAATCAACCATTCATGTAGTGGGGTCTTGATTTTATTGGCATGATAAATTCACCTTCGTCACAAGGACACAAGTGGATTTTGACTGCTACATATTACTTTACATGCTGGAATGAAGCCATAGCTTTGAAATATGCTAAGGAAACTTCGATACTATCCTTTTATGAAAGTATAGTTTACATAATTAGTGTTCTAACAACTATCATTTCAGATAATAATTTAGCATTTCTTGGTGCAAAGGTAACAGATTGGGCTATTAAGCATGAAATTTATTTAACTACATCATCTAATTATTACCCATAAGGTAATGGGTTAGCTAAAATAACTAATAAGAATATTTTAAGGATCATCAGAAAAGCACTCAAAGATAACCAAAGAGCTTGACATCTAATGTTGAATTCAACACTTTGGGTGACAAAGTGACTCCTAAAAGATCAGTTGGAAATTCACCGTACAAGCTTGTTTATGGAAGAGAGGCAAGAATTCCTATTTTAGTTGAGTTACCTGCTTTAGATTTTCTATATCAGATGGAGCTACTTGAGAATGAACCATTGCAGAGTTCGTTATGTATAATTGATGGAATTACAAGAGCTAAGAGATCAAGCTCATTTAAACATGGAAAAGAATCAAAAATAGATGAAGAAAACTTTTGATAAGAAAGCTAAGTTTAGAATCTTCAATGAAGGAGACATTGTGTTGAAATGGGATGTTGATTGTGCAAAGCCAAGAAACCACACAAAATTTGACACACTTTAGAGTGGTCCTTATATGATTTCAGCTTGCAAGGAACATAATATTTTCATCTTTCAAGGCTGAATGGAGAAGAACTTCCCATTCCTGTGAATGGTATGTTTCTTAAACATTGTTATTGAAAATCCTATAGTGTCTATTTAGAGTAGGATTTCTCTTTCAATAAGTGCAGTTCTGCACATTGCAATGTTCTTTAAATTCAATAAATTGCTTTCATGCACATGGTCAGTTTACCAGATCCTTTCCCAGTTTTAGTTTGTTTTGAAGGGTTGGACCTTTAGAAAGGCATATTTTGATTACATGCTTTGGACTCCATGCCCAATGGACAAGAGCAAGCAGCCATTGCTCTATAAGATAGCAGACAACTTTCCCCGTAGGATCACTCCGAAATGTTGAAAATTTTGCACTTGTACAAAAATGGGCAACTTGAAACTTCATTACGATGGATGGCATTGGTGAAGTGAACCTAAGCTAGGGGATATTATTTTAGTTTAATATTTGTTCTGTTGGATTAATTAATGACTACATGTAATTTATAACTATGTGTGCTATTACAAAACATATAATAGATCACATAGTCTACAATTTCATGTTTGTCTTCAGTAAAAGAACACAAAGGCCCTAAATGGAAGATATGTAATCTTAATGAAGACTAAAAATACAGAATAGATGAAGTGTTAAGTTTTGGAACAACAATCAGAGTTACAGATTACAGCAGTATCAAAGTTCATTACTAAGATTACAGGTATTTTAAAGTTATTTCCTTCATGATTAAATACATTCAATTATGTTATCGAGTTGTTTAATTCATTATACAATCCATATACAAAGTTGAAATGAAGAAGGAAGTACAACTTAGTTTTAGAATTCAATGTTTTATTTATAAGGAATTTCAAATGTTTCCCACACAAGCCGTGGGATGTGACTCAAGTAAACATCATAACTACTGAAATAGAAGGTGCATGTGCATGAAAATAAAAGAAAAAGAATATGAAGGAATCCATCATTGCCTTATTTATTTTGTCCTGTTGCTCCATATTTGCTCCATCTTTGCTCCATTGTTGCTCCATCTTCATCCTTGCTATTCAACATTTCACCACACCTGAAAGACAAAAAGAGATAAGACATCAATCACGAGCTTAGGATTAAATCATGTTCTTGTACTATTTATCTTCGTGCAAATGAATCTCTTGATATCATGAGGTATGATTACAGAAAAGATAAATGCATAGCAAGACAAGAAACAATATTCTACATCAGTACATATGATTCTCATAATCATTTCAGAGAGCAAAGATAAAAGAAAAACTATGGAACAGAAGAGAGGCAAAAATCCTAATGTTTTCTAACTAGTTTATCTAAATGTGCAGGTACAAGTAAGAAGAAGGAAATAAACACCAACTGTTGTGTTTACATATAAAAAAAGTACATTTATTTAGTTCAGACTAAAGGCTGAATATACAAAGATGTGTACTGTACTAATCCATAAAAGAAATGCAAGTTTAGTGCTACAGATTCTAACAAATGGAATGAGATAAAATTGCAGCTGAAACATAATGGAAAAGGAAATCTGAGAAAATTTTGACAGGGCTTCACCATGTAAAATGGACATTTTACATCTTTCCATCATGTTATTTCACAACTAATACATGTTTAAAATCGTGACAAAAGATAAACTATTGTACTAATCAAATAGTATGCAAGAAAGGAGAGAATACATTGTATAGTCAAAGCTACAAATTCAGATAAATATAGGTTACTTCATGATAAAGAACAACAATTCAATTACAATACAACTAAGGATGAAGAGGGTAATTCATGATGAAGAGATACAATACACAATGCAACCAAATCAAGTATAGGCTAATATTCTCAACTGAGCAAATTGGAAGTAATGAGCACATTTCAGATTTCAAGGTTTTCATTATTACACAGGTCTCATTTCAGTATTACAAAAAGAAGAATGATAGTATAGAAGAAGAGAAAATGTTCAACATTTAATAGATGTAGGTTGTTTCCAGATCATCATAACACACTAAAAGCTACATACTGTAGACCATAGAAAGTGCTTCTGAAAATAACATTTTCACTTATGATCAAATTTAGAGATAGGTGTTGGAAACTATCATAATACAAGCTCAAATAAAAGAGTTACAGTTCACAACGTTTCTACAGTTCAACTCCAAGAGCTTAACATTGAAGATGTCATCTCAAAATTTTAAATGAATGTTTCTACAGTGAAACAAGGGTTTTGGAACATCCTTGTGATTGTCAAAGATGAACAAAATTGAATGAAAGAAGAAACTATGATGCAGCCAAGAGAGAGAGTTACGTTCATCTTCACTTGAATAAAGGAAAGAGTCCTTTAATCTACATATACAAGTACAATACAAGTTGTTGTTCTTAACTGAATAAGCTGAAAAGGAGAGTGTATAGCAACATTTCAACATACAGAAGGTATATCATTTCAGTATCAACAGAATCAGAACAAAATTACAAGAGTAGATTGATGGAATTGATATATGAAAAGAGATTATATTAAACTATGTAAAAGTGCATCAAAACTCTATAGGACTATCCACTGTTTTCTTTTTAATCATCAAGTTCTAGTTTTGAAAATTTCAAGATACTGAGAAACAGAACATGAGAGAACATGCACATTATTTTCCTTAACTTTTGTAAGAAAAGAAATACATAAGGCTATAGTCAAAATCAATAAGGTTACAGGATCATTTACATCAGAGAGGTGGCAATTTTAGTAAAGTTTTGGCATACATTTTCAAAAGTAAAGAGATTCAGAAATAATGAAGGCACAAAAGAAGAAAACCAAAGTATAGAGATGAAAGTATTCAAAGTTATGTAGCCTCACAGAGCTTGAAATGCAAAGTTAAAGAGCACTCAGAACATCAAATATAATAAAAGGGAAGCATATTTATGAAATGCAAATACCCATTTGACGACAGAGCCAAAAGAAAGATTGAAGCTCTTAGAGTAAAAACATTCAAACTCGAGAGATAACCCATAGCTCACACAAAGTACAAGGAAGTTTCATAATTTAAAGCTTCACAAATAAATGGCTGCCAAATGCCTTAGATTTTGAAACAGAAATATGCACATTCAGAGTAAAGAGAATGATGAAGCCAAGAACTCAAATACTCACATCAACAAATATCTAGATCTCGAGAGTTTGCATGAATAATCGAAATGCAATGAACTTACTAGTACAATTATCATCAAAGCCACAAAAACCCTCATTAATGTCAAGTGCAGAATAAAACGATGAAGACCCAAAATGATTTTCAAACTCGAATTCGGGAGTAAAGAGAAAGAGCAAGAGATCAAAACGCACAAACATGTTCAAAAGATTGATAACATATCTAAGAAAAAATATAAATGGAAGCGTATGTGTGCAAGAACAAAACTAGCTCACCTTTAACCACTCATGGTGGTCACTATTTGGTTAAGCTCAAATAGGAGAAGAAACAATAACAAGAACATAGTTCCCGCATGAATACAGAGAACCACAATGAGCTAGAAGAGTATAAACTTGGAGGATAGCTAGCAATAAAACATCGAAATCAAGTTCGTATTGACGACCACAAAAGAAAACTCATATAAAGCGAACCATAGAGAAAAAGCTTTAAAATATGCAAGTGTTTGCACTCAAAAAAACCAACAAATAAACTAGACAAGCCTTCAAAAACTAAACTCAAAGATGCTCCAACTATACAGCTTCATAATCTCACAGAGCTTGAAATAGAGTGAAAGCCATACAAAATATATGTGTTCACAAAATTCAGAACCGAGATTGAAGATCAATAATGGTGGCCAACGCGATCAAACCACACACATAAGCTCAAAGAGAAAAAAACAATGAAAATATAGATGCACGAGAGCTCGGAAGATCGATTTACAAAGGGAATCAAGCTCATCAAAGATCAACAATGGTGGTCTACATTAAAAGTTTTCTAGGGCTTTCGCCGCTCAAAATGAGCAAGTGAGAATGACAAGTGATAAGCTCAACGAGCTTTTAAACAAACCTAACTCATTTGAGTTAAAGATCGACGACAATAAACCAACGGTACAAAAATCAACATGCCAACCATTGGCTTCAGATTAAAAATTTCCAAGTACCCAATTCAACCAAATTACATAGATCAATAAACATTAAGAGAAGATTGAGGCATAAAGATCAAAAGGACCACATTGCAAACCCACAACCGCACTATGGGTTGGAAAATTTCAAACACAAACTTTCAAATCAAGGAGAAACCATAATCAAGCAGTTAGATGCAACCAAAACAAAGGAAGGGTCAAAGTGTTGTGTAAGGGGGCCAACCCACATCATTTAAAAAAAATCGCATTGACCTTGGTTAAGGTCCTAAACATATGCCGAAATAATCAAATACCGACAATAAATTACAATGCAATGATAATAAAAAAGGTGGCCGAGTATTACATAGTATGGCCATGATCAAAGCAAAAGGGTCCCTTTTAAAGCATGTGATTTTTGATCAAAGTATATTCCAACCAAATCAAGCCATGACCTCTTTACCTTATACTTTCCAAAGCATCCTCAATTTCTTCAAAAGGAGGTCAAAATCCATAATGAAGACAAAGTGTTCACATCATAGGTGGTCCCCACAGTGGGAGGTTTTAGAAAGCAAAAAATAACATTGTGTGCACAAGTGCAATTCTTCATGTGACCACTAGAAGACAAGTAGAGGTCAACATCAGAGTACAAGGAGCCCTTTTTGAGGCTTATTACCTTATTTTTCACAAAAATAAGAGTATTATTTTATTGCACATGTGCTCACAAAGTGGTCCCCATAATGGGTGATATGGAATTGAATAAACTTTTTCTAAGTGTAAAAGACAAGGCATTATTTTTACTTACAGGGAGATTAATTTTTGCATGTGCATCCAAGGGGTAGTTTAAAATGCTATTTTTACAATTGCAAGTGGATCAAGTTGTAGATGCCACATCATCAGCTAGAAGACAAAAATTGCATGTATTGGAGAAGACTTGCTCATCAAGCAAAGCCTATTATTAGCCAAATTATTCATCAACTTCTTTAAAAATAGAATAGTCAACTACAATTTAACTGAGTTGTTTTTTTGTAAACAAGGCTATTAATGCCTTATTGTATTAGCATGCTTATTTTTATTCCTTTATTTATTCATGATAAAGGATAAAAATAGGATGCATGGGCGAGTACAATTTTAGTCTATTTTTAGGAAGGGTGAGATGAAAAAATTTGCTATATATTTTGTGCATTGCAAAGCATAAGGAGGACTTTTTGGATACATGAGTGTTGAAGCAATTTGTGCCAGTTTTTCCCTTTGAATGAGAATTGATTTCTTCCTTTCCAATTATTTGCAGCTTCGTGTATACTTTATTATTTCTTGTGAATGTCAAAATTCCCTGATTGATCATCTTACCTTGCTACAAATTTAGTAATTTCTGCATAATATTAGTGTGCATGTTTATCTTAACAATATTGTTGTGAATCTTTCCCTCAATACATCAAGTGTTTTGCCTTAATATTCTGCTGAAAACTATTGGTTTGTGCATCCAAAATCCATTCTCAAATATTTGTGCATGTACTCAGTCAAATCCCTCAATAAGTTTGGTGTATCACCCCAGTTTTCAATTCATTTACAGTCATCTTTTTACCCTCAAAACCCCAAAATTAGTTTAGGATACATCAAGAAGGAACCAACCTTGATATTGGACCTCAACAATATGTATACCCACAAACCCAAGGTGTTTCCATTGTATCTATGAAAGAGAGAGATCCATAACAATCTTAAAACCCCTATAGTCATCTCTCCAGAGGGTTTACTTTCGAGAGATAACATGTACTTATACTATAATTAATTCAAAAGGGTCCACAAAAATCAAATTAGAACACTAATAATATGGTTATGTTGAAGAAAAACTATACTTCTACATTTTTGGGGAAAACTCCATTAAAGCAAGAAGACGAGGGAAGAAAGTGTGTATACAAATAAAGAGTGGCCTAATAACAATTAATTTTGTCTCTCGTAATGGAGAAATTATAGACCGGGACAACAAAGGGACAACACTGCATATGCACACCTTAGATTGTAAGTTGATGTAGACATGGAACTAAGAAGGCATTACTCCACACTCTATAGGAGGTATATGGTTCCAAAGCCTAGACCTAAAATAGGGTAGTGGCATCTAACTAGCTCCCGATTGTAAAATGATGATAATAAAGTTACAAATATGATTGTAATCACATTATTAATGAGATAAAATATCCAAGAGGTTGCTAGGAAATATTCACAAGGATTACAAGAGAGGTCCAAGAGATTGCAAATCAAGATCAAGGGTTGAGGGTCTGACAAAGTTATAAAGGTAAATACTTATAGATAAATAATGCAATAGATAAGAATATGTTACTTGATCCTAATATATGCATGACTACATTTGCAACATATAAATCTAAAATGAAATTAAAAGACAAGAGAGGTTATAGATACTTACATGTATGAAGGCACCATTGGTGCATTAACTTCCCCCAATGGTCAAAAACACCTTATGAGAGAGAGTTGATGTGGGGGACCACAAACAAATAAGAAGAAGACCTAGGAACACCCTTGATTGAAGATTCCAAATGACTCCAAAGACTTGATAGACCATGAAAAGTGTAACTCCTATGCTTTTAGATCCAAATTGCCCAATGCTCCAAGAATGAACTCAAGATAAGATAATTATGGCCAAATTAAGACTTTCCAAGCTTTTAGGGAATATTGGTGAGCGCTAGTGGTCCGAATGTGTGATGGATGAGATGTGGAATAAGTTTTCAATTACCTCATATAAATAACATAATGATAACATTAATGATTTGTGTCAACTAAATATATTAGCTATGGTTGATGATGTTGGTTGTGAAAAATCATTAATCTGGATAACATCAACCATGGCTCATTTCTAAGGAAAATTCACTCAAAAATGACATCGACCATGGTTAATGTTGTTTGAGAGGGAAATATGAGCATGGGAAAGCCAAAAACTAGGTCAAGAGAGACAGTGAACCTGTGAGGTGCTAAGGGAGATAAGATATAATGAAGAAGATGTGAGCGTACTAAAAGTAGGTGTGAGAGTAGCAAGAATATAACATATTGATAACACAAGGAGACTATAACAAATGCTTGTAAGGGGCATGAAAGACAAGCTGTAAATGGGTGTGAAAATATGTGAAATATATGATATAATTGGACTACACATCAAAACGTTCTTTCATAAGAACCACCGCTAACCAACCCAATGCAAGCCAAAGGATGTGCCTAACTATTTCTAGTACTCCTCTCTCCAGGTAGTATCCTTGAGGACACCTCTCCAAGGAAGCTAATGCAAAAATGATGCATGTAATGAACAAAATTCAATAAAGTGAAAATTGATGTGTATACATATGTCCCAACAAAATATTGTCATGTGACACTACAAGTGTATAAGAGATGGTCTATGGGAAAAAATATATAAAACTTAAATCAAAATACTAAAAAATATGTGTATAATAGAAAGAAAGAAAACACAAACTCAAATAAAACAAACCTAATTGTATACTTACCCTCCCATGAGTGTGTCCACATGGTGGATCAATAGATTGTAGAATGAGTCTGTTATGATAACCCAAGTACAACTAGAAAGAAACACTAGAAGACATATTAGATAAATAAGTAATAAACCATAGTCTAAGGGGGAGCTCGTGGGAGGATGATAGGAGATTACAAGTAATAGTACATAGTGGATGAGTAAGTCATAAGTATATCGATGAAATGTAAATGGGATGGTAGATTGGGTTGGTTTTTCCCGCCCCACCAGTGTTCAACTCTCGTTGGGCACCTGCAGTCAGTGGTGTGGCCATTTGAGATGTTTTCGTGGTTGATGGTAGTTGTTTGTGTTATTTATGTGACTCTTGGGGACCGGGACCCCTATTAGGTCCTAGATAATTCTGGTTCATAGCTCTGTCAAAAGTGTTTGCCAACTTAAAAAAGTAAGTAACAAGTAGAATATAAAGGAGTAGCTCAAAGTGTCAAACTAATCATTCCATAAATATAAAAAATGTAAGATGCTAGTTAGAAAAAATTTATCAATCATAATAAAATTCTTATAAAATAAGAGGCCACTAAGGATGTAAAAATTAAAATATATAAGGTAACTAGGAGGAATTTGATAGGGAGATATCAATGGTCGAGAGACCATCATGAAATCCAAGAGATGCTAAAGATACTCAAATAGGGATGGAATAAGGAAATTTTCTTAAACACTAATGCATGTCTCAATGTTAACATGTTGAAGAGGGATGAATAAAATGAAATAAAGGAAAAGTGAGAAAATCAAAATATATCTTGTCCTGACAAGGGATGTAATGTGTAAAGGGGAGAAAAATGGGTGCCACCAAGGCGAAAACAAGTTCTTCACTGAAATTGATACATGGTAGTCAAACAAGAGGTATGAGTTTTCAACATCAAGGAATGGAGGAACCCAAATATGTAAGGAACAATGAATAAAAACTTGTGAAGTATAAGGATATCCCATATTAGCTATGATAATATATGATGGTAAATACGTATCCTACCTCCCCATGACATTTTCCCCATATCTCAAGACCTCACTTAAGTGGCCTATATGCATACTATGAGGAATACATATTGGTGTGAGAAGATGTGTACATTGAAAAATATATACGAGATATCCTACTTGAATTGAAAAACCTACCTCACTTGAAACTACCACAAGCCCTATAATGATGCCAAATGTGAGATTTTGACCAGAATAGGAGATGTGCCAAATATGATAATTATCTCTTATTGATTTTTCTTTGATAATATGGATTTCAACGTTTTCTTTCCTTTTATTTTATTTTGGATTTTATGTTTCCTCCTCCAAATAGCTTTGGAAGGTTTATCAAATGGGTATGAAATATGACTAACATAAGAGAACTTACACCTAGCTGCTATAAATAAGAACCTACAAACCTTGAAACTTAGATAATCCTATAAATGCATTGTCGAAAATGGTGTTATCTCAATAACAACCTTGCGTGGGCCCAATAGGAAGTGTGTAGTAAAAATATAGATAATGATTTGTTTCTTGGGTTGTTGCAAGCATGATGCAAAAAGAAAGGATTGATATAATGACAAACATATTTGAAACTTTCATAAAAAGAGTGAGTAATGAGATAAATAGACCGCAAGAGTTGAGCTATAAGAAACATAATCGACTCAAGGAGACAAAATGATACTCTCAACCATTTTTATTCTTATCTAAGAGGATGCCTAGCTAAGGTAGGGATCCAAATGTAATAAATGATCAAAGGGATGGAAACTTGTGAGGAGGTCCCATATGTCTTACTATGCAAACTCATAAGATGAAATTCAAGAGATGTAGTCGGATGGATCATAAAGTAGGTAATAATATCCTAAAGGCAAGTAATGCATGACCATATCAAAAAATCAATAGGTAGATGAAATTAAGTTATAAATATCTAAACCCATGTAGATGGTACTAGTAGGGAAAATATCGACCAAACTAATAGTCCCAATGAGTAAGATAAGGTTGTAATATAACTTTGTGGACCCAAACTAGATGATACTAGCCAAGAAAAATATTGACCAAACTAACAAACTATTTGTAGGATAAGGATGAAAGGTACCATCTAGGGAAAAGTATCAACTAGACTAATAGGCCTATATGATGGTAAGGGGTAGTTGATATTGTCATACTTGTCTTGTAAAAATAAAGAATTATAAAAGGATGTTGGAGAATAGTTAGGAGACTAGGGCTCAACCTAACTAATCGGGATATAAAAGTAAGGTAGGATGTAAGGGACCAACTGAGAGGCTAGGGATCATAATTGATGGGACTACAATAATAAGAAGGTTACAAAGGATATACTAGATCAACTAGGAGACTGGTTTGGATATGATTTCCGTGTAAATTTAATATAATAAAGGATGTAAGGGATCAACTAGGAGACTAAGGATCATACATGATCAAACTGTAAAAATAAAGATGATAAGAAAAAGGTGTGAAATATGTGTAAATATATATGATAATATAAGAGGAAACATAATATTTAAATAACATGCTAGTCTACAAACCACAATAAATGAAAACTCATGATTAAAATAACTAATTAGCACAACAAGAGAAGAAAATAAAGTTTCTTACATGAAGGGATATAAATAGGGGAGTAGGATAAGATAAAAATGTGATGAGAGGAGAATGCAAATAATTATGATATGCGAGGTTTCATGCATATCTAAACGCACAATGAGAACATACCCTTGGTGGGGTATAATCTTGAAAATGAGTTGTTTGTATTTAAATATGTCTTGGAGTTGGATTTGTTTGGATTTAGATGATTATAAGTTTTGGTTGGAATATAATATAGAGAGATAGAAGGAATTGTAAGATCCCCCAATCTAAAGGATGAATGAGAGTATGCATTACAATATGCCCTAGAGGTAATAAGATGATGGAAGTAGGAAATGAATAATAGTAGGAGAAAATGAATGGAAGCACGTAGATGACCTAAAACATGAAATGAGGGAAGGAGAGGCATTAGTATATGCCCGAAAAGGTGAGCTATGAGAAGAATAGGAATCGGTATATTCCCCATGTGTGATGAAAGAGGAGGATGGGCATCAGGAGATGCCCCATAATTTGATAAAATGAGAGGTAATTGAGTATTATAATTGATGTTAGGTTTGAGATCTAAAAATTTATGATCACAATGGTGATTAAATGCGGGAATATAGAAAATAAGAACTTGAAGACTTAGGGATTATGTGGGATGGTGTTGAGTCATCAACATTAAACTTCTTAATGATATCAACCATGGTAGAAAAATATTGGTAACCAATGTATTTGGGTGGGACCAAATGATTTAAGACAACATCGATCTTGATAGAACCAAGGTGGCCGATGACATCAAAGAAGATAGAAAAAGAAACAAAAAAACAACCCTATTGGTTTAGTATGGCCAATGGTGTGTAGATGATAGGAATATAAGCATACAATATTAACCCTATGGTTCAAGGTGGTTGATGGCATTGAAGATAATAGGAACAAAATTAGACAACATTAACCCTATTGGTTTAAGATGGTTGATGAGATCAAAGATGATAGGAAAAGAAGCAGATGACATCAACCCTGTTGGTTTAGGATGGCCAACACATTTGGAAGGGTATGATTTTTTTAATGTACCAGGATTTTCTTGAGTAATCAATACCATAAAATTTGTGTGATTTTACAAGGTGAGATGACAAATAAGAAAGTTTTGAAGTACACAATCAATATTTTCCATTAAAGTGTGGGAGGGAAGGTGAGAATATGAACAATCATCACTAATATCAAGGTTAAAGTTGGCATATTCAAAGGGATAAAAATGGGAAGATCATCTTGTGAATCTTCACCCATGTTATATTGGATGGTTGGTTGAGATTAAGACTGAAAATGTATGCCATGAATGATTGAAATTAATGGTAGATATAGAAAGGAGAAAGGAGCATCCCATATAGAATCTAAATGGGTTGAGGCTTGCTATAAAAACCCTAAGAGGTAAATACATAATTATAATGAGATTTTTATAGATTTTAATAAGTTTAGGAAGATTTAGTGTAATTTCAAAAAGCGAATAGGACTCGGTTGGAAGAAAAACCAAATAGTCCACAAAACCAAATAGTCCTTCAACGCAAAAAACTAAAAACCAAATAATGACTAAAATGCCCCAAATAACAAGGAGATATGTATTTGCATCACAAAACCAAATATTTTGTAATTAAAACAAAACTACTCGAGAATAACATGAGAGAATGATATAAACTTGGTGTCCCAGATTTCACCCTAAAATCTGGGACTACCCATTTGAAATTTTTGTTGTTTTTAAAATAACGAGGCTTTTCGTGTTTTTATTGCTAGAAGATGTTTGTATTATGTTAAGATATTCCCAGTAAACCATAAGAGCCAATTTCGACAAATACCCAGATGTTAAAACTCATTTTATCCCTCCGCCAAGTTTTGTCTGCAAGAAATTTTTATTTAATTATTTATTAAATAAATAATGCCTCGTTTGAAGTAAATTGTGCTCCGGTTGAATCTGTTGAAGTTTTGCATGCCAGTATTCACACATCTCAATAGGGTTTTCACCAAGAATGAATTCAAAGCTTTGTCTGTGACTTCTGGCAACATTTTTCATTTTTATTTATTTCTTTTGTGTTTTTCTCTAGTTTTCCCCGTTGTCTTTCTGTTTAATTCCCCTGGGTCCATTCTTTGTCTGTATAGTCTGTTTAATTGCCTGGAACATCTGGAGATCATTTATGGCCACTGCACTAGAAGGAATCAACCTCAGAAAGAAAACTTTTGATAAAAAAAGATGAAGTCAAGCACAAAAAGCCTCTCCTAGGCAAGTCACACTTTTTGGAATAAATAGATCTAAGTTGCAATGAGAATTTTGGTAGTGGCAGGCAGGCGGGAATTTCTTACCTACCTTGCAGGGTACTTTTTCCCATGAAGTCAAAGTCACTTAAGTTGCAATGATGGGAATTTTGGTAGTGGCAGGTAGGCGGGAATTTCTTACTTGCCTTGCAGGGTACTTTTTCCCATGAAGTCAAAGTCACTTAAGCTGTAATGGGAATATTAGAGGTGGCAAGCAGGCGGGAATTTCTTACCTACCTTGCAGGGTAAAAATTCCCATTATAAAAGAAAAATCACTTAAAGCACCAGGAGGGAATTTCTTACCTGCCTTGCAGGGTAAAAATTCCCATGATGAAAGTCAAATCACTTAAGTGGAAGAGGGGATTTTTGGAGCTGCAGTGCAGGTGGAAATTCCCATCAAGTTGACTTCTTATTTTTAGCAATTCCTCTTGCCAAAAAGTGCAACCCACCTTGGGTGAATAACAATGCATTTAATAATATTTATTAATGGTTTATTCACCCAATTTTGGTGCCATAAATAGAAGGAAATTCAATGCAAGTGGAAGAGCTAAGGAGAAGTCAAGGATGCATGCTAAAAATAAATAAAATAAATTATTTAAAAAACAACCAACAACATGCAGACTTGGGCACCCAAATTGGATGAATAAACATGGCTATTAATTAATTAAATTGCCAGAAATAGGAAGAGGCAATTATTAAAAATAGCATGTTGGAGGTTATATAAGCATGAGACACCATAAGGGAGAGATAGTTAATTCTTTTTGATGAGGATTGCAGCCCAGACAGGTTTTGGCACCAAAAGAAGGAGGATTTTGCATTAAAGTTTATTTTCCACTACCGGGAAGCTTCCAGTTTTGGTGCCTAGGGTTGGAATAGCCTAATTTTGGTCATTATGAGCATCTGCATGTTGGTATATGTTCTTGGGTGAATTAAATAATACTTTTGTTTGCTTTGCATGCAAGTAAAACCTCAAATTTTAGGGCAGCAAACTTTATATGCAGATTTTGGTGATAAAAATCAAGTATTCGTGCCATGGACTCCATATTTGTCGAATAAAATTACAGGTATTCATCATAGGTGCTCAAATCAATGTCAGGTACATTGAATATATCTTCTAAATCTGAAGAAGTCTCCAAATCTATGCAAATTGATCCAATTGCAAGGGATTCCGATAGAATTAAAAAAAAAATAGCTCGAGATAATGATTGTTCCAGCCTTGTTGAAGCATGCTGAAAGAGAAGGACTAGCTGAATCATGCATAGATTCCAGATTTGCTAAAGTCAATGATATAAACATAGGCCCTAAACCTATCACCAATTTAATTGACAGATCTAGATCTCATAATTGCGCAAAGGTTTCGACAAAAATCATCCTCTTGTTTCTAAGCGCAACTAGTGTGGAATTCAAGTACATGGAAAATTCCTTCTAGATCTTGTGCATGTGCTCCCAATCTTCCAATTAAAGCCTTCATTGAATTTACTTGTATTTGCATTCACCCAGAGATATTTCTAGAATTTAAAATTGCTCATATGCCATTAAAAATAAAAATGATGAGTTTTGTCCGAATTATTTACGAAAAACATTGCACGGGTAAATGTTTGAGAATAATTGCAAAAGCTTCAAGGATAGAAGGAAGGCAGTCAAAGGCAATACTAGCAATAAAATCACAGTCATGCATAGCTTCAGATCCAGTTTGGTGAGAATCAAAGGCAAAAGAGTCAACCGCATGCAACAAAAGAAGAAGAACAAGATTGGGAGGGTTGCAACTTTCTTCTTATTTCTTTTCATCTTTCTTTTATTTTCTCCGACAAAGTAATTGAACAATCAATTAAATTATAAAACTCAAGTGATTGGTTTAAAAGCCGTTACTTGAAGAAGTCAATTACTTGGAACTAGGTGCCAAACATGCAAAATAAAAGGTTCTATTTTTCAATTATAAATCATGCATGTCATGTAAAGAGGAATTCCAGGAGGAAGATTGCTAGTTGTTTCCCTTTTCATAGCTTTTGCATGTGGGAATTCATTTAAAGCTTCATATTTGTAATTTCCCTTTATACACTATAAATAGAGGAAGAACCTACAGGTTAAAGGATCAAAATTGGTATTCACCATTCTTGTGTTCTAGACTTTGAGCTGAAACCCTTGATATCTTTCTGAAAGCTAAGGAATTGAAAGGAGGCAAATTTCCGGAGAACTTTGTGTCAACGGTGCATTTGTTTCTTATTTCTTTTTAGATATTTGCATAAACTTTGTGTTATCTTAGATCTAGATCTGAAACTTTCCTTTGCTTCAAATTATGCATTTCAAGATCTATTTGTTTTGTCTATGTGCATGTGATCAACTCTGTCAACTATTGGTCAGGTTGCACATCTCCTTTCCTTTCTTTTCGTATTTAATTATTTCCCTCTCCTACACATATTGCTTTCATTTGCTTACTTGATGCAAAATTTCCTAGCTATGGTTCATGAGCTACGCAATTAAAGTAAAACCAACAAATAGATATTAGGAAATATAATTGAAAAATATTACACAGGAGCCTCACTGGTAAATGAGGGAGATTTATCTCATGACTACCTAGGTTTTCAGCTGTGCAGAAAATCTAGCCAACAAAACTCATCTATATAAAACCCAAACATTTAAATATTTCACATCCACTACCCAAAACTTTTTCCACCCTTATCCAAAAAATTGTAACCATACCAGAGAAATTCCACATCCACATCTCGAGTAAAAGAAGCCACCAAAAAATCCAAATCTATCTTCTTCACTTAATTGAGAGCCTCTAATTAAGATCTTCCGCAACGAAACAAGGGCATGTAATGACATATCATGTTGAAAGAAGTGTTAGCGTGGATTACTTATCAATAGAGAGTATCGCGTGAGACATTTCTTGAAGAATGTAGATCATTGTTATTTAATAGGAATACCAATATTATTTATGTAGGAAACATATACAAAAGCCATTCCAAAAATTTAATAAATAGAGTAGTGTATGTTATAAATAGCATCAAATTAGCATTAGGCATTCTCTAAATAATCTACAAATTTTCATGTTCAATTTGTCATTACACAAAATTTAACCACGAGAATAAAAATTTTACATTAGGTGTTATTTCTAGAACATGTACAAGACTTCATGTTGAAACTATTTATTATACAACTATTGCTTTAGTGGAAGCAATCATGTAGGTCATTTACATAGTGAGATAATAATGTTTATTTCAATACAAGAAAAATTCATTTAAAAATTTAAGATATAGAAGCGATTAATCGATGTAAGCGGCGTTGAATTGACATTAGGTGTTCTTCTAAATTATCTATAAAACTTTATTCTCAAGTTGTCATTACACAAATTAGCCACATTAACAACAAAATGACATTAGTTATTCTAAATCATGAACAAAACTTCATGTTAAAGTTGTTTAGAAATACAATTATTGCTTTAGTGGAAGAAATTGTGTAAGTCATTTACAAAATGGGTTATATTTTTATTACCAATACAAATAAAATTCCACTCCCATATGTAATTCATAGTTATGGTAGAAATTAATATGCATGAAGGTAATGGACACTAGATATATATAGAGGAGTAAGTAATAAAGAGTTTTATTAGCGTCTTTGTGTGATTATTAATTATTAATATGGGATTAGCTAATTGTATTTGTTTGATGGGATTTTTTTTGTATAACAATGGTGAATGCAAAGATAGTTCTAACCTAGCAATGCACTCTATACTCTAGCTCCCAAGCAACATCTCGGGATAAGGTGATGAAAGAGCCTATTCAAGCCACAAGTAAGAATGCAATGAATGTATCCTCACTCCACAAGCTCAAATCAACTCCTTGATTGGATATGCCTTTCAAGATAACAATGGATGCAATGATGCAAGAGATAGCTTATTGTTTGTAGCCACATCTCTAAACCCTCAAATGACAACACACCCTCCTACCATCCGATCCATCCATCTGTGAACCTAGCCATCCCTTTCCCAGACCTACCCAATCCATCATAACTAACAATACTAACATCTCATCTAACTAACATCTTGTCTAACTAACTATCTCAATTACATCCCCCTACCCCCTACCCCCAATATGACTTAGTGCATACTCTATACATGTTCATGCGGGGACATGACACACAAGTGACATCTATTCATTCCCATGGTGGTTTTAATTAATTATGGTTATTCATACATTTATATTAGTCCATCTATAATCATTACTAAAATAAATTACATCAAATTCATAACACAATAACCTTAAATGTATTGCGGGTAATAATTCATAATAAATAATTACATCATATACCATCTAAAAACATCTAATTACCTAATCCACCATATAATATGTGCGATAAAATAAATAATGCCCTAAATCAACATCCATCATAACATCATACTAACATCATCTAATCTACTCGATACATCCATACCACAATCCAAAATAATATAACAGTCCATTTTCCATAATAATTGTCCATTATAGATTTTATTAGCGATATCTAGCGTGACCGAATGGAGTGTCACACTAGTGAAAACTGCGAATTATGTGAAAATCACAAAAATAGCAAAATCTGCAAAAAATGTGAAAAAGGCAAAAAGCTTGTTTTTTCAAAAATAACAAAGGCCGTGGTAGGAGATGGGTTTCCTGCACCGGGTGCCGGGGTCCTCACTAGTGCGAACAAGATCCTAGTGGGAAATGGATGGTGAGGTAGTGCCGTGGATCAACCCATAAACTTGAAGCGGAAAAGGTTGTGCTTGAATTGATAGGACAATTCGACACTAGCTTGGTTGTCAAAACCCTAGTTTCTTTGTTTGGGGAGTCAGTACTGGAAAACATGGTGGTGGAAAAAATTCTAGTGTAGGCTGAGCCGACCATTGAGGTGATACAAGAGGTCCCTTTCAATCCATCCCGGTTGGGTCTAATAGGATGAAGAGCTTGGAAGACTTCAAGGTTGACGGAATCGATTTCAAAATCGTTGCAGAAAGTTTACATCTCTTGGTGCCTCCTCCTCCCAAAGCTGATTTTTCTGATTCGCGGGTGAAAAGGGTGATTTTCTGCAAGTTTGTAGGCACCCATTTCTCTTGGAGGAGGATTTCAAGCCGGGTCTGTCGACATTAAAATTTTCTCTCGTAATTTCTATTTTATTAATGTATGTATTAGGAATAGGATGTTGTTAAGTATAATTAGTAGTGGCGTCCAATAGAAGATAACGGTGCCGTCAGTACAGTGCCGCCAATAATGTAGAGTACGGTAATAGTCAAAGTACAATAGGAATGTTGTAAAAAGTAAATATTTGTCGTAAGTGGTCCGGTAATGTTAAAATGTCAAAGTTGGGATAAGTAGAGAAGTAGGGTCTACATGATTAGGAATTAGAAATATTATATTTGTAATAAGGACAAAGAGTGATGTCATAAATATTTTGTATATTTTATTTGTGGAAAAGTCTAAAAAGGTGGAACCCATGTGAGATGATAAGGTTTATCTTATCTTAGAAGATAAGCCTACATGTAAAGGCAAGAGTTTAGGCATGGAATATGATTGGCGGAAGAGATTTCCTATCCTATCTTAGAGATAAGGTGGATAAGTCTAAATTCCTATAAATAAAGAGGCCACCCCCTCATTCATAGCATAGAGAGAAGTAGTGAGAAATATTGTATGAGTAAGTGTGTAAAGGAAGCCATCATTTTGAAGGTGTGTTAAAGAAGCCATTAAGAGGTGTAATTGTGAAGTTTCTCCCATAGTTATTGTTTGAAGGCAAGTGAAGTTAATAACACTTGAAGAACCTCATGGGTGAGATTGTAACAATTTCATGTTGATATTATAATTTACACTGATATTTCAGATTTATCATTATTCTTTCTTAGCATAGTCTATGGTATTCTTGTGTTATGTTTGTTGTTGTGTTTCCAGATTACATCCACCAAACTAAGAGTTGTGCATTAGTTAATAATCATAGCACGAGGAGTTCGGTGAAGAATTATCATAGTGCCGGATTGGTGTTGACATTTTGGTTCCGTTCCTGGAGACCATTCCTCGTTGGTGGATTTTCTGGAGAAATATTCCCACTTAGTCAGAAAACATTTGGAGGGTAACCTTGTTTTTATTGTGCATAGTAGTTACCATGGTAAAGTCACTTTTTTCCGTGAATAGTATTTACCTGTGAATAAAGTCAGAGTTTTTACCCTTGATAACTTCACTTTTACTTGTGAATAGTGTTTACCATAGTAAAGTCGTTTTTACATGATAAGTCAAGTTTTACCATAGTTTACCATGGTCATTTCTATTTTCTATTATAGTGATTCCAATTATTTGTGCACATAAGTCTTGTTGATTGTACTTGTGGGTTGGTATTTCACTTTGTGGTTACTTTTGGAAATGGGGAAGATTCCTATTTTTCAGCCCAATCTAATGAAGATGCTTCCTCTTTTATTCAAGAGTTTAAACGATCTTGTATTTGTAATGGCCTTATAAGAAGGGAATAATGGATTGAATTTTTTTCCTACCTTTTTGGATGGTTTAGCCCTTAGGTGGTTTGAAACACTAGGTGATAATGTGAAAAACTCATAGGATTTATTAAGCGAAAGTTTTCTTGAAGAATTTGGTGAACAACAGAAATATGCAGATCTCATGATCGATATCACAAAGCTAGCCCAAGGAGAGAAGGAGAAGATAAGGGATTATCATGCTCGTGTTCTAGAGCTAAGGAGGAAGCTCGATGCCCAGATCCGGAAGGAAGGATTAGCGGATGGGTTAATGAATGGCGTGGATAATCTCCTCTGTAAGCACTTCATTCTTGGGATGAAGCTAGAGATCAGACAATGAGTGAAGTATGACCACCTAGCTACCATTGAACAAGAAAAGGAGATTGCAAGAAGGCAAGAAGAAAGCATGGAAGAGGAGCCCAAAGAAATTGTTGCTAAAGTAGAGCCTACACCAGCACCTTTGGTCCAGAATCCACAACCACTCTCGGTGAGCACAAATCTTTCTCCTAGTACATCTACTGAGTATGAAGATATGCTCAGGAAGATGGGTCAGTTAACTATTAATCTTCTTCAAGGAAAAGAATTTAGTTCTCAGGGAGGAGATAGAGGTCCAAAAAGAAATATTTCTGAAGTTGTATGTTATGGTTGTTATAAAAAGGGTCATTATAAGTATAATTGTCAGATAGAGCTTCTACATCTGGTACAAGAGATAATGATAAAGGAAAGCACCTGTGAATTATTTTGATGTAGTAGATAAGAGCATAAATAATGAAGTAGATGTGTTTGTAACAAAAAGAAAGAAAGAAAAAGATAACCAAGATGGAAATGATCCTAAGAAGATGAAAGGAGAAACTAGTAAGAAACATAGGAGAAGAAAGTTGGGTGTGTAGGATTTTCTGATTTCACAGGGACAAGGACCATACTCCATCTTAGACGATCTATCCAAAAGGCCTACAAATATTACATATGGTCAACTCTTGGCTATGTCTTCTGAGAAGAGGCGGGAGCTGCGAAGTGGACTCAATGCTCGAAAGAAGGAGGTTAAGGTCCCTGTTTTGGAGGTAGAGGCAAATCCCTACACTCCACAAGCTGAGGTATTATGTAATGGTATTTCAATTCATGATGTCTTAGTTGATGGAGGTGCTGCAGTTAATGTAATGACCGAGTCTGTAATGAATATGTTGGGTTTAAAAATTGATCGCCCCTCAACACTTATGTTAAAGTCATTAAATAAAGGAAAAACTAAACCAGAAGGTGTAGTTTCAAATGTGGCAATATCTGTTATGGGTGTTGTATGTGTGGTAGACTTTCAGGTGATGAAAAATGGTAGATTTATGTACGTACCCAATGTTGTTGGGAAGACCATGGCTAAGGAGAGTTATGCAAGAAACTACCTGGAATGAAGGCTTCATGACACTTGGATGTGGTAGAGAGAGGGTGAAGATAAATGTGATCCTTGGCATCATAAGGCAGAACTGTGGATTCAAGTGATGAAAGCGATGATTGGACATCCTCCGATTACTCTAGTACCGAGTGAAGTGGACACTTTGAAGATGAAGAAAGTGAGGTTGATGTTTCGGTCATGGATATCCTTAGTCACACCGACTCATGATCCCATAAAATTATCTCGAAGAAGAAATTGATGATCGTCTCCAACAAATAAAGATTGGTGATCTTTGTGATGGAGAGTGAGAAGGAATCCTACCTCTAGCTCTTTCGAAAGTACATACACATATTCACTTTTGATTACAAGGAAACTGTCAGTAAGTAAGTTGGGTATTTGGGTAACATTCTATTGAAATTTGGTAGATGGTGCTAAGCCCATAAAGCAAATGCCATATAGAATGAATCCTAATTTTTCCAAGACTGTAAAAGAAGAAATAGATAAGTTCTTGATTTAGGATTTATATTTATTGTGGAGAATTTAGAATGGGTTTCTCCCATTGTGATCTCAATAAAAAGAATGGGAAGCTATGCATTTGTGTTGATTATAGGAAGCTCAATAAGGCAAAAAGAAGGATCATTACCCTCTTCCATTCTCGAGATCAGATTTTGGACGAAGTAGGTATTTAGGGAGTGCTATAGTTTTTTGATGGATATAAGCGGATACAACCAAGTTCGTATAGCAGAGAAAGATCAGCTGAAGACCACGTTCACCACTCCTTGGGGAACGTTTTCTTATAGAGTTATGCCTTTTGGGTTGTGTAATGCTCAACAACGTTCCAATGCTTGATGAATAGGGTGTTTGAACCCTACATTGGGAACTTCATCAGAGTATTTCTGGATGATTTTTACATCTATGGGAGCAAGATGGACCACCTACACCAGATGGAGACAACATTTCAAAGGTTAGATGAAGCACAAGCCTCACTAAACCCTACAAAGTGTGTCTTTGGATGTTCTAAAGGTGTTTTGTTAGGGCATGTTGTATCCAGAGATGGTATTGGTATTGATCCTGATAAAGTTTCAAAAATCAAAGAGTTACCATTTCCTATGAATAGAAGTAAGTTGAGATCATTTTTAGGCCATGTGGGTTACTATAGAAGGTTCATCAAGAATTTCTCAAAGATTGCACAGCCACTAACCTAGTTCTTGAAGAAGGATGTTACTTATGAACCAGAAATAAGCGCGTGAAGCTTTTGAACAATTGAAGGAAGCCCTAGTGTCTTCACTGTTTTAAAGAATCTAGATTGGAGCAAGCCATTCATTGTGTATATTGATGCCTCAGATGTAGCACTAGGAAGTACTCTGAGCCAAAATGATGAAAATGAGAATGATCATCCAATTTACTTTGGGAGCAGACAAATGAGCAGTGTTGAGGTAAATTATATATGCAACTGAAAAAGAGGCTCTAGCTATCATTTTTGTTGTAAAGAAGTTTAGAAATTACTTGCTAGGGAAGAATTTATAGTTGTAACAAATCATCAGGCTCTAAAATATATTGTCAATAAGCCTAACCCATCAGGGAGGATAGCAAGATGGATAATTTTGCTACAAGAATTTGAATTTGATATTATAGATAGGCCAGGAAAGAAGCATGTCAATGCAGATGCACTCTCTCGAGCCTATGATGGTTTAGGTTCACCTTGTGATGATGATGATTTCCCAGATGCAACATTGTTATCTCTTGACACAATCCCTAGTGAATACATAGATATTTGGAATTATCTAAATGAATTCAAGTTTCCTGATGGTGCCAATGCAAAGACTAAGAGGAAGATTACTCAAGCCAGTCATCCATATTCTATTCTACATGGAGTATTATTTGAATAGGACTTGATGGATAGTACAAGAGGTAGTTGGACGAGATCAAGGGAAGGGAGGCTGATAGAAGAATTCCACAATGGTACATGTGGAGGACACTTCTCAGACAACTTACAAGAAGAAGGATCTTGGACGCGTAGGTTATCATAGCCCACTCTTTTTAGAGATTGTTATAATTATTGTAAGACATGTGATATTTTTCAAACACATGGTAACCGTAAGACTTCATCAACTCCATTATGCCCTATTCTTCCACTTGGTCCCTTTGAAAAGTGGGGAATAGAAATTGTAAGTCCACTTCCAACTACCCCATGCCAAAATAAGTATATTGTAGTTGCCAGATTATTTAAGAAAGTGGGTTGAAGCTAGGCCATTGAAAACAACTTCCATGGATGAAGTGGCAAGGTTCATATATGAACGCATTGCCACCGATTTGGTTGCCCATTATAAATTATAGCAGATCAAGGAAGCCACTTCATTAATGAGGTGGTAGAAGCCCTAGTCAACAAGTTTTCTATTAAGCACAGGAAGGCAACAACATACAAGCCAAGCACAAATGGATAGGTGGAACGATAAAATTTTGTGTTGTGTCAAATTCTAGCAAAAGATGCGCCTTGCGGTACATAAGTGGGATAAAAGGATTCATGCAGCATTGTGGGCATATAGGGCAACATCAAAGTCAGCAACAAGATACTCCCCATTTTAGTTGGCTTATGGCATTGATCCAATTCTTCCTATTGAGTTTGATATTCCCATTGTGAGAGTTATGAAAAATGAAAGGATGGATGAAAGTGATTCAATAAAAGAAAGGTTGGTACATCTTCATTTGCTAGAGGAAATGAGGGAAATAGCGAAGGATACAAGCTATAAGAAGAAAATGAAGCAGAAGGAATACTTTGATCAAAAGATCCGTTGGTCTCCATTTCATGTGAATGACTTGGTTCTAGTATATGATTCCAGATACAAAAAAAAGAAGACAGAGAAAATTTCTTCCAAAGTGGATGGGCCCTACAAAATAGCAGCTGTGTATGAAAATGGTACATATCAACTGGAGGAATTAGATGGTACTCCCATTACAAAATGGGTCAACCATGACAAGTTAAATATTTTGAAGCACCGGCTTGCCGTTGAATGTCCATAAGAGTCTACTCGAGGACGGAGTAGAAGTTAGGAAGGGGAAAATGTCGACATTAAAATTTTCCTCAGTAATTTCTATTTTATTAATGTATGTATTAGGAATAGGATGTTGTTAATTATAATTAGTAGTGATGTCAATAGAAGATAACGGCACCATCAAGATAGTGCACCAATAATGTAGAGTACGGTAATAGTCAAAGTACAATAGGAATGTTGTAAAAAGTAAATATTTGTCGTAAGTGGTCGGTAATGTTAAAATGTCAAAGTTGGGATAAGTAGAGAAGTAGGGTCTACATGATTAGGAATTAGAAATATTATATTTGTAATAAGGATAAAGAGTGATGTCATAAATATTTTGTATATTTTATTTGTGGAAAAGTCTAAAAAGGTGGAACCCATGTGAGATGATAAGGTTTATCTTATCTTAGAAGATAAGCCTACATGTAAAGGCAAGAGTTTAGGCATGGAATATGATTGGCCGGAAGAGATTTCCTATCCTATCTTAGAGATAAAGTGGATAAGCCTAAATTCCTATAAATAAAGAGGCCACCCCCCCTCATTTAGCATAGAGAGAAGTAGTGAGAAATATTGTATGAGTAAGTGTGTAAAGGAAGCCATCATTTTGAAGGTGTGTTAAAGAAGCCATTAAGAGGTGTAATTGTGAAGTTTCTCCCATAGTTATTGTTTGAAGGCAAGTGAAGTTAATAACACTTGAAGAACCTCATGGGTGAGATTGTAACAATTTCATGTTGATATTATAATTTACACTGATATTTCAGATTTATCATTATTCTTTCTTAGCATAGTCTATGGTATTCTTGTGTTATGTTTGTTGTTGTGTTTCCAGATTACATCCACCAAACTAAGAGTTGTGCATTAGTTAATAATCATAGCACGAGGAGTTCCCGGTGAATAATTATCATAGTGCCGGATTGGTGTTGATAGGTCACGCACTTCTACGGAGCTCAAATGCTAGACCAAAAGTCAACTTCCGTACCAACAGATTTTTTCGGGTATGTTTCCCTCCTTGATTTGCTGAATTTGGTGCTTAAAGAAGAACCCTAGTTCATGAACTCTTCCACCCATACTTTTGTCCTTGGTCACCAAATTTTGACCTGGAAGGAAAAATTTCCAAGACCTTGCTTTGGTTAAACATTCATGATTTGCCTTTGGATATCCGCAAATGGTGCATTCAAGCCAATTACGAACTCCCTGGGACCCTCATGCCCATCTATAATCCCGCCCTAAATTTTGGTGCAAAATCTCGGTGCGTCTCTATGTGGTGATGGACCTGACTACCCTCTACCATTGTCTTTGATTCTCCAAACAAATTCTGGCCCCAAGTGCTTTACCATTGAGTATGAGGGTCTAAATGCAAAATTGTTTTTATTTCAGTAAGGGTCATTTGGGTTATACTGAGTAAGGTTGGCTCTATGATGAAAGGGTTGGAGGAGAGAAAAATGGCATCACCCTTGGTGGGTGATATTTCACCTCTTTCTCTTCTAAAAGAAACTGAAGAAGTGCATAAAAAATGGGGAATTAATTTCCCTTATTAAGGAAGGTTTCGATCAAGGGCAAGTGGCTTCCCTAAACTCGCTACAATCTTGGCTCCTGGATAAAGTTGAGACAAATAAGCTTCAGTCCCTTTTAGGTGATGGCGTCTTGGAGGAAGGAGAATTTGAGCCGGATCTGCTGGTACCGGCTTTAGCTTCCTCAAAATTGGCTTCGGTTCAAGCAGGGTTGAAGGAGGCCATATGCGGCTCAGCCGACAAAAAGGTAGAAAATCCAAACAAGAACTAGCACTGTTGGAAGTGGATGTTGGAAAACAAAGTGTCCTAAACTTTGCCAAAGCTGTGTCCGGGAAGGTGAATGTCCTTCCCTCTCCTAAATGATAATACTTTCTTGGAATATCAGGGGTCTCAACACCCCTGATAAACAATGCTTGTTTAAGCATTATCTCTTCTCCTTGGAGGTGAGTGTGGTGTTGCTTCAAGAAACAAAGATGGCCATGGCGGAAGCTACTGCGCTCTAGAAAAATTCAGTTAAGGGCTGGAATTTCTTCTTCTCTCGATGCTACCGGGGCCTCAGGGGGCTTGGGATTCTGGTGGAAGGAATGTCAGGTTCAGGTTGATCTTATCCACCAGAATCATAGTTGGCAGTTGGGTCGGGTTTTCTGAAACATTCTCATTCGGTCTTCTACCTCCTTAATGTGTATGGTCCGAATAACATAATTGGAAAAAGAGAGGTTTGGCAAGACATCTCCAGGTCTTTGCTCCCCCTCGAGGATCAATTGTTTCTTCTTGGTGGTGATTTCAATGCTATCACCTCTAAGAAAGATAAAAAAGGCGTATTTCTAGAAATCGGCAATCCCAGGAAGATTTGTGTTCCTTTATCTCTGACAAATATCTTTTAGATATCGAGCCCAAGCAAGGTTGGTTCACTGGAGCAATCGTAGGAAGGGCTTCAATAATATTGTTGAAAGGCTCGATAGGTTCTTAGCCGGCCCTAAGTGGTCTCTAAATAATGTTGTCTTAGAATGCTCAATTCTGCCCTGGTCTAGCTCTGATCACTTCCCGGTTTCCCTATCAGTCAATATCGACTTTGCCCCTCGCAAATCCCCTTTTAAGTTTGAGCTTATGTGGCTGAGGGATGCCTCTCTGGAAAACAACATTTCGCAATGGTGGCACTCCTATCAGGTTGAAGGTTCAAAAATGTTGGTGCTTGCACAAAAACTAAAACTTCTCAAAAAGGATCTAAGATCTTGGAACAAATCTTGTTTTAAGAATATCTTCCAAGAAAAGGCTAGAGTGGAAGCCGAGTTGAAAGCTCTGAATGAGTTAATTTTTGTCTCTGGCATGGGGGAGGTGGAGTTTCTTCTGGAGAAGTCTTTACTAGCCGAACTTGGTGAATTAATTCTACACAAGGAGGTCTTCTGGAAAAAAAATCATGGGAATCATGGCTCAAGGATGGGGACAGGAACAAAAAGTTTTTTCATTCATCCGTAAAAGCAAGGCAAGGAGCTCGTCTTTCATCTCCGAGATAAAGAGTCATGATGGTATTTTCCTCTCTGATCAAAAACAGATTTCTGATGAAGGGGTCCAGTTCTTTACTTCCCTCCTTCAAGGTGACATCGCATCCTTTGATTCAGAGCAATCCTCTTTCCTTGACAATATCCCGACATTGGTCACTGATGCTCAAAATGTGGCCCTTCTTAAGCCCTTCACTATGAGTGAAGTGGAGAAAGTGGTTTTCTCTATGGCCAAGAACAAAGCTCTAGGTCCGGATGGTTTTTAGGCTGATTTCTTTCAAAAATTTTGGAACATCGTTGGCTATGATGTTTGGGTGGCTATGGAAGAATCTTGCAGATCCCATTCAGTGCTTAAATCACTAAATTGTACCTTTATAAGTCTCTTCCCAAAGATCCCTCAACCCTCTTCATTCGCGGACTTCAGGTTTCTCTGTGCAATACCTCCTACAAAATCATCTCGAAAGCCATTGCTTCCAGACTCAAAGGGCTGCTAGAACCTATGATCTCTCCGAGCAATCTGGTTTCTTGCTGGGGAGGTCAATTTTGATGGTATTTTTCTCTCTCATGAACTCATTCATTCTCTCTCCTATAATAAATCCCTAGGTATGTTACTAAAATTGGATATTAGCAAGGCCTTTGACAAGATCAACTGGCATTTTCTAATCAGAATCCTTAGAAAGTTTGGTTTTTCGGTTCAGTTTTGTAATTGGGTGTTTAGTTGCATAGCTGGGCCTTCTTTCTCCATGTTAATTAATGGTAATGCTGAAGGTTTCTTTGAAGGTAATCGGGGTATAAGACAGGGTGACCCTCTCTCCTCCTTTCTCTACATTTTAGTGGCTGACTCGCTGAGTAGGGCCATCAACAATAAAGTTTGGGAAGGAAAATTGTAGGGATTAAGAATTACGGAGGGGGTGGATCCTATTTCTCACCAAGCAATTCATGCAGATGACACTTTCTTGTTTGGCAAAGCCAACATTCAGGAGGCCAGAGAACTGAAGGGGTTGTTCGATGCTTATGCAGCTATTCTTTGGACAAGAGGTTAGCCATGTCAAATCCTTTATCTTCTTTTTAACATCCCCCCTTCTCTGGAAGCTAGAATTCTTGGCATCTTTAGTTTCAAAAAAGGATCCCTTCCAGTCAAATATCTTGGTGTGCCTTTGTTTGGTGGCTCGGTTCGGACCTTGATGTGGAACGATCTCCTCTCTTTGGTTAATTCAAACTCAACTCTTGGAAAGGAAAATGGCTATCACTAGCTGGAAGACTGGTCCTCATCAAATCTGTTCTCAGTGCCTCCCCTTATACATGCTTTCCATACTAAAAATCCCCAAAAGTGTTCTATCAAAGCTTATCGGGATTATGCGAAAGTTCCTATGGCAAGGTCCCTCTATGGAAAGGAAAATCCCATTGATCAGCTGGGAAAATTTGTCCAAACCCAAAGATCTAGGTGGGGCTGGCATTCTCAACTTGGGTATTCAAAACTTGGCCCTGGGCCAAGCTTGTCTGGAATCTCCTCACAAAACCTCTGTGTCTTTGCAGCCAAGTGGTGGAAAAAAATATCTGGGGGCCCATCTTCCGGAATCAATTCTCCACATTGCTAATCCCCCTCGTGGTTCTCATATATGGAACTTCTTAGTTGAATGTCGGGAGCTCTTCTTATTCAATGCGGCTTGGAAAATCGAAAAAGGTGACAGGGTGTTATTCTAGGATGATCCTTGGAATGGTTTTCCGTGCTTGGGGAAAATCCTGAGTTTGGGGAAATCAAGAGGCTCTTAGTTGAAGAATGGGGACCATATGTTTCCAACTATGGGCTGATTCTAAAAAATTTCTTGCTCTATTGGAATGGAAAAGTATTGATCACCTAAATCTCTCTTTGGAAACTAAGGATAGTTTTCACTCGGCTCTGCAAGAACGACAGATAGTGCTTTCCGGGGGTAATGATGAAATTGTTTGGACTGTGCCTCTTCTGGGAAATACTCCCCGCGTTATGGCTATAAATTATTGCATGTTGAGCAGGAAGTTGAGGCTCTAATCTGGAAGGCATGTTGGTCCCCCTCGTGTCCCCTAAAGCTGGCCTTTTCACTTGGATGGCTTTCAAAGGAAAAATTCTCACTCAAGAAAGGAGGAAGAGATTTGGTTTTCATGGTCCCTCAATGTGCTTTTTGTGTGAGAAGCATGAGGAAGATCGTGATCATCTTCTGCTTCATTTCCCATTCACAACTGAATGCTGGAGTTGGTTGTGTGTCAGGCTCAATCTCTCGTGGGTCCAACCCTCTACACTCCCGACAACCATTTTGCTTAGCTTGTAAACCTCCACTCTGGCGCTCTCTCCTCGATTTGGCTGTGTGGTATCATGCTACTTCTCTGGCACATCTGGTGGGAGCGTAACAAAAGAATATTTAGGGAGGAGCAGAACTCGGTGGGATGGTGGTCATTCTCAGGTTGGAATGGGCTATCTCTGAGGTGGTTTCTGCTAATTGGTCCCGCTTTCATCACTTCTCCAACATTGACAGGGAAATCGAGCAGCTGGCCTAGAATCGTCAAGCCCGGAGCAGGTGCTCAGCGCCCTTCGATCTCCTCAACCTCACTCCGTTGGTTAGCCCATTGGCTCCCCCACCTCGGGTTCCTCAAACTAAATTTTGATGGAGCGGCCAGAGGTAACCCGGGCATCTCCGCGCTAGATGCATTATAAGAAACGAAAAGGGATTATTGGTTGGTGCCACCTCCTACAAGCTCAGGGATGGCACTTGTAATTCGGTTGAACTACAAGCTCTGAGCAAAGGTCTAGATCTAGCGGCCTCCTTAAAGATAGAAAATCTAGAAATCGAAGGGGATTCACTAGTAATTGTGAATGCCATAATTAAAAATAAATCCCTGTCTTGGAAATTGGACCTAGGAGTTAAAAAGGTCCTTTGGCAACTCGAGAATTTCAGTGCCTGGAACATTAAGCACATGTTTTGGGAAATTAATAATTACGCATGGACAAGCTGGCTAATGCAATGATTGAGCAAGCACAACATGAGATAGTGGAATTCAATTCTAAAGCGTGGGAAGGATTGGGGATATTGATCTTGCACGAGGTGGATTTCTGAGCACACATCATCTAATGATACAATTGTGGGATGTGAAGGGTCTATTTAATGCTTTGGAGAAGGGCTTCTCCTTATATTTTTTTTCTCCTCCTTTTTGCTAGCTATGGTTGTCCCTCGTCTCTCCGTGAATTGCCTTGAGTTGTGATCTGCGTGAAATGGTATTTCATTCCAGGATAACAGACAACCGGCTGAAAAGAATTTTTCGTCTCTCCTGTGTCGAAGAGTTGGATGCCATTAAAGGATTCCTGGGTGAATACTATCTATCTGTTGTTGGTTGGCCACGTGTCAACAAAGTGGCATTGCCTCTGTATTCGTTGAGAACCTATTGATAATCCGTCCCTCTAAAGCGGATGTCGTGAGTCTGGCTCTGCACTGGCTTCAACCGCATACTGTGGTAACCTGGCCTCCGAAGGGGTGAATTGTTGTCTAGCATTCTGGGTTGTGCATGAGTCTTTTGAGCGCGTTGGGGGTGGCTGTGGGTGTCTTCAAAGAAACTCAAAAATGGTTTGGCATTCTCTGGCCTTCACTGAGCAGCTGGTGGTGTATGCCCTGGGACCGGGCTGCCAACGCATGCCTAGTGCTTCCTAATCTAAAGACCCTCTGCGCTCCATTGGACCCTATCCCGCCTGGATGGACCGAGCTGCGGCTATCTGCGGCAGGGGCCTATGACTTTCTCTGGCTGAACTGGGTGAATTCTGAAGTGAAAGTTGAAATGGAAGATGATACCAGCCTTGGTCGGGTGTCTCAGTCGCTAGTGTTGTTGTCACCTTGGGGTCTAGAGAGTAATCCCTCTCTTGCCTAGTACTATAGTTATAGTATATCTCGGATAATGTTGGCCTATGTTCGTGTATATCCAGCTACTTTTTTGCTCTTATGATTTTGTTGTTTTGCTTTGAAATCTTGAGGTCGGGCCTCTATTTATGTAAATAGGGAATGGGTCCCTTCAACCCGCTTTATCTATCCAAAATAAATAAATAAATAATTGTCCATTATTTACATCATCGAAGAAAAAATATACATACATAATCTCAAAATGATACATAAAGGTACATATACATCATCCGACAAAATCATCATCGGATAAAAATATCATGACTCATGGCCACGAATAAGGGAGATGAGCCAATAGTGGAGCATGGACCAATAATGGTGAGGATAGATGTAAAGTCAAGGACTAGTACATGTACATTTCCCACTTAAAATTCGGAAAAAAAGTAGCCAATAAAATGAGTCATATCAAATCACATCAAACAATCACCCAATCAAATGATGCCACATAAGTGAATAAATATGCATGACATAATGCCCAATAAATGGTCCACCATAAATTTATTTGTATGGAAAACTACTTGATTTAAATGCCTTAAAAACCACTTTCCATACAATATAAATACTCAAAAGAAAATATGTACATTAAAAATAAAAAAATCTATTAAAGGAATTTTTTTCAAATTTTATGGTATTTATGTGGGTGTTGTACAACCCTCAACTTAGGGTGGAGAACCACTAGCTCCTCTCCCTTATAAACAAAATTTTCATGATCCATGTTATACAAATGTCTATATTGAGCCTTGTCAATTCTCATTGTGGCTCTTTGATATCGATCTCGGAGGAGACCGATCTCTCCTCGAGGCCAATACAGATCTCTTTGACCTGCTAGGCACCCATGTCCTATTGATAGACGTTGCCCCTATAATCCATTGAATCTTGTCTACAAAAGACATGACCCTCTCACTGGTGGCATTGCTTGTTCATATAAGGTCCTGTAATATAAAACCTCCTTCATGTCTGCATGGAATATACAAAGGACCAAGTTAATCCTCTCGGAGCTAATAATCTCTCCATATTTCCCTGCTCCACTTAAACCACCTCTATCTCTCGTCTCAATCTCTCTACCTCAACCGACATGTACATATGATCTACCATGGGTGCTTGTACGTACTACTATATGTCCGTAATGTCAATATCTCTACATTTCATGTTGTCATGTGTCCTTTATAATATCTCATTCTTGATGGAACCTAGTCACCTAGTCTCGTAAGTTGTTTTGCTCCTAGATCAAACTAACTACATGTACTTGCAGAGTGTTTCTCTCTAATGTAGGTTCACCATCTCACCATATCCGAGTGTCACCTTACCCTTCGATCATCCCACTCACGTAGTAACCTTGTTATCTCGGTTGTCTTGGCACTAATCTCTTGTTGCATCCTTTATATGAATGCATCATCCTCTACTAACCTCTCCTCCTGAAACACTACTACATGCGATGGACTAGCTCTATCCCCTCCTCTCATCCCTTCGATGTGTCGGTGCTATCCCCTCACTACTACCATCCCTTGAGTCAATATCTATCTGTTGTTTCTCCCCAACATCTCCTAATGGATGTTCCTCAACCTCTTCACCCACCTGTCCGTGTGCACGAGCTCTCCTCTAAGCACACTTTATCAATTGTTGTTCTTTATGTAGTTGTACACAAGATAAGTTTTGTATCCTTTATTATAAATTGTGTGGTGGCTCTTATGCTAGTATGGTCCATCGTTGTTTTACCTATCTATCATGTATGTTCATACCGAGTCAACTTATGCAATGAAAGTCAAATTTTCTCAAAAACAAAGATGTGGTGCGGTGGTGGGGCACATGATGTGTAAGCTAGAGGTCCACAAGTTTGATTTTTTTTTCCTATCCCTCTGCTAACGCGTGTGAGGGATAGGCTCTTCCGTCAATCGAAATGGTGCGAATATAATCCACCATACTCAATACTCTTGAGCAGTACCTCCATCCGCCTACATCGGCACCCGATCATATGGCACTCAAGTAATCTCCACTCTCGATCTATTAGTGGCCCCCACGGATGTTTCTCTGCGTAACCCATGCAAATATGTTAGGTGACTGGTAAACCCTACCACAACCCAAATTGTCTATGTACCGATCTGCCCATAAAAATTCTTGATCACATATCATCTTTAGCCCACTAGATAACATGAAACCAATACATAACACATATAGATGTTATCCTCACTCCATGCTAATAAAAATTTCCTATAGGACCTCCACGTAATAGCCACCTTAATGAGATCATCTACTACTCTCTTGTAATGGTTTAATTGCCCAATATAATGCCTTTGAGATTTAACACTACCGCCTAGATGTATATTAATGACTCATTTGGCCTTCGTTGTCTCGTCATCCCTAACGACCACTTAATCTTAATATCATCCCGTGCCCATAATTGTAATAGTGTATGTGGACTTATACTCTCACCATCCCTATACAAAAATATATCTAGATACTGTATATTTATGCCAATAAATATGATGACCATGCAAACACTTTCCTCATATCAAACATATCACAAACTACATTCACCATCCCCATCATAAAATAATGGCTACTCTTTTCGGGAAGAAAATGTCATCGATAATAGCCATCAATAATAACCGCAATCACGATATTAATTGACCCTCTAGACTGGAATCCAGGTCTACTACAATCCCTTGCATGTTTAGAAACGACTCTACCCTGTTAGCAAAGCATCATCACATCTACTAGTGGTTTATCCCTCCACTAAAATATCTCACCCCACACCGATACTTGCATAATCCTCCACACATCCTCCAAGGTCACTATCATATCTCCCGTAGGAATATGGAAAGTACTTATCTACGAGTGCCATCATTGACACAGAGCCGTCAAGTAACACTCTATTAGCATGAACCTCGAAATCCATATCACAAAGTATAGGCCTAACGTGTCTAAGAACATCAAAACGTATGTGGACAATAGGTGTAACTCAATCAACACTCAAGATCACCTCTCTTATATCTTGATGTCCCCAACACCTCCTACACATATCACGAGTTTAATGTACTAAGCCAAATCATATCCCTACTAATAAGCCTAACGTGTACCTTCCCTCCCCTTCACTAACTACATCAAACTACCTTGGAACCCCCTCTCATTCCAGTTGCCCTATCCTCCCCCCTTCCCACCATCTCTCATCTTCTATCATCCCCCGTCTCTTTTCCCCTCTCATCTCCTCCTCTCCTCTCATCTACTTCTCTCCCTCCTCTTCTCCCATACTCACCCCTATCTCACCCTTACCCCCTTCCCTACATTCCCCCATGGTCAATGCAAAGATGGTTCTAATATAATAATGCACTATACACTTCAACTCCTACAAAACACGTTGAGATAAGGTGATAAAGGGGCATATTCAAGCCACAAGTAAGAATGTATTCTCACTCTACAAGCTCAAATCAACTCCTTGGTGATTGGATATGCCTTCAAGATAACAATGGATGTAATGATGCAATAGATAGCTTGTTGGTTGCACTCAAATCCTCTCTCTAATCTAGCAACATGTAAGTATGACAAGGCTCTTAGATGTAAAATTTGTGAGTTTTCTTACTTGTTCAAGTGATGATCAAATGGGAGGTGGCCACTCCAATTTATAGAGTTGGGGTGGCCAAATGAAGGGATAAGATTGATTGGTGATGTGTCCAATCCAAGGGTGGAGAAGTGGTTTGGATTGATGACATGGAGGGAGAAATCTAGAATGAGGTAGGTGGATATTTGTTATTTCTTAAAATTATAAATGATTCTAGATAATGGGTCGGAGTTATCCAAATAAAACTTAATTAACTAATTAAATTTGATTTATAGGAGAGATGGTTAAGTGGAAATTTGTAGAACGAGATTAGGCTTAATAAATTAGGGTTAAGTGGTTGTTAAAGGATGAGTTAGGTGGATGGTAGGTGAGATAGAACTTTTAAATTCTTAGAAATGTTAAATGAGGTTTATAGGGTATTATGAGGGATGAAATGGTGATTAATTTTAGGATTAATCACCAAGAGGATGAGATGGGATGTTAGTAATGTGGGATATGGCTAAACTAATACTATAGTGGTCTTATCTAGGGTGATTACAAGTTTTTAGTGGGGAAAAGGTTTAAGTAATTGGTTAGTGGGGTGGTATAAGGGTGTCAAATTGGGTTTATTGGTGATAATTGTAAGATAATATAGGTTTAGTTAATTTGTCGACATTTGGGACAATATTCAATAATTATTAAGATATTATTTATTTGTGTTTTTATTATTGGTATGAAATTAGTTAATTATTATGTCATTAATACATGTGTATTTTTATTATTGATATGTGGTTAGTTAATTTATATAATGGTATTATATGTATGTGTTTATTATTATTGTATTGGTACAAGACTAGTTATTAATTATTACATAATAATTATTATAATTTAATTTTGTATTTTAATAATTATTAGATAATAGTTTATTAATTTTCTTACCAAAAATATAGTGGAGTAGAAAAAACCAAGGGTACCAAAATTAGGAATTGGTAAATTTAAAAATTTGTAAATCATTTTTATGTTTTGATTGAAAGTTAACCTCAATATAAACCAATTTCACTTGAGATAAAGAGTGGAAAACTAGTTACTTTGAAAGAAATTGTGAATGCTTTATTTAACATTTTGTTAAAAAGGTCTGCTTTAGCTTGTTTTCCAAGTTTAGTATACATGACGATAAAAAGAAAACTAGATATAGTTAAAATTTTGGAGGTGGTGTGAGGGTGGTGGCTTTTTCAATTGAGGATTCAACATTAAAAAAGAATAAGGTTAATAGAAGTTCTTAAAGGTGTATCACGTGTAAATTAGAATTGGGAGATTAATTCAATGATTTAAATATAGGTTTATAATTGATTTAATATAAATTGAATTAAATCTAATTACAGAGTAACTATTGTAATGAATGATGTACAAATGCTAATATACAATAAGATACAAGCAAACACGCATGTACAAATATGAAACCCTAAGCAAGAGGAGGAGATATAGTGACTTAGTTGATTCAAAATAGTTTGAAAGTGATATGGGTAGGTGAACCATTGAAATAGTGAGAAGAGTGTCGTCAATGCTCTCTAGAGGTTCTAAGACTCAAAAATGTCTTTGGAGAGGCACACCCATGGGAGGATAGGAGCACCCACAAGTGCCTGGGCGCTAGTGTCCATTCTAGGCGTTAGTGTCTGTGTCAATGATTTGGATCTGGCCTCTTCTACGTAGGATGAGCTTCATTGTTAGTCTTTGTTTGTTGCTCTGGTTTTGATCCTTGATCGTCGAATGTACATGTAACCTGCAAAACAAGTCGTATACCTGTACATGTCCACAAACCAAATCAAATCTAATAAAAATATGTAGAACATGGAGTCGGACCGACCTTGGTGGTCACTGAAGAGTGAACTTAATACCGAGTGTTGCACTACATCTTAGACTCTATATAGTTTTATGTCAAAGCATGTGTAATGATGCCCTAGGATGCCCTTGTGTAAGTTGCAAAAATGATAGCGAGATAGATTTAGAATTTAGTAGATGTACAAAATGTGTGGGATGAAATAGAATAAACTTCCCTCCTATGTTGTGTATATAGAAGTGATGCAACCCTTGTCCCTTGAATGAGTGTGCTAGAAGAATGCTTTGAAGTGTTTTTGTGCCTTTGGATGCAAGCTTAGGTGATAGCATGTAATGCTTAGTGTTTGGTCCTTTATTTTGAAATCACAACTCTATATTTATATGATTCCCTTGTGTGGAAACCTAAAATCCACTTCCACAGTTTTAATGCTAAATTGGTACCAACTATCCTCTATCTCATCATTTCCATTATAATTAATATTTTCTTCTAATTAACTAATGTCTCCCTCCATTTTGATCAATTAACAACACTTCGTTAATTAACTAGCTTCTATCACATTTTGGATGCCAATTAACGACACTTCATTAGTTATAATCCTCTTTGAATCAATTAATTAGCTATTATTAGCTAATTAAGCCTTTTTAACATGTATTTAATCAATAAACCCTTTTATTGGCTAAATCCCACTTTCAAATGCTTCCAATCTTATCAAATTCCTCCTAAATCACCTCCAAATAGCCTAAAAAGCTTATTCTAGCCTATTAATTAATCCTAATTGATTAATTAAAGCACCCCAACTCCCATGAGTTGCTAACTCACTAGTTAAATCATCTAATCATGGTTAATTAGCCTAGAGTTACTTTATCCTTTGTCCCACATTCATTGTGATTCAAGCTTTCCCCAAATAGAAAGCTATAAAAAGGACCAAGCTCCTACCTTCACACCTTACACCATACTTTGAATAATATCTCATATAAAACATATGATTTAAAATAGCCTTCTCCATTGAATTGGAATAGCTTGATCATTCATTTGCATCCATTCTTCATGCTTGGTTAGTAAAGGAAGATCTAACATGGCCTTGTAGCCATTGTTTAGAGAGATCCTTTCACCATCTTGAAGCAACATCTAATTTGATTGCTCATAGATCTAATTAGGTCCATTTATTTAGCAATCATTCATTCTAGTAGGAATAGTTAGCAATTAGATGATGTTCTTCATTTATTAAGCTAAATTCCATTAAGCTTTAATCATGATGGTTCATTGATGAATTTATTATCTTAGCTCTAAACTACTTGGTGTTAGTTTAGGTTTAAATTACTTTGCTTAAGTTTAGCATGTTCACATTTGGCACGTCCGGTGGGACATACTCCATTGTCCTTTGCATTCATTTTCAATATTTTTAGATTAATTTCAAAGTTTTGATTTACTAACCCTCTTTTGTATTTTTAGATAAATATGAAGTTCCTTAACTAGTCTAGTTAGGATTGCTTTGTTTTTGTGCTCTTTGCAAGATCAAAGGAGGTGAGGTGTTATCAAATTTTGATCAAATTGACAAATTTTTGAGCTTTTTGATAATTCTTGTTGAAAATTCCCGTGTTTTGATCATCTACAGGAAGGTACATGCTAGTATTATTCTTCCATGTGATGATGTTACTGAAAAGGGGCACATAGGTGTCTCTCTAGCCACACTAGTGTCGAACCTGTCACTCTCTGTCTATGTTTTTTTGTTAGAGGTGCTCTCATAGTCAAAGGGATGTGTTGGTGTTCAAAGGGGCGTGTTGGTGTTCAAAGGGGTGAGTTTGTGTTCAAAGGGACATGTTGGTATTCAAAAGGGCACACCGATGTTCAAAGTGGTGTGTTGGTGTGCAAAGGGGAACATTATTATTAAAAGGGGCACACTGGTGTGCAAAGTGGCGCACTTCTATTGAAAGGGGTGCACTAGTGTCAATATGTGTGCATAACCGATCTTCTAGAGGCCATAACTTTTTCTCCCGACCTCAAAACGACTTCATTTTTACATTGGAAAGGTATTGAAATGAACTACGCAATGATAACATAAATTTAGGATTTTGACTTACAAAAAAATTATGGTTTCCTTTATTAGAAAACTAGTCATTTTCTAACATGTCTAATGTTTTGATGAATGTTGTATTTCCATACTTCACTTGATTTAGACAAAAGCTTTTGTATGCTCTTATCTTGCACCTTTTGGTGATCTTGAGAATGAAAAACAACTTTAATCTCTATGTTTTTAACATTTATATTAACTTAGAGATTTCATTTTTCATTTTTCTTAAGGAAATGAACCTTTTACAAAGCATTTTTGTGGTCCTTTGATTTGAAGTTTTCCATTTCTATCTAGTTAGGCTAAAGTTTGTGTATGCTCTTCTCTTGCACCTTTTGGTGATCTTGAGAATCAAAAACAAATTTGGTCTTCTTTTCTAACATTTGGTTAAATTGGAAACTTAATCTTTCATTTTTGGCTTAAAGGAATGAACAAATCACCAAGATTTGTTTAAATTTCATTTGGTTTAAAGTTTTCCTTTACATTTATCTAGTTGAATCAAATCATTGTGTATGTTCTTCTCTTACACCTTAGGATGATCTTGAGAATAAAAAACAACACTTTATCCTCTTTCAATTAATGTGATTTTCTTGGATAACGACGAACATTTGAGTTGGAGGATCATATTATACGCTTGTTAAAGACTTTGGATCTAAACAAAACTCTAACTGCATGTGTGTTGCAGGTTGTCAATGGTGTTCTAAACCTCATTTCTTAATCCAAAAGATAAAAAAATAAACCACATTATTCAACACATTGTACTTGTAGGTTTTGGTTAAGATCTATGGCTCGTCTTATTTAAAATCGGGTAAATTCCTTAGCATAAGCCGTACAACTCATATGGATGCCCATAGGAACCCCAAAGTAGTTCACACCTTGAGGGAAATGGTGAACGAAATGGGAAGTGCTCCACTACCTAACTGACTAGTACACCTTTGTTAGATTAGCATCAAAAATATCTTTGCGCGAACCTAATGAAAATACAAGCTGAATGTAATTTATTGCTCATTGTATCTAAGGGGGTAAAGTAAAGCTGAAATACTCCAAGATTTAGTCAGTGTAACTTTCTTGGAAACAGTTCTCATAGAGATAGTTTGTGGCATCTAAAGAGTGAGACAATATGAATCTTGTGGCTTGGAGCCAACTAGACTTTATCTATCATGTTCTATAGAGCTCTCACAAAGAATTTTTTTGGAGTCATAACCTTGTTATTCAAACAAGGGAGAGTCCATTGAAGTTGGGGCCTAGTGTTATTCATCATGAAACTTGCGAAGTGTTACTTTGTCTTAGTTTTTCACTTGTCCTAAGACAAGGCAAAACTCTACCAAAGTTACACCTAGTATTTTTCATCACCACTTGGTCTACTCCTTTGTTGTCTTGTTTCCCATTTTGGGACAAAATATAACATACATTCGTAGTGCTATCAAAGATTGTGTCCACCACTTTTGCACCCACTTACATCCTTCCTTATTACGACTGTGATAGTAAGCGTTGAAAGTGTGTTGGTACGTCTTTGTATCTTGGTAGCCATTATCTTGATACCCATGTAAAGATTATCATTGTAGTTATGTTGTCTCATCATTGACTTCCTTTGAGTTTTTACGTTTCCCGCATTATAGCCATACAATTTTTATACTTGTATCTTGTTTCCTTTGTGAAACTAGATCTAAGTCTCTAAGTTGTATTGTTATCGTTGCTCGTATAAATAACAACTTCTTGATATACTTAGACTTAATTTTTGATCCCAACATTGCCTTGAGTTTTGAAAATCATTTTTACTCTGCTTGCATTGTGGTGACATCATTTTGATACTAAAATCTTGCTTTTTCCATAAAGCTTGATTAATGTGTCCAAATAGTGTTGTTGCGTTGCTCACATTTGTAGCCTCCTTTTTCATAACTTGGAATTTGTTTTTTCTAAAAACTTATTTTAAGTATACCTTGTTGGGATATCGTGTCAACACCTTCTTAGTATTTAGATCTTTTTATGTTAAACTTAACCTAAATAGTGATATTGTGTTGTCACTATTTGCACTAAACCTATCTTGGAGAAATGTAGGGAGTAAATTTTCTTGTGGATTAGATCATAATATTGATTATTGAGTCCTAAATAATTCTTGCTACACATACCTTTTGTTAGTGTGCCATTCTTTATTCATTGGTTTCTATTATCCATATTTCACCCCCAGGAAAAATATTGGATCAACCATGATCCCGCATAGGAGGAAATAGAGTCAAAAGGCAGAGAAAAGGGCTTCAAAATTGGCTAAGTATAAAGGTGTAAGCAGAGAATGCCAAGTGTTAGTATGGCGCTGATTCAAGGGGTAAATAGAGAAAAGTTTTATAAATGAGCGTCAAACTGCAACGTGTCCCAGGGGAAAGCGGACTATCGAGGAAAAAGTTGGTTTTTTGCCCCTTGTTATCAAAAGGGGTAAAAGTTACAAAATGACCGCAACTCGCCCAAGGAAAAAGTCAACATTCGGGCCTAAGTCAAAGCCAAGCGGGGAATCGGAGGAAAGGGAAAAGATAAATTGCAGACCCGTAGGCCCGATTTTTGTTCCAATCTAGCTGTCATGTGTCCCATATAAAAAGGGGACCCATTTTCAAGTTGTTTTCCCACCCTCCTATACGAACCCGATACAAACTTTGAAGGGGCATATATTTCGACTCAGGGCTCAAAATATTGCAAATATGATGTCGTTGGAAATATCTCAGCCTCACCCATGCCATGGAGGTCTGAAACTTTAATTTTGAGGAGGTTAGGTGAAGAAAAATAGAGGAAACATCTTCGGTATTTCAATGCAGGATCTTCTTGCCTCAACAACCAGATCAGATTTGATCTATTTCACCGTTTCCTCTTCCTTCAAGGCGCCAAACCAAGGATTGATGCAGTAAAGATGGATTTGGGGAGAGATTTCATTAGAGGCATTAACAGTGGTGGTTGAGATTCAACCTAATTTTCCCCTTCTCTCTCTTCTTCTTTCAAGTTGAATCTATAAATACGGGGCATGATTCATTGTAAAGGGTTAGAAATTCTTTGTTTTATAGGCTCCCTTCTCCTCTTAGCAAAGGGATTTGTGGGGTTCAAGCCTTCCATCAAAAATTACATTACATTTCTGCCTCTTGGCTACTTTGCAATGGATTGTATCAATCTATAAAGAAATAAAACACATATGTGATCAATTTTAGATCCTCTCTTGTCTCTTTTGCTTTCATTTGGTCTCCATTATATATCGGCTATCTGTGCTTGTTTATTGTTTGCATTTTGTTGGTTTGTTTCTATTAGTAAAATAAGTGTTCATCATTCCTTTGGTGCATCACCTCATAGTTTAGCTTTGCTTTAATTTTTGTATTCCTTCTATCCTTGTCTCCTTGGTAAAGTTTAGATTAGGATTAAGAACAGACCCTCTGCAAGTTTCTACGTATGCACTTAAACAAGAGGAATAAGGAATCAACCTTCAATCTAGGAGAGCTTTCCCATATTACAAGGTCCCACACCTTGGGGAAAGTTCAATTACTGTAATCACACCAAATGACTCTGCCTTAAGAAAAATAGATTTTTAGAAGCTCATTTGGGGTGCTATGATTTCACGTTAATAGTTTTGCACGCTTTGGTGGGACTAAGAAGTCTCCATCTTATTACAATAAGGGTTGATGTACACTGCTTTATGATTCGGCTTTTAAGAAACCTTAAAATTGTACATCTGGTGACTCCAAAAGAAACAAATCTATTGGTTTCAGTAGGCCAAGCTTAGGAGATTCATGAGAAAAACCCAATCTAGAGCAAGGAAAGAAGGTATATTTGAATACTTGCGTCTATCCCCAGGAAGAGAAAGGAGAGGAAGAAGAGTTTAGAGGTCTCCATCTCCACCAAGTATAACCTTGTCAACACCTCCACCTGCAAGGCCTTTCTTTCAGTCTGCAAGGATTCTTAAGCCAATCAGAATGGCACAACCAAATCCATACGTCAACTTCACCGGTAATAGTCCACTCACCTTGAATGCACAAAAACCTTGTTTTGAGTACAACATTAAAGAGCATCCCATATTTCACTGGGGAAAATCAAACTTCTCCTGGTGACCATGTCCACGATATTGCAAATGTCTATACAATCCATGAGATCCATGAGATGGACATTGTATTCAAGCTACTCACCTCTTCATTCAAAGGGAAAACTTCACAATGGTTCAAGAGTCTTGAAGCATGCTCTATCGAGAACTGGAACCACCTGTGCATGGATATTCATAATCGTTTGGGGAAAAAGGTGATAACTTGTCTTTGTTGGAGCAACTAAAAACAATCAAGAGAGCCCCAAACGAGCGCAAAGCGGCTAGCAAACTTCAACCTCAATTTCCAGTAGACCTGGGATAGGATTCTAAGAGCAGTAAAGCCCACTAATGAAGGTGCCTTCTTATACTTTCTTAGGGATTTAAATTCTGATATTTCTCTAATGATTGATTAATGGGGCACTACATTACCTGCAGCCTATAGCCTCTCCATAGGGGCTAAGAACCATTTGATTCAAGCTAGAAAAATTGCTCCTAGGCCATCCATGCCTCTATACCCTGAGTTAGGAAGCCCAGATACTAGCCAAACACCTACATTAGCTCCTATACCAACCCCAAGAGTCAAATATCAGTGAAGCTTCCACTTCATCATCTAATACCTCTAAAGAGCTTTAGGAAGTGATGAAACAAATTCAAAACTTTGGGAATGAGCTAGTGACCATCAAAAGGCAACAAGCTCAGAGTTCCAGGCCATACCATCCCTAGGCTCAATATCAAGCTAGACCCTAATATCAACACAATAGGCCACCACCTCAGACTGTGAATCAAATCCAGAACTAAGGACAACCCCAAGCTGCTAGACCTTTCAGGTCGTATGATCCTAACACAACTTCAACATCAAGGGAATTGGTCCCTACATAGAACAATATGGCACATGAATATGATTGGTGTTTTCCATGTAATCAGCCACATAACCAATCAACGTGCTTTAATGGTGCTCTAAATCAAGCCTTGATGGTGCAAACTAGTATGGTGCCACAAGAACCTATCCAAGAGGGAGATCAGTAGCAAAGAGCTGAACAAGGTGGACCTTCAAGAGAAACTATGCTAGTAAATTGGTAGGTTGAAGACTTTTGTGGGATGAATCAGTTCCCTTCTCAAAGTGTAGCTGCCAATACACGGTCCAAAAAGAGAAGTATTGGAGAGGGCCAACCACTGAACTTAGGTGACCCTCAACCTTCCATCACTCCACAAGGTCCTGGTGTTCCAGGCGTAACTCCCAACATGCTGAACCAATCCAGACCACCTTCTAAAGTCGGATCGGGCACCGGTTATAACAACCCATGTGCAAGAAAGAAATGTGTCTGGGAAAGGGCAGCAAAAAGATAGCTCATTCAATATTATTGAGTAGATGAAAAGGACAAGTGTGAACATTTCATTATGGGATTCAATGGCCATTCCAAGGTAGAGGGATCTATTACAGAATGCCATGCATAATTGGTTAAGTTCAAATTACCCCCTAACTAGCAAGAGAGAGTGCTTGCTAATGCGGTTCAACCAGGGAGAAACCATGGAGAAAAATAAGGTAAAAACTTGAGACCTCCTCCCTTCTATGTCTCATTGATTATTGGAGACAAATTGGTGCACAATTGTATGATCGATTCTAGGGTTAGTAGTTCTGTGATGCCCAAACAAATAGTTTATCAGTTGGGTCTCCAATATGAGGTCATCTCTAGAGGAGTATTCCAATTAGATGGGACAAAAATGACTATTGTGGGAATCATCAAGGATCTGAGTCTCACTCTACACACTTGCCATAATGTGACTATTTTGTAAAACATGTCAATCATATACTTGCCACCACATTTTACTTTGTGTCTATCCATAGACTTCATTGCCAAAATTGGAGGCTATCTGTCTGCTGATTGGTCACATATTCTCTTTAGGACAAGGTATGGGGCGAAGGCTACAATCATATCTAAACCTATTGTTGATGATCATATTGAATCCTATGTGCCTGGCCCAATCAATACCAACTACTCAACTTTTGATCAAGAAGACCTCCTAAACACTAATGAAATAGATACAAAGGTGGGATGTATCCCAAACTTGAAACTAGATGAGTGGGCCAACAAAAAACATGCTTTTGACCCCTATATGGAGATGGAGGAATCTGAAGGCTGGGTGTCTACTATCTAAAGAAGAGAATCATCCTCTTCTGAACTAATCAAACTAGAATACAAGGATGAAAATGAGGTATGGCAATTGTTATTTGATGGCTCAAGGAGTAAACAAGGAGCTGGAGGAGGAGCCATGATTGTGTCCCCCAGAGGTATGAGATATTATTCAGCCTTTAAATTCTAGTTTTCTTTCTCAAATAAAAATGCTGAATATGAGGCTTTAGTCTGAGGTCTTCATTAGGCAAGGAAGTTGGGAATCAAGAACTTGCAAGTATTCAGTGATAGTGAGCTAGTTGCCAATCAAGTCAGAGGACTTAATGCTGTCAAAAATGACCTGCTCAAGAACTACAAGAGTAGGGTATGGGATCTCATGGAGGATTTTGAGGCCTTCAGTATTGTGTCCATACCCAAGAAGGAGAATGAAGCTGCTGATAGACTTGTAGTAGTCGGGAAACATTTGATGTGGTTGATAGCATCAAAAGAGACAGAGAACAACCACATATCCATGTGGTTGTGAGGCCAGCAGTGCTAGATAATAATACATATTGGAAGGTGTTTGAGAATGATCAATAGATCATTAAATTTCTACAAGAAGAATTTGAATTCTCAGCTATAAACCAGAGCAGACTAGAGCAGCAGTACGGGAATCAGATAGTACAGCTACATAAAAACAAGCTTCCCAAAGGCTTAGTGACACTGGAATCTATTTTCATTCCCGATAATCGATTCGAAAGAAGAAGGCTAACATGTAGATCAAAGGAGAAGATTCGAGTCAATACCGGTTGAGAAGACAAAACACTTCAAATTGGCGAGGTGGCCATCGAGCAAGAAAGGTTTGAATTCATACATCTTTGCCAAGAATTTCCTAATGTGTTTGCTTGGATTTATTATTACCTAAGAGGGTTCAATCCAAAGCTAGCATAACACACAATCGAAGCTGGATCCATTTGCTCAACCCATCGGTAGGCGAAGTAGAGACCAGTCAACCCACATATAGAGCCTACGATGAAGAACGATCGAACAAGCTGATAGAGGTAAGCATCATATTTCTAATCAAACACACAATTTGGGTTGCAAACTGGTCCCATTCAAGAAGAAAAATGGAGAAATTAGGCTGTGTGTTGACTTCAGGGATTTGAACAGAGCCTCCCTCAAAGACCACTACCCACTCCCTTGATGGAGTAGATCTTACAAGTAGTGTTTGGGTCAAAAAGGTTTCTCCTCCTAGATGGCTACTCAGGGTATAACTAGATCATGGTGAAAGAAGATGATCAATTCAAAACAACTTTCACCACCAAATGGGGCATCTATGCATACAAAAAAATGTCATTTGGACTATCTAATGTTAGGGCTACTTTCTAAAGAGCCATGGATATGACATTCAAAGGGCTAATCAACAAAATAGTGTTGATCTATCTAGATGACATCATTGTGTTCTCCAAAAATGCAGCAGACCACCTTTTTCACCTAAGGCAAGTGTTTCAAAGATGTAGGAGATTTGGGGTATCTTTGAACCCTAAAAAATGCATATTCTTGGCCCATGAGGGCAGGATTTTAGGCCATATTGTGTCTAAGGAGGGTTTGGAAATTGACCTAGAGAGAGTTGAAGCAATAAAAGCACTATCATTGCCAAGTCACAAGAAGGCTCTTCAAAGCTTCTTGGGAAAAATCAATTTTGTCTGCAGGTTTGTTCCAAACTTTGTTGCCCTTATTAAGCCAATAACGTTGATGCTAAAGAAGAGCTTAACATTCAGGTGGATAGCTGAAGGAAAATAAAGTTTTGAGGCTATCAAAGAAGCCATATCATGAGCCCCAACTCTTGTGAACCCATATTTTTCCAAAGACTTCATATTATATGCCTTTGGTGGCAGTGCCACAATTTCTACAATCTTGTTGCAACATAACAAAGAAAGTATAGAACAACCAATTACTTTCTTCAGCCAGAGTCTAGAAGATTATGAGGTGAGGTAATCCTTCATTGAGAAGTAGGTCCTGGCGGTAATCAGAGGATTGAATAAGTTTAAGAATTTGGTTTCAAACAACAAAATCCAACTATTGGTCTCCCATGTGGGAGTTAAAGTATTCCTTCTCAGCAAGGACCTAAATGAAAAGTGCGCAGGATGGATCACCCGTGTCATGGAATATGACATTGAGATCAAGGTCACCAAGCTGGTCCGTGGGAAGGGGTTGTGTGTGTGAACAACTAACCTCGGGTTAGCAAGATGAAATAGACAATGAAAAGGAGGATGTTCTTGTTCTATACGATGATCAAGAATAAGGGAGAGATGATGTACTGCTCCTTGTTGGACCCAAAACATGGTGCTCTTCCTTCAAATAGGAATGTTTCCTCATGGGATGGGTAAAGCAAAAAGGAGACATTTCAGGTTACAGGACATCCCATATGTTCTTATTGATGGTGTCTTATTCAAAAGAGACATCAATGGCATTCTGTTGAGATGCATTGAGATAGATCAGGTGGAGAGAGAGCTATAAGAATTCCATGTTGAAGCAGCTGGAGGCCATTTTTCTCTAAGAGTGACAACACTCAAAATCATGAAAGTAGGATATTATTGGCCCAGAGTGTTTAGTGACTGCTACACATGGATCAAAAGGTGCAAAAATTGTGCATTCCTCAAAGGCAAGGAAAGGCTAGCAACACTTCCATTGCACCCAATCTTAGTCGACCAACCTTTCATGAAATGGGGATTGGAATACATTGGAGTCATCAATCCAAACTCAATCCAAGGTCATAAATGAATCCTTGACAATGACATATTATTTTACCAAATGGACCGAGGCAATGAAACTCAAGGAATCAAATGAGTCTAGTATCCTGGATTTCTATGAATGGATAGTGACGATTTGGAGTGCCCGACCACCATCATATCGACAATGCATTAGCATTCATAGGCTCCAAAATCAGGATGGGCTGTTAAAAATGGGACTTATTTGATTACTTCATCAAACTAGTACCCTCAAGGTAATGGCGGAGGATGAGTCGAGAGACAAAAACTTGCTAAAGATAATCAAAATAACTCTTGATGAGAATTAGAGGACTTGACACACAAAGATCAAAATGGCCTTATGGGCTGATAGAATAACACCAAAGAGATCTACATGTAGCTCTCCGTTCAAACTTGTCTATGGGAAAGAGGCGGTGTTTCTACATCACTTGAGTTATCGGCATTGGAGCTCATGAAGCAACTAGAGATGTTTGAATTTAGACCAATGGAGGCCGGTATGTAGAGTGATAGAATTAGAAGAAACCAGAGAGCATGCTCTCAGCAATAGAGAAGAATCGGGCTTGATAAAGAAATTTCCGTGACAAGAAGGAAAAATTAAGGACTTGGAGACTGGTTTTGAAATGGGATGCGAGATCAAGAAAAACTAGGAAGACATTCCAAATTTGACATTTGGAGTGGCCCCTATATGATCATAAGATGTAAAATTAGCAATGCTTTCCAATTTTCTACATTGGAGGGTGAAGAGTTGCAGATTCTAGTAAATGGGATCTATCTTAAGCACTGCTACTAAAAGGGGAGTTCTCACCTGTACATATTATTTTAGTTTTCTCTTTCCTCTAAGTGCTTATGCACATTGTCTTGTTGTAGTGTAGATTGCTTTTCTCCTAAGTGCTTTGCATGCTCTACATGTTCCATTTGGAGCATGTATGATTTCAAATTTTGTATATAGTGTGGTGTTGTTTTGTGGCTCTTATGCAGTCCATTCAGGGAGATAGATGAAGCTTTGAGTTAAAACAATTTTCTACTCTTAGAAACCTTCATTTGGAGATTTCTTATGAAAATTGAGAGTGTAAGCAGTCGGGTTCGTGAATTAAAGGCGGAATCGATGTCGAGACCATCTTTCTTAACTCCATGCCCAATGGATACGATAAAGCAATTGGTCTTTTCATCTAGCAGGCAGATACCCCTGTGAGTCACCAAATTTTTATCCATATTTCACCCCTGGGAAAAATATTGGATCAACCACGATCCCACATAGGAGGAAATAGAGTCAAAAGGTGGACAAAAAGGGCTTCAAAATTGGCTAAGTATAAAGGTGTAAGCGGAGAATGCCAAGTGTCAGTATGGCGTTGATTCAAGGGGTAAATAGAGAAAAGGTTTCTAAATGAGCGCCAAACTACCATGTGTCCCAGGGGAAAGTGGACCGTCGGGGAAAAATTTGGTTCTTTGCCCCTTGTTATCAAAAGGGGTAAAAGTTACAAAATAACAACTCGCCCCAAGGAAAAATTCAGCATTTGGGCCCGATTCAAAGCCAAGCGGGGAATCAGAGGAAAGGGAAAAAGATAAATTGTGGACTTGTAGGCCCGATTTTTGTTCCAATCTAGCTACCACATGTCCTATATCAAAAGGGGACCCATTTTCAAGTTGTTTTCCCACCCTCCTATACGGACCTGATACAAACTTGAAGGGGCATATCTTTCGACTCAGGGCTCGAAATATTACAAATATGATGTTGTTGGAAAGATCTCGGCCTCACCCATGCCATGGAGGTCTAAAACTTTAATTTTGAGGAGGTTAGGTGAAGAAAAATAGAGGAAATGTCTTCAAGATTTCAATACAGGATCTTCTTGCCTCAACAACTAGATCAAATTTGATTTGTTTCGTTGTTTCCTCTTCCTTCAAGGCACCAAACCAAGGATTGATGTAGTAAAGACATATTTGGGGAGATATTTCATTAGAGGCATTAACAGTGGTGGTTGAGCTTCAACTGATTTTCCCGCTTCTCTCTCTCTCTTCTTCTTTTAGGTTGAATCTATAAATATGGGGGCAAGATTCATTGTAAAGGGTTGGACATTCTTTGTTTTGCAGGCTCCCTTCTCCTCTTAGCAAAGGGATTTTTGGGGTTTAGGCCTTCCATCAAAAAAATTGCATTACGTTTTTGCCTCTTGGCTAATTTGTAATGGATTGTATGAATCTCTGAGAGAAATAAAACATGTTTGTGGTCGATTTTAGATCCTCTCTTGTCTCTTTTGCTCTCATATGGTCTACCATTATATATCCGGCTATCTATGGTTACTTATTGTATGCATTTTGTTGGTTTGTTTCTATTAGCAAAATAAGTGTTCATCATTCATTTGGTGCATCACCTCGTAGTTTAGCTTTGTTTTAATTTTTGTATTCCTTCTATCCATGTCTCGTTGGTAAAGTTTAGATTAGGATTAAGAATAAACCCTCTACAAGTTTCTACATATACCTAAATAGAGGAATAAGGAACCAACCTTCAATCGAGAGCTTTCCCATTTTGTAAGGTCCCACATCTTGGGAAATTTCAATATTATGCAATCACACCAAATGACTCTTCCTTAGAAAAGTAGATTTTTAGAACTCATTTGGGGGTACTTGTGATTTCACGTTAATAGTGTCCTTAAGTGACATTACCTTTTGGACTTTTTATTATTCTTTGATTGACATTCTTTGTGATGATTTGACATCATTACGCTATTTGGTTTGTTTTAGGATCCATTTTTAAATAAACCTTAGAGAAAACCCATTCTATTATGCCTCTTATCTTAACAATGGGAATCAAAAATCGGGGTCCATTCCCATTGTTTTTCCTAGGTTCATTATAATACTTGTACACATTTGTCAAAACCTTAGTAAAAGCATGTCTTATTAAGCAACTCTTAAATCAAATTGAACATTGGAAAATTTTCCTTTATATCATTTTTGTTTCTAAATATTTAGTTGGTTTCACATTGTCTGCTACTCAAATTTAAATAGAACTTTCTTCAAAGTAAAGAAGTTCAATCACGCTATCTAGGTCTAGTAACTTGTAACTAACAACACCAACACTGATTGATTATCGTAGGGTTCCTTTACATAGGACAATAGGGAATCAAAGTTTTAGAATTCCCATCAAAATATGCCCATCATGGCTAGGATTTGTTTGGTTCTTCATGCTAGAGAACTCGTTTAGTTACCCCTTTTCCCACCTTCATCTCATAGTCGGTGGTGTGATTATGAGGATTCAATCAAACTTCTCTCTTGATTCTTCGACTCCCCTCGGTTTTATGAGGATTCTAATATGAAATATTCCTCTACATTAACTCCTAAGTCATGCTCCTCCCTTTCTTCGTAGGACCTCATTTATTAGTTTCCTCAAGCGATGTCTTCTTCCTTTGAATATCTGCATCACGAATCCAAGTTCCTCCAATCAAACATCTAATGTGATTCTTGAGTCGCAGTCCTCCCTTTCTTTACAGGACCACATTTATCAATCACCCCAACAAATTCTTCCTTCTTCAAAGATTCAAGCAAGTCAAATTCCCTCTAATCAATCATCTAATTCAAACCTACGTTGTAATCTAAGGACTTTTACGCGATCCTCTTTGTTTCACGGCACCGTGTCTTCTTCTAGGAAATCCAATACCAACCAATTTCAAATCTACATCTTCTTCTACTCACAGAGACATCTGAATCCAAACCTACTTCATCTTTTGAGTCATTATCTTCTAAGTCTTCCACACTATTTGGACCTCTTTCTTCTAATCAACCTACTATGGTTGAAAAATAAAAACCTATACCGATCGATTTCTTTCATAATGAAGAAGCGATCAAAGAATTCATGGGGTTACATGATGACATTCCTCTAGAGGACCATGAGCAAGGATTATCTTTAGACCTCAATACGTTCACGTATTGTGGGGAAGAAGTTGATTCCATTTTTAGAAAACAGAGGAAAATCCTAGATCATCACATTTGATCCTGTTCTTATTCTTCCATCTTCACATTCTTCGTTACATGAGGAAATTCTTGGGTCTTACATTGATCCATGGGATATCTTCTCATCACCCAATCAATCCTTATAGATAATGATTCTTCAATCACAATCTCATCTTGGGTCACCACCTAGTAGCCCATTATCTTCTTCTATATATGGTCCACCTCCTAAGTAGCCCATCTTCACCTTCTCTTGGGTCACATACTAGTAGCCCATTATATTCAATATGTGGCTCACCTCCTGGTAGCCCATCTTCATCTATTCTTGGGGCACGTCATGGTATCCCATCACCTTATATCCTTAGGCCACATCTAGTAGCCCTTTGTCTTCTATTGGTGGGTTTTCTTTGGATATCCCTTTATCTTGTATTATTGGGCCACATCTTAGTATCCCATCATCTTCTATATATGGGACACCTCTAGGTATTCCTTCATCTTCCCTCTTAGGCCCACATTCTGGTAGCCCTTTATATTCAGTCTATGGGACACCTCCTAGTAGCCCATCCTCTTCAATTCTTGGACCATATCCTTCTCTTCCATCACATTATCCTTATATTAATGATTGTGGCAAGCCCACCATCATTTCTCACATCAATCCTCAACGTACACTTTCTTCTCCCACTTCTCGGGATCAAACAAGTCATGTATTAGCTTATAGGAAACCCAAACAATTTCTTTATCAAGTTAAGATAAAAAATTTAAAGAGCTCCAAATATCCCAACAATTCAAATGATCATAAAGTTCAAAATCAAACAAAATTCAAGAATGCACACCAACACAATTCAAGAATGCACACCAATGCAATCATCAAGTATGAGGTAAATTACATAGACCTCTAGTTAAGGAACTCAAGCTCCCACATACGAAATCCATGTTTCATGATAAATCACATTCATTTGTTTAGTATGAGCTCACCAAGATCATCAAGATCGGAGATAATATGACTCTTGATAAACAAACATGCCTAGTATCCTTATCAAGGAAATTGTGAACATTATTGTTGGATCTTATCACAATGAGTGAAATTGTTGATCCCAAATTCAAAAATATAAAAAAATGAGAAAACATTACAAAAAAATCAAAGGTACAAAGATCAAACATTGCAATCAGGTATTACATACACATGGATGTTCTTTCTTCCCTTTCTTTCCATTCCTTTGCAAGGAATCAACTTTTTCATCCATTCGATGATATTTTGGTGAGCTTATTCACACCCATTTGATGACATTTATCTCTATGGTATCTGTTTGACCTTAGTCTTTCATCACCTTGGTAAATTAAAGAATGAATGACCTTTTAGAGATCCTATCACAATCAACATCTAATAACTTGTGTGAAGAACTTTTGGATGTATTTTTGACACTAGAAAATTTTATCATCACAATCATTTCCACATCCTTTCATCAACCCATCAGTGATTCTTAACCCCTTATCAAAAAAAATTGAGAGAGCTGAAATTAGTTTTCAGAAAGAAAAAAATCAAAATCAAAAGAAAAAAGCATATCGATATATGACTCTCTCTTGGCATGTTTCCAATATGGCGCTTGATTGCAGATAGAAATTTTTTATTAGAATCAAATACATCTCCGTCGGGGCTATGGATAGATGGTGACAATAGAGCAATGTACAAATCTCTTCCACCATCCATTCACAAATCCACTTTAAAAATAAATCATTCCTACACATTAGCTAAGGTGTCTTCACTGGTTGTCTATCAAATCTTCCCTCCAAGAGGTAATAAATATCCATGTGTACACATTGTATCTTGATGAGAAAACAAAATTAATATGTTACCAAGTGTTTTTTTGGACCTTGTTCAAACTCTTGCTTTAGTTTGCATCTTGTCTCGTAATTTATGCCTTTGGCTAATCACTTTCTCATCACTAGTCTTCTAGATACATTTTCTATATCCTTACATGACATTTATGTTGTTCTTCTACTTTTTCAGAACATCCATGTGTATAAGATTTCCTTTTTACTATGTTTGAGGGGAACTTTGTCCCTTCTTTCAATAAATAATATTCTACTTCTTTTTATCATGTGTTTCTTGGCCAACTTACACTAGGGCATGCTTGTTCCTTCTAGAAACGTCATTGGTTTAAATTACTCATCATGTTGAACCTATCCATATTGTACCTGATCCAACTTCTGTGTGTGAAGAGTTTGCCTTTGTATATTCCCATCTAACGTTGGGGGCAACTTTACATCTTCACCTTCTTATACATACACGTGGCATTCTTCCCTTGTACATCCCATCTATCATTGGGGGCATCCACGTTTCTTCATTTTCTTGTACATAGCTTCAAAAAACTTTCAAAATACCCTAAACATTCATAAAATATCAAAAATCCAAAAAATTGGTAAAAATCATCAAAAATATTTTTTTTTTTGTAAAATTCAATTTTTTTCAAAATTTGGTAAGCGACATGTATGCAAATTTGAATCCTTTATCAAATGAATTGTCCTCAAACATCAAAATTTTTCCTACAAAACAAATTTCTTAGGTTCTCATTTGTTCTTGCACAACAACTCGTGATTCATTTTGATCTACCTCTATTAACAAAGATGGTTTGCTTGTTATGTCTGTACTATCTTGGCACAACAAGTTGCATGGTACTATTTCATAGTGCACAAGTCCTTTTTCACAGGACCTAAGTGTCCTCTGTTATTCCCCTCACATGTATCCTTATCTATGGCACCATTTTTAACCCTTGTCATTATTCACGAACATTCAGAAACGGAATCTTAATAAAAAAATATTGGTGCAACTATCTTGAACATTATTTGTTTAAGTATGTGTGTTTGTACTCATTTCCTGTGAGGTTATCTTGTTTACTTTCTCTTATTACATTCCATTTGTGTATGTTGCATGAAGTTAAGCGAGTTCATGTTACTTTACATGTTTGTTGTATGCGTACATTTTAATAAGGGCCGATGATGTAGATCATATGAGAAAAGTGATGAAACAAAGTTGTTTCTTGAATGAACTAGATGCAAAGGATATTTCCATATTCTTTATTATCATTTCTTATCACTATCAAAGTTTCTTCCACATGGATTCCTCTATTTGTTTCCTTCTTATTTTTTTATCATCGATTGACTTATTCTATCACCCCATCGATACTTGAGGGGGCATCCTACATTCTACTAAATTTTCTTCCAAAAATTGATTATTTATGCTTTTTTACTTTCTTTATAGTGGTGCCACTTACGCCACCCCAAAGAGGGGCAAATGTAGATACCAAAAATACGCTTCCGCAATTTTAATGTTAAAGTGGTACCAATTATCCTCTATCTCATCATTTATGTTATAATTAGTGATTTCTACTAATTAACTAACGTTTCCCTCCATCTTGATCAATTAATGAAATTTTGCTAATTAACTAGCTTCTATCACATTCCGGATGCCAATTAACGACACTTCATTAGTTATAATCCTCTTCAAATCAAACAATTAGCTATTATTAGCTAATTAAGCCTTTTAATATGTATTTAATTAATAAACCCTCTTATTGGCTAAATCTCACTTTTAAATACTTTCAATCTCATCAAATTCCTCCTCAATCACCTCTAAATAGCCTAAAAGCTTATTCTAGCACTGTAAATCAATCTCATTTGATTAATTAAAGTACCTTTTAACTCCCATGAGTTATTAAACCACCAATTAAATAATCTAATCATGGTTAGCTAGGCTAGAGAGAGACCTACGCGCCCCTTTGTAATACCAACTCATGGAAGAATAACACCACCGCATCCCTTCATGTAGATGATCAAAACACGGGAATTTTCAACAAAAAATCGCAAAAAGCTCAAAACTTTGTCAATTTGATCAAAATTTTACAACACCTCACCTCCTTTGATCTTGCAAAGAGCAAAAACAAAGCAATCCTAACTAGACTAGTTAAGGAACTTCATATACAAAAGAGGTTAGTAAATCAAAACTTTGAAATTAATCTAAAAAACTTGAAAATGAATGCAAAGCACAATGGAGTATGTCCCATCGGGAGTGCCAATGTGAACATGCTAAACTTAAGAAAAGCAATTTAAACCTAAACTAACACCAAGTAGTTTAGAGCTAAGCTAATAAATTCATCAATGAACCATCATGATTAAAGCTTAATGGAATCTAGCTTAATAAATGAAGAACACCATCTAATTTCCAACTATTCCTACTAGAATGAATGATTTCTAAATAAATGGACCTAATTAGATATATGCGTAATCAAATTAGATGTTGCTTCAAGATGGTGAAATTATTTATCTAAACAATGACTATAATTCCATGTTAGATCTTCCTTTACTAACCAAACATGAAGAATGGATGCAAATGAATGATTAAGATATTCTAATTCAATGGAGAAAGCTCTTTTAAATCATATGTTTTATATGAGATAATATTCAAAGTATGGTGTAAGGTGTGAAGGTAGGAGCTTGGTCCTTTTTATAGCTTTCTACTTTGGGAAAGCTTGAATCACAATGATGAATGTGGGAAAAATGATAAAGTAACTCTAGGCCTCCTACAACATCATTGGTTTTAGTTCTTCATCATGTTGAACCTATCCATGTTGGCCCTAATCAAAATTTGTATGTGTGAATAGTTTTCCTTTATATATTCCCATCTAACGTTGGGGAAACTTTAAATCTTCACCTTCTTGCACATGCGTGTGGGAATTCTGCCCTTTACATCCCATCTAACACTGGAGGCATTCATTCTTCTCGGTTTCTCTTATACATAGCTTCAAAAAACCTTCAAAATCCAAAAACATTCAAATATGTTTAAAATCGGAAAAATCAAAACATTCAAAAAATTGAGTCATAGAAAAATCGAAAACAATATGACATTGTCTGAGGTCAAAACCCAATAAAATTTTGGTAAAGCATCAAAACCCAATAAAATTTTGTTAAAAATAAATTTAAAAACCAAAAAAAAAATATTTCAAAAAAATTGGTAATTTTTTCAAAAATCAAAAAAATTGTAATTTTTTTCAACAATGATAAACTACATGCATGTAGTTGAACCCCATATCAAATGCATTTTCCTCAAACATCGAAATTTGTCCTACGAAACATATTTCTTAGGTTCTCACTTGTTCTCACACAATGACTCATGATTCATTTTGATCTATCTCCATTAACAAAGGTTGTTTGCTTGTATATGTCGTATTATCTTAACACAATGAGTTGCTAGTACTATTTCATAGTACACATGAATAATTTTTCATAGAACCCAAGTGTCCTCTATTATTCCCCTCACATGTATCGTTGCTTGGGCACCATTTTTGACCATTTTCGTTAAACACGAACATTCGAGAAATGAAGCTTGATAACAAAAACATTGGTGTAAATTTCTTGAACATTGTTTGTTTGAGTATGTGTGTTCATACTTGTTTTCCTATTAGGTTAGTTGGTTTACTTTCTTGTATTACATTGCATTATGTATGTTGCATGAAGTTAAGCATTTTAGCATTGAACAGATGTTAATATCATAGCTTTTAATGTTATATTACACTTTTTTTGTATGTGTACAATTTAATAAGGGCCAATGATTTAGATCATATGAGAAAAGTGATTCAAAACAAAGTTGTTTATTGAACTAGTTGGATGTAAAATATATTCCATTTTCATCTATCAATTCTCATTACTATTCAGAGTTTCTTTCACCTAGATTCTTCTGTCCATTTCCTTCCTATTTAAGATCGTCAATTGAATTATTCTATCATCCCATCAACACTCGAGGGGGCATCCTACATTCTACTAATTTTTGTTCAAAAAATCACTTGTCTACTTTCTTTGCAGTGGCGTCACTTATGCCACCCCAAAGAGGGGAAAATGTAGACACCTAAAATCCACTTCCACAATTTTAATTCTAAAGTGGTAACAATTATCCTCTATCTCATTATTTCTGTTATAATTAGTGTTTTCTGCTAATTAACTAACTTTTCCCTCTAATTTGGTCAATTAACGAACTTCGTTAATTAACTAATTTTATTACATCCGGATGCCAATTAACGACACTTCGTTAGTTATAATTTTCTTCCGACCAATTAATTATCTATTATTAGCTAATTAAGCCTTTTTAATATGCATTTAATCAATAAACCCTTTTATTAGATAAATTCCGCTTTCAAATACTTCCAATCTTATCAAATTCCTCCTAAATCAGCTCCAAATGGCCTAAAAAGCTTATTCTAGCCTATTAATTAATCCCAATTAATTAATTAAAGCACCCCCAACTCCCATGAGTTGTTAACTCACTAGTTAAATCATCTAATCATGGTTAATTAGCCTAGAGTTACTTTATCATTTGTCCCACATTCATTGTGATTCAAGCTTTCCCCAAATAGAAAGCTATAAAAAGGACCAAGCTCCTACCTTCACACCTTACACCATACTTTGAATAGTATCTCATATAAAACATATGATTTAAGAGCCTTCTCCATTGAATTGGAATAGCTTAATCATTCATTTGCATCCATTCTTCATGCTTGGTTAGTAAAGGAATATCTAACATTGCCTTGTAGCCATTGTTTAGAGTGATCTTTTCACCATCTTGAAACAACATCTACTTTGATTGCTCGTAGATCTAATTAGGTCCATTTATTTAGCAATCATTCATTCTAGTAGGAATAATTGACAATTAGATGATGTTCTTCTTTTATTAAGCTAGATTCCATTAAAATTCAATCATGATGGTTCATTGATGAATTTATTAGCTTAGCTCTAAACTACTTGGTGTTAGTTTAGGCTTAAATTGCTTTGCTTAAGTTTAGCATGTTCACACCTTGTTTGAATTTCGTAATTGATAATGAAAGGCCGACCCAAAATAGTAAAAAATAATTAAGAAGAGAAGGGGTCCAAAAGGATAAGAAAAAAGTAAAGAAGGACAGGAGGGCCCGGGAGGATAGGAGCGCTTGACGTTAGTTTCATAGATGGGTGTTAGTGTTTTAGGCCATAGAAAGACAAAACAATCAAATGCCGACAAGAGTGCAAGATGTATAAAACTAATAAAAGTGCAGAAGACAAAGAAAAATGCCAAAGAGAGTTGTCAATTACTAGTTTTCTTGCTTAAGAATCATGTAAATGCTAGCATACTTTAGGACCTAGAAATGTACCCAAGTGCATAGATTTTGTGTCTACAACAATATTCATATGGAAAGTAATGTAGTAATATATGGTTATAACAACCATAATACTAAAATACATTAATATTTTTGGTCTTGATAAAATATACTAATATTGTCAATCCTATTTTTGAGGGAAAACTTTTGGCAATGATTTAAGGTATGTGAAAGTCATCTATAAATTTATTTCACACTTGTATTCGAGATTTATAAGACAAGGCACATTACACATTGTAAAAATAAAGTATAAATGAATGCATTAAAAATATTATAGAACATGAATAAATTTCTCATTAAATATCAAATGTGGCATTATTTGCTAGCAAAAATCATTTTTATTAATAAAAATTTCTCGAAAAGCCTAACAAAATATTTTACCAATGATAAAATAGTAAAAAAATTAAAATTATTTATTTTTAGAAGATTTTACACTAAAATAAAAATGCTAACAAAAATACAATAAGTTAATCATAAAGAACTAGTAGAAAGTTGAAGGCTATATATCTACACGATCGATTAACCATAACCAAAAATAAATAAATTGAAGGCTATATATCTATGTGAATAATGAAAGAGATAACAACATGTTATTTAACATTTATGTGTTATAGTCATTTTGTACTCACATTGATTTCATTCCTTATGCAAACTTTTGCTTGCTTATGAATTTGGGATATAGATCATAATTGCAATACTAATAGGGATTTTTTTCAGCTGATATTATTTGAGGTGCATGCAAATTTTATCTTTTTATTTTTCTTTTCGGTCAATGAGGAGGTTTACAATGGTTCAACCGAGGGGAACCCCATGATTTATTACACCCGTGTTGACATGAAAAATTAAGGGACTTTTTATTATTGGGTAAATGTTTTTTTATCGAGCTATGAATTAGATTTTGAGCATAAAGAGTGGCCCTACTCCCGAACAAAGCAAATACCTCATGTCCAACAAAACAAACACCAAGAGAAAACAAACAACTAACAAAAAATAACCTTTCCCGACTGAAACAAAAATAAAAAATAAGCCTCCAATCAACAAAAAGGACCCAAAGTCGAAAACAAAAGCTCAACAAAGTTTCAAGAAAAAATGATAAGGTTATGAGGGAGGGAGAACTATCAAGGTCAACCATCTCCCGATCATACACAAGAATCAACCTTGGGAAGTACATAACCTTCTTCCATCATGGGAGAGGAATTATTCTAATGTTCTCTTATACCATCATTCACCATCACCTTGGTGCCCAACCATAACCTCTACTTGACCGACATCCTTTGCACTTGGTTTTCATGCCCAATTCCACCAAGGATAAGTATTTAGGTTTGGAGGGAGGAAGAAGCCACGGGGAGGAAGCTCTAAACAAGGAAGTTGGTTGTGTGATCCCAAGAGGGGGAGGATCTTCGTCGACCCTAGGTGAGACCAAAACCTTCTTGCAAACCAAGTTTGATGATGGGAGAGGATAAGAGCATGGCCCAAAATCATTGGAGACTTTTGTTTTTGTGGCTAAGCTAAATAAAATCATAATTTGGAGAGCCAACATTTTTTCGCTAAACTTTCTAAGAGGGGATTGTGGAAAAGGTTCCTCTATGGAAAGAGCAATAAGCCTCCTAATGACCAAAGCAAATGACAATGAAAGATCCAAAGAAGAATACTTTCGTATTTGATGAATTGTGTCCACAAAATACAAGATGACCTTTGCCAAAGTGAATAGAAGATGGACTTGGAAAATCAATAATCACACACACTCTCACAAAACCATGCCCAAGAGAGCCAATGTAAAGTTTCGTAAAGGAAACCGCCTTATTTGTTAACATTTTAAGATGGTCTTCATTAGAAAGGGATATGGTAAAATCTAAGCCAAAGCGGAGTAACAAACATCAATGTTGACCACAAGTCAAAGTATAGAGACCAAGGGTAGAAGAATCCAAATCTATCACAATCAAATGAGAAGCTAAAGACAAACTGAAAGAACCCAAGATCTAACAAGGAGAATGAAGGGGTAATAATAGATCTTCATGTAGTCTCATAGACCCTCAGATGGAAAAAAAATCCATTGGGTGAAGCGTGTTCCCTTACGACGTAATAACGCTCAATAGCCCCCTATTCACACATGCGAGAGAAAGAAAAGAGGGAAATGATCAGTCATCCATACAAAAATAATAATATTAAATATTTCTACAATATATACAGGCATACCAAAATGAATTTTAAAAAATATATATTTTGTTAAATGTTTTCAAATTGTAGAGACAATCGTGACTGACATCTAAGGGAGCCTAAGCAACAGACGGGGAGTGAAGATGTGCATAACGATTGGCTCAGAACATCCTCAAGCGTGCTTAGAGCCCTTTTTAGTCCTCATGTGTGGGTTATTCATCCCAACTAGCTAGCTCATCAATAGATAAAAAGGATCCACACATTTTTCCAAAATTAAGGGCTTTTACCCTTAATGTGGACCAACGAATAAAACACAATTTCTCCTTCTGTGACACGGTTTTTATAATAAACACTGGGATTAGTATTTGATATTCTATTCTAAATTAAAATTAAAAATCCTGGAATATCTCAAGTAGTCGCTGGAATATCAACACAATCTACTTAAACTATAAAAGGGTTGGATTAGAAGATACTATTAGATTTCATTTCTAAAAAACCTTTGACTGTTTAACACCAAGACATATTGGGTAACAATACTTTTAAAGATATCTTCATCCATGTGTGAGTGTTTTTACCATCCTTTTTCATTTTATAACTCTATGAATATCTATTGTTAATTATACTAGTGTTCCTTATTACCACATGCCCCACTAAGATGCAATTTTCATACTAAAAAAACTTCATTATGATTGATATAGCAAAAGGCGAGAAAAAACTAGGTTTATATATTTTCTTAATATGTTGCATGATGATCTTGCATTTGTTTTATTTTACCATTCAATGTGGTAGAAAAAAACAAATTGGTATGTGTGGTTTAGAGTTAAATACTCAATTATTTAGGAAAATTCTTAAAATAAGAAAGAATAATTATCAAGACTACACTACTTATGTATACAAGTGTAGACATGAAATCACACACTTGTTATTTACATCATGGCTCTAAGTATATCATTATATGCATGATTCATAAGCAAGAAAAGTAGACGTTAACAACACTTCTTTTGCTTTTACATTTGTTTATCCTTTTGATACTATTATAATTAATTTTTTCGAACGGCTACTTTACTTTTGGATATTGGACAATGTGAGACCCAACTCTATATTTTTCATTATATCCTCTGTGAATCCTAGATAGTACCACCCATTGATTTAATAAAATTATATCTAAGATAAGGAAACCATCAATTAAACATCATTCAAGCAAGATCATGTAAAGGAAATGCAAGCAAGAGTGATAAATAGGGTTTGGAGAATGACTTAGCTTGCCACTGCAGGTTTAGATTGATTATAGACTGATGAACAGGATAAAGGGTAGATTATGGACTTTATTATCTTTGTGTATGATTCTGGAAAGTGGTGATATCGTGTAAAGGAGTTCTTAGAATGGTACAAGGCCTCCTAGGGTCTATGTCTATTATGGGAAGCGGTGTCTGCGAAAGTTCTCAAATTTTGGTTCGATTTGTGTCACTTAGAGTCACTTTTTGTTCATTGGGCATCACATTATATTTAGTGTCACACCTATAACTTGCAAAATAAACTTTAGATTCCTACACAATACAAGCACACATTCTCTATGAATAAAATAATATAAATTCTTGAGTCAGGACTAACCTCGGATGTCACCCCAATGTGATTGTCCTTTGAGCGCTCCACTACATTTCATACTTTATGTAGTTCTTGTGTGTGTGATTAGAATAATGTCCCTTGAGATAGAATTCCTTAGTGCTAGTTGCACAAAGATATATCGGGATACAACTAATTTGTCCCAAACACAAATTTGTGGTATGTAATTTAGAATAAACCCTCCATATAGTGAAGTATGCAGTCCAAAATGCGGTCTTTGATGTAGTAGATAGAAAATATTAGCTCCTTGTAGATGTATGTGCCTCTTGAATGCTTTCTCCCCCTAATGAGGTTAAATAAGACATGTATATATATGATTCCTTTATTTAAGTTTCATCATTAACAAGAAAAAGGCCAACTAAGAGTGATAAAAGAAAATGATGAAGAAGTAACAAAGACCATAAAAAGAGGTAAAGAGGACACAAGTTCCCGAGAGGAGACAGTAGCGCACAAGACATCTTGTCCCTAATGGATGGTCCTGTACAAGGTGTTAAAAAGATAAAATAATGAAATCAAAGTTAAGTAAGATGTTGGCTAGTGTGCAAAACTATAATTTTTCAATCAGAAACAATAAGTAATAGAGATGAAAAGGATAAAAGCAATGTCAAAGTAAAGTAAAGAGGTGTTAATGAGTAGTTATCTTGCTTAGGAATCATGCATATAAATGAAGTATTTAGAGGCTAGATGTACATAGTAAGTGTGTGATTTAGTGATTACATTTCCCCCCACTTTATGTTGGTGAATAAGGATTTGGTAGCATAAAGTAGAACAAAAAAGTGTACCTTAGAGAGTTTAATGAAGATTGTACCCAATAGTGTGCCGAATGAGTGTTGTAGTGTTCTTATTAGAATAGTGCAAGATGTGTACCATAAAATTATAAGGAAAGGGAAAGATAAGGATCCTAGGGTGATCTTTTCATGTGTGGAATGATGGTGATGTGTGTGTAGTTCCTTGGGATGTCATATTTTTTGGAGCGTGCTCAAGAGTTTCTTCATGGTTTTTTGTGTTCTTTTTCTTTGTTGGGAAAAAAGTGTAGTCAATGCTCTAGGTTTATGAAATTGAACTTTAACTTAGAAAATATGTAAAACTAGAAATGCATATTGGAAAAGCTAAAGTAACGGGTTAGAGTAGTACTATTATCACAAAAATAGTACCCTCTAATTTATCGTGATTGAGAAATCATTGTTTTTGGGTAACATAAAATTATCTCCAAGTGTGGGACCTTTCTCGCTTGACTCAATTCTCTAGAGAAGGTTGGTTCCTCTATATATTCCTAATGTTAAATTTACTCCTACAACTAGAAATACAACTATCTAAATCTATTCTAAGCATTCACGGAGGACCAAGGTTAGAAGGAGATGCATAAAAGGGAAATCCTAAGCTAAACAAAATTGATAACACAAAGAAAAAGGGGGAAAACACAATTAATGAGGGAAAAATGGTAGGAAATGATGTAGAAGAGGAAAACATGAGTGATGCAGATCAAAAACACCTTACCTTCCATTTCCATGCAAAACACAACAAAAATAAACCTATGCAAAGTAGTAGAAATATACACAACATACCTGCAAAGTAATGAAGAGGAAAAAAATGTAACAAAACACAAGTTCGGGTAAGAATAATCACAAAACATGAATTTTATTGTCTTATAAGAATGCATAGTCCATTACATTTAAGGAAGAAGGCATAAACATATTTGCAAGAATAAAAATCTTGTGAACAATTTTATGATTCCATCATGTAGAGGGTTACTTAATATTTACAATGAGTATTTTTTTTGCTTCTTAACTCCTTGGGAGATATTGAAATCCTCTATAGAACTTTATGTGCCAATCTAGACTACATGCTCCTTACCCCTGAAAAACCTACTTTTCTGCAATTATTCCAAAACCTTCAAAACTTCCCTAAATATTCCTAAATCAGTTCTAACATGTTCATATATCTTCAATACCACCTTTGAATGAGTTTGGGATTTCATATCCTTCCTGAGATAGTGCACACCTACCCTAGAATGGCCATAATTATAGCCTTTCTAGGCCTACTAAGAAACTAGCCATTAGAAGTACTTCACTGAATGAGGTGAATGACCTTGGTACCATGCTTCAAGCACCTGCTTAAGATTATTCAACAAAATTGGAGTACATTTAAGGTTAGGGTGGGTGTGCCACAACAAAAAAACTAACTAGGAGAGGGTTTTAGGAAGACTTTGGAACAAAATTTTCAAAGTTGGGTCAAGCTATCATGCTTGAAATTTTGAATTTTTCATGCTACACATTTGCATGACAACACCACCTATTAGGGATGAATGTCCAAGTGCTCACGCCCTCTTTGGGTGCTTATGTCCTTCTCCCTCATTTTCTCAAATTTGAAATGTTACATCACTTGTTACATTTTCTAAATTATTACTTATCACTTTAGGTCATCATTTTTAGTTGTTAATGATGAAATTCAAACAAGGGAATCATATATATACATGACTTACTATTATTAGGGGTTGGGCAATTGGGGCTATTACTTCCTATCTACTACTTGGGAAAATAACAACATTCAAGGATTGCATTTGGGTTGCATCATCCACTACATAGGAGGGGCTAAGTAATTGGAGCCCACTATCTTAGTGCGACTAACACAAGGGAAACCTAGCTTCAAAGCACTATTCCATCACACACACACACTAAAACTACATAGAGTCTAAAATGTAGTGCAAGACTCGATGACAATCACATTGGAGTGATTGTTGAGATTAGTCTGACTCAAGCATATGCATTATTTATTTAATCTAATGTTTGTTTAAACCTTGTGCAGGTAGCTATGGTTTTATTTGCGGAGTTTAAGTGTGATAGTGAAACCCTACGATAAAGCTAGATCGATGAAGAACGAAAGGAAGAAGACATTATCAAGTCCCAAAAAAACTAGGTCCAGAGCATTTTTCATGACACTAGCACCCAATTTGAACACTAACGCCTAGGGCAGTTCTGTCCTTTAGGCAGTTCTATCTGAAGGAGTTTCAAATCCCAATCTTTCAAGTGAAGCTTACTCCGTTTAGATCTAGCCTATTCCACCCAATTCCGAGTCCAGATCAGTCCAGATCTTTGAATACAACTTAAGTCACTCTTATTTCATTATTGCTTACATTTGTTTGTATTTTGTATGACAAATCTTGTTTAATATTGTTACATCTATATAATCTTAGTCCTTTGATAAGATTTAAATCTATTAAATCAACAAGTAATAGATACTTTAGTTGCTACACTTTCCTATCATTTTTTTGAGTTGAATAATATTAAGGATTATATTAGGCCACAAATTAAGATCACTCATTCTTGCTCTTTCAAATTGACTAAATGTCATAGAAGCAAGATAACTAATTTGAGGACATACTATTTACAATCTAAGTGACAATATTAAAATTGAACTTAACCAATGTTAAAATCTAAAACTCTAGTGGACTAGTCATATATGGTCAATCAAGGGATAACATTCCTATCAAATATTTTGTGTATACTAGTTTAACATTGTAACTATACTTATAATGACCATTTTCTTAATCAATAATTTTAATATTTTAAGTTGATAACTTTCCTCCTCAATCCTTCTCAATCATTTCCATCTACATTTATGACTTATCAAAATTGCATTGAAATATGATAATTATAGATTAAAATTTGAATTGAGTACATATTTTTTATTGTTACAGTTAGAGGTCGAGGGAATCAACCACAACCAAACCTGTTATTCCTGACATCCCTCTCGACACTCCCATAATTGCTCAACATCCCTCGGGTAGTCAAGAAGATTTAGCAGCCCAAATAGTTGAAAACAAAATTGAAATTGAGGATTTAATCAAAACAATGAGGGATGCACAATCTACAAACCCCCACCGTGCCTCTCTTGCAAACACATTGGAGGCATTACTTGTTCAAATTGATGTGGCAATGGGGAAAATTGATCATTGGACAACTTACAGAGAGGGTTGTAGGGTTTATTATTCCAACAAATTGTCATATGTGGATGTAAAGAAAAAAGAAATTTCAAAAGAACTCATATGTGCCTTATTCACGGACCCCACACTAATTTTCTGTTCCGTTGACATGTAAATGATTTCCCATCCATTGGTGCAATAATAATTTGATTAAAAATAATTTTTGGGACCGATGGTGGATGGTGTTTGATTTTCCACCTTGTAATAACAACGAGGTGCCACTATACTTTATGAGGAAACTCTATTGCGAGTTTATCCTCAATGAGATCCCAAATTATTTTGATTTGAGATTTTCGGGGCGAGGAAAAGGATCTGCATAGGATCGACCAGGTGCACAATGTGCACCTATTCATAGAGGTAGATTCCCCACACAGAAGCCCCCTCACCTGAGATTGTCCCTCAAGTAGTGAAGGAGACAGTAGAGATTGATACACTCCATGCTTCAGGGGCTATCTGACCCTTGTTCGACATACGAGGGAGATTTCTGAGCCAGATGCTCGTGGAGGTACAGAGTATTCCCTTAGGGAGTACTAGCATGAGGCCACATTTTTTCTCGTCATGTGGTAGCATATGTTTGGGGCCGAGGAGGATGATACTTTCATGCGTATTGATTTTGGTGCACTTGGTGCTAGGGGTGAACATGATAATGTCACTATGTCAGATGTCCTTTTGAGTGAGACATTTGGATTACATTCATCGGTGTCACCTTCGCAGGTAAATTTGTTATGTTTTGTTATGTGTGTTACAAAAAGTTTGGAGTACTGATTTACTTATATATGTTAAATTTTTGAAATAATTGTATTTGTACATGTACATGCATTGATATTACAGTGCGCGGGAGGTGCATCTTCATCCCGACCATAGGCGGTGAGAGCACCATGCATACACATACATTCACAGAGGTAATTTAGAATGTTAATTATGTAAAATTTTCACATACATGTGTGTGTGTGTGTGTATATATATGTGTGTGTGTGTATGTGTGTATGTGTGTATATATATATATATATATATATATATATATTAGTTTTGAAGTCAAATATATGTATGTTCTTGTATGTCCATCTAACTCACGTGATATACATGTTTGATAAAGATGTTGACTTCACTAGACACCCCACCATCTCTGTGACAAGTAGATAAAGGTGTTGCCGCTGCGATTTCATCTGCGTAACAACTCACTGAGGTATTCAAACAACACGTAAATTTTGTTAAATTTCTCGTGTAATTCATATTATGTTAAATTACATGTTAGTAATGTCTTTCATTGTAGAATTATTAAATTATGTTAATAATGTCCTTCATTGTGTGTATGTAGGAGTTACTGTGATAGGTAGCACCCTGTTCATTTGATTCACAGGCGTGGCGGGGTAAAAACAATAGTTCTATATTGATAAAATTAGTTAAAATATTGTCATTATGTAGATACATGTACTTAGCTCTATTTTGCTAATTTTGATGTTAGATTTTTGATCTTATGTGTATGTAGGGAACTTTGACCCCCTCCATTTTGATTTGAGGGCATGGACTCCTCCATCTCGTCATCTTCGTACCCCCGTTCATACTGCAGGAGCTCGATGACTCATCTGAGCGTGAGATGCAAATTCGGCGTGATCGAAAACTTGCGGTAAGTTTGTGTATTTATGTAAATACTTTCATTCTAGCATGGTCTTAAATACATGTTGAAAACATATATAAATTAAGTTTTGACAAAAAAACATTGTTTGCATTTACAGGCTCATCTACAGGTGAGTATTCAGTGGAAGAGGACTCGAAGCATGGGCTCGGATGATCCAAAGTCATCTCATGGATCTCCATCTTCGTCTAAGGGAGGGCCTTCTTCGAGCAAGGCCAAGAGAGGGATAGATTTTGATGAGTAGGAAATATATATGTCTTACATGACATTGTTTTTGTATGCCTATGTGCATGGCATTGTATGTAAGCCTATATGGCATTTGAACTTGATGGTATATGACCTATTTGGGCATTTTTGTATTTATTATGCACATTAAAATACTATTTGGAACTTGATAATTTTGTATGAGACCTTACATTTTGAGATTATTTTTGCATGAATCTAATATGATGTGCACTTGACAATATTTAAGACATTATGGATTATTTTTTCATTTATTGGTGATGTACATGTACTAGCATTTTCAATGTATAATATGCATCAAACTTTGGAAATCAATATTTATATAATGTATGTATATAAAGAGTTACCTAATCTGAGTAATTATTCATTCAATTTATCAATGTGTATATGTGTATTTACCTTACTGCTTCTTCTTGCTCATGGTCTCTTTGTCTTGGTTCTATCTTATCATGCACTTACTACATTCTTCTATGCTTCGTAGTCTTCTCCCTGTTAAAACACCCAAAGTCGTCACAATTTGATGCCTTTCATCTATTGATATTTTGAGAATGTCTCTCCATATACATTACTCCAATGCTTGAGAATGTCTCAGATGCGATGACATTCGATTCGGACACTCAATGATTCTTGATTGTCTAATCCTATCCAATTCATGTTATTACCTTTAAATCTATAGGCATTTCAAGTTATTTGGAAATCACATCACACCCTTCACTAGGCTTGATGACTACCCCTATCCTTTTAAGGTGCTTTTGAAAGCATCCATGGGTTTATCATAACATAAATTATCAATGAATGGAAGGTCACTAAGCCGTAGGCCAGCTGACTCCCATCAGAACTAAACAAGAAAGATTTACTAGGTGATTGATAACTCCCATGTGTTCTTAGACATACCCCTATCAAATTCATTCTTAAGCCAATCTAGTCATTAGGGCTCTTAAGCGACTACGCACGGGAGGTGGGGTAGCCCTACATTGACTGACAGGTGTAGTTGCACTATTTCACGTGCGTTTTAAAAAACAATAGCACATAGAGAACCGGATGAGATGGAGATGGAGAAAACCATGAGAGAGGATTTTGTAGAGGGCCCGACATGGAGGTCTTGGATCTGATGAGATGTCTCTAGGTGCCACGAGTCGAGAAATCACCCCGTCGAAGATATGGCGTGTTTGGGCCTCGGGGCTCTTAGCGTGACTATGCCGAGACGAGGTAGCCCGAAAGCACGACGGGGAGCATAGGGAACCAAAAAAAAAGCCTCTAATAGCATTCACAGGCCATTTGGATGTTGTTTTGGCGTAGTTGGTTTGGTCCCATGAGCTTCGTTTGCAAACTACAACGTCTCGTGACCTACTTGACTTGACTAGACCGCACTATTTCGCGCGTTTACAAACAATAGGACAACGAGAGAACCGAGATGGAGATGGAAAAACCATGAGAGGATTTTGTAGAGGGCCCCGACATGGAGGTCTTGGATCTAATGAGACATCTCTAGGTGCCATGGAGTCGAGAAATCACCGTCGAAGATATGGCGTGTTTGGGCCTCAGGGCTCTTAAGCGACTACGCCCGGACGAGGTAGCCCGAAAGCACGGGGAGCGTAGGGAACAAAAATGAAGCCTCCACTAGCATTCACCTAGGCCACACCCTTTGATGTGTTGGGTAGTTGGTTTGGTCCCACGAGCTTCCGTTTGCAAACTACAGCCTCTCTGTGACCCTACACTGACTCAGACTGCACTATTTCTCGCGTTTGCAAACAATAACACAACGAGAGAACCGGATGGAGATGGAGAAAACCATGAGAGGATTTTGTAGAGGGCCCTGACATGGAGGTCTTGGATCTAACGAGACATCTCTAGGTGCCACGGAGTCGAGAAATCACCCGTCGAAGATATGGCGTGTTTGGGCCTCAGGGCTCTTAAGGGACTACGCCGGACGAGGGTAGCCCAAAAGCACGGGGCGTAGGGAACCAAAAAAAGCCTCCACTAGCATTTCACAGGCCACCCTGACATGTTGGTGTAGTTGGTTTGGTCCCATGAGCTTCCGTTTGCAAACTACAACCTCTGGCCCTACTGCTTCTGACTGACTCACACTACACTATTTTTTTTCGCGTTTGCAAACAATAACAATAGGAGAGAGAGAACCGGATGGAGATGGAGAAAACCATGAGAGGATTTTGTAGAGGGCCCTGACATGGGCTCTTGGATCTGATGAGACATCTCTAGGTGCCACGGAGTCGAGAAATCACCCATCGAAGATATGGCGTGTTTGGGCCTCAGGGCTCTTAAGGGACTACGCCCGGACGAGGTAGCCGAAAGCACGGAAGCGTAGGGAACTGAAAAAAATCCTCCACTAGTGTTCACTAGGCCATATGGATGTGTTGGCATAGTTTGGTTTGGTCCCATGAGCTTACCGTTTGCAAAATACAACATCTGTGACCCCTTGCATTGACTTAGACTACACTATTTTCGCGTTTACAAACAATAGGACAACGAGAGAACCGGATGGAGATGGAGAAAACCATGAGAGGATTTTGTAGAGGGCCTTGACATGGAGGTTTGGATCGATGAGACATCTCTAGGTGCCACGGAGTCGAGAAATCACATGTCGAAGATATAAGGTGTTTGGGTCTCAGGGCTCTTAAGGGACTACGCCCAGACGAGGGTAGCCGAAAGCATGGGGAGCGTAGGGAACCAAAAAAAAATCCTCCACTAGTGTTCACTAGGCCATTTGGATGTGTTGGTGTAGTTGGTTTGGTCCCACTAAGCTACCGTTTGCAAAATACTGACATCTCTGAGCCTTACACTGTTTGACTTAGACTACACTATTTTGCGCGTTTACAAACAATAGGACAACGAGAGAACCGGATGGAGATGGAGAAAACCATGAGAGGATTTTGTAGAGGGATTCAACATGGAGGTTTTGGATCTGATGAGACATCTCTAGGTGCCACGGAGTCTGAGAAATCACATGTCGAAGATATGGCGTGTTTGGGCCTCAGGGCTCTTAAGGACTACGCCGGACGAGGTAGCCGAAAGCACGGGGAGCGTAGGGAACCAAAATGAATCCTCCACTAGCATTCACTAGGCCACCCCAATGATGTGTTGGCATAGTTGGTTTGGTCCCATGAGCTTCCGTTTGCAAACTACTGACATCTATGACCTCTACGCTGACTCAGACTACACTATTTCTTGCGTTTGCAAACAATAGGACAGTGAGAGAACCGGATGGAGATGGAGAAAACCATGAGAGGATTTTGTAGAGGGCCTTGACATGGAGGTCTTGGATCTATGATGAGACATCTCTAGGTGCCATGGAGTCGAGAAATCACCGTCGAAGATATGGTGTGTTTGGGCCTCAGGGCTCTTAAGGGACTACGCCGGACGAGGTAGCTTTGAAAGCACGGGGGAGCGTAGGGAACCAAAAAAAAAGCCTCCACTAGCAGCATTCAGCCCACCACCATGTGATGTTTTGGCTAGTAGTTGGTTTGGTCCCATGAGCTTCCGTTTGCAAACTACAACATCTATGACCTTACTGTTTGACTTAGACTACACTATTTCGTGTTTACAAACAATAGGACAGACGAGAGAACTGGATGGAGATGGAAAAACCATGAGAGGATTTTGTAGAGGGCCCCTTTGACATGGAGTTTTGGATCTAGATGAGACATCTCTAGGTGCCATGGAGTCTGAGAAATCACATGTCGAAGATATAAGGTGTTTTGGTCTCAGGGCTCTTAAGAGACTACGCCCAGACGAGGTAGCCGAAAGCACGGGGAGCGTAGGGAACCAAAAAAATCCTCTAGTAGCATTCACCAGGCCATTTGGATGTGTTGGTGTAGTTGGTTTGGTCCCACACGCTACCGTTTGCAAAATACAACATCTAGTGACCTTACTGCTGACTTAGACTACACTATTTGCATTTCGTTTTACAAACAATAGGACAACGAGAGAACCGGATGGAGATGAAAAAACCACAGAGAGGATTTTGTAGAGGGCCCACGACATGGAGCTCTTGGATCTGATGAGACATCTCTCTAGGTGCCATGGAGTCGAGAAATCACCATGTCGAAGATATGGCATGTTTGGGCCTCGGGGCTCTTAAGGGACTACGCCGGACGAGGGAGGTAGCCGAAAGCACGGGGAGTGTAGGGAACCAAAAATCCTCCACTAGCATTCACCACTAGCCACCTGGATGTGTTGGCGTAGTTGGTTTGGTCCCATGAGCTTCGTTTGCAAACTGATCATCTAGCAGCCCTACTGACTTGACTCAGACTACACTATTTTCGCGTTTGCAAACAATAGGACAATGAGAGAACCGGATGGAGATGGAGAAAACCATGAGAGGATTTTTGTAGAGGGCCTTGACATGGAGGTCTCAGATCTGATGAGACATCTCTAGGTGCCATGGAGTCTGAGAAATCACATGTCGAAGATATGGCGTGTTTGGGCCTCAGGGCTCTTAAGCGACTACGCCGGACGGGGTAGCCCGAAAGCACGGGTGGAGGAAACCACCAATGTTCAATGATTTTTCCATAGGATGCAACTATGTAGACTATGAACTTAGTTTTTTTGGGAGACCACCAATGTTCCAACTGTTCATTTTGAAAGAATGAATATCTTCAATCAAGCGAGAGAATGAAGAGCTGAATTTTTTGGACATTATAAAAGGTTGTTTGTGCCCAAAAAGAAGCCGAAGGCCATATAAATATTTAGTCTTCAACTTTAGATGACAATGAACATCATGAAGAAAAACAATTAGGTGAAGATGTCACTATGATTCAAGAAGAAATGCCTCCTGAAAGTCATAAAGAGTCAATTTGATTACCCAAAAACATTTGGAAGAACTTAAAGAGAAGATACGAGTAGAAGAAAAGGAAAAATGGGAAGCGTGGAAGGATCACAACTTAACTGGAATGGAAGATCTATGTGATGTTGTCGATAGAATCATGGATAATCTTAAGGACAACATGCCAAGTTGATTATTTTTATTAATCCCAGTTGCTTCAACTTCACAAATCAAACTAGGTAGTTCCAAAAGTAGCATACTGGCAAGAAAAACTACAATGAAGTATTGATAATTGAGCTTGAAACTCGTTTAGAATTGTAATTTATTTTTTGATTGAGCATTCACCCATAGTTTCTTTTGAGCATTCACCCATAGTTTATTGAGAAAAGGTAGAAATTCATTTTATATGTGAGAAATAGAATGTTGATTTAGTCTATTACTCTGACTATTTAGGTTAGATTTATGTAGTCTATGAAATCCTCTCGCGGTTTTCTCCATCTCCATCTGGTTCTCTCGATGTGTCTATTGTTTGCAAATGCGCTTGTGCGAAATAGTGTGAGTTTAAGTCAAGTGTAGGCAGGCTGTTGGTAGGTTTTCTGGAGAGTTTTTTGAGAGTAGTTTGCAAATGGAAGTTCATGGGACCAAACCAACTACACACACATGTGGGGTGGCTTGGTGAACTAGTGGAGGTTTTTTTTTGGTTCCCTACTGCTCCCCGTGCTTTTGGGCTACCTCGTCGGGCGTAGTCACTTAAGAGCCCTTGAGGCCCAATCACGCCATATCTTTGATGGGTGATTTCTCAGACTCCATGGCACCTAGAGATGTCTCGTTAGATCCAAGAGCTCCATGTTGAAGCCCTCTACAAAATCCTCTCGCATGGTTTTCTCTTGTCTCCATCGGTTCTCTCTTTGTCTTATGTTTTTGCAAACACGTGAAATAGTGCGAGTTTGAGTCGAGTGTAGAAAGCTGAGAGATTTTGTAGTTTGCAAATGGAAGTTCGTGGGACCGAATGAACCAACTATGCTGACACATCGGGGTGGCAAGGTGAATGCTAGTGGAGCATTCATTTTGGTTCCCTACACTCCCCGTGCTTTCGGGCTACCTCGTTCGGGCGTAGTCGCTTAAGAGCCATGAGGCCCAATCACGCCATATCTTCGACGGGTGATTTCTCGGACTCGTGGCACCTAGAGATTCTCGTTAGATCAAAGACCTCCATGTTGGGCCCTCTATGAAATCCTCTCACGTGGTTTTCTCCATCTCCATTCGGTTCTCTCGTTTGTTATTTTTTTGCAATGTGCGTGAAATAGTGCGGTTTGAGTGAAGTGTAGGGAAAATTTGAGAGTGTTGTAGTTTGCAAACGGAAGCTCATGGGACCAAACCAACTATGCCAACACATTGGGGTGGCTAGGTGAATGCTAGTGGGAGCATTCATTTTTGGTTCCCTACGCTCCCCGTGCTTTTGGGCTACCTCGTCAGGCGTAGTCGCTTAAGAGCCCTGAGGCCCAATCACGCCATATCTTTGATGGGTGATTTCTCGGACTCCGTGGCACCTAGAGATGTCTCGTTAGATCTAAGAGCTCCATGTTGAAGCCCTCTATGAAATCCTCTCATGGTTTTCCATCTCCATCGGTTCTCTCGTTGTCTTTATTGTTTAAAAAACACGTGAAATAGTGTAGTTTGAGTCGAGTGTAGAGTTGCCGAGAGATGTTGTAGTTTGCAAATGGAAGCTTGTGGGACCAAACCAAACCAAACTATGCCAACACATCGAAGGTGGCTGGTGAATGCTAGTGGAGCATTCATTTTGGTTCCCTATGCTCCCCGTGCTTTGGGCTACCTCGTTCTGGGCGTAGTCGCTTAAGAGCCCTGAGGCCCAATCACGCCATATCTTTGACGGGTGATTTCTCAGACTCTGTGGCACCTAGAGATGTCTCATTAGATCTAAGAGAGACCTCCATGTTGAAGCCCTCTATGAAATCCTCTCATGTGGTTTTCTCCATCTCCATCTGGTTCTCTCGTTGTCTTTATTGTTTTTGCAAAAATGCGTGAAATAGTGTAGTTTGAGAGTTAGTGTAGAGGCTGCGAGAGAGGTTGTAGTTTGCAAACGGAAGCTCGTGGGACCAAACCAACTATGCCAACATGTTGGGGTGGCTAGGTGAATGCTAGTGGAGGCTTTTTTTGGTTCCCTATGCTCCCCGTGCTTTTGGGCTACCTCGTTCGGGCGTAGTCGCTTAAGAGCCTTGAGGCCCAATCACGCCATATCTTTGATGGGTGATTTCTCGGACTCGTGGCACCTAGAGATGTCTCATCAAGATCGAGACCTCCATGTTGGGCCCTCTACAAAATCCTCTCATGGTTTTCTCCATCTCCATCGGTTCTCTCTTTGTCTTATTGTTTTGCAAAACACGCGAAAATAGTGTAGTCGAGTCGAGTGTAGGGCTGCTTAGATGTTGTATTTTGCAAATGGAAGCTTGTGGGACCCAACCAACATACACCAACACATCGGGGTGGCTAAGTGAATGCTAGTGGAGTGGGCTTTTTTTGGTTCCCTATGCTCCCCGTGCTTTCGGGCTACCTCGTCCGGGCGTAGTCGCTTAAGAGCCCTGAGGCCCAAATCACGCCATATCTTCGACGGGTGATTTCTCGAACTCCATGGCACCTAGAGATGTCTCATTAGATCTGAGACCTCCATGTTGGGGCCCTCTATGAAATCCTCTCTCAGGTTTTCTCATCTCATCGGTTCTCTCGTTGTCTTATTGTTTGAAAATGCGTGAAATAGTGTAGTTTGAGTCGAGTGTAGTTTGCTAGAGGCTGTAGTTTGCAAAATGGAAGCTCGTGGGACCAAACCAACTACTACACAACACATCGGGGTGGCTAGTGTGAAACTAGTGGAGATTTTTTGGTTCCCTATGCTCCCGTGCTTTCGGGCTACCCCGTTCGGGCGTAGTCGCTTAAGAGCCCTGAGGCCCAAACACGCCATATCTTTGATGGGTGATTTCTCGGACTCATGTGGCACCTAGAGACATCTCGTTAGATCGAGACCTCCATGTTGGGCCCTCTACAAAAATCCTCTCATGGTTTTTCCATCTCCATTCGGTTCTCTCGTTGTCTATTGTTTTGCAAGCGCGTGAAATAGTGTAGTTGAGTCGAGTGTAAGAATTTGCTTTAGATGTTGTAGTTTGCAAATGAAGCTCATGTGGGACCAAACCAACTATGCACACATTGGGGTGGTGGCTGGTGAATGCTAGTGGAGCATTTTTTTGGTTCCCTATGCTCCCGTGCTTTGGGCTACCCGTTGGGCGTAGTCGCTTAAGAGCCCTGAGGCCCAAACACGCCATATCTTGACGGATGGGTGATTTCTCGGAACTCCGTGGTACCTAGAGACGTCTCTTCAGATCAAAGACCTCCATGTTGGGGCCTCTCTAAAAATCCTCTCATGGTTTTCTCATCTCCATTCGGTTCTCTCGTTGTCTATTGTTTTTGTAAACACGTGAAAATAGTGTAGTTGAGTCGGTGTAAGGGCTGCTAGATGTTGTATTTTGCAAGCAGAAGCTTGTGGGACCAAACCAACTACTACTACCAACACATTCAGGTGGCTGGTGAACACTAGTGGAGCATTTTTTTGGTTCCCTACGCTCCCCTGTGCTTTGGGCTACCTCATCCGGGCGTAGTCCTTAAGAGCCTTGAGGCCCAAACACGCCATATCTTGATGGGTGATTTCTCGGACTCCGTGGCACCTAGAGATGTCTCATCAGATCGAGACCTCCATGTTGGGGCCCTCTACAAAATCCTCTCGTGGTTTTCTCCATCTCCATCCGGTTCTCTCGTTGTGCTATTGTTTGTAAACGCGTGAAATAGTGCAGTCTGAGTTAGTGTAGGGTTGCAGAGATGTTGTAGTTTGCAAACGGAAGCTGTGGGACCAAACCAACTATGCCAACACATCGGGGTGGCCTGGTGAATGCTATTGGAGGATTTTTTTGGTTCCCTATGCTCCCCGTGCTTTCGGGCTACCCCATCGGGCGTAGTCGCTTAAGAGCCCTGAGGCCCAAACACGCCATATCTTCGACGGGTGATTTCTCGGACTCCGTGGCACCTAGAGATGTCTCGTTAGATCTGAGACCTCCATGTTGGGGCCCTCTATGAAATCCTCTCATGTTTTTCTCCATCTCCATCTGGTTCTCTCGTTGTTTATTGTTTGCAAAACGTGTGAAATGAAATAGTGTAGTCTAAGTCGAGTGTAGGGTTCTGCTTAGATGTTGTACTTTGCAAACGGAAGCTGTGTGGGACCAAACCAACTACGCCAACACATGTCAAATGGCCTAGTGAATGCTAGTGGAGGATTTTTTTGGTTCCCTATGCTCCCCGTGCTTTCGGGCTACCTCGTTCGGGCGTAGTCTCTTAAGAGCCCTGAGGCCCAAACACGCCATATCTTGACGGGTGATTTCTCGGACTCCGTGGCACCTAGAGATGTCTCGTCAGATTGAGACCTCCATTTGGGCCCTCTATGAAATCCTCTCGTGGTTTTCTCCATCTCCATCTGGTTCTCTCGTTGTGCTATTGTTTTGCAAACATGCGAAAGAAATAGTGCGAGTGAGTCGGTGTAGGGCTATTGAGAGATGTTGTAGTTTGCAAACGGTAGCATGTGGGGACCAAACCAACTATGCCAAACATGTCAAAATGGCTGGTGAATGCTATTGGAGGCTTTTTTTGGTTCCCCTGCTCCTAGTGCTTTTGGGCTACCTCGTCAGGGTAGTGTAGTCTCTTAAGAGCCATGAGGCCCAATCACGCTATCTTTTGTGGGTGATTTCTCGGACTCGTGGCACCTAGAGATGTCTCATGTAGATCGAGACCTCCATGTTCATGGCCCTCTCTGAAATCCTCTCTGGTTTTTTCTCCGTCTCCATCGGTTCTCTCTCATTGTGTCTATTGTTTGCAAACGTGAGAAATAGTGCAGTTTGAGTCAGTGTAGGGTTGCCAGAGGTTGTAGTTTGCAAATGGAAGCTCGTGGGACCAAACCAACTACACAACACATTGGGGTGGCCTAGTGAATGCTAGTGGAGGATTTTTTTTGGTTCCCTATGCTCCTTGTGCTTTCGGGCTACCTCGTCCGGGCGTAGTCGCTTAAGAGCCCTGAGGCCCAAACATGCCATATCTTTGACGGGTGATTTCTCGGACTCGTGGCACCTAGAGACATCTCGTTAGATCTGAGACCTCCATGTTGGGGCCCTCTACAAAATCCTCTCATGGTTTTTCTCCATCTCCATCTGGTTTCTCTCGTTGTCTATTATTGTTTGCAAATGCGTGAGAATAGTGCGGTCTGAGAGTCGGTGTATTTTGCCGAGAGGTTGTAGTTTGCAAACAGAAGCTCGTGGGACCAAACCAACTATGCCAACATGTCGGGGTGGCCTAGTGAATGCTAGTGGAGCATTTTTTTGGTTCCCTATGCTCCCGTGCTTTTGGGCTACCCCGTCTGGGCGTAGTCCTTAAGAGCCTGAGGCCCAAACACGCCATATCTTCGATGGGTGATTTCTCGGACTCCGTGGCACCTAGAGATGTCTCGTTAGATCTGAGACCTCCATGTTGGGGCCCTCTATGAAATCCTCTCATGGTTTTCTCCATCTCCATCTGGTTCTCTCGTTGTCTTATTGTTTGTAAACATGTGAAATAGTGTAGTCTGAGTCAGTGTAGAATTTGAGAGGTTGTAGTTTGCAAATGGAAGCTCGTGGGACCAAACCAACTATGCCAACACGTCGGGGTGGCTGGTGAACACTAGTGGAGGCATTCATTTTGGTTCCCTATGCTCCTGTGCTTTTTTGGGCTACCCCGTCATGGGCGTAGTCACTTAAGAGCCTTGAGGCCCAAACACGCCATATCTTGATGGGTGATTTCTCGGACTCCGTGGCACCTAGAGACGTCTCGTCAGATCTGAGACCTCCATGTGGGGCCCTCTCATGAAATCCCTCTTGTGGTTTTCTCCATCTCCATTTGAGTGAGTCGGTGTAAGGTTGTCCATTCCAATCACACTGAATAATATAGGTGGTTCATACAATATAGGTGGTGAAATGAGAATTTTAATAAGATATTTTTACAATATAGGTGGTGAAATAAGAATTTTATGTTTGTTGTTCCTTTCTAATATTTAATTTTCTTAGCTTCACTTGGCTTGAGAATAATAAATTCTCTCTTGTGAGTGCTGACCACGTGAAGGTGGAAGCTTTTTTTGGCACCACTAACCTACATAAACATGTTAGTAAGCAATTAAATAGAATTTTAAATCATACAAAATTTAAACAAAATCATTTAGTAAATATTCAAATTAAATTCATGAAGAACATACCTTTGCAAATTCAATCAATGAACCATGAGGATCAACTCTATTCTTGACGTATGTAAGAATTGCTTCATGATCGATTCACGAACCTTCCATAGATTTTTGTTTGATGGCCGACCTCGATATTTGATCAATTTAATATTTGTTGCAAGGACCAAATGTGAATAGTGAAGTATCTTCGATGTACTTCATAGTCTTCAAACAACCAAATGTTTGATTTTTTGATAGGATATCATCGAAGCCAAGTTCAGTGACTACCACTGATCTAGTGGGATACTCAAGGTCTTCACCATCAATGATTATGGAAGTCAATTTTTTTCCCCTCTACACAACGAGATAAGAAGTAGTTTGTTCCCTCTTCGTTAAATTCCATCACAATAACTGTAAAAACGTGCCCTATGTATCACAAAGTAAAATTGTTCAGTCAATTTATAAATACATTAAGAGTTGACCATTTAATAATTTATAAATCTAAAACATGGCATGTACATATATGTATGTACCTTGTTGCACTAAATCAGAGACTTGGTCAAAGTCAGGTGATGTTGTCATTTGATCTGAAGACCCTGCAAGTTGTAATGCGTGGAACTTGATGTGTGTCGAGTGGAATTAGAGGTCTACAAGTCCATTCATCCACCCTTTTGTGACTCACATTCATTCCACACAAAATCAATGCATGATATACAAAAACATGTCATGCACCTAGTATAAATAGTCCAAGCATTTGCATCTGAACTACGGAATGAGTGCATATCACTTGATCCTGCAACTGTCATACAATCTTCAAAGTTTTCCAGATGTTGTTGCTCTATCAACCAAAAATATCTACGAACCATTGATCTCTCTTGAGATTCATGGCCCATATTCTTGACACACCAATCAACAATGTTTTTTGCATCTGTAAATTTAGCACCATCCTTGAACTTTAACTCTTCTCTTGCAAGTGCTCTTTTCACACATGCTCTGCACCATCATGCTCTCCTTTTCCATGCCCTACCTCAGTAAAACTCCAGATATGTTGTACATTTGTTTCTTTGTGCATCTGCTTAGCTAATAAAACATATGTGCATTCTTGAATTGTGATGTGCAGTTGTCGACCAAATGTAATGTTGATCGAAACTAATGTTCCTCTCATTCAAGTTTGCATAAAACACCTGGAAACACCCTTGTACATATTTTGTAGAATGTGTCGATCATCTTGATGTAGAAATGATACTCTCTTAATATTTTTGATCTTGCTCGGTGCTTTAGGAGAGTGCATGAATGTTATATGCACGAAAATAGAAACTTGCATTGAGTTATAATATTGAGATTGAACCTCCATTTGTGGCTGCAATGTGTAATTCTCTGTGAAGTCAACTACTAAAACAATAGTACCAAGTGGGAATGTGTCCTTGCTTAACTTGAATTGTTCATCCAACCATCGAGCTCTATGTGTGTGCCTTGCATACTCATAAAATTTCCTCTCTGAATTTGACCATATATTCTGATACAGGTAATTGTTTTGTAACAAGCTCACACCTCTTAGATTCTTTTCCATCTTTTAATTGATATGCCACCGATTTATATTTGGTGAAATCAACCAATTCTTTTCCTATTGAATATGTACTCTCCTCGTGGATACAACTTTTCAGATTTGGCAAGCCACCGCATACATTGCACGTTCCATCCAAACATGCTTTGTTATAAAAAAATTGTCTTGTTGATTTTTCACAAAATATTGTCGGAATAAATTCCCTTGAAGATTTTTGTGGGACATTTATTCCACACTCTCTGCAACATGATGTCAGTATGCAAAACACTACGTATTTTGAAAAAACATCATAATGCATTGAAAATTCAACATGATGCGTACAACAAGTAGTACGTGAGTGATTGATTTTCACATAAAAGGGTTTGCTCATTTCAAAGAATCTTTGGCTAATGTTAATTTGTGGATTTTCATTTTTAAACTTAGAGAACATTTTGTTTGAGTCATATCTAAGAAATGTTTTGCACACGATTCACGATTACGAGAACCTATTCTTCTTTTTATTGTATCTCTTCTATTGGTGACACCCTTGTGTTCTCATTCCAAAATTTTACAATTAATTCTTTTAGAATATCAGATGTATTCTTGTCTTTTCATGGAAGTCTGCTAGAGAAAGCCCAATAGTCAGTGTTATTGACTAACTCAAGACGTTTACGTCTCTCTATTGCTTTCATTAGTTTTTTTTGTTTAGCTTCAAAGCACTGCTTGTTTTTCTAATCAAGCGTTTATTAACTATTTTATCACTTACTATACAATTAGTTAGTGCACGTCGTGTAGCATTACTATCTTTGGTGCGTGTCTTTTGCCACCTACAGTTTGGTATGCTTTATGTATGTTTTCAACAATTGATGCATTTTGATCAACAACATTAGATGTTCTTAACCCCAGGGTCTTCATTATAGGTCTCATCTTAATTAATTTCATCAATGAAACAAATAATTGACATCTTTGTGTGTCATTTAAATTCTCAAAGTAATTATCCCAAATTCCACTAGCTTTTCTTCTCGCATTTCTTTCAGACATTTTGTTAGGCATTGGTTTTATAATGTTTTCATCAATTTCAATTAAGTGAATTGGTTTTCTTCGTGAAATGGAAGGAGGTGTTCTTAGAGGTGAAGATTCGTTTACAAGGTTACTTTCTTCATTCAGTGTTTTCATACAAATTTTGGGGTTAACATTTGGATTCTCAAGTAAGGGTTCAACAATTGGATTCATATCAATTTCTTCATCCATACCAACATTATCATTCAATTCAATATCATTATTCATTGCAAAATCATTATTCTCTACATTTTCATTATGTATTTCATCCCAATTTTCTAATACATTAGCTACATTTGATATAGCGGATGTACCTTGCCCTGCTCGAAGTTTTTGCATTCTCTTCAATTTCTTTATTCTCTTCTCTTCCAATTGCTCGGTGTCTTATTCTTGACTTTCCTCTTGTCCTTAGCTCGACGTTTATCACCCATGATTAGAAAAAATCAACTAGTGGGGTAGGGGACAAAATGAAATACTAAAAAATCATGCAAGAATGTAGAGAATATTGCAGACAAAACAGAATGTTTGCAGAATTCCGTGAAAGAGATGAAAGGGACGTTGGGGGCCATATATAAAAAAAAAAAAAAACGTGTTATAAAACACGCATTTTTTGTTTTCTCTTTTCCCAAGCCATGCCTCAAGGCTTGGGATCGGTTTGGATCCCCAAGCCTGAGGCATGGACCTGCACAAACACAACAAACAACGAGTTTTTACAAGAAAATGTAAAAATGACACTTCCTCTATGATAAATCAAAATAAAACAATCGATCCATTTTAAAAAAATTATACCACGACGTAGAGCAAGAGTCTCTTCTTTCTAAAAATATAATTTTTCAAATTTTTTGACTAATATAAGGTTTCCATATTATTTATTTTCTAACTATGCCTTTTTATAGCTATTTTTTGAAGTGTAAATATGTCTATCTTTCATGGTGTATCTTTTTTTTGGGTGATCGAAATTAAAAAAAATATATACTAGCCCAAACTAGGCATAATTCTATACATATTCAAAAAAAAAAATCTAATTTTGATATTTTTGAGGTAGTTAGTAGTTAGGGGGCACGGTCGGAGCTCCATTATTTTTCAAAACATAAAATTTTTGTACTAGAAAAATCATAAATAAAAAAATATTCTCTAAAAAAATCTAAAAAAATGGAGCCCAAACTAGATGCTCCTAGCTATCTTTCTACCAAAGGGTTTTCAAAAATACTAAATGGTGCTCAAAAAATGGTGGGGGGCACGAAAGTCACTCTATTATGTTTTTAACAAAAACAGGAGCATCTGTTGGTATTTTAGTTGTTTGACCCACTTAAACTTATCCGTTTTCAATAAAATTTAGTAGCTTAGAAACTAGACTCAAAATTCTACGATTCATATTTCTACAACATCTTCCAATTTTGAGTGTAACTATTTCGAAAAACTCGTACAAGTTGAAGTTTTTTTTTTTTAGAAAAATGCGTCCACTTAAGACGGGAATTTTAACAAAAGTCTACACCAATCAAATCAAGAAGAGTTAGATCCTTTTGGTTCAACCTCAAATAACCCAATGCCGATTATTTACAACCCAAAATGGGGTTGGAAGTAGCCAAGGTGATGGGTGAGATAAGAGAATCAATTGGAATTCACACCTTTTCCAGATCTGATTTTTATAGCAACACTATTAATTTGAAAAACTTGCGAGACAATGAAAACTTCTAAAATTCATAACTCTTTTGATACTCATTCTTTTTGCATAAAACAAAGTGCAAAACAAACTTGGGATTTTTCCCTTTATAATGAACACTAAAACCCCTTCAAAATATACTAGAGATCATATTTTTCGAGCACTAAAACCCCTTCAAAATAGCACTTAAAATTCCAAATTTGGGCGCTAGGGTTAGAAGAAATTAATAAAATATTTTCATCACCTTTCCCAACCTCCAAATACACCACAAAGTGCCTCCCTTGCTCGAAATAAAAGATAAACTAATCAGATTTGCAAATCTTGTTTTATGATCACAAAAACATGTTAAATAATTCTAGAAATTATTTAAAAAACTTCTTTGCATGACATAACTTCAAAAATTCATATCTTTTGCTAGAGAAGTCTAAATGAATTGAAACTTTGGATCTTGGGCCAAAATATATGAAGAAAACTATTTCAAAATAAGTTTTCGCACAACAAACACGAAACCCTTATTTTTCCTAAAAAGTAGGTCACCCAACACATTTAGGGCATCAAATCGTCTCAAAGACTATGAAATTAATTGTAAAACATAGCAGATTTGAAAACCAACAAGTATGATCCCAAATCATGCAACAATAACCGATTCACACCATAAATAAATGCGCATTTAGGGTTAGAATGATTTTCCAAGCAATTCGCCACACAATAGATGCAATACACACATTAATGGATCCTTATCAAGATTAGATTTACTTCACTCCAAATCAAATGAGAGAGAGAGAGCACAATGAAGAGCTAGGGCATACATCCCTTGGGCATACATCTCCAAGCATGGAGAGAACATAAATGATCATATCAACATGCGGTGAAATGACCCCCTCACATCCCTTAAATAGACTTCCCAAAGGGATCGACCCACTTGGAGGGAAAATACACTTTTTAAATTTGCAATTACAAGTTGGATAGCCAAGTGGTCCGTTTTACATTAGTTTCCCTCCCATTACATTAAAATATTTAATATGCTTAAGACTATGTGCACTTTATTATTTTCTAATTAAATAATAAAGAGTAACTAACCTATGTGCACATTTTTAACTAACTAGAGACTCCCACTTGTAGCGCTAGGCATGCCAAGGGGTACAATGTAGACAATAGACACCTTAGGACCATCTTCAAGCTCCCTCCTTGAACCCATGAAGAGAGAAAATGGGTTGAGGGTATTCAGCTCTTCCATTTTAAAAACACCCGAGAAGGGGACATTACAGTCCTCCCTTCCCAAGATTGTTTTCCCTCAAGCAATAACAAACTCATGTATCCAAATGCAATGATGTAGCACTCCCAAAGCCGTGATCCCATGCCAATCAAGTGGTGAAGCCTTTGCAACAACTTGTGATGTTTCTTTTTCTGAAAGTTAGGAGTGTCTTCAATCTGTAACTTCTTTTAAATCTACACATGAAACAAACAAATTAGAAAAAAAAAAAAGGGCCTTTATTAGCCCTCCAATAGGCCTCATGTGGATGGGGTTGTTCTCCCCTTCCTTGGTGTCCCCATATGACCATGCAAAGTCGCATACATGTGTGACCAACAACTCTTCATTATTGAGAACAATGCTCACAAGTCTCAACACCTCAAAACAATCCTCAAATGTGTTAGCAACTTGAAGACCCTTCTTCCACATATTTATCTTTTTGTGGGACAACTAGCAATGAAAAAAATCAAACTGGAAATGAATATTACAACAAAGTGTTATATTGCACACTCATTATCATTAGGATCTTCAAAACATGTGCCACCATATATTCCATCATGATCCAAACCAAAAACTGAATCCTCTTGCTTGGGGCAGCAAGATACCTCCTCCTTGTATGACCCATCCATGAGGAAAGAACAAGAATATCTTTTATCTTTGTGAGGAGCCCATTTATAGGATCATATGTAGTCATGCCAAATTGAAAATGAACACCTTTTGGGAATGCCTTCTTGCTTATAATAGCAAACATAATGTGTGAATAATTTGAAACATGTGATAGTAGCCCCCTTCATAATACATTGTCCTCCCTTTCCATGCTTCCTTCAAGGCTTCCAAAGAGATAAGAATTAGCATCAATTGGAAAAGGAAGGGAAATTCTATTATTGCATCCAAATAAAGCTTGTAATGTTCCTCATACCCACTTCCATTTACCTCCTTATTCCATGAAGCAATATGTGCATGATGACACCCCAAAGTTTTTCTTATCTTATGCTTACAAGGAAAGGAGAAAAGCTGAAATATAGTTCATGCATTCATGAACATGAATCATGCAATGAGGATGACCAATTTGAAACACAACTTGTTCTTGCCCATGCCAAGTGCACCATCAAAGCATTGAATGACAAAATCCATAGTGGTTGTCCTAACAATCGTTTTAAAGCGAAAATCCTCATTATCACTCGAGAAAAGTACCTTTCCCATTGATTTTCAAATCTTCCAAGGTTGAGACATGTTTTCCATATTCAATTATGAAATCTCACTTAGCCACATGAAATTAGATGTAAAAATTAGAAAATCAGATCTAATAATTTTTGCAAAAACACTTGGTTCCCATACCATTGTGTGCCCAACATGATTATTTTGGATCCGGGGTCTCTTTGCTCAAACCCTTCACTTGTTTTGCTTGAAGATCTCTCAAAATGATGTCCCTGACTTCATAATTAGAGGATACATGTATGATATATCCTCATGATTCTCTTGAAGTTCTTGCATATCACTTGTTTTCTTCTCTACCTTGGCTATTCCGAAATGGAAAGCACAGCTGGTCATTAATATTATTACCGGAATAGTGACCTACATCATAATTTCTCCTCCTTTACTTGTAGATCTGATTTTCTTCATCCTTAGGCTCAAGATCCTTGATCCCTTCTTCCAAATCTGATTTTTCCTTGCAACCAATCAACTCTATGCAATCATTAGATGTCAACAATTCATCATCAAAAACAAAAGAGCTCATACCTTGGATACATGTCTTCACTTTGCTTGAACATTGATCCAAAACTCTTTTTGCTAAGGTGTGAGCAATACATGGCTTTTCTTGTCCCAAACCTTCCACAAGTATGGTTAGCAATTGTTGTGGAGGATCCTCATACTCATTCGACATTAGAGACATGATAGTTTGCATGGCAACCATTATTATTTGTGAATGATCATCATGTAGGAAACAAAGAAAATTTCAAACATGTGAAGAATGAGATCATCACAATCAAGATTTAACATTGGTATGCATGATCTTACATTTTCCACATTTTTCAATATCTTAATCCTCTTATCAAAATAAGGGTTGGAGGTGTCCCAAAGCTTTTGAAAGCTTCCTATCATGAGCTCGTAGACCTCTTCCATGGTAGTGTCATTATATGGAAAGTTTGGGGTTGTTATCCTTGTCACCTCATAATGCAAGTGATGACCATGAACCTCACATCCACCTCATCATGCCTCAATAGTTTAAATCTAGCCAAATGAGTCACTAATGAATCCATCGCTAAAAACATAAAGTCATAATCTGATTGTTCTATCATAGCCAAACAACTTACCACTTCTTCTACAGAGTGTTGAGCAACACACTCGTCACATGTGGAGAAAACTCAAGCCATCTTCCAATTGAGAACTTGGCCCTCAAATCTACATCATTTGCTAGTTATATGATTCAAAACTCTCAAACAACACCCATAGGAATAGAAGAAAGTTGCTCACGATACTTATTGTGATGTCCCATTTTGGGAAAATGGGAATTTTAACAAACTTCCACACCGATCAAATTAAGAAGGATAGATCATTTTGATTGACCTCAAATACCAATGTCGGCTAATTACAACTCAAAATGGGGTTGAAAGTAGCCAAAGTGATGGGAAAAACAATTGGAATCACACATTTCCCGAGATCTAATTTTTATAGTAGCACTATTAATTTAAAATAGCTTATAGACAGGTTGAAAACTTTTAAAATTCATGACTCTCTTAATACTTAGTCTTTTTGCATGAAACAAAGTGCACAATAAACTTGGGATTTTGCCCTTTCTAATGAACTAGAGATCATATTTTTAAGCACTAAAACCCCTTCAAAATAACACTTAAAATTTAGATTGGGCACTATGGTTATAAGAAATTAATAAAATATTTCCAACACCTTTCTTGACCTACAAACACACCACAAAGTACCTTCCTTGCTTAGAAATAAAAGATAAACAAATCATATTTGCAGATCTTGTTTTATGATCACCAAAAACATGTCAAATAATCCTAGAAATTATTTAAAAAAACCCTATCTGCAACATAACTTCAAAATTTCATACCTTTTTGCTAGAGAATTCCAAATGAGCTGAAACTTTGGATCTTGGGCCACAAAAATATGAAGAATAATATTCCAAAATTAGTTTTTGCACAGCAAACACAAAACCATAATTTTTCCCTAAAAAATAGGTCACCCAACACATTTAGGGCATCAAATCATCTCCAAAGATTATGAAATTAATTGCAAAACATAGCAGATCTGAAAACCAACAAGTATGCTCCCAAATCATGCAACAATAACCAGATTTGCACCATAAATAAATGCGCTAGGGTTAGAATGATTTTTCCAAACAATTCACCACACAATAGATGCAATACGCACACTAATGGATCCTTATCAAGATCAGATTTATTTCACTCCAAATCTAATGATAGAGAGAGAGAGAGAGAGAGCACAATGAAGAGCTATGGCATACATCCCTTGGACATACATCTCATTTCTCCAAGCATGGAGAGACAAATGATCAAATCAACATGCAATGAAATGACCCCCTCACATCACTTAAATAGACTTCCCAAAGAGATCGATTCACTTGGAGGGAAAATAGACTTTAAATTTGCAATTACAAGTTGGATAGCCAAGTGACCCCTTTTATATTAGTTTCCCTCTAATTACATTAAAACATAATTAAAACATTTAATATGTTAAGACTATGTGCACTTTATTATTTTTAATTAAATAGTAAGAGTAACTAACCTATGTGCACATTTTTAACTAACTAGAGACTCTACTTGTAGCGCTAGACACACCAAAGTACAATCTAGACAACATGGACACCTTAGGACCATATTCAAGCTCCCTCCTTGAACCCATGAGGAGATAAATGAGTTGAGGGTCTTCACTTCTTCCATTTTAAAAATGCCCGAGAAGGGGACATTACACTAGAATTGCTTGAGTGACATGTATGTGGTCATTCAAGAACTCGTGATTGACATAATCAAAACTTGAATTTTGACCTAAAAATAAAAGAAGAGGAGAAACCACAACATTTCCCCATATGTTTAGTGCTAAAGGAAAAACCAAAATCGTAATACATGATTAAGTATTTTGAAGGACTAGACACCAATCTTCAAGTTGTGTGATCCACCACACACTCTTATCGAGTTCACTCCATTGGGCGAAGCAAGTTATTACTTATTATCACATCCAATTTCATGTTCAACCAATCGATTTGGACCATATATGCATTATCCCTCATACACACCTAAACATCCAAAACTTGTTCGGTGGTGCATGTGATCTAGAAAGTTGGCCTCATTCCAAGCAAAATGTATCCTCGGAGTTCAAACTATACTTTGTAAAGGAAGGCGTCATTAATAAAAATAAGGGCATATAACAATTTTACATCATTTCTGCATCTGAATAGAAAGGAACTCCCATAACACAACCTACATTTTAACATAGTTATGATGGTAATATAGAATTGACATACCAATGGTCTATGGTCTTAAATGACCTCTTACAACAATAATGAGTCTTACCTTTTACAATAGACCCCTCTCTAATCGACTAAGGTGGTCCGACCCAAGTCTTCTAAATTTTTCTGACGTCGTAGGGGTCGAGTAACCAATTCAAGTACATCTCTTGCATTGGCAAACCCATGAATCTGGGCAAAGGTAAATTCAACTGACCATTTAGTACTAATTCCTCTTGCCTCTAACTTCGATAATAGCTAATAGACCATTGAGTGGAGACAATACCTTTAATTTGGGACACGGTGATCAACTATGTTAATGCAAAAGGTTTGGGAATCGAACTTGAAAATATAGCAATCAACACTCAAATCATAGTGAAAAATGGGTCAAAACAGTACCATCGTATCCAACTCAAATTCATATATATTTTATCTTCAATAATAACATCACTCAATAGTATTAGCAATAAACGACATAGACCCATATAACTAATATGGAATATGCACTTTTCAAGATATTAATTTAATTGAATTTGATACTGTCCTATCTTTATTTTGTATTGCCCCATCTGGGACACCGAAAAACGCACCAAACAGACTAAAATTTTAGGGTAATTTTTTTTTTTTTGAAGTGTTTAAATAATACTATTTCATCTCTTAACCCATCCTTGACAACCACTAATTGGATGCTATTTTAATTTACCTATTTACACTAATACTCAGTCTAAACCCGCCTTTAATTATTTACCTATCTTTTATATTTACACACTTAATGTCTCTCTCTTTTAATCTAAAAAGAAAAGCCACATGAAAAACAACTACTCATTTGAAAATAGGAATAATTCCCCCTTAACCCTTGGTTTCCTTTTTGCCCTAATATTACCCTAATTTGCCTTTATCATCTCCTCTATTTGCTTTCACCTGTTATTCCCTCTTGGTTGGGTTTGTTTCTTCTTGCATGTTGTTGGGAGGAGACATTTTAATTTCTTTATTTTGTTTTAGTTTCTTACTTGCAGGCTGAGAGGTGGATTGGAGGGAAACTTGTTTATTTTCCTATATATTTATGTTTATATTTATTCTAACTTGGAGAGAATGAAGGAGGAGTGGGCAGATTTGTTGTAAGTACATGCAAGTGGAAGGGTTTATGTGGGAGGCGGCGGTGCTGGAGTGGCCGGGGGGACAGATGGAAGGGCGCGGCGCGGCGCGCATGGGAAAGGTAGAGGCTGGCGGGTGAGGGAGGGGCGGCGCCAGGCGGAGGAACCTGTGCAGGGGGCGGCAGCGCCAGGTGGAGGAACTCGTGCAGGGGGCGGCGGCGCTTTGAACAGTCGGAGGGAGGGGACAGTCCGCAGGTGACGGGGCAGGTTGGACGCGGCAGGCGACGAGGCAAGGAGCAAGTCAGAGGGCAACGCTGCGAGCGAGGGGGCGGTTCAGGGTTTTGGTGGGGAGGTGGGGTAGCGCCCCCAAGGCTTGTACAGAGGTGCGCGGGGGGCGGGGGCGCGGGTCCGACCCCCGCCATCCCTTTTCTTTTTTTTTTGTTTAAAAACTGAGCAGGGGGGGCGAACCCCCTCCCCCACCATTCTTTTTTTTTCGTTATTTAATACTAAAACGTTTATTTATATATATATATATATATATATATATATATATATATATATATATATTGTTAATGAGTAAATGTATTATTAACATTTTCAGGTGTATACACAACTGATATTTATTATACACCAAATTTTACAACTGATAAATTTCCATATGAATAAAATAAAAAAGCTTGTAAATTAGAACCAAATCTGATAAACAAATTTGAGATAGGATTATACTTATTTTGAAAACTGAATAAGATGGGCTTATACACAATGACAAATAACCAGATTTCCTTTGAAATAATTAACAGATTTTACTTCATTAACTTATGGCCTGGTAAGCCTATATTTTATTTATTTATTTGTTTTTTTTTTTACTAGTATTTAGTTTTGTAGAAAAAAAAGTAACGTACTCATGAGATAATGAAAGAAACAATGCAAGAGGAAACTACTTCCTTTTCAAAGGCAATGCTACAAGATTATATCAGATTTTAAAAACAAGTAAAAACCTTCAACAAGTAATATTATTTCCTTTGTAATAACACATTCTCAATAAACATCCTTTATTTATCAAAATGAGATTCAAGACAAAGCATGTGGAAGGAATGTAAATATTTTACAAGATCTCTATTGCAAACACCCACAATATTTCATGCATACATATTAACAAGAAGGCATACTTTCAAATATATATTCTTTCATTCCAAAAGGAGATTACCTACCATGTTTCATGCTTGAGAAAACAACCATTACAATACTTTATTTTATTTTCTTGCTCAAGTTCACATATACCACAATACATATCCACCCAAAAGGGTTTAACACAATATCTTTACAAGACAATGAAAGCTCACACAAGCCATTCTTTTCAAGATACAATGAAAGAGAAATCCATAAAATGGTGAAGGAGACAAGAAGAAATTCCAAGTTGACAAGTGTCTTCATGCGTCTTCCAATGGCTTTCCAACTCCAAAATCTTTCAAGGCCAACACAATGAGAAAGGGCTTGTTTATCCACCCAACCTTTAGGCATCATCACATGCCTATCCCAAGGTTGGGATGCATGCTAGCCTCCCCCAAGCCCATGGGAAAGAGGATAGCTAACCAAAACTTGCACAAGGTGGAGGGTAAAACAACAATGAAACAAGCACACAAACATAAAGTTCACAACAACACAAGACTCCAATTTACAAGGAGGAGAACCCATGTTCATCCTCAAAATGGGGAAGAGAGGAGAAAGTTCTCCAAAGTTATACATCAAAATTTCTTGCACATAAAAACATCTCCATATCCTCCTTATTGCTCCTAATCAAATCAAGCCCTCCTTATTCCTCCCCCTTTCTCCAAATCCTTCTTGGAAGGATTTTCAAACCCCAAAGGGGTTTCCTTACCAAGAATGGGGAAGGAGATTCAAGCCAAATGAATCAACTTCCCCACCTCAACCATTGAGGGGAAAAACAATAAGATCCTACAAGGCTTGTCCATCAAGCCTTGAGGATTGAGAGGGAAAATTCCCTCTCTCTTCCCCCACACTCCAAAACTCCATCATGCCATATGATGGAGGGAGTTAAAGAAACACAAACAAGCAACCCAAAATCCACATACAACAAATAAGAATTTTAAGCAACAAATTTAACAACAAAAGACAACAACACAACAAAAGACATGAGAGCCTACCTCAAGGAAAGCTCTCCAAAAAGCTCTCCAACTTCAAATGTCTTCACACCTTCACTCAAGCCAATCTCCAAGCTCCAAAATCCACAAGTATCCCCAAGCAAGAAATTCCAAAAAAAAGTCCCTTTCTTTTCCCATGGATGGGAATTTGAAGAGGAGCAAGCAAGCATCCTCACAAATGAGGGGGTGACATGTGTCACCCCTCTCCCTCCTCATGGTCAAAGATGCCAAAACAAAAGAGAGAAAGGGTAAAATTATCTTTTTGCCCTCTTCTCCCAAATTCCCTTAAATGTTAGCAAGACAAAACTAGTGGCACTTTTGATAAACACACAAATCCACATCCCTTACATGGATGTGACAAAACAAGGGGTAGAAAGGGAGGGAAAACTCCCTCTAGCCTTGAAAACAAGCCCCCTACCCATTAGGTAGGGTCCAAGGGCTCATTTTTGTGATAGGGGGACTCCCAAGCTACAAAGGGGTCCCCAAAAATGCCCAAAATACCCTAATTTCGGGTTTTGCATTTTTGGCACAAGGGTAGAGGGTGTGGGGACCACCCAAGGGTCTCACATGTGACCCTAAACCCTTGTGATTAAGAGACACATTAACAAAATCTAAAATTTAAATGAAAGAGGAGTTATTAACTCCCAAAACAAGTTTACAACTTTACTAACAACCCTAAACAAAATTAATAATTCAAAGCAAAATACTTTACATACATTGGGGTCACTCATAGTGCCCAAAATTAATAATCATCTATCCTAAGGCTTCACACAGTGAACATGGCTAGGACTCAGCCCGTGGGCTGCTTGTGCAAGATTGAGTAGTTGGCCTGAATCCCACGTTCTCCACGTAAACTTTGTCACTGCACACTCATTGCACACATTAACCGCTTTTTGTCGATCAATATAATTAATGACATAGTAAGATATCAATGCATGCTAAACTAACCTAACATCTCTTGAAATCAAGATGCGACAACGTGCACAATTATATTCCATATTCCAAAAGTTAGACAAGATGATAAAGTGACATATAATCCCACCATGCAACAACTATCCATCAATATAATTAGGTTTCCAAGCACATCATATTCATTAGTTTCCATGTCATAACAAGAAAATGCGACAATAAAGAAATTAGGCTAAATTGGCGCTATACACTGAATGTCACACATGTCTAATAAAATCAAATATCTAAATATAATGTCCAAGATATCACCAATTGTCAAAACATGTCTATGAGTAAATAAACAACAAGCTCTCCGAGCTATAAAAGTGTGGGCACTACATATTTCTTATCATATGCACTCTTCAAGTAGGCATCCATCTTCAGAAGGTGGAATTTTAATATACATACAACAAAAATAATCTATTACACACTGATAACCTGAAGCTGATGTCATAAATTTTGGCAAGCTAGAATCAACTCAAATGTGCTTCTCATGAATCTGTACTTAGTAGAATATAACTCAATTCAATTCAGAAGCCACATATAGAATGTCGACCATGCAGTGATAGCTATTGCTGCCAATAAATAGGTCCACAGGAAAATGACCGAGCACTCAGTTTCACCAACTCCAAACAATTGTGTCATTGTTCCTACACCAATTCAATTTTTGTAAGGTACAACACAATAATTACAGTGTGGATCTACTAGAAGAGAAAAAACAGAAATATGCAAGGAAAGATTAGTATATTCCTATGAACTATATTACTTTCCAATAGATTAATCTAGCTAACCGTGTTACTTTTAATAGGCATTCTCTTATTTAGTATTTGCAGCATCAGACCTGCATAATGTCTTAAGAAATCCCTACTGTTTTTAATATTTATCTAAATGATCTATGTTTCTTAACGTCTCACGTTTAGGATCCATAACATTTCATGCACTTGATCTTAACTATTCTTCCTTGGTTAGAATACCCAGAGGCTTAACAATCCCTTCTTATCACTTATCCCTGGCAGTTCGTGATTCAGCAATATGTTCCCAGAGTTTCTTAAATTATTGACCACTTTTATTTGTCCTTTAAAATTGTACTCCACATCTAGGTTCCGGAAGAATAGCTAGTTACTGTCCAGATTACATGAAGGAACTATCAGCGCCCAATATCAAAGGAAAAGTTAGGTCCAGTTGCTTACCAAGATTCATAGCAGGTGGTAGTGCAAATTGTATCAACAAGATAAATTGATACAATGGATCTGCTGGCACAAACCCAAGATAGGTTGCTGATTTAACTACGCATACTCCAACTAATGGAAGCATCAAATACCGCACAAGGATAATCCCTATAATTATTGAAGGTTTTACAGTTGTAGAGTGTAACCCTGCAGGTAAGCATAAAATCTTAGAAGCAGATGAGGGATCTTAGCATACAAGCAACTGAAATCTTTGATCATTTCCTTTTAACTATTAAAAGCAAGGAAGAGATTACATCTCAAACCTTAAATGTTAACAGGCATCCTAGTACAGTATACAAGTATATCTTCGAAAGTCAAGTGAGTACCTTTGGTTAAATTTCCTCCAAGTATAAGGGTAATACTTGGTATTGTTCCATCTCTGCATGCAGGAAGGAAATAGAATCAGCATTTGTACTTCTTGTGAATGTTGGATTTTATAAAGTATCTTTCTAAAATAAATGGTATCAACAGTAAACAAGAAATCTACAAATAATTAGAGTCCCTTCCACAGCTAATTTTTAATCTTTAAACATGCATAAAATGATTATGTTATTGTTCTATGTTCCACCTTTTCGTGAAATTAAAATAATTAAACCCTTTTGTCGTTTACTTTTGTAGTGAACCATGTTTATGGGCATCCTGTGCGAATATCCCACTGAAACTAATTTTGAAATAGTAAGTTGCATATGTCCCACAACAGATATTGCAATAAACCTGCTCTGTTACATGCAAACTAGTATGATGTTGAACTAGATATTGTGGACAACTTTGAGATGCCTCACATAAGCATTGTTTGGAAATAAATGAGTATACTTTCCCCAAGACTTAGGCTCATTCCTCCCAGCAAGTGCATGAAAATTTTGCTTGAACATTGGACCGTACAGTCTACAGTATAGAACTGCTGATTATAAGGTACACACAAATATATACCATTATATTTTCAATAGGGAGAACCATGATATGGTAAATTTGGTATCTTAAAATGGGAAGTCTTATGTTTAAATGGTTACAGTATTCTTGTCCTATTTTGGGTTTTTTTTTTGGTGGATTTGATTAAATTCAGGAAAATGAAATAGTAGGAGCTGAAGCATTTCATTTGTCTGGGGCCATTGTACTATTTTCTTGTATAAATAAAATGGAAGTGTTGGGATTTGTATATTAGTTTTTGGCAATGAGTTCTTTGTCTGTGCTTCTTTACTTTGCATTGTTTTGTGTGCGCGTGCACACACATATATATACAACAAATACAACAAATATATATATATATATCATTTGTTGTATGGTATTAAAGCTTGATTTTCTACATTCTTAGGAGAATTATTTCAGATCTGAAAGATGTAGCTGGGGAAAATGTATGTATTCTTGAGACTGTGTTGAAAACCCTTGCCTGGAATCATAAGCGAGTGACATTGTTGTGTATGTTTTTGCAAGATAGTGTTATAACAAGGTAGTGTGTTGGTATTGGAAGAAAGCATGGAATAAGGAGAGAAGGAAGATGCCATGGAGAGCTCAATTCTGGGCCATTCTTGGGTATCCAAACCCCCATTACAATAACATGTGAGTTGTATGGTTGAGGAAAAATAAAAAATAATAATAATAATAATAATAATAGATTTAAATTCTCGATTTGGAGGATTAAAAAAATCCTAGTGAAAATAGGCAACTCGAAGGTAAGGTTCTTCATTCATGTGTTATTTCAAGTAGCGGTGTTTGGCTGGATGATCAAAGTTTTTTTGGTAGTGGTTAGAGGTCTTGAGTTTTATTCTAATGATGTAACCTTTTGGAGTTTGATTAGTTTTGAGGTCAAAACTTTTAAGGTGTAGGGCATGCTGTGTGCCTAAACACAATATATATTTATGTGTTTAGTTACTATTATTTTTATTATATTATTTTGGGTGACTAGATTTAGTGAATGGTTAAGTCCATCAGTTGTCCATGTGTAATTAGGGTTTAAGATATTTCTCTAGAAAATATTGGCAAGGGAATGTGAAGCATTATAACTAGGTATAGATTGAGACTTTATTCTAATACTTGTTTAAATGGATCTTTCGAAACATGTTGATGAAACTTATTTTAGGCCTTGGTCATATATTTTCCTGTCTCGATCATGCAAGGAAACCAATAAGAAACTAAAACTTGAGGCATCTTTTGGAATTTTCTTTGCTGGTCGTTTATATTCCACATTATTAATTATTCAAGAATAAATTCAACAATTTTTTTATAAATAAAAATTGTAATGTGAAGTTTTCCATTAGCCTATCGTATCAACATTGAAATGATATTGGCAATGCTCGATTCAGTTTCAGTATTATAAAAACATAACTGCAGATATTTGTCCATGAACAATAGTTTTCAAGATAAAGTGTGATGTATGAAAATGGATAATTTGTGGAAAAAAGTCAATTTTCTTTGTTACCTGTAAACAACATATCGAATTTTCTCATGATCAATTTATATATAAATACTTTAAGACTTTTGCTATGTACTTTAGTTGCTGTGGATCAAATCAGAAAAGTGCAAAATATGATCTAAAGAGTATGATTCGGATACCCACCCTAATAAAGCAATAGAGTCTTGGATGACTTGAAGAGGAGCAGTCTGACCAACAAATAATCTTTTTGTCTGTGGAATTGCTCCGACAATAAATCCCACAACCTATAAAATGAATGCATATCATATATCAAATACAGAGTACCTCTTTCATATCTAATTAACATCGCCATCAAAATTTCCGTCTATTTTCAGTTGTATTTAATTCTGTTCAATCAAATTTTCTTGCTTTCCATGAGTTCTTTTCAGCCATGACAAGAATAAGATTTTGGTTTGTAAATCAAATCAGAGTAAAAAGGATCTCATAACAAGATAACAGATAAAAGAATGAAGATAGGAAATAAGAAAACATACTGATCCAAAACTTCTACAAATGTTTTCTTGTGCTTGTAAATGAAAGAATGAGCATCTACATTCCCCTCTACTTCCTAGATTCAAGTATTTTCCTTTCTTTTGTTCAAGTTTTCTTTTTGTTTCATCGGATAACAGTTTGTGGACCTTTTTTCATGACTGGCTATACTCCACTTATACCTCTGTTTGTCAATAATTATCTAAGTAATTTCAAAATATTAATCTTACTCTCATGCCTATCTTAAATTTGGAAGTAGTCATATTATGAGAGATGCCTATGGATTATTTTGATTAATCATAGATTGGTAAGAGTTAATTTTCAATGGTTTTGTTCTAGATCTTGTCATTAGAGCAAGAGTGCCTTGTGTAAATGATATTTTCTGGCAGTATGAGTGGGGTTTTAGAATATTAATGATATGCAAGAACGTAACACATATACCAACCTTGACAAAACGAAATTTCTTTAATTCCTATCTAGTTATCAATTTTGCTATAAGCTTTGTCTCGTGTTCAAATAGTGGTTATACAAAGAACAAAGTGATAAATACCAATGCCACAAAAGCAATGTAAAGAGAGTTACAAATTTATACCGCTGCAATTGTTGGAGGTGTCATGACCTCTTTAAGTTGCAGTCCATTTGTAAGTTTCTTCAGAACAAGTTGAATAAACTGCAAATAGAACAAAATCATTATTCAGATGTGAGGATTTAGTACTTTCTGGAGCATTTTATATAATAAACTGATGTACGCTCTTCTTGAGTTCTCCTCAATATATTTATCAAACAAAACGTGCCATAAATATTCTGCATGAACAAAAAATTACAGGCAGTTCTCAATACTAATGTTTTTCTAAAATATGAAGAAGGAACATTCAAAGAAAACAAAATAATGAATATTCAAGCATGTGTTTTATGCAGAACAGGATATCCAGGAGGCATGTGATGAAGATGCCTACTATATTTAATTAAAGTACTTTAACTAATTATCTATATGCAAGGATTGAAAATTGCAACATACAGCTATTGATAACAGGCTGAATTCTATATAAGTAGGAAGAACATGGAAGGAAAAAGAACCTGGAAATAATTTCAGTTGGTATTTTTTTAAAATACATTAAAAAGGAGTAGTACTTGGTTTATAACTAGTTTTTGCGAATATGGCCACTGAAAACCCTAATCCTTCCCCTGTGATCCTTGGAAGCTTCGGGTGGAGTTCGGTGCAGGGATGCTTCTCACGGAGTTGGGCGCGCAGCTCTTTGTCTGGCCGACCCATTAGAGGTGAAGTTGGGGATTCGTCCCTATCAATACACAATGAAAAGGCCATCGATAGGCTCGCTGCTGGCTATGAGGATGGCTGGGACCACTTTCTGGAGGGCAGATGTGATCACAAAGAAATGTGGGAGTTTACAAGTGCTCCATCTGCATATGATTCCCGACTCATGTTGCCCCACAGACCACTCACTTTGACAATGTAGAGCATCTCCAGATTTTTGCCCGTACTCTTGCTGGTAATACTCGACCCTACAACTCCATCAACTTGCTAATGGGTTGGATTTGAAACATACTCTTGCCCAAAAATTAGGCTATAAGCTGGGCTCTTTTGGCCTCATTTTTTCGGGCAAACTACTTGTGGATGATTTGCCTCTCTTCTCCTATGGGATAGCTAGGGATTCCTTGATTTTTGTGACTAGTTTTCTTTTGGGAGGGACCAAGAATCGTAGCTCTGTCTCTTTCAAGGAGGCACTATTTAAAAATGCCTCATCCTTGAAATCCCCAACAGCTCCCCCTCCCCCTCCCCCATCTTACATCGTTGAGGAAGCCTCTGAAACCCCAGTCTTAGAGATCAAGGATGAAAAATATTTGAACCTCTTTGCAAGTGTTAATGTAGGTTATTATTTATCCTTTTATTTATTTATTAGGATAATTCTTACACTTGTGTTAGCCCTACACTTATTGGGTTAGCTTGCTTAGGTGTACTAGTTGTGTGAAGTTAGCATACTAGTTGTGTTGAGTTAGTTTTTCAGTTATGTGGAGTTAGCTTACTAGTCTTACAAGTTAACTACTAGTATCGATTAGTGGAAGTTCTTCACCTTGATTTAGGTAGTAGTTGCACTTTCCTCCTCCTATATGTACATCTTTCTTATTGAGTAATTCAAGTCATTGTATTATAATGTATTGAGCATTATGGATTATGATGGATTTCCATATATGGTATTTTAGTTCTTCTAATTTGCAAATCTAATGTGGTATATTATTATCATCCGAGATCGCGGTTTGAAACAATCTTCACATCGTGCCTTGATTGGTTATGGTGTGTTATTATCATCGAGATTTCTTTGGAAGCTTCAAAATTTGGCACCTAGGTTTGAAGGAGCTTGATTTGTGTACGAATAATTATGCATAGTGAGTACGGGTGCTCAGTGAAGTTGGTAAAATTCATGCTTGCTTTACATGCAAATAAAACATCAAATTTTGGGGCAGCGAGACTTGATATATGCAGATTTTATGATTAAAATCCCTTGTTCATGTTTAGGTTTGCCATCTTTATCAGAATTAATTGCGGGAATTCATTATAGGTGCTTTTATAAAGAAAGGAGCTTAAATAAATGTCGATACATTGAACATATCCTCCGAATCGAATAATTATCTAGATCCGCACGGTTGTGAAGAATTCGGTCGAATAAAGAGAAAAAGAATTGCTCAGACAAAGATAGATATGGCCATGGCAAAGAGGGATGAGAAAGAGAGCACAACAGAGTCATGCATCACTTCAAGTTTGCTGACATTGGAGATACAAATCTAGGTCCGAAACCTCTTTCCGAATTGATTGACAGATCTAGAGCAGGAAAGACTTCCTCATGCGTGCGTGCGATTAAAAGCGGTGTGTAATCATTCGAGCTCGCAACATTTCCATTCACTGACCCGATTTGCGAGTTCATCATGGAATGTGCTAGGTCTTACCATCCATTATCCAGATCAGTCTGAGATGTTGCGGGGAAAACAATAATCCGATTGGACGCACAGTTCATCAATTATTGTTTGAAGATTCCGGCACGAAAGGTGGTGACTACTATTAACATACAGGATGCCGGCAACAGATGGGAAAAGCATAAAGTTGACTGCATAGGCATAATGAACAACAGATACATGAAGAAGCCCAAATCTCCTTCCAAATTCTCGAGAACTCCTCCATGATCAATGCAGTACAAGAGGTGGATGATATTGCCAAATTGTTATGCAGGGTAAATGGCGAAGCGAACGCTCACAACTTCCGCACATGGATGTATGCTTTCATCAGGACCATTGAAATCAACAAAGTAGATTCAATAATCAATTGGTCATAAATCATTAGCGACAACATTGGTGAGCAGCTCCGAAATGTGAGGCGTACTTACAGCTTCAAAATGACTTCCTATTTGGTATATATGTGACTTCACAAGGCATCTTCTCCAAGTTGGATAGATGTGGTGTTCTTTGAAGGACCCTATTTTCGAGTGCTACCCATAACTTACTTGTACTACGTGCGAGCGAAATATTACAAGGTGGTCAACGATGGATTCTTCTACGAATTCATTTGCAGGCTAGACGGCGATCTAAAGGCCAACAGGGTGAGCAAGGAAGCATGGGAAGTTGTGTCCAAGATTGGTAGTATCTTCATTCAATTTGCAGATTTTACATACCTCAGGGTCACCGGCTTTTTTGGAGAACCAGTTAAGTTGCCCAAATATCCGAATGATAGATTGGTCATCATGGAGTTGAGTAGACAACTCATGGAGATGCATGACCTACAGTTGAAACGACACAAGTCTACAGGCTTCTTCCCGATCACTGTGGGCCATTATAGGCTTGCCAAGCATTCATAAGGCCCGAGGAATTGAAGCGGAGATGTTCTCTGAGTATGAGCAAGAGTTCTTCCCAACACGGTGAACTTTGATCCATTTGGAGTGGCGAGGAAGACAATCTCCCTAGGGAGCACGCACGTGCCTTCATTGGAAGATTTCTGGATGAAGTGCAGAAGCGAGTACGAGGTTAGAAAGAAAGATTTCAGCAGGTTATCAGCGCGGCAAGTGTTTGACTTTGGATTAGCATGGATACCTGCGGATCTTAAAGATGATGGGCCTGTGTTACTTGACACATACCATCGGATGGGAGGAGATAGAGTTATACTTCAGGAGAACGTAGGGGGCTGCCATACGATCGAGGAAAGGTCTGCGCGCATTATTGGTTAATACTTCAAACTAGTTTGCTATGAAGGGATCGCCTTGATGAAGCATTGATGAATCAAATCATGGGCAATTTTGGCACAGGAGATTCCCTCAAGAGGAAGCACGAAGGAGAAAGTAGCAGAAGGCCTGAGAAGATTAAAGTGCACAGAAGGTCTCATTCGAAGGAGAAGATCACTTCTATGGCTATGATGTTAGTTCGGCTTCTCCACGTACTTCACCGACTGTTGCACCTCAGCAGGATACTACTATTCCTCTGTTGAATTTGGCAACATTCATCTTCTCTCCTCAACCACTCCATTCAGCGCCTCTTCCTGAAGAAACATTGAAGCTGCAGATGGCAGAATTTGAAAGAGCTTTGTCTTTGGATGACTCAAAGGATGGCAGCCACAACACTGTAGCGGTTTCAGATGGAGAGGAATCAGAGCGCGAGATAGTGGTACACTCGGCAACTTCTCATTCTCGAGAAGTAATTTCTCAGAATGGTTGACTTCGCGAGTTGGTTCCAAGAGGCTAGAAGGAAATCAACTTGGAGGAACACGACTTGCAGTTGCTCACGAATCTAAAGCGGAAAAGAGAGAAAACCTAAATTTGCTAAAGTTGATCAGGTTGATCATTGAGGAGTCGGGCGAAGTTCATTGAGATGTCAATTCCGGCAGAAGGGAAGGAGGATGAGCTCACGGCAGAAGATATAATAGTAACCAGAGTACCCATAGGTCAAGCCACCACAGAAGGATTGAAGCAGGACACGCAGACATTGATAGATGCTCTATTCCTTAGGCTTGACAAAGAAAAGGCGGAGAAAGTTGAACTTCAGAAGCAGGTATCTCAGTTGTGCGAGATCATTGCCAAGGTTGCTAAATCTTCCACTTAGCCCATTTCGGCCAGCAAGTGAGTGAGTGATCTTATGCGGGAAATGGAAGATGCAAGCAATCGAGTTAAAGCTATCGATGAATGGAAAATCGATCATTCGTCAAGCATCTGACAACTTCGAGAGAGGTGCCGACTACGCCTACTGAGGTTATGAAAGATGCATCAGATCAGCTGAAGCAACTGGTGACAAGCACGATAGATATGAACACAGTTGTTGAGAGTAACCTGAGTACTTTGGCCAAAATAAATAAGCTGCCGAGAGAAGTGTTGATTGCGGAACAGATTGTGCCTGACGGATCAGTTGAGAAGGGGAAGCAGCTTGAGTTTGCAGTATCTTTCCGTTTGGAGATCTGCAGAATTATGCTGAAAAGGATGCAGGCACTTGAGAGTATGGCATCATCTTTACCAGACAATGTCATTGCTTTCACTAATGAGGAAGTGGTCGGAAACGTTACTTCATACACGAGGATCATTCCTAGCAAAGTGCCTAATTCCCTGGAAGGATCTCTTCTGATGGTGCAAGGGAGAATTGATGGAGCTGTTAAGCCTTTCATGATGAATTCCATCAATAAGTTGGTGGCACTGCAGTCAGATATTGAGAAGTTTGGGCCTAGCTTGGAGGAGGTGGAAGCATGTATCAGGGTGTTGAAACGAAGGATCTGCTGCGATTCAAGACAGAAAAGAAGTTGTGGCTAAAACAGGATGGGAAGATGTTGAATTACATGTTAAACAAGTATATTGATATTAGAACAAAAAGAAGATGTAGATGTTACAGCTAGCGTGTCTTTCTTCTTCTATTCTTTCTTCTTCTATTTTCCACGTTCCTGGATGTAATTGTAAAACTTTAAAGTTATTGGTTTTGAAACCATTACTTTAAGTTATGTGGAACAATTCTATTAGTTAAGTGATAGATGTGTCACTTGAAGAGAATTAGAGGGGGATGATTGCCAGATGTTATCTTTACTTTTTGTTTATGTTTCAGTTCAGTTGAGTTTCCCATTTGTACTTTCCCTTCTACATTCTATAAGTAGGAGAAGAACCTTCGGGTTAATGATGAGAATTTGTAAGCAACATTCTTGTGTTCCAGACTTTGTGCTAAAACCCTTGATAGCTATTTGAAGCAAAGGAATACAAAGGAGCAGATTTCCGGAGAACTTTGTGTCACGGTGCATTTTGTTTCTAGCTTTTGTCTTAGATCTACTTATAAACTTTGTGTTATTTTAGATCTAGATCTAGAAGTTGCCTTTGCTTATAATTTTGTGTGTTGATATCTATTGGTTTCTTCTATGTGCATGCAATCAACTCTGTTATCTATTGATTGGGTTGCACATCTTCCCTATTTCTTCCTGTGTTTTATTATTCCCTTCTTCTTTAAATATTTCTTTTCTTTAAAATAGTTGTTTACTTGCTGCAAAACTATATAGCTATGGTTCATGAGCTGCATGGTTAAAGTAAAACCCCATATAGATACTAGCATATTTTATTGACAAATCTGACATGGGAGCCTCACCGGTAAATGAGGGAGATTTATCTCATGACTACCTAGGTTTTCAGCTATGCAGAAAATCTAGCCAACATGCTCTTTCTACTTTGTTATCACTAGTTTTGGGTACCTTGCAATATCTAATTTTGCTAGGTTGTACATGGGTACCTCATTAGATCTTGTTGTTGTCGGGACTCACCTTCTTTTTCACCCACCTAAGCTATGCTTAAGGGAGGGTGTTAGTATAGGTTATTATTTATCCTTTTATTTATTTATTAGGATAATTCTTACACTTGTGTTAGCTCTACACTTATTGGGTTAGCAAACTTAGGTGTACTAGTTGGTGGAGTTAGCATACTAGAGTGTTGAGTTAGCTTCTCAAGGTTATGTGGAGTTAGTTTCTAGTCTTTGAGGTTAATTAATACGGTTCAATTAGATTCAGTAGAAGTTCTTCACCACTAATTTAGGTAGTAGTTTTACATTTCCATCCTATATATACATCTTTCTTATTGAGTAATTCAAGTCATTGTATTGTAATATATTGAGCATTATAGATTATGATGGATTTCTATATATGGTATTTTAGCTCTTTTATTTTGCAAATCTAATGTGGTGTCTATTATCATACGAGATCAAAGCTTGGAACAATCTTCTTATCGTTCATTTCAAAGCAAGACATTAATTAATAAACATGGTAAAATTTTGAAATTTTTCAAAAGTATTACTTTTTTGTAAATTTTCATACCTTCCCATCATCGGGCGATGGAATGTTTTTGTGAGCTTGGAAACCTCTTGGTCTTCATGTAAAGGTCGAATCCAATTTGGCGAGTGAGAACTCTCCTCTAGGTTAGACTATGAAAATTCTACTTTAATAATTTTAATTAATTAAATTTATTAATTAATTTATTGTTCCTTTGTTTGATAAAATTAATTTTATTAAAATTTGGGGTTTTTAATTAAATAAATATTAATATAATAATTATTAAAAGTCAATCGACAAATTTTTATTTTAATTGTCGGGGGAAATAAGCTTCCGCTTCCCATTGCCAGGGATGCCAAATTGGCTTCCGTACCCGGATTTCCCCTTTCTAGAAAATTTATTTTAATCCCCCGCTTGTGGGATTTCTTCCACTGATTGCCAATTCAATGGATTGGCAAACGGGTAAAAAATCTCCCGATTTCCCACATGGGGAAATAAAATGGGGATTGCCAGCCCGCCTTGCCATTTCCATTGGCAAATGGTTGTTTATTTCCCACTTTCCCCTGGCAATTAATGCCACTACCCGAAGGAAGAGGAGTTGGTTATTTCAACGGGAAGGGGAAATGGTTACGGGGAAGCTTCTTTAATTCCCGTAACCATTTCCCCATGAGAGTAATTGAATTTTTAGTGAAAGGAGAATTCTCACGCTCAGACAAAGCTAAAGTGATCATCACATGCTTTCATCAAGAAAGGAGGCCAAAGAGCAATCATTACCAATAAAGAACAACAAACAAAGGAATAGTCCACGCATGAGCCAAGTTTGAATACCTCAGCATTCCAACGCATTTGCAGACACAAGGATAAAACAGTCCATAAATCCTTCCACGCATTGGGAGAAAAGCCAAAAGGGAATAAAAAAATAATTTCGGTCTCAGTGAGCAAAAACGCAATGATCTCAAAGCAAACAAAGAAAAAGAGTATTCTCCACACATGAGGTAGAAGTGTCCACACATTCCACCAAAGTCTCCATGCAGCAGGGGTGTGAAATACAACAATTTTAACCATTTTTTTCAAATATGAACAACACACAAAAAAGTTAAATCCAGTACCTTGCACAATTTGGAGGTAAAAAAAAGACCCACATTGTTTTATGCATCAAAGAAAAACAAAATAACCAATAAGTTTCCACACTGAGGTAAGTAAAAAACAAACAAAGTGAAAGTACGTTTTGGACTCTCACGATTCACCAAAGGAGACAACATTCACCACAAAAACAAAATTTAAAAACAAGTCAAAGTTAAAAGCCAAGGAAAGGCCATAAACATTTTTCAAAAAGGAGAATAGTTTTCATTGAAAAAAAAATCAGGCAAGCAAAGAACATCACCACGCATCCTTGGACATAACATGTCCACCAAAAAAGGAATCTCACGCACACCCAAGGGGTAGAAGGAAGTTTCCACAAATCTAAAAATAAAAAAAAACAAAATTGAAGCCACGTTGGAAAATAACAGTCCCAAACAACAAACCAAAGTTTCAGTCATTTCCAATGAGTTAAAAAGAACCATACAAAAAAAAGAAAAAAGAAGGCATTAAAGGAGAAGTCTCCAGCATTCTCCAAGAATGCAAAAGAATTAAGCAAATAGTCACGCATCGATCAGAAGATCGCAAGGAAGAAGTAAATCTCAAAGTACGCAGTCATTAAAATCAGGTGATTTTCACGCATACCAAGGAGAATTTGCTCTAGAAAATTAAATAAAAAAATCAAGATATTAAAATCGGGTGATTTTGTTTATTTTAAATAAAAAATAAATAAATAAATTGTTGTCACCAGAATCAAAAATTGTAACCGGGACTGGGATTATTATTATTATTATTATTTTTAAAATAATAATAATAATAATATTAAAACAAGTCATATTTTTCTTGCATTGATGGGGGTTTTGGAGACTGAGACCAGCCCCATTTGCATTGTTTTGCGTGCCTAAGTCATTTTTCTGTAAAATTCATAATGGCCGAAAAAATCTAATAAATCTGCAGGAAGATCGAGGAAGCCAGTGGAGAAATCGAACAAATCCGCACTCAAGTATGAATTCAAGGAATCATTCCTCCCAGTTCCATCAAGTCGGCATATGATAATATCACCGATACAAATCTGGGTCACATCAATGTGCAACAATTCTGCGATCGGGTGAAAGCTGAAGGCAAAACCATATTCTCGGATAGGCTTTACCATAGTGGTCTACCCCAAGCAATGCATTTCTGTCTCAGTGTAATGTCCAGAGCTGGTTATCGCCTTGCGGAGCATTATGATCCCGAGAGACGAGGAATTTTTAAAGATAATCGCGAGCCTTTCCTCTTAATCACACCAGAGCACATTGAGGAATTTGCTCAACATACCTGACTTCCCTGAGAATGCGGATATCACTCAAAGTCAACACAAGAATTTTGGGATGAAGAACCCCTCAGGTGGAGCAAGATGGTTAATAACAACTGGTTAGTGACCAAGAGGCCTCGAATTGACCGGCTTCCTAAAGAATTGTACCGCGTTGAGTTCGTGGAAGAAATCGGGGACATGATTACTCTCCTAAGTCGAGTTTTTGGTTTACCCTCTGCTAGGATTTTCCACCCATGGATGTATCAGTTTATCTGTATCATCCTTGCCAAGAGAGAGTTTGTGGATTGGGCCACCATCATCAAGTGATACCCTTCACAAACAATTGATGAAGTGAAGATGACTGGATGTTTCTACATGACATCATATTTGACTTACGCAGTGGCAAGAAGAAAGCTATTTTGGGACTCGAAACAAGAGGAGTCATGGGTCCATCAAATAGTGTCTTCCATTACTATCCGCAACTAAGTTTCAAAAATAGCTCTCACCATTTCAGAAGAGTCAACGATGCATTCACCTTCCGCGTGATTTGGAACCTGAATCGAATACAGAGGAAAGATTTTCTAAAGAAGCCATGGATGTCATTTCCCAATGGGGAACTGGTTTATTCAATTTTCATCTTTTCCTACATTCGCGTAAGTGGCTTTGCGGGTACTCCATGGAAACTTCCTAAGTACGTCAGTGACAAATGGGCATTGATGGAGCTTGCACGACAACTATTCCAAGTTCATTGTCTTCTCAGTGACAAGCATCGCTCAGGAATTCATTTCCCAATCCAAATCGGGGAATACCAATGTCCAAATCTCTTTAGTGCACAACTCATGGAAAAAGAGTTTTCCCTCATCACAATTCATCCATATGTGAAGAGATCCAGTTTGATATCAATGGATATATGCAGAAGATTCTTGGAGCAAAGTATCAACATAACCCTACCATGGAAGATTTTTGGGCTGCCTGTTCAGACGAACATGAAGTAAGAAGACGAGAGTTTTCTCGCCTAACCCTTGCTCAGATCAAGGCCTTTCGCATCAAGAACCCTCCAGATTCATTCGTAAATGATGATGAAGATGTTATTGATCCTTCATATGATGCAGTTGCTTTTACCCGTTGCCCCGAATTGACTGGACCAAAAGAGATGAATTTTCTCTTGATAGCAAGAATCAACCGATTCTTGAAAGAAGCATATCTTGGTATGAAAGAGAACTTGCCAAGTTACAATCAATTCAAGATCATACTTCAGGATCACAAAAATTGCCAACTCGAGGAGGTCTCCATTCAACCAAAGCCCCTTCTCAATCAACCTCTATGTGCCATCCAATCATACACAACAAGCAAGAAAGGAGTGGTTGCCAAAATCCACTTCACCGAAGAATGTGTCACGAGGAGAAAAATCTAAGGGTCCTAGCCCTAGTGAAGGAAGAGAGCGTGTATCGGGATTTTCTACTTCAAGTAGAGATTCTTCTACTCACATTGTTGATAGTTCTCAGAAGCTCATGACAAACGATCCTCAGCCATGCCTTGCACAAAGCGTCCACTCAGGTGCAGGTAGTCCAAATATCGAACACTTCGGAACCTATAGTTCATGAAGAGATTTCCCAAAATCTCCCAAATGATCAGGAGGTGGATATTGAGGTTATTTCTCCTAAAATCGAGGTCGTGGAAAGGATTCTTGCAGAATCTCATGATGTCGAGAACAATGAGAATGTTGCTTGAGCTCCAAGCTTTTGTATGCAGAAATAGTGAATGATACTCCTTTTTGGGTTGATTGCAAAGTCAAGAAAAGGAAGAGGGTTGTCAAGGCAATTGACATTGATTTTGATGCCCTTTTCAAACTTTCAAATGATGTCATTCCCAAGAAGCCTAAAGTGCTTTCTCGAATAATGGTGGATAGTGACGGAAACAGATTTGCGGATCTTGCCATCCCACAAGTTGACAAGGAGCGTGATGCCATGACATCTGCTGATTATGAAGTTTCTAGACTTGGACTTGGGAGGTCCACATTGGAAAGTGACATGGCGATGGCTCGAGATTCAATTGATATCGTGCTAAAGAGACTTGAGAAATATAAGTCTCAGAACTCTCTCTCACTCAAGGCTGAAAAGAATCAATTGGTGGAATATGTTCAACATCTGATAAATCCCATATCATCCACTTTCCCAAGTACCGATGCAGTGGCTGCCCCTGATGAAGAAACTCTCAATTTATCAAAAGAAATAAACACATTGGGCCATGTCACTAAAACTTGGCTTTCAGAGATTCTCGTTTTAGGCCAAGAGACGATCAAAACAACGGTTAAGCTCCATGAAGATGTCAGTGCATATCTTGATCCAATTCTTTCTTTCAAGGAAACTTTTGTTTCTAACATATCAAATTTGGATGAGATATTGCCCAGTCTACAGGAGATGATGAGTATGGAATCCTCAGTTTTAGCCATTGAAGGAATTCTTGAATTTGAACATCGAGGGACACGTTTTCTTTGGTGTCTGCATCTCAAATCAAGGAAGACGCTTCTCGAGGATTCTATGATCCATTATGAGAGCGTATGCAATGAAGCCTTCACTTCACTTGCCTTGATTCAAGAATTCATAGCTGAGATCCCTTGCAACCTCGTAAATGAGCATAATCAAAGGTGTTCATCGGAACATGTGGAAGAGCAATTTTCACAATTGTTTAAGGACATGTATACTCCCGCCAATAATTTCTCTTCAGCTTCAATGGAGTTGCATCAAATTAAAGAACTTGTTTGAGAATGCTCAATCAAAGATGGTTAATCTAAATGATATGCCAAGTAGGATTTTGGAATTGTAGGTATTTTGTGAGGCTATTCTTTGACCAAATGAACCTCCAGAAGAAGAAAAGATGTTGAAACATTGGGAAGGTTCAGATCCTTTCAATTGGTGAAAGTGTAGATCCTAATTTCACCGATGGTTCAAGGAGATAGTTTTCTTGGTATCTAACAAAGTGGGAGAGTCCATTTCTCATACGTTTGAGATAGGCGGACCCCATTTCAATGGATAAGGCATTGGTTATTATCATATGTTTTAAAAGTGGAATTTTAAGAAAAGGATGTTGTTATTGAGTTTGCTTTCGGAAAACTGTGGATAACTTAAGTGATTTCTATTTTTAGTTGCTTTTAATAAAGTTGGTTGAAAAAGTCAAAAGTCACTTAAGTGCCCTATTTAATGTTCATGTAAAACCCTAACTACTTTGTAACCAACTTTTGGGTTATAAAAGGAAGTGAGGGGCTCATTTGTAAAGGGTGACTTTGAGAGAGGAGAAGAAAATACTTTTGTATGCAAGCTTTACTTCAAAGAAAGAAACTTTGTGTTCTTTTGAGAAGACATTTTGGAGTTAATGAAATATGAACTTTGTGTCTCATTCATTGTCTCTTATAACATTTGATGTTCTTATGTTCATTAGATGTTAGATGTTTGAATCTTGCATGCAAATATTGTCTTTGATCTTATTGTCAACGTTATTAATATGTTGTTCTAGTTCACAAAGTGATCAAGCTCTAATTATCTACTTGCTCATGTGTGTTCCCTTTACTCATTCTCGTTTAACTGATGCAAACTCATTTTATTTGTGTTAGTTATTTATTGTTCTTCTCCATGCAATATTAGGCTCTGCTTTTACCTAACTCTTGCATGTTCCTTCCATTCATTCCTTTCCATTTCGTTCCTTCATTCCATTCCATCTCCCTCATTCACTTTTCTTTCCATTGATGTTCCAAACCCCACATACGATTTTGAATGTACATGTGTGTAAATACAGTTTTTTTTCAATAAAGGCAGACTCACCTTCATTGAGGAGGGACTTCATTCCCACCTTTTGCATGTCATTTGCATGCATGCGTGACAAATGTCAAAATTATGGGTCATCTCATCTTGCTGCCCTCGGAAGAAAACTCGGGCTCCTCATGAAAAAAAGAGCAATTCCCAAGCATTGAGAAAACCAAATTTAGAAAAGACTTTTCGAGAGGAAGAAACAATTCGACTTCCTACGACTCCTTCATTTTCGGCTCTGGCTGTCTTCACCTCTTGTCCCTTTAGTGTATCAAATAATTCAACTCCTTCTGAGAGGTTGGACGATTGGTTATTACTCCCTCTTTGGAAGGACCATCTCTGGATCGCTAAAGCGGCCCCATGAATCTGATCACTTTGACTCGAGATAAGGATAGTGGACTCTTACCTAGTGGGATCCTCATGATTCATGGACTTAACAGAATATAATCCTCTTATTTTAGAGATGATTCGCAAGATAAATCAAAAATTAGTGCGTTTAAAGAAGGGAAAGAAGGGAAGACATTCTATGTGTTTTCTCTCCCCTTTCTATCCATGTTGTTCTCTTTCTTGGTTTTGTAGCCCCCTAAAGTTGCATCTTCCTTCTTCCGTTGTCATTCTGCTACTACTTGGGTGCACTTATCATGGAAATGCTTCTTCTATACGTCCGTCATCATAACTTGCTCCTTTTATGCAGTTGTTTCTCTTTTCTTTCCTTGAAGATTGTTCCTTTTCTCTCTGTGTTTCGTTGGGAGTCTGCTTCACATCTTTCTTTTCTTACTTTGCTTTCAAGAATCTTTTCTTCTTTGCTTAAGCGCTTTATCGGCCTTGGGGCTCCTTGTATCAAAGGATCATCGGTCCATATGTTTCAACACCCTCAAAACATTTACCAATTTCGGAAAAAAAAATACATTTAAAAGAATTTTCCCTAAATAGTCTTTTCCCTGAGGAGTAGATAAGAGACTTGACCTATAAACATGATTAAGGGAGTATAGGCCATGTCAATGGTCATGTACTAAAAATTCAATAAGCCCTACTAAGGGGAAAGGCCTATTGATGTGTAATCTGATTGCTTTACCTCCAAAAACATGAGTTTGAAGAAAGAGATAACACCAAGGTAATATCTGGAAAGTATATACAAGAAAGATAACCAAGACAATCACTTATTAGGTCCTTGATAAATTAAGGATCATTTTAAGGTTAATTGACAAAAAAAATGACGTATTTTTACTTATACAAATAATTACGATTTTGATGACCGAATATTAGAAGAATCTAGCTATTTACATACCCCATTCATTGATTGAATTTGGATCATACCAGCTAGAATTGAAGAATGTTGATTTGGTGCAAGCCAAATTCCACTAGTGACTATCTTAATTGACAATCTATCTAAATGATTGTCAAATTCTATCACTCAGCAGACTCTAATAGACATGATGGATGTTCTCCTTAAAAAGGGTGTAATTTGAGGGTGGAGGATGCCTTGACTGTTTCCCCAAAGCTTTTGTAAATAAATTGGATGTACATGCATAGATGCCCAACTTACGGATGAAGTGTATAACCTATTCTATTTTGGAAGGAAATGCTTCATCCACACCCAATTCAATTTTCTTTAACCAAATAACACTCGGGCTATCGAATGCGGATAATTGCTATTTTGATAGAGTATTATTGTGCAATTATTTATGTGAGATTTCCTTTCCATTAAATACATTCAGATACCTTATGTAATCCTTCAACGTAGATATCAACAACTCATTGAGCTCTTGGTGAATGCCTTGAAATTCACATGCGGTTTTGTATGTGTAGACACATATATTCTACTTTTGCAATCTTATTGCCAAAATGCACACAAATCACTCTCACTCTTCCCAATTTCGTTATAACTTAGTGATTTTGCTAATGAACTAATGTTTCTTACCACTTTGGTCAATTAACAACACATTGTTGATTGATTAATCCCTTTTTGCATTCAGGATGCCACTTTACGATGAAATCGCAAGTCAAAATCCTCTTTAAAATAGACAATTAGCGATTATTAGCTAATTACGCCTATTTTCCCTTGTTTTGGTTAGTATACCTACTATTGACTCAAACCCCTCTTATGACCACTCAAAATCATCCCTTCCCTCCACAATGTCTCTCGTGAGCTTTCAAAAGCTTATCCTAGCCTCTAATTGACCCTAAGCGGTTGATTAAGGCTCCTCACATATTAATCACTTGTTAATTCACTAATTGTGATTAGCAAAACTTAATCATGATTAGCAATTCTAATCTAATTTGGGGCTTTTAGTCCCACATGCACCAAAATAAAGTTTTCCTCAAAGTGAAAACTATAAAAGGACTCACCTCATACCTTAATACTTTACACCATGCTTTGATTTGCATCTCATATAATAAATATGATTTATAGCCAAACTCAATCCTTCCTAAAGTCTTCAACAAAGGGTTAGTAGATGGATATCAAAATGACTTATGTAGTCATTTGGAGAGGCCATTTCACCTTGTTTGGAGTAGCAACCATACCCATTTGATTGCCCTCTTAGGTCTATTTAGGCCCATGTTAGGTAATTAAACATATTAGTAGGCATGATTAGTTAGATTTTGAATTGTATTCATGTTAGTTAAGCATTCCATTAAACTTCTATCTTAATGTTACATTCCTATACTTAGATCCTTGACTAGAGGTGGCAATGGTGTTAGCCTTCCTTAGTTAGTCATGCAATTTGCTTTGTAAAGTTTAGGGTGCTTTCATTTGGCACGCCCAGTGGGACCTATACCCCATTGCATTCAATTTTAAGCTTTTTAACTTAGTTTCAAAGTTTTGCATTTCAAGTTTTCTCGCTTAGTTTTAAGTTTTCTAGATTAATTTCAACTTTTCTAGTTTAAATTCAAGATTTTTAGAGTACTTTCAAGCTTTTTAGATTAGTTTCTCAATCTTTTTAGATTAATTTCAAAGTTTTAGAGTAATTTTCAAAGTTTTGTAGATCAAATTTTCAAGCTAGGTAGTTGTTTCAACTAGATTAGTAGTAGAAGTTGTGTTTTCATGTTCTTTACAGGATATAAGGAGGCGAAGCCTTGTCCAAATTTCCTCAAAATACCAAAGTTTTGATCTTTTTCAAGAAAACCTCTTCAAAACTCAGATTTTTGAGCACCTACAGGAAAGAGTGCGTCTGTGCATCAGAAAGTGCGAATGTACATCATTGGGTGTGCCCATGCGACACTTTAGATTTTTCTCTCTGTGTGTAAAGTGCGCTGTTGTGCAGAAAGTGTGTATGAGCATCACTAGGTGTGCTGTGTTACATGCGAGTGCATAACCTATCTTCCGAAGGCCATAAATTTTGCTCCCGACCTCGAAACAACTCCATTTGTTTTGCGTTGGAAAGGTATTGAAGTGAACTACGCAATGGTAACATAAATTTGGGTTTTAGAGTTACCAAAAAATTAGGGTTTTCATTTTTAGAAAACTAGTCATTTTCTAACAAGTTAACTTAGGGTTTGATGAATGATTTTGTTTCATGCTTTGTATGAGTTTGGAATAGGGTTGTGTATGCTCTTCTCTTGCACCTTGTGTGATCTTGAGAATCAAAAGCACCTCTAAACCACTTTTTGCTTATTTGGAGTAAGTAGGAACAATCATCATTCATTTATATGCTTAAGGGAATAAACTTTTGTTTTGTAGATCAATTTTCAAGCTAGATAGTTGTTTTGACTAGATTAGTAAAAGTGTTTTCATGTTCTTTGCAGAGTAAAAGAGGCGAAACCCTATCCAAATTTCCTCAAAATACCAAAGTTTTGATCTTTTCAAGAAAACCTCTTCAAAACTCGGATTTTGAACACCTACGGAAAAGCTGCACCTATGCATCGTATGAAAAGTGCGCCGTGCATCGAAAGTGAGTCATGCATCACTAGGTGCGCCCATCTCATGCATTTGAATTTTTATCTGTGTAAAGTGGAGTGCATGCATCAAAAAGTGTAATGTCCCTCTTTCTCGGTTAGTTCGGTCGAAGACCTTTTGGCCTGTTTTGTCTACCCGACGGCCAAAAGGGTGTTTTCAAGGGTGACTTCGGTTTATTATTCTTTTATATGGTGCTCGAATTAAAGTAAAATATCATTAAAGCACATATAATGAATTAATAAACTGTTTGGGTGACTTTGACTTAGGAAAATGTATTTAAATAAAATTAATAAATTATTTAAATGCAATTCCTAGCCAAAAGTGCGACTTGCTTGGGTATGTTTGATTAAACCCAAAAATGCGACCCACTTAGAAAAGGAAAATAATTAATTAATTATTAATTATTGGGTTTGGCCAAAAAGTGCGACTTGGAGATTTGGAGGGTTTTTTGGCTATATGATGAAAAATGCGACTTGGGGGAAAGGGCATTCAGATTATTATTATTTTTACAGAGCAGTGAGCACAGAGCTTTTGCAGACAAAATCCAAGGACGGAAACCCTCTGGATTATTACTCTTGCGGACGGAAACCCCAGGAGCAGTGAGAGAAGATTCCACCCAGGGATCTTCATTGTTTACACAGGTTATTTTCATTTCAGCAGTGTCAGATAGAGAAATAAATTGCAGCAGTGGGCATTCAGGCAACATCAGGAGTGGGGCGACTTGTTCTACAGTTGATGTATGCATTTTCAGAGGTATTTTTCATGATAGTTAATTGTTATACATTTCAGCCATATATATATGCCAAATCGATTTGACTGGGATTCATTCTGGCTGAGTTTTGGGTAGTATCTGTATTTTCCATCTGCAGATTTCTATTTGTGTGTGCCCTAGTTATTTATCATTAAAAATCAATGTTGAATGTATGGCTGCGTTATTTATGAAGAAATCAATCATTTAAACCCTAGGCGCCATTTCTATAAATACCCGGTTTGCGGGAGTTTGCAGTATTTTGATTATTATGCAGTGTGAGAATGTTATTTCATGGATTCATCTGATATTACCAGTTCAGCTCTATACCTGAGCAATATATATTCAAATATATATATATATATATTCGAACAAAACGGGTTTGGGATCTTTCAAAAAATGCGCTTGCTGTGCATCGAGAAAGTGCGCATGTTCATCCAGTGTAACACATAGTGCGTGTCTTACACATGAAAGTGCATAACTTATCTTCCAAAGGCCATAACGTTTGCTTCGACCTTGAAACGACTCCATTTTTTTACATTGGAAAGGTATTGAAGTGAACTACGCAATGGTAACATAAATTTGGGTTTTAGAGTTACCAAAAATTAGGGTATTCATTTTTTGAAAACTAGTCATTTTCTAACATATCTAACTTAGGGTTTGATGAGTGATTTTGTTTCATGCTTTGTATGAGTTTGGAATAGGGTTGTGTATGATATTCTCTTGCACCTTGTGTGATCTTAAGAATCAAAAACACCTCTAAACCACTTTTTTCTTATTTAGAGTAAGTAGGAACAATCATCATTCATTTCCATGTTTAAGGGAACAAACTTGCATTTTTGACATGTACATGATCTTTTAGTTTGAGAGCTTTTTCACTTGATAAATAACCAAGGCTAAAATTTGTGTATGCTCTTCCCTTGCACCTAGTGTGATCTTGGGAATCAAAAGAAATTTTAGTCTTTTATGAAAGAGCACTTGAATTAATTGGGAATAAACCTTAATTTGTAAAGTTTTATGGTAGTTAGTTGATTTACAAGCATTTTTCATTGCTATCTTTCTATGATATTGTGAATATTTTTGAACTACTAACCATTTGTGTGAAGGACCTAACGCTAGTCAAAGAAAGAAGGGCTCTCTTCAAACCAAATTCTAACATTCACGTGTGTTGTAGGTTTCCAACGGTCTAAACCAAATTGCTTAATCCAAAAGATTAAAAACACACCAACACACAAATTTAAAACACCGTATTGCAGAGTTTCGGTTAAGAGCTATGACTCGTCCGCTTTAAACTAGGACATAACCCCTTTGGCATAAGCCTTAAGCTACAACAATGGGGGTGATCATAGGAACCCTAAAGTAGTTCACGCAAGAGCGAACCTTGTGAATGAAACGGGAAAGTGCTCCAACTACCCAATTGATTAGTATGCCTTGGTGAGATTAGAGTCAAAGTTATTTCCATTGCGACCCAGTGATAATACAACTGAACACACTAGTTGCTCATTGTATTAGAAGGGGTTAGTGTCCTGATTTCACCACGAAATCTGTGAAAAATAATGGGTCGTTTTGTGTTTTTATTGAAAGAAAGTTCTTATATTGCGTCAAGATAATCCCGAAGAGCCATATTAGCCTTTTTCGCCAAATACCCGGATGCCCAAAATTGTTTTATTACGTAAGTCGGGATTTGTCTGGGAAATTTGTATTTAATTATTTTGAGCCCCGTATGAGGCTATTTGCACTCCGTTTTAACTCTGTTATGATCGAATATGTCATTATTCTTATGTACCAGAAGGGTTTTAACTTGGAATAAGTTTTGGGCTTTATTTGTAACTTTTGGCATTTTTTTGTGTTTTTGTGGTGTCCGTTTCGTTTTTTTACTGTGAAATTTCTAGAGAGCAATTCCTTTGCGAGTAAGCCCGATTTTGGTGCTGGAGCAATTTGGAAAACATATACGCACATTATGCCCGGAGGAAGTCGCCATCGGAGTGCGGATCACTTGGGAAAAAGCGAAGTCGTGCACAGAAAAGCCCCTGCGGGGATGGGCGCATTTTTGGAAAACAAAGGATTTAAGCTTGCAATGGGAAAAATAGAAGCCGCAGGCAGGGTGGGAATTTTATACCTGCCTGGCAGGTACTTTTTCCCGTGTTATAAAAATCACTTAAGTTGCAGTGGGAAAAATAGAGGCTGCAGGCAGGTGGGAATTTATTGCCTGCCTTGCAGGTAAAATTTCCATGATAAAATAAAAGGAAAGTGACTTAAGTGAAATCATGGGATTTTAGTGCCTGCCTTGCAGGGTAAATAATCCCATTGTCAAAGTCAAATCACTTAAGTGGATCATGGGATTTTGGTGCCTGCCTTGCAGGGTAAAGAATCCCATTGTGAAAAATTCTTAAAAATAGAATTACATGTGCAAAAAAGTGCGCCCCCTTTGGTGAGAGAATGGCAGCCTTGAAATGATTATTTTAATTAATCTATTCTCTCAAAAAGTGCGCCCAAGCTTGGAGGAAGTCAACAAGTCAAAGTTGGAATAAAAGAAAGGATTAAAAAGCATTAAATTTAATTTATTTAATGGCTGCCCCCTTCCTCTCAAAAAGTGCGCCCCATTTAGGAGTTATTTAATGTTTTTAAGGCATTAAAACATTAAATTAATTTCTATTTTCAGTGGCTATGGTCAAAGCACACTGTGAAGCTTAAGTGAAGTGATGTGTGAAGGATTAAATTGGATTAATTTAATTTATTGGATGGCTGTCCTTAAACATGCTATTTTTAAAAGAGAAAAGCATGATTTTTAATTAATTAATTGCCTTTAATTGTTAGGGCAATTATTAATTATAGAATTGTGAAGGTTATATAAGCATGGGCAGCCATATGGGTGAATTATTTGATTCACAGGTAAAGAATTGCAGCCAAGAGGAAAAGTGCGCCCCCATTAGAGGAAGGATTTTGCTCAGACAAGGTGACAACAAGGCTAAAAGCTTCCAGATTTGGCGCATGCTTTGGAAGAGGTTGATCTTTGTCTGCATAATTGTTTTCACAGGTGTTACAGGAGCTCAAGTGTTGATTGAAAGGATTCATGCTCTCTTTATGTGCAAATTAAACACCAATTTTTGGGGCAGCAGGCTTGAAAAGTGCAGATTTTTACAATTTAAATTCACTATTCATGCTCCGGTGGCCATTTTTGTATCTGAATAAATTGCGAGGAATTCATTACGGGTGCTTTACTGAAAGAAAAGGAGTTTTTATCGATGTCGATACATTGCAAATATCCTCGAATCTACGAAGAATTGTCGAGATCTGCACAGTATTGAAGAAATCCGGCCAAGTAAGAAGAAAAAGAATTATTGAGGACGAAGATAGACAAAGCCATGGCGAAAAGAGATGAAAAAGAAAGCACGATGGAGTCATGCATTGCTTCAAACTTGCGAGACATAGGAGACACAGATCTAGGCCGGAACCTCTTCCGATTTGATTGATAGATCAGAAGCGGGAAAGACTTCACTCATGCGTGCGGTTAAAAGCAGTGGAATTATCAGGCTGCGGCTTTTCCATGTCTGACCCAATTGCCAGAGTTCGTGATGGAGTGTGCTAGATCTTATCATCCTTCATCCAGATCAGTGCGTGATGCTTGGGAAAGACAATAATTCGTTTGGACGCAGAGTTCATCAATTATTGTTTGAAGATTCCAGTGCGAAAGGTGGTGACTTCCATTAGCATTCAGGATGCTGACAGTAGATGGGAGAAGCATAGAGCTGATTGCGTGAGCATAATGAATAGCCGATACATGAAGAAGCCTAGATCTCCTTGAAGTTCGAGAACTCTTCCACGGTCAATTTGGTGCGGGGAGGTAGATGATGTCGTCAAATTGCTATGCGGGATGAATGGGAAGCGAATGCTTACACTTTCCGTACATGGATGTATGCTTTCATCAGGACCATTGAAATCAACAAGGTTGATTCCATAATCAATTGGTCGGAAATTATTAGCAACAACATCGGTGAGCAACTCGGAACGTGAAGCGTACTTTCAGCTTCAAGATGACTTCATACTTGGTGTATGTTGCAGCTTCACAAGGCGTCTTTTCCAAGTTGGATAGATGTGGTGTTCTTTCTAAGGACCCCATTTTCGAGTGCTACCCATAACTTACTGCACCTGCGTGCGAGAAAGACTTCAAAGTGATCAACGATGACTTCTTCTACGATTTCATCTGCAGGCTAGACAAAGACTTGAAGGCCAACAGGGTAAGCAAGGAAGCGTGGGAAGCTGTGTCCAAGATTGGTAGTCTATTCATTCAATTTGTAGATTTCACATACCTCAGGGTTACGGGCTTTTCTGGAGAACCAATAAAGATGCCCAGGTATCGAATGATAGATTGATCGCCATGGAGCTGAGCAGGCAACTTGTGGAGTTACGACCTTCAGTCAAAGCGGCACAAGTCTACGGGCTTCTTCCCGATCAGTGGGATATTACAGCTGCATTAGCATTCACGAGCTCGAGGGATGGAGCGCAAATGTTATCAGTATGAGCAAGAGTTCTTCCCTGCGGCTGAACTTCGATCCATTTGGAGTAGCCAGGAAGACAATCTCAGGAGTACGCACATGTGCCTTCATTAGAAGATTTCTGGATGAAGTGCAAAAGTGAGTACGAGGTTAGAAAGAGAGATTTCAGCAGGCTATCAGCAAAGCAAGTGTTCGACTTTGGACTAGCGCGGATACCTGCGGATCTTAAAGATGATGGGAATGTGGTACTTGACACTTACCATCAAATGGGAGGAGATAAAGCCATACTGCAGAATAACATAGGAGGCTGCAACACAATTGAAGAAAGGTCGGGAGCTGTGTTGGTGAATACTTCAAACTGGTTCTTGATGAAGGGATATTGCCTTGATGAAGCATTGATGAATCAAGTCACGGGAAACTTCGGCGCAGGAGATTCCCTCAAGCGGAAGCATGGAGGAGAAAGCAGCGGAAAGTCGAGAAGTTGAAAGTACATAGAAGATCTCAATCAAAGGAGAAGATCACTTCTACGACCATGACTTTAGCTCCGGTTTCTCCAGTACCCAGTACTTCACCAACTATTGCACCGCAGCAGGATGCTTCCATGCCTCTATTGAATCGGCGACATTCATCTTCTCTCCTCAGCCACTCCGTTCATCACCCATGTTCCAGAGGATACGTTGAAGCTGCAGATGGCGGAGTTCGAAAGAGCTTTGTCCTTGGATGATTCAGAGGATGGCAGCCATAACACTGTGGCACTTTCTGATGGAGAGGATGCAGAGCGGGAGATGGTAGTGCACTCAGTGACTTCTCACTCTCTGAGAAGTAATTTCTCGGAATGGTTGGCTTTGCAGTTGGTTCTAGAAGCGAGAATGGAGATGAACTTAGAGGAGCACGACTTGCAGCTACTCCAGAATCTGGGCGGAAGAGACAGAAGGCCTAAAGTTGCTAAAGCAACTTCTAGGTTGATCATCGAGGATTTGGGAGAGAAGTTTTCTTGAGATATCAATTCGGTAGAAGGAAAGATAGAAGAGGAGCTCACGGCGAGAAGATGTGTGATGACCAAAGTACCACTCGGTCAAGCCACCCTTTGAAGGATTGAAGCGGGACACGAGACATTGATAGATGCTTTATTCCTTAGGCTTGCGGTGAGAAGGCGGAGAAAGAAGAGCTGCAGAAGCAAGTATCTCAATTATGTGAGATCATAGCCAAGGTTGCTAAACCTTCCATTCAGCCCATTTCGGAAGCGGTGAGTGATCATCTTATGCGGGAAATGGAGGATGCAAGCAATCAAGTAAAGGCTATTGTGAATGGAAGGATTTGATTATTCGTCAAGCTCACGTACAACTTGGGAAGTGCCGACCCGCCTAAAGGTTATGAATGATGCAGCAAATCAACTAAAAGCAGCGATGGCAAACATAGAAGGCATGAATACGATTGCGAGAGAGTAACTTTGAGTATTTTGGCGAGATCAACAAGCTGCTTAGGAGATGTATTGATTTGCGGAGCAAATTGTACGGATGGATCGGTTGAGAGAAGGGGAAGCGACTAGAATTTGTAGTATCTTTCCGTTTGGAAATCTGCGAGTTTTTCTTTGAAAAGGATGCGAGGCACTTGAGAGTAGGACATCATCCTTACCAGACAGTATCATTTCTTTCACTGAGGAAGATGTGGTCGGAGGTGTTACTTCATACGTGCGGATTGTTTCTAACAAAGGTGCCTAATTCCTGGAAGGTTCTCTTCTGATGGTACAAAAGAGAATTGATAAAGCTACCAAGCCTTTCACGATGAATTCTATCAGTAGACTGGTGGTGGTGGCGCTGTGCAGACATTGCGAGGTTTGGGCCGAGCTTGGAAGATGTGGAAGCGTGCATCAAAGTGTTGAATGAAGGGTTGCTGCTGATTCGGGGAGAGAAAGAAGCGTGGCTAAAAGCAGATGGAAGGATCTTTGAATTACATGTTAAGACAAGTATATCCGATATCAGAACAAGAAGAAGACATAAACATTACGGTGGCATGACTTCTTCTATTCTTTCTTTCTATTTTCTATGTTGGATGAAATTGTAAAACTTCTAAGTTATTGGTTTTGTAACCATTACTTAAAGTCATGTGGAACCATTCTATTAGTTAAGTGATACATGTGTCACTTAAGGAGAAGATAGTTGAGGATGATTGCCAAATGTCATCTTTACTTGTTGTTTATGTTTCAATTCAGTTTGAGTTTTCCATTTGTACTTTCCCTCCTACATTCTATAAGTAGGAGAAGAACCTCGGGTTAATGATCGATCAGAATTTGTAAGCAGCAATCTTGTGTTCTAGACTTTGTGTTGAACCCTTGAGAGCAACTTGGAGCAAAGGAATACAAAGGAGGCGAGGTTTAGGAGAACTTTGTGTCACGGTGTATTGTGTTTCTTGCTTTTAATCTTAGATCTCTTAATAAACTTTGTGTTATTTTAGATCGGATCTAGAGCTGCCTTTGTTTTATAATTTGTGTGTTCATATCTATTAAGTTTCTTCTATGTGCATGCAATTAGCTCTGCTATCTACTAATTGGGATGCACATCTTCCCCATTTCTTCTCTGTATTTCCTTTACTTCCTTCTTATAAAATACTTCCTTTCTTGAACAGTTGCTTACTTGCTGCAGAACTTCTTAGTTATGGTTCATGAACTAAGTGGTTAAAGTAAAACCCACGATAGATAATAACACATTTTTATTGACAAATCGACACGGGAGCCTCACCGGTTAAATGAGGAGATTTATCTCATGGTGCCTAGGTTTGATCTTATATGCGAGAAAATCTAGCCAATGATTTTAGCGACTCATTTTGGGAAACAACTATCTTTGCAGATCAAAGTTTATCTATTGAAGATCGAGTGTTTTCCATACAAATCTCAACTTGGTTGAACGTCCATTCACCCGATCCGTGAAGGCGCAAGGAAGGACTGATCATTTCTTCCACTGCAAGAGCAATTCAATTTCAATCATCCTCCTCAAGTTAGAAGCCAGATCTAGTCTCTCACCAGGAAGGAGAGTGCACACCCATCCAGATCCGGATCGTATTCGGCATAATCCGGTGGCTGGAATTATCCATCAAGTCTATCAAGTCTACACAAGGAGAGCGTGCTCAAGTCAACATGGCGCACGAGTTGTACTGTTCCATGGGGAGCTGACTTTTGGACCCTACGAACTTGGCTCCACCTATGCACGAGCTGCCAAAGGGATCAGAAAGAATTTTCCAAAATTCTTTGGAGATGGAAAGCAAAACCGGATGATCATTTGGCGGCCTTCTTCATATCTTGTGGTGTGCTTGCAGTAGAGCATGAAGATGTCTCGGTCAGGCTCTTCATTGAGACTCTACACGACTTGGCTGGAGAATGGTTCTATCGGCTAGCTCCTGGCACCATAACCAATTGGCGACTATGCGTGAGCAATTTTGAAAAGATTCAAGCTGCGAGAGGATCTTGCATACGTTGATCACTCAAGTATGCTTGATTGAAGAAAGAGCAAGCGAGAACATGCGGGACTTTATTGCGAGGTTCGAAGGATTTTTATAAAATCCCCCCATACTTTGCATTGAGCGACGAAAATCAAAAGACGTTTTTTATAAACGCTCTATTGCCTGAAGTTGGATATCAGCTAAGAAGGGCAAGACCTGTAAATCTGCTTGAAGCACAAAATGTTGCCGTGGAGGTTGAGGACGACTTGATCATGGCTGGAAAACTCAAACAACCATCTCACAAAGGTGATGGTGCTTCTTCTAGTACTTCAGATCCTTTGTTGCAGAAATTGGCTAATGACATCTGCGAGATCAAGAAGCGAGATCTCTCTCAAGAGAGAATGTAACCCCCTCGAGAATAGCTCCTACCCGGACCTTTAATGGTCAAAATCAAAATCAAAATCGAAAGCAGACTTTTGCTTTTGCACCACATGCGGTTGTGATAGAAGTTGCTCGAGGAATAACTTGGAAACTAATGAAGAGGATCTCGGCATTGATGAATCATTCGATGATGAAGACTTTATAGATCCATTGGCGACTCAATATTGGTTACGGACTACGAATCGATGATGGCTATTATGAATCTTTTGAAGATTACGATGGTCACACTTTTGCGGTGTTTACTGAGGTCTCGAGACGCGCAAAATGCCGAAGCATCCACAAGCGGCCGAAAGAAAGAGAAGATCTGGCCGGATGTTACTATCTTGAAAAGAGGTAGCACTCTTCCTTCTTCATTAGCGCCTAAGGATAAATATTCAAATTCTTTCAATTCGCAGCAAAGAGCCAACGCACATCCTGCTGAAGCAAGTCAAGCTTTCGACATAATTGATCACATCAAGAGGAACAAGGTCCAAATGTCAGAAGCTGAGTATTTGAGAGCATTTCTGATCAGTTGAATAGATTGGTCAAATATGTGCAAAGTAATGGTCCCTAGCCCAACAAATAATACTTCACGGGGTATCTTGTCAAGCCCAAAGAATACTCCCCCTTCAAATAATGCGGGCAAGTTCTTCTCCTTCTACCTCTTCTCTGCTATTACATCAGAAAGGATTGAGCCATTCTATGTATCTTTGCTCATCAACGGACACAAATTGAGCAATTGCATTTTGGATTCTGGAGCTTCTGATAATGTCATGCCTGCCAAAGTTGCTGATGCCTTGGGTCTCACATTGACAAAAACCATCGGAAGATGTTATTCAATGGAAAGGCAAGTCCCTCTTGTGGGGCAAATCAAAGATGCGCAGGCAGTACTTGCTTCTTTTCCAGATAAAAGACTGAAAATGACTATCCTTGTAGCAGACATTCCAGTCTCTTATGGCATGTTGTTGAGTAGAAATTTCTGCAAAGAGTTGGGTGGAGAAGTCAAGATGGATTGGTCTTGTGCGCACATACCAATCAAAGGAGTAAATCAGAAGCTGGAACCTGAGAAGAAATCTAAGTACACAGTATCAAAGTCTGAGGATCCTAGATCTCAGATCTTGTTTCAGGAATCGGATCACGGAGTCTATTATCTAGAAATGGATAAAGAAGATGTTGCGGTGATTCAAGAACCACATCAAATTGATAACAAGATTTGGACTACGGAATTTGATGGCATTCTTTGTTCATTTGGATCAGCGCAGGCGTTGTTCTTATCTCTCCTGAAGGGAAGGTGCATGCACACTCCTTCAAATTGATGTTCGAAAATACTAACAATACAGCTGAGTATGAAGCGTTGTTGTTAGGCATGGAGCAGGCAAGAACAATGGGAATCAAATTATTACACATGAGGAGATCTTTGAGCTGATTGTGAAGCGAGATAAGAGGCCTCTACCAAGTCAAAAAAAAAAGACAAGCTGCGACACTATAGAGATCGGGTCTACTCTTTATCTGGATTTTTCAGCTTTCTCGGTATCTTACATTCCGAGAGAACAAAATTCAAGAGCTGATTAACTTGATATGCTGCAGCCTTGTTGAATCGGATCAGCCTCCTGCATTCTTTAGCGGGGAGACTACTGAGGTGGAGATGGTTTTCGCCCAAAGGTTCTGACAGCGTCCAAATGATGGCGAGTTTTGATGATGACACGCAGATTGTTGCGTTTCTCCAACAGAAGGACAACTTTGAAGAAATCTACTATGAGGGAAGCAATTCACCTCCTAGGCAGACTACTGTCGGAGAAATGGATGTGGACGTCTCAGGAAGTCAGGAGATTATCCAGCTAAAAGGAAATAAAATTCCCAAAGGCTTGGTATCTCTTGAGGAAATGTTTGATAAGCATGATCAGATGCTTAAGAAAAATGAAGAAAGTGGGGAAGGTTCTTCCTCGACACACAATTACTAAATTGGGGAGGTGATGATCCCAAATTAGTAAATCAGGTAAGTGTTGTTTCGGAGGCCGAAAAAGAAGCTTTACTAAGCTTCTTAGAAATACATGGATGTTTTTGCTGGTCTTGCAGGATCTAAAAACATATCAGCCTGCGGAAGTTCAACACTACATCCCACTTAAACCAGAACAAAAGCCTTTCAAGCAGAAGCTGCGGCGGCACAACCCTACCATTTCGGGAACCATCTTTGCAGAAATCCGGAAGTTGTTAGATGCAAAGATTATCTATCCCATACACCATTCCGAATGGTTGGCCAACATAGTTCCTGTAAGGAAGAAGAGTGGTGAGATTAGGCTGTGCGTGGATTTCCGCAACCTTAATCAAGCTTCATTGAAGGACAACTACCCCATCCCCATCATGGATCACACTCTGCGGTGGTCACTTTGGATCGAGATGCTTTCCATGCTTGATGGCTTCTCGAGCTCTACAATCAAGTCAAGGTGGCGAGGAAGATCAATACAAAGCGGCGTTCATCACACCTTGGGGAACCTTCGCATACGAGAAAATGCCGTTCGGCTGATTAATCTTTGGTGCTACATTTGAAAAGAGCTATGGATCTAGCCTTTGCTCATCTCAAAGATATAAGCATAGTGGTGTACTGGATGATCGCAGTCTTTTCCAAAGATAGAAGCACACATTTCAAACTTGGAAGAGGTTTTCATACGATACCATAAGCATGGTATTTCTTTGAATCCCTAAGAAATCCATCTTTTTGTTGTGAGAAGGAAACTCTTTAGGGCACATTGTTTCAAAGAAGGAACAAAGATAGATCGAGAGCGTGTCAAATCCATTCGGACATTGCCTTTGCCCACATCGAAAAAAGGAGTTCACTCTTTCTTTGGAAAAGTTAATTTTCTCGGGAGATTCATTCGACTTTCTTGAGCTAACCCGTCATATTTGAATATGATGAAGAAGACACAAGATTTTAAATGGAGCAGCGAAGGGAAGGAAGCTTTGAGAAAATTAAAGAGGCCTGTCAAAAGCTCGGTCTTGGTTTCACCCGACTTGATAAAGAATTTATTCTTTCTTGTTATTCCTCGAACACACCATGTCGGCCAATGCGATGCGAGAAAAATCAAGAGGGCGAGAAGCTCTATTGCTTTCATGAGTACGCCTCTTAAAGCCTATGAGTTGAAATACACTCCCATGGAAAAGCACGCATATGCGGTGGTGAAGGTCAAAGCATTCGGGTATTATATTCTTTCCTCGCACTGCTTTGTGGTTTTGGTTCGAGATCTGTGAGTTAAATCTATCCTTACTCGTGAGAGTTAGGATTGTTGAGAGGCACATGGGTGACAAAGGTTGAGAATATGACTGGATATTAAACCAACAAAGCTGGTTCGAGGAAGAGTGCTGTGTGAATTAATGACGGAGATGAAAACATCGTGCACAAGAAGATCAAGATGAGATAGATGAAGATTTGCTGCGGTACTTTTTATAGATACGGTAGAGAGTGAGTACGGTAACATTGCTTACGGCGTATGGAGAATGCCCGAGATCAACTTTCAGAAAAAAAGCGAACCATCAAACTTGAAATCCAAAGATTTTGTTCTTTGGGATAATGGTTTGTACAAGAGAGGAATTGATGGCGTATTTCTCAGATGCGTCGATAAAGCTCAACAGGATCAGCTACTACAACAGTTTCATGACATGGCTTGCGGTGGTCATTTCTCAGCCCGAGTCACTGCACACAAGATCCTCAGAGCAAGGTATTATTGGCCCACCCTTTTTGAGATCTTTGCAGAATGGGTAGCTAAGTGCCAAGCATGCCAACATTTTGTTGGGCGTGTGAAATTACTGCATTACCTCTAAAACCCATTGTGATTGAAGAACCTTTCCAACAGTGGGGAATGGATTTTATTGGTATGCTTAACCCGGCTTCCAGTGCCGGTCACCATTACATTCTAACAACTACTGATTATTTCAGTAAGTGGGTAGAAGCTATTCCTGTGAAGAATGCCACTTCCGCCGAGGTGTGCAATTTTATAAAAGAAAATATTATTGTCAGGTTTGGCGTGCCCAACAAAATTGTAGCAGACAACGCTCCGAATCTTTCTTCTGAGGAGTTGGTGGAATTCTGCTACACTTATGGGATCAGTTGGTTCATTCCTCAAACTACTATCCACTGAGGAATGGTGAGAAATTTGAATCTAGTAATAAAAACTTAGTAAGCTATCGTATCGTGTGCATGAAGCTTGTAACGGAAAATCAAAGGACTTGGCATAAAAAGTTGTTTGATGCATTATGGGCGATAGGATCACACCAAAAAGGGCGATAGGCATGTCCCCATTTCAGCTGTTATATGGTAGAGACACGGAGCTGCCTCTTACCTTGGAAGCTGCCTACTGACTTTAAGGCCTGGAGGATTCCACTTTCACGGATCTTATTGATAAAAGAATTATGTACTTTGAATTGAGGAAGTACAAACTCAAGTTGCGAGATAGGTTGTGAGCATCGAAAGGAAGGTGAAAATCATCTTGACAAAAAAGGCAGGGAAAGAAAGTTTGAAATCGATATTAGGTCTTTTATGGGACAAAAAGAAGAGAAGCAAAAGGCATGCATGGAAAGTTTGATTCACTATGGAAAGGGCCTTTTGTGATTAAAAGGATCGCGGAGCAGATAGCTTCATTCTTGCTCATCAGGATGGAGTTGAATTGCCGTTGCCTTTCAATGGGCAACACTTGAAGCTATTCCGGACATGAGAAGCAGGGTAAAACCTGTATGTACATAAATAAATCTTTGTTTGTTTTTCCTTGTTTTGTCTTGTTTTGGTGTTGTGTTGTGTTGTGTTTGTTTGCCTGACCCCGTGCCCAAAGGACAAGATACGAAACCAGAGATGCTGGGATCTCATCTTTTCCCTTTGTCATTCTGACAAGAGAAAAAGATGTCCACAGACGGAGCCAACTGGTGTCACCTCAGATTTCACCCTGAAATCTGCGACTACCCTATCAAAAATTTTTCGTACTTTTAAAATAATGGGTCGTTTTGTGTTTTTATTGCCTGAAAGTTCTTGTATTGCGTCAAGATAATCCCAAAGAGCCATATTAGCCTTTTCGCCAAATACCCAGATGCCCAAAATTGTTTTATTCTGTCGTCGGGATTTGTCTGCGGGAAATTTGTATTTAATTATTTTGAGCCCCGTATGAGGCTATTTGCGCTCCGTTTTAACTCTATTATGATCGAATATGTCATTATTCTTATGTGCCAGAAGGGTTTTAACTTGGAATAAGTTTTGGGCTTTATTTGTAACTTTTGGCAATTTTTCGTGTTTTTGTGGTGTCGTTTCGTTTTTGTGAAATTTCTCTAGAAGCAATTCCTTTTCGGGTAAGCCCGATTTTTGGCACAGAGCATTTGGAAAACATATCGCACATTATGCCGGAGGAAGTCGCCATCGGAGAGTGCGGATCACATGGGAAAAAGCGAAGTCGTGCACGGAAAAGCCCCTGCGGGGATGGGCGCATTTTTGGAAAACAAAGGATTTAAGCTGCAATGGGAAAAATAGAAGCCGCAGGCAGGGTGGGAATTTTATACCTGCAGGGTACTTTTTCCCGTGTTATAAAATTCACTTAAGCTGCAGTGGAAAAATAGAGGTTGCAGGCAGGTGGGAATTTATTGCCTGCCTTGCAGGGTAAAAATTCCCATGATAAAATAAAAGGAAAGTGACTTAAGTGAAATCATGGGATTTTAGTGCCTGCCTTGCAGGGTAAATAATCCCATTGTCAAAGTCAAATCACTTAAGTGGATCATGGGATTTTGGTGCCTGCCTTGCAGGGTAAAGAATCCCATTGTGAAAAATTCTTAAAAATAGAATTACATGTGCAAAAAAGTGCGCCCCCTTTGGTGAGAGAATGGCAGCCTTAAATTGATTATTTTAATTAATCTATTCTCTCAAAAAAGTGCGCCCAAGCTTGGAGGAAGTCAACAAGTCAAAGTTGGAATAAAAGAAAGGATTAAAAGCATTAAATTTAATTTATTTAATGGCTGCCCCCTTCCTCTCAAAAAGTGCGCCCCATTTGGGAGTTATTTAATGTTTTTTAAGGCATTAAAACATTAAATTAATTTCTATTTTCAGTGGCTATGGTCAAAGCACACTGTGAAGCTTAAGTGAAGTGATGTGTGAAGGATTAAATTGGATTAATTTAATTTATTGGATGGTTGTCCTTAAACATGCTATTTTTAAAAGAGAAAAGCATGATTTTTAATTAATTAATTGCCTTTAATTGTTAGGGCAATTATTAATTATAGAATTGTGAAGGTTATATAAGCATGGGCAGCCATATGGGTGAATTATTCAATTCACAGGTAAAGAATTGCAGCCAAGTGGAAAAGTGCGCCCCCATTAGAGGAAGGATTTTGCTCAGACAAGGTGACAACAAGGCTAAAAGCTTCCAGATTTGGCGCATGCTTTGAAGGAGGTTGATCTTTGTCTGCATAATTGTTTCCACGAGGTGTTTACGGGAGCTCGGGTGTTGATTGAAAGGATTCATGCTCTCTTTTTATGTGCAAATTAAACACCAATTTTTGGGGCAGCGAGGCTTGAAAAGTGCAGATTTTTACAATTTAAATTCACTATTCATGCTCGGTGGCCATTTTTATCGAATAAATTGCAGGAATTCATTACGGGTGCTTTGAAAAGAAAAGGAGTTTTTATCGATGTCGATACATTGCAAATATCCTCGAATCGAAGAATTGTCGAGATCTGCACAGTATTGAAGAAATCCGGCCAAGTAAGAAGAAAAAGAATTATTGAGACGAAGATAGACAAAGCCATGGCGAAAAGAGATGAAAAAGAAAGCACGATGGAGTCATGCATTGCTTCGAACTTGCGAGACATAGGAGACACGAGATCTAGGCCGGAACCTCTTTCCGATTTGATTGATAGATCAGGCGGGAAAGACTTCACTCACTCATGCGTGCGGTTAAAAGCAGTGGAATTATCTGAGCTGCAGCTTTTCCATGTACAACCCAATTGCCAGAGTTTGTGATGGAGTGTGCTAGATCTTATCATCCTTCATCCAGATCAGTGCGTGATGCTTCGGGAAAGACAATAATTCGTTTGGACGCAGAGTTCATCAATTATTGTTTGAAGATTCCAGTGCGAAAGGTGGTGACTTCCATTAGCATTCAGGATGCTGACAGTAGATGGGAGAAGCATAGAGCTGATTGCGTGAGCATAATGAATAGCCGATACATGAAGAAGCCTAGATCTCCTTCAAAGTTCGAGAACTCTTCCACGGTCCAATTTGGTGCAGGAGGTAGATGATGTCGTCAAATTGCTATGCAGGATGAATGGCGAAGCGAATGCTTACACTTTCCGTACATGGATGTATGCTTTCATCAGGACCATTGAAATCAACAAGGTTGATTCTATAATCAATTGGTCGGAAATTATTAGCAACAACATCGGTGAGCAACTCCGGAACGTGAAGCGTACTTTCAGCTTCAAGATGACTTCATACTTGGTGTATGCTGCAACTTCACAAGGCGTCTTTTCCAAGCTGGATAGATGTGGTGTTCTTTCCAAGGACCCCATTTTCGAGTGCTACCCGCAGCTTACTGCACCTGCATGCGAGAAAGACTTCAAAGTGATCAACGATGACTTCTTCTACGATTTCATCTGCAGGCTAGACAAAGACTTGAAGGCCAACAGGGTAAGCAAAGAAGCGTGGGAAAGTTGTGTCCAAGATTGGCGAGTCTATTCATTCAATTCAATTAGATTTCACATACCTCAGGGTTACGGGCTTTTCTGGAGAACCAATAAAGATGCCCAGGTATCCGAATGATAGATTGATCGCCATGGAGCTAAGCAGGCAACTTGTGGAGTTACACGACCTTCAGTCAAAGCGGCACAAGTCTACGGGCTTCTTCCCAATCATTGTGGGATATTACAGTTGCATTAGCATTCATAGAGCTCGAGGGATGGAGGCGCAAATGTTATCAGTATGAGCAAGAGTTCTTCCCTGCACGGCTGAACTTCGATCCATTTGGAGTAGCCAGGAAGACAATCTCCAGGAGTACGCACATGTGCCTTCATTAGAAGATTTTTGGATGAAGTGCAAAAGTGAGTACGAGGTTAGAAAGAAAGATTTCAGCAGGCTATCAGCAAAGCAAGTGTTCGACTTTGGACTAGCGCGGATACCTGCGGATCTTAAAGATGATGGGAATGTGGTACTTGACACTTACCATCATCAAATGGGAGGAGATAAAGCCATCCTATAGAATAACATAGGAGGCTGCAACACAATTGAAGAAAGGTCGGGAGCTTTGTTGGGGAATACTTCAAACGTGGTGCTGATGAAGGGATATTGCCTTGATGAAGCATTGATGAATCAAGTCACGGGCAACGGCGGCGGGAGATTCCCTCAAGCGAAAGCATGGAGGAGAAAGCGCGAGGAAAGTCGAGAAGTTGAAAGTGCATAGAAGATCTCAATCGAAAAGAGAAGATCACTTCTACGACCATGAGCTTTAACTCGGTTTCTCGGTACCCGATACTTCACCAACTATTGCACCGCGGCGGGGATGCTTCCATGCCTCCATTGAATCGGCGACATTCATCTTCTCCTCCTCGGCCACTTCGTTCATCACCCTGTTAGGAGAGGATACGTTGAAGCTGCGAGATGGCGGAGTTGAAAGAGCTTTGTCCTTGGATGATTCGAGAAGATGGCAGCCATAACAACTTGTGGCACTTTCGATGCGGAGAGGATGCGAGAGCGGGAGATGGTAGTGCACTCGGCGACTTCTCACTCTCAGAAGTAATTTCTCGGAATGGTTGGCTTTGAGTTGGTTTAGAAGCGAGAATGGAGATGAACTTAGAGGAGCACGACTTGCGGCTACTCGAGATCGGCGGAAGAGACGAGAAGGCCTAAAGTTGCTAAAGCAACTTCTAGGTTGATCATCGAGGATTCGGGAGAGAAGTTTCTTTGAGATATCAATTCGGCGAGAAGGAAAGATAGAAGAGGAGCTCACGGCGAGAAGATGTGCGGTGACCAAAGTACCCTCGGTCAAGCCACCTTTGAAGGATTGAAGCGGGACACGCGAGACATTGATAGATGCTTTATTCCTTAGGCTTGCGGTGAAAAGGCGGAGAAAGAAGAGCTGCGAAGCAAGTATCTCAATTATGTGAGATCATAGCCAAGGTTGCTAAACCTTCCATTCAGCCCATTTGAGAGCGGTGAGTGATCATCTTATGCGGGAAATGGAGGATGCAAGCAATCAAGTAAAGGCTATTGTGAATGGAAGGATTTGATTATTCGTCGAGCTTGTACAACTTGGGAAGTGCCGACCCGCCTAAAGGTTATGAGCGATGATGCAGACAAATCAACTAAAGCAGTGATGGCAAACATAGAAGGCATGAATACGATTGCGAGAGAGTAACTGAGTATTTTGGCGAGATCAACAAGCTGCTTAGGGAGATGTATTGATTGCGGAGCAATTTATGCAGAGACGGATGGATCGAGTTGAGAAGGGGAAGCGGCTAGAATTTGCAGTATCTTTCCGTTTGGAAATCTGCGAGTTTTCTTGAAAAGGATGCGAGGCACTTGAAGTAGGACATCATCCTTACCAGACAGTATCATTTCTTTCTTTGAGAAGAAGATGTGGACGGAGGTGTTACTTCATACGTGCGGATTGTTTCTAACTAAGGTGCCTAATTCCTGGAAGGTTCTCTTGATGGTACAAAAAGAGAATTGATAAAGCTACCAAGCCTTTCACGATGAATTCTATCGGTAGGAAGTGGTGGCGCTGAGCGAGACATTGCGAGGTTTGGGCGAGCTTGGAAGATGTGGAAGCGTGCATCAAAGTGTTGAATGAAGGGTTGTTGTGATTCGGGGGAGAGAAAGAAGCGAGTGGCTAAAAGCGAGATGGAAGGATGTTGAATTACATGTTCGACAAGTATATCGATATCAGAACAAGAAGAAGACATAAACATTACAGTTGGCATGACTTCTTCTATTCTTTCTTCTTCTATTTTCTATGTTCTCGGATGAAATTGTAAAACTTCTAAGTTATTGGTTTTGCAACCATTACTTAAAGTCATGTGGAACCATTCTATTAGTTAAGTGATACATGTGTCACTTAAGGAGAAGATAGTTGAGGATGATTGCCAAATGTCATCTTTACTTGTTGTTTATGTTTTAGTTCAGTTTGAGTTTTCCATTTGTACTTTCCCTCCTACATTCTATAAGTAGTAGAGAAGAACCTCGGGTTAATGATCGATCGAGAATTTGTAAGCAGCAATCTTGTGTTCTAGACTTTGTGTTGAACCCTTGAGAGCAACTTGGAGCAAAGGAATACAAAGGAGCGAGGTTTCGGAGAACTTTGTGTCACGGTGTATTGTGTTTCTTGCTTTTAATCTTAGATCTCTTAATAAACTTTGTGTTATTTTAGATCGGATCTAGAAGCTGCCTTTGTTTTATAATTTTGTGTGTTCATATCTATTAAGTTTCTTCTATGTGCATGCAATTAGCTCTCTTTATCTACTAATTGGGATGCACATCTTCCCCATTTCTTCTCTGTATTTCCTTTACTTCTTCTTCTTATAAAATACTTCCTTTCTAAAAGCATTTACTTACTTGCTGCGAGAACTTCTTAGTTATGGTTCATGAACTAAGTGGTTAAAGTAAAACCCACGATAGATAATAACACAATAATGAAAATCGACTTTTGAGGTTTGATTTACTCCAACAGGTCAAGTAAAATCGGGATACTCCTTGGGAAACCTTGGAAAACTGAGCTCGCAGATAAACTTGTGACACATAGAGAGAGAACCACCTAGGAAGCTTTTTGGCTTGGAGCCATTTGTTTTTGACATCATATTCTATAGAGCTCTCACAAAGTGACAACTTTGTTAGATTCAAACTCTTATTTTTTTCAAACAAGGGGAATAATATCTTAAAGTTGAAACCGCGTGATATTTCATCACGAAATCTATTTAGTGTTACTTTGACCTAGTTTTTCACTTGTCCTAAGACAAGGTGAAACTCTGCCAAAGTTGCACCAAGTATTTTTCACCACCACTTGGTTTACACCTTTGTTTTCTTGTTGCCCATTTTGGGACAAAAGGAAACAACATACGCGGATACCGCTTGATCATATTACGTGTCCACCACTTTTGTATTCTACTTGCGCGACTAGGTTGCAATGTCGAGCGCAAGTGTTGAAAGTGTGCATGGTACGTACTCACGATCTAGTAGGCCCTCATTGTCTCAAAAACCCATATTTGAGACTTACTATCATTTGTAGTTAGGTGGTATCATCATTGTCTTCTTTAGAATTGTTACGTTGCCCGCATTATAGCCATACAATTGTGATATTTACGTCTTGTTTCCATTGTGAAACTTGGCCTAAATCTCTATATTGTATTGTTATGTTGCTTGCACGCTTAATAATTCCTTGATATACTTAGACATATTTTTTACATCCTAGCTTTGTCTTGAGTTTTGTGAGTGTTGAGGTTACTTTGTTAAAGCATCGCTTATAACGTCATTTTGATACTAAAATCTTGCTTTCTCACAAGTTCTGATTACATGTCCAAATAGCGTTGTTATGTTGCTCACATTTGTATCATCCATTTTACAAGACTTAGACCTTGTTAGTATTTAGAAACTAATTTTGAGTATACCTTGTTATAAGGTCACGTCAACACTTTCTTAGCATTTAGGTCTTGTTTGTTTCAAACTTGACCTAACTAGTGATATTGTGTTGTCACTATTTTGTTTCAAACCTATCTCAAAGAAACATAGGGAGTAAACTTTTGGTGTGACTGAATTTGAGTATTAGACGTCATTGTATTGTCTTAGAAATATCGTGTCATATATTATCTTGCTAGAGTAGATCATTCTTTATTCTTTAGCTTCCTTAGGTTCATATTGACCTATTGGATTCATAACTATTGTATAGCCACCTTTTTTTGTGACGACTTAGCATCGTTACGCTGATTGGTTTGTCCTAGGGCCCATGTTTTGCAAATGCCTAGCTAGTTTCCGTTGTGCTGCCCAAATCAACACAGACTCCCTTCCAATTGAAGGATTTCAATCGCACTATCTTGGTCTAGACATTTGTATCCCGCAAACGCCGACAATGACTAATTATCGCAAGGTTTCTTATACGCATACAACATTAAGGAATCAAAGTTTCATCATTTCCATCAAAGGATGCCTATCATGGCTAAACCTCGTTTGGTTCTTCACGCTAGATAGATAACACGCTTTCTGTACCCTGTTCCCCACCTTCATCTCATGGTCGGTGGTATGGTTCAAAAAATTCTGATCCAAATTATTATTCGGGTTCCTCCCACTCTTCTTCTGACTCCGATCCAAACTATTATTCGAATCTTCGGATTCACCTCGATCTTCGAAAATTCTCATCAGAGTTATTCACTTCATTCAACTCTTAAGTCATAGTCCTCCCTTTCTTCACAGACTCCCCTTATCAGTCACCTAAATGGAATCTTCCTCTTTTGAAGATCTATGCAGCTCCAAGATCCATCAATCAAACATCTAATTTGGTTCTTGAGTCGCAATCCTCCCTTGCTTTGTAGGACCTCCCTTATTCGCCGCCTCGACAACTTCCTCCTCTCGTTGAAGATCTGGGCAACCCTAAATTCATCTAGCCCGACACCTACGTCGAAATCTCCTATTTTGAATCCTATGTCACAATCATCTAAGTCGACGCATACATCGCAAACACCTCAGACGACTCCTATGTCGCAATCATATGCTGAGTTTCTATGTGATCCTCGTTGTTTCTCGACAATATGCCGTCTTTTAGGAAAACCTATACCAATCAGCGATCCGAAAGCCATTTCTTCTTCTATTCGCGAGACATCTAGATCCAAATTTGCTTTGTCTCTTGAGTCATCATCTTCTCAATCTTCCACACCAGTTGGACCCATTTCTTCTACCTTGCACTTGTTCTTCTGAGGCCATTACTCTCTCCGATCGTAGTGGTCGTGTTCGGTGTTGGTATGCCGAGACCTCTCATCTTCTTGGATCTCTTGGGATCAACATGGACCGTCTCCCCCCTTTTAGGTACTCCATGGATGCTCCTGCTCACCTCCTTCCGAGCACGCAGGATTTGCACAAAATTATCAGAGACGACATATACAGACTATTCACCCAGGTTACGTGGACCAACTCCCGAGAGGAGCTATGCCTCGAAAATGGCCTTCTACGCCAATCACTTCCTGGAAGTCAGCAATGGACTCATCATTCGGCCCACCTATATCTCCCGTCATTGGATGCATGCTCTTCGCATATCTTTGGGCCAGTTCAGAGTCGGATCCCACAGGCTTCGGGTCGAGAGTGATCACCATTTGGTTCGTTTTGAGAGGATCTGCCAGCTTTGCTCCCTCAGGAGGTTGAGACAGAGGAACATTTCATCTTCCGATGCTCCATCTATTATGAGATCAGAGGGAGGTTTCATTGTCTCTTCCGTGAACATCCTACGTTCACGACCTTCTTCAGGTATTATGATCAGAGGTGTCTCGCTCTCTATTTACAGGAAGCCATTAAGCTCCGTGACAGGGCCCTCCATCCTCCTTCCAGGGAGGCTACTACTCGACAGATCACATCTTTCTTTGATTTTCTCCCGGGTGTGAGGGGCACTAAGCGGGGGCATGACCCTAGTGGAGATCTCCTGGCTAGATCTGTCAGGATTAGAGGAGCTTCTTCCTTGACCAGAGATTTCCGGATTCGTGCACAGCCAAGAGCCCCCTCTTTTAGACGACAGACCACTAGGTCCACCCAGAGAGCTCGACATTCCACGGAACATGGGCATCTCAAATAGTTTCCAGTCCCCCGATACTGCATAGACAAAGACATCACCAATTTCTTTTCATTTTGACCTTGGGATGTGATCATGACGGTTGGTGTCGAGGCCTTTCCCTCCACCTTCCTCTCATCCCTTGTGCTCTCTTCTTCTTTTCCTTCTTCTTTTGTTGTTTTCAGAGACCCTCTTGGGTTTTCCCTGTTGTTTTTGCTTTGCTTTGTATTGTACAGTCCCATTGACCTATCTTTGTGGTCACTTGTTGGACATTTAATATAATTATCTTATCTTATCTAATCAACCTCCTATGGTCAAAGAACAAATATCCCTACCGATCGATTCATATCGGGATGAGGAGACGATCCCAAATTCTTGGGATCACACGATGGCATTCCCCTAGAGGATTACAATCAAGGATTTAATCTTGACTTCGATACGCTTGCATATTGGGAAGAAGAAATTGATTCCTTTTGTCAAAAAATAGAGGAAGATCCTAAGACCATTGAGGAAGATCCCATCTTTTCATCACTCAATCATTATTTATCTATCACGATTCCTCAATCACAAACTCACCTTGGGTCACCACCTAGTAGCCCATTGTCTTCTATATGTGGGCCACCTCCAAGTAGTCCCTCATCATCTATATGTGGCTCACCTCCTGGTATCCCATCTTCTTCTATTCTTGGGCCACGTCCTAGTAGCTCATCATCTTCTATATATGGGACACCTCCAAGGAGCCCTTCATCTTCAAAGCTATGGGATACCTATGGGTAGCTCGCCTTTTTCTGTCTATGGGACACCTCCTGGTAGCCCATCCTCTTCTATACTTGGGGCACATCCTAAAACCCCCTCATATTCAATTCTTGGGCCGCGTCCTAGTAGCCCATCATCTTCGATATATGGGACACCACCAAGTAGTCCTTCATCTTCTATCTTAGGGCCACATCCTAGTAGTCCTTTATCTTCAGTCTATGGGACACCTCCTGGTAGCCCATCCTCTTCAATTATTGGACCGTATCCTTCGCGTCCATCATATTATTCTTCTATCAATGATTGTGGAAAACCCACCGTCATTTCTCCCATCAATTCTATTTGTCCACTTTCTTCTCCCACTTCTCGGGATCAGACAAGTCACGTATCAACTTACAAGAAACCCAAACGGTTCCTTCATCCAACTACAATTAAAAATTCCAAGAGCTCCAAAGCTCACAACAATTTAAACGATCTTAAAGTTCAGAATCAACCACGATTCAAAAATGCACATCAATGCACCCATCAAGTATGGCGCAAAGTGCATAAACCTCTAGATAGGGACCTCAATATCCTCGCATACAAAATCCACGTTTCACAATAAAACGCAGTCATCTATTGAGTATGATCTCACCACAATCATTGAGATCGGGGATAATATGACTCTTGATAAGCAAACACGCCTAGTCTTCCTTATCAAGGAAATCACTAACATTGTTGTTGGATCTTATCACGCCAAGTGACCTTGTCGGTCCCACTTTTCAAAAAAAAAAAAACCAAAAATACAAAAAAAAAAAAACATTTCAAAAAAATATCAAAGGTAAAGATCAAACATTGCAATCCGGTATTGAATACACATGGATGTTCTTTCTTCCCTTTCTTGCTCTTCTTTTGCAAGTCTTCCTACTATTTTCATCCCTTCGATGATATTTTGGTTAGCCAATTCGCACGCATTTGGTGACATTTACCTCTATGGTATCCGTTTAGCCTTGGTCTTTCATCACCTTGGTAAATTAAAGAACGAATGACCTCATAGATATCCTATCACAATCAACATCTAAAAACTTGTTGTGAAGAACTTTTGGACATAATTGTTGACACTAGCCAATGTCGTCATCACAAAGCACTTCCACTTCCTTCTATCAAGCCATCGTGGTTCTTAAGCCCTTGTCAAACAAGAGAGCTAAAATAAGTTTTCAAAAGTAAAAGAATCAAAATCAATCAATCAATCAAAAACGAAAGCTAAAAGCAAAATCAAATTGATGTATATCTCTCTCTTGGGGTATTTCCAATAATCTCTACCGGGGCTATGGACGTCTGACTGGCAGTAGAGTAAAGTTGCAATTAGAATCAACTACATCTCCATCGAGGCTATGGGCATTTGGCTAGCAGGTGAAGCAATGTATGAATCTCCTTTCACAATCCATTCAAAAAAAAATCAACTTTGAAAAACAAATCATTCCTACACATTGGCTAGGGTGTCTTCACTTGTTGTCTATCAAATCTTCCCTCCAAGAGGTAATAAATTTCCACGTGCACACACCGGATATTGATGAGCAAACAGATTAGTATGTTACAAGTGTCTTTTTTTGGACTTGTTGGACTCTTACTCTAGTCTATATCTTGTCTCACAATTCGTGCCTTTGGCTAATCGCTTCTTCATCGTGAGGCTTCTAAGCTACATTCACAACATTCAAGCTATTCTTATACTTCATTTCGAACATCCATGTGTATAAGATTTCCTTTTTGCCATGGTTGTAGATACCTTGGTTCCCTTCATAGAAAATAATCTTCCACTTCTTTCTATCATGTGCTTCTTGGCCGCTTTACGCTAAGGGGATCCTTGCTCCTTCCTAAAGACGTCATTGGGTTGCATTTATCATCATGTTGAACCTATCTATATTGGTCCCGATCTAACTTCCGGAAATAAAGAGTTTGTCTTTGAATATTCCCATCTAACGCTAGGGGCAATTTCACATCTTCACTTTCTTGCGCATGCGATGGCATTCTGCCCTTGTACATCCCATTTAACGTTGGGGCATCCACATTTCTTTGTTTCCTTACATGTTCGCTTTAGAAAACTTCTTAGAAAACATCAAAAACATTCAAATATGTTTCAAAAAACTCCCAAAACATTCAAATATGTTAGTCAGAAAAATCAAAACATCCAAATAAACATCAAAAACCCAAAAAAATGGTAAAATCATTAAAAATCCAAAAATTGTAAAAATTCAAAAAAATCAAAATTGGTAAACAACATGCACGCAACTAAAGCCTATATCAAATGCATTGTCCTTGAACATTGAAATTTGTCCTACAAAAACATCTTTCTTAGGTTCTTGCTTATTCTTGTCTCAAACGACTTGCGGATCATCGTGATCTACCTCCATTAACAAAGTGGCTTGCTTACTATGTCGGTACTCCCATGCGCAAGTGAGTTTCCAGAGACTGTGTCATAGTGCACGAATGCTTTCCATGGGACTACTTGTGTCCTCCGTTATTCCCCTCGCATGTATCCTTGCTTGGGGAACCATTTTTAATCCTTGTCGTTACAACACGAACATTCGGGAACTAAAGCTTGATAACAAAAACATTGGTGCGCATTTGTCTTCAACGTTGTTTGTTTTTGAGTATGTATGATTATACTTGGTTTCTCTGTTAGGTTATTTGGTTTACTTTCTCCTATTGCATTGTATTGTGTATGATGCATTGAGTTAAGCATCGTTTTACTTTCTCGTATTGCATTACATTATATATGTTGCATGGAGTTACGTAGCAATGAACAAATGTTAGTAATTTAGCTTTTCATGTTATCTTACACTTTTGTTTATTTCAATAAAGGCCGATAATGTAGATATAGGGGCAACATGATACAATAAAGTTGTTTATTGAAAGGTTAGATGCAAAAATTGGGTTTGTCCTATATTCTCCATTATCACTTCTTCATTATCATTATTATCACTACTAATTTTTCTTCCAAATCACCTAGGGCAATAAACAACCATGTTTATCCCTATCTTTATTCCTTTTACATAACCAAGGGTTTTGCGCTCATTCTATCCTATTTCTTCTATCCATTTCGATCATATTTTTCGATCGTTGATTGACTTCTTTTATCACCCCATCGACACTCGAGGGGCATCCTTCATCCTACTAATTTTTCTTCAAAAATTTACTTGTTTATGCTTGTCTACTATATTTGAAGTGAAGTCACTAAATTTACCTCAAACAGGGGCAAATGTAGACAACTATATTCCGCTTTTGTAATCTTATTGCCAAAATGCATGCAAATCACTCTCATTCTTCCCAATTCCGTTATAATTAGTGATTTCCGTTAATTAACTAACGTTTCTTACCACTTTGGTCAATTAACAACACATTGTTGATTGTCTAATCCCTTTGCATTCAGATGCCACTTTACGATGAATCGTAAGTCAAAATCCTCTTCAAAACAGATAATTAGCGATTATTAGCTAATTACGCCTATTTTTCCCTTGTTTTGGTTAGTATACCTTACTATTGACTCAAACCCCTCTTCCAACCACTCAAAATCACCCCACTTCCCTCCACAACATCTCAACAAGCTTTAAAAGCTTATCCTAGCCTCCTAATTGACCCTAAGCGGTTGATTAAGGCTCCTCACATCTTAATCACTTGTTAATTCACTAATTATGATTAACAAAGCTTAATCATGATTAGCAATTCTAATCTAATTTGTGATTTTAGTCCCACATGCACCAAAATACTAGTTTTCCTCAAAGTGAAAACTATAAAAAGGACTCACCTCATACCTTAATACTTTACACCATGCTTTGATTTGCATCTCATATAATAAATATGATTTATAGCCAAGCTCAATCCTTGCCTAAAGTCTTCAATGGGGTTAGTAGATGGATATCCAAAATGACCATGTAGTCATTTGGAGAGGCCATTTCACCTTGTTTGGAGTAACAACCATACCCATTTGATTGCCCTCTTAGGTCTATTTAGGCCCATGTTAGGTAATTAAACATATTAGTAGGCATGATTAGTTAGATTTTGAATTGTATTCATGTTAGTTAAGCATTCCATTAAACTCCTATCTTAATGTTACATTCCTAGACTTAGAGCCTTGACTAGAGGTGGCAATGGTGTTAGCCTTCCTTAGTTAGTCATGCAATTTGCTTTGTAAAGTTTAGGGTGCTTTCAAGATGATAGTTGAATTCAATGAATAGATATCTATTCATTTAATATGTTTAAAATCAAAGAGGATATCTATTGAAGAAGTTTTAGATTTGAAGACATTCTATGATCTATGTTAAAGGAAGGGTAGTTTTTCGTTCTCCATTTCTTTTTGAAAATGTACTTCCCCTTCCATTTTCATTGATATGTTCAAAATCAAAGTATTTGCTTACAAGAGAATATCGGCACATGCATGATTGTTTCTGATCTAGGTCATGCTAGTTTCTCTACCATGCGGGCTCGCAACCTTGTTGGGCTTGCAGCTGAGCCCACCTCACCGCTCCCCCACTCGGGCCATCGTTGCATTACGGACGGTCATTTGGTTGTGCTATTGGACGCGTTTCTAACTACCGTCAATGTGGAGCTTGAGGGTGTGTTGGGTCAATTCGAGGTAGATGTAATTGGATGGTGACTCGAATCGGATTCAATGGGAGTTTTGTGGTGTAAGTCATCCTTGTAACACGATTGAGAGGAGCTTGGAAAATGTGAATCATGAACCCCGAATCATTGTGGGAGTTGTCTCAAATCTTGTGGCTGTTATGACCAACATGTTCAGCTGGTTCCACATTCTATTTGCAGCCACCAAGTGGATTTCGATCATAAGGAAGGGGTGCTCTTCTTATAGTGACATTGACAAGGTAAGGGTAACTCTCACAAGATGTTTGTTGGCTACTACAATTCTGAATTTGAGTAATGAAATGCAATGCTACAACCAAGATGAGATGTTTTTCCCAATCTCATTTGTTGGGTTGTGCATATCTTCTTGGGACAACAATAGAGGGGCAGATTTAAAGACATTCTTTTTATTTGAAATGGTGTGTAAGAGGGTTCACTCATTGAGAACAATTAAGGCCAATGTTCCAACATATTTGGTATTGTTTGGGATGAAATTCCAGGCAAAGTATGGCTGTTATACTTACATACCAACACTCATAAGTTCTGATCCAAGCCAAATTTTGAAGAGATTAGTTTGGGGCAGCTTGGAAGCATCTTTTGGAGGCCAAGGTAATCATTATGACAGTTGTATTTTTGTTTCATTTGCTGTCCACAACAATTTCAGCTCCCTATCCATTCTTTTGACAACTAGAGATGAGTATCTAGCCATGAGGTTGAAGGGTTTGCAATCTACTATCATTGTTGATGTGTTTTCAGCTGTTATAAGAAGGATCCCAACCACTATCCTTCTGATTTTGGGGAACAAAATACATGGTTACAATTGTGTTTGGGACAGCTTGAATGAACTTTTGAACATCCATCACTTGAGGGGAGAATATGAGATGATTGCAAGCATTGAAAGAGAACTTGCCATCATATCCATGAGGCATGAAGAAACAACGATGAGGGTAACTCTTGTTTTCATTAATAAGTTTGTTCCATGTGCAGTACAGTATTAAAAAGAACAGCTGAGTTTGTTTCTCACCCAATCACATGGGGGAGCATATGGGATTGCAGCTGAAGAGTTTACAGTCCTTGTATGGGTACCTAACACCTCTATATCAATCATATTATTGAAGCTTACATGGGTTTGTCATATTTGTATCATTTCTATATTGTTGGTCACAATATTTTCAGTCATGAACAGCTGTATCCATGTGCAATTTAAGAAGGTTTCCTTGCATGGTAATGATCATAGTTACCAAATCCAAACGGATTTGCACAAAATCTTTGGATCCAGATTTTTCAGCCGACCCAAATAAATTATGTCCGGTCGGCCCTAATTTAGGAAAAAATATATTTTTTCTTTTTTAATTTTTTTGTAGTTTTTGGAAAAAACAATCAACTATCAATCTTATATATTAAAAATATAACATTTTACCTAGATCGCACAAATACGGAGTGCGGGTACGGTATGCCGATACGGCAAATTTTTAAAAATCTTGGGTACGATGTATGTTTTTAGGTACACGTTTATGTATATATAAATTATAAATTTAAAGAAGCATTTTGCATACTTATTGAAATTTATTATTTCTCTATCACATGATTATTTATCTTAGTGACTGTGATAAGATTCAAGGAGTTTTGATTGTTCATGGTGACCTTCCTTGATCCACTCAACACGATAGTATTGTCTCGACATATTTCGAAACATCATAACTAAGTAGGAAAAATATGGATCCAAGTGGCGGGTGGGATGATTAGTCCGATCACGGGAGAATACTCACTTGAGTTTTGGAAAGCTATCCAAGATTTTTAATTACTAATCTATCTACTGAGCAATCAAAGCTCATGATTCTTTCAAAAGATTGCAAAAAGTTGCTTGGTCCAAAAAGGTGCAAAAATGGATTTTATGAAAATAAGAAAAATATTGCCATCAATGCATAGAGCTCGAGAAAATATACACTTTTAGAGAAAACAGCACCTGAAACGGAGTCACATAATGAAAGTTATGGCACATGCAAGTTTTTGTTGCTACATCTTCTCGGACCCTTTCCAAAAATGGCAAATTTTTTTCTGTCCTTGTGATTTTTTCACCAAAAATCCAAAAAAGGAAAGAATTGCCAAAAAAGGAAAGAAACGTTGTCTTTGGCAAGTTTTTTTTGGACGGTACATGCAGTGAAACGTACCCACAGGGACGATGTACGGTCTGGTACGGAAGACGATACCTTATCCCCTGTGGATACATTTCAGCCTATACCCACAACGATTGTACTTCCATCAGCACACAAGAAGTACGTTTCAGGATGATGGCACGGGGACCCTGTATGCGTTTCGCGTGCGATCTAGCATTTTACCTTATATTATTAAATTTTTCCATTGTATTTGTCAAATTTTAATATTTATAAAATTCAACCCATATATATTTGATTGGATTTTTTCGAACTTTTCAAGAATTCTGGATTTTGGATATTTTGCCCTCCCTGACGGATCCACATTTCCGGACTTGGTAACTATGGTAATGATAGTGGCGAAGCTCCACTAGTGAAGACACTTCTCTTAGCCATCCTAATGTTGAATTGGATGGAATCCCAAGCAATTTATGGTTTTTATGACTTATTTTCAGCCTACATGCAAGCTATGTTGAAAGATGTCCCCATGTTTTGGATAGAAGGCTTCATTGAGGGAGAGCATACGGATATGGGTGATGGAAGGAGTGGACAATGTGATCATTGTGGGTGGAAGTTGTTTCCCTTGACAGCTATGGGGTTTAGTTGTTTTGGTATGATGGTGTTTGGGCATATAAACTTGTGTTGGCAAGAGCTCTTTCATTGTGATGATACAAAATCTAATTTGTTGGCGCAACCAAGTTTGCAATTGCTTGAGGACAAGTGATTTTGGGAAGGGAGTACTGTAATGTCATCTTTTTCGAATTAATGCCAAATGGAGACTTATTGTCATTCTCTTCCCATGGCCAAGAAGAATAAGTGAACAGGGGAAGTAATTGAGCTTCGTTTCAGTTTTTTTTTTATGTTTTGCTTTGGTGGTTTACTCCCTAAGGCAGGTCGGCTGGGATTATGAGATTCCCAACAAGGAATTAAAAGATAAAGTGAAGCTTGGAGGTCGGTTTTCACCTATTTGGCCTTTGGCACCAACCAAGGGATATAAAAGGAGGTCGTTTGGCCTCATTTGGATCATCTTTTGGCGATTATACACTTACTATTTTGGTTTTTGGGCTGATTGCTCAATACCATTCCACTTGAGAACGAAAATCCTCTTGTGTGGCATCCAAGGAGGACAAAACCCTTCCTTGTAGCACAGTGGAGAACAAAAACTCTCCATATTGGCGAATTGAAGACATCTATTGAAGACTCTCTTGCTGATTTGGATCTAGGGCATCAAGAAGAAGACCTACAAAGGCTTTTGACATTGTTTGAAGCCCCTCTCCTAAGGAGCGACTAGGGTAGAAGTGGATTTGGGTGCCTTCTAGGGCACAAAACTTCATTATTCTTTGATATTTGGATTTATCATATTTTATAAGGCTGGAATCTACAATTTGGTTATTTTTGGAGGAGTTTATCTATCATTTTCAGCCCTTGTTTGTGGCTGCCCTGCTGCTGTCATAAATTTAATTACAGTTGGGTATCATCTCTTGTTTTCTCCATTTCTTTGATGTAAATTGGATGGATAATTGTTGTTGTACTTGAAATAATTATTTAGAAGTATTTTTAGCTGTTGTGCATGGTTATATGGTGAGTTAAAGTCCCTATACAATTCACTGCTAGGGTTTCAAGGAATATTAGAGCTGCTGTTATAAAAATCAGAATTTACTTCACTTGGGGTTTGTGTGATTTCCTTGATTTACAGTTTCAGCCCTAGAAAGGGACATTACAGAGTGATAGAAGATAAGCTAATTATACATTGTTATTCGAGCCAATTTCATCGTACTTTATGGGTAAGGAATTAAGAGGATCAATAATTAAACAAATCCCCTTATTAAATAATGTTCTACTATAGTGACAGTAGATGAGGCCTCATTTAAAACACTTCTGAGGGATAATTATATGAGAGGCCATTATAAAATACCGAAGAGGAATTACCATTACTTGGAACCTAATCTTCAAAGGGTTCGTAATTAGCATTCCATTCATCTCCTATTTTCTGTATATCATTGTTTATGCCTGTAATCTGTAGACATCAGCTTTATTCCAATGTTTCTTTGCTGAATATTCTGACAGTTTCTCAAGTGCTAACCACTTGGTAATGGGCACAATACAGAAAGAGAGAGAATATGAAAGCTAGTAGAAGGTGAGTTGGCCAAACATTCAAACAAACATAGGATTCTTTTGATTATTTCTATATACCCTAAAATGCCTCTCATAAATGACACAAATTAGCGGCGGTTGTAAGAGGAAACACAACCTTGAAAACTAATGTATAAACTACATTATGGAAAATTCAAGTTCCAAATAACATTTATACATTTTCAATCCAGGACATAAATATATAATGCTAATCCACAAAAAGAAGGAAATAGAACTCACATTCTCTTTCCCAACCTCTTCTTTAAAATCTTCTGAATCTGTTGAAACCTTAAACACAATCCCTTCTGTAGAACTTAGAACTTCTGCAGGGACTGCTTGTAAAAGACTAGATTGTAATCCAGCATTCAAAGATTCCTTATGCGAGATCCTTTTATACACCCCAGATTCTATTTCAGCATCATCTTCATCCATTTGAAATGATGTGGACCTCAAAATGTTGTAGGCAATAGACCAAATATAGATGGCACCAATCTGGTCCATCAAAAAAAGTTGGGGAGTAAGATGTCTTTCCTTTTAATAATATAAACTTGCTTGTAGCATGACCAACTTTAGAATACAATTCATATTTCCTTATCTTCCTACTCTAATGCATCACATGCATCCATTCAACTCGGAAGTTGCATGATAGTGTACAATAAGTTCTTAATTACTTGGTGCCCACTAAAACATAAAATTAGAAAAATGTTGCATAGGAAACTATACCGCCATCGAGAATGATGCATAAGCCATTCCATAATCCATGCAAACATCAACATCCCCAAAAGGACTTCCATTTTGCTCACAAGTGCAGGAACAATAATTAGAAGCAAATTCCCTAGGTTTCCTGTAAACATCATAAGTATAACTCGAAAGATGAGCTTTACCGTTAGAACATGTTTTGATGCAAAGAATACCAAGCACAGAAGTAGCATCTTTTAGAGGGACAAGCCCATATTAATGAATGGTAGGATAAATCAGGCCAATTTTCCTACAATGATGGTAGAGAAATTTATAACATACACGAGTTTTGCTTACACACAGTATCAAGCAAATAGTTATTTAACTCTTTACATCTGAGAAGAAATTTCATGTAGAAAATTTTGGAAGCCTCTATCCGTCACATACATTCTTGCTTTGGCCATCTCGTTGACCCACTGTCAAACTGGAGTAATTTGTTTTGACTTCAGGTCAATGGGCTGCCCGAAGCAGAAATGTGTGTGATCTTTAGATACAACTAAATATTTTGCATGATTTGAATTGTTTGAGATTGTTTTTCTCAAAGTTGGATAAAACATTCAAATAGAATTCGCTTTTACATCTGTTTGCGAATTTTAGGAAATGCAACCTTATGTCAAAACATGTAAAATTCTCTTCTATTGAGAATTTCCTCAATAGGCATGAAATGCACCTACCTGCACAGCAATTTCCCACAACAAGACCACTTAAATGCCTTGGAGTCCTTGTAAGCTTCACAACAATCCACCCTAAAAGTGCTCCAATCAAAAAGGTAAGAAGAATATTAACAGGCATGTACCACCTGCAAACAACCAATTCATAGATGTTATCATCAGATTAGAAGAAACTAAGAGTATGAGCTTCCTCTTCTCCCATAAACGAATATTCACTGTCCATGACCATATAAGCTGGGAAATTGCATTCCCTTCAAATTTTCTACAAAATTTTGTAGATGCACTAACTATTATACACCACTAAAGGCAAGGGAATTGTTTGTTTGGTGTTTTCAAAATATTCACTCAAGTGTAATACACCATATATGTCATAAATGTGAAATATGATCTAGAAATAAAATATTTAAGTGCACTAGATGTAACAAATGAATTACAACTAATAGTTCATCAACCATTTTGATGAAAATGTAATACTAATATTATAGTATTTTTTTATTACAATAGTAACCAGGTCCCTTAGTAGTAGGCACCATCCTCTTAGCACAACCATGTAGACACTCTTATTGTATGTTAGAGACCATGGGCAATGTTGCATTAGGGTAGCATCCTATGAGGATAAATTTTGTCCATATGAATTCAGGTATTGTAAATTAAGAATGCATAAATTTCTAATTGAATAATTTGTTTGAATTGAATGAAAGATTCTAATACATTTTCTATGTTATCTGGCCATCATCAGGACATATAAGTTAAATTCCAATGCCCATCTATGTAGAAGAATACAAAACCAAAAGACATTATAAATGACTATAATAATACTTGCCAAAATGTTATCATGGCAGCAATTTAAATGACAAATTCTATTAGTAAACCACTTACCACGAAAGTATATTGTCAAATGTCACTGATTTTGCCAAGCTTGCAAACATAAGAGCTGGTGTGAACACGATAAATACAATCTGTGGAATGACATACAAACCTTTAAAATTATTCGAAAAATCTATCTTTCATGACATCTGTAAGTTCTCATTTGTGTAAATAATCATGTGATTTTACGGAGATTAATATAAAAGAAACTTAAATGGGTTTAATAAAGCATTCACTAGACTAATTGCAAGAAAAAATAAATATAACTTTAACATGTACTTTCTCTTTACCTATTCTTAGACACAGTTCGGTCTTGTAAGTGAAATAGGTAAACAAGGAACTTTGCATTGTATCGTCAATATATGAATTTTGCTTCTGCTGTCACGCATCATGTTCAAGTTTTTCCAACATTGTCACGCCTCTACATATAGAGGTAGAAAGTGTTAAGGGTTTTCATTGGGTTAAGGAACATGATAGTTCTTTTGATTCATTAAAATATAAAATCAGCCATGCAGTAGTGCTTTCTCTTCCCAATTCAAAACCATTTGATGTTCAAATGGATGCAACTGAATATGTGCTATGGGTGTGGTCTTGTTGCAAGGAGGTAAAGCCAGCGAGTTATTATTCATATGTATTTACTTATCAGTAAGAGGTTATGTTGTTTTTATAAAGAAATGTGCACAATAGTTCAAGCAATAAAGAAATGGAAACATTATTTGTTGGGTAAAGAAACTATTGTGCATGCTAACCATAAACTTCTTGAATATTTACAATCGCAAATTAAATTGCAGCATGAAAGACACTACAAATGGATGGGTTTTATTCAACAATTTCATTTGGAAATAAAGTATAAGAAGGGAAGCATACATGTTTGTGGATAAGCTATCTAGGCTACCAATGGTGAAACAAGTTTCAGCTTTGGAGAAGCATATGCCCAAGATGTTGATTTTGGGTAGACATTATAGCGATTTTAAGTAAAGAAATTTGAAATTGAAGGCAAGGATGGGTATTACCTCAAAGATGGGATACTCTACAAGTGGGATAAGCTATGTGTAGCAAAGGGAGAGAATTATCAAAGAGGGAAGTGCATACTTTTAAATTATTGTATCATTTTAGTGTTGGTAAGATCATGTCTTATTTGGAAAGATATGTGTATTGATCCAATATGCAAAAGTATCTACAATCATAAGAGGATCTAAAGTTTGGTGTACAAGTAAGCCTAAGGTTAAGAAAGAATGATAGTGCGTGCCTTTATCAGTACCTACCATATGATGGGATAGCATCCCCATGGATTGTGTAGGAGGATTTTTAATTTCTAAACATGGCAATGACTATCTATATGTGGTTGTAGATAGATGTAGCCCAAAGTGTGTTTTGATTGCATGTAAAAAGACAATAAAAGGTCATGAAATAGTTATAAGTATTATTTTCTAATGTTTGGGTGCATTTCAGGTTTCCTAAGTCCATTGTTTCATTATAGATTCTATTTTTTCGGTAATATCTGGACCATTTTGTGGGGCAAGATGGATACCAAGCTCCGAAGGAGCACAACATTCCATCCTCAAAATCGATGGGAAAATGGAAGTTACAATTAAGACTTTGCTCCACCAGATAAGAGGTTACAACAACATCTAAGGAGTCTAGATGGGTCTTTGACATATATCCAACACTCATACAATGGGGCAAGAAACACATACACAAACTATACTTTTGAATCATGTTTTAGTTATTTATCTAGTATCCATTTGATGTTCAGAATGGGAAAACAAGAAGAAATGGAAGGAAAGATTTAGAAGTGACTAGAGTAGCAAAAAGTTCATTGAGAAGATTAGGCAAATCCATCTCAAAGTGAAAGAACAATTGGAGAAGTCTCAAGCCAAGTACAAGGCTAGACATGACCAACACTAGAAAGAGAATATGCTCAAAGTGAGAGATAATGTGTGTTTTTACTTGAACAAGGAAATAATTCAAGGAAAAGCTAGGAAGCTTAAACCTCTAGGTATGGGCCACTCACCATCTTGGGGCAAGTTGGAGAGAATGCTTTCAAGCTTGACCTTCATCATGAAGTGAAGATGCACTCATTAGTAAAATGTGAAAACTTGCACCTATATGAGTCATCCATGTAGAATGAATAAGAAGACTATCAACTAATGCCCTCTATATAATATTTTGTCTTGAATGCACAAGCGGAGATAGAGGAGGATGTAGTCTTGCAACATAAAGTTAGAGAAGCTTCGAGGGACCATATGAATCTTGGCAAGTTGACATCAAGGGAAATACCCCAAGGCAAGCAAGATGGTACCTTTAATCAGTTGTAGGACTCTAAAGTGAGTATTTATCGTAACATGGCAAAATCACCACTTTATGTAAAGCAACAGTTGCTAATTGTTGGTATCTATAGAGAAATCATTTCGTGATAGTTTTGAAATCGTTAGTCTGCAATAATGTGACCATACAAGTTTTGTAAGGACATGAAATAGTGTCTCTTAAGTTTCCACGGATTTTGGGATCCTTTAGTGCATGAAAGGTCATCTTTGGGCATGATAAATAAAGGGAACAAGTTTAAATAAGATTTTGGTGATCAGTTTGGTGTTTAGTTGGTTGTAGGAGAACGATTAAAGGAATGAAGAGGAGTTGAGTAAGATAGCAAGATTGTTGTACTTGTTTTAATGCTCTTTGTAATCCATCTTTGACCATAAAAAGTTAAAGAAGCTAGAAAATGGTGTTTCCCCACCTTGGGGTTTTCTAGACCAAAAATCACATATCTTATGGTTTCATGCTTTATATTTTCTATTCATGTCGTTCACATTCATGTTTCAATGTTGATATGTTTCCAAAAACAACCGACATTGTTGACCAACAGTTTTGAGGCACAAAAACACAAATTCTAGTTGACTGCAAAACGTGAGTGAGATATGGGCACATGATCAACTACATTAGTATAATGCTAACGGGAACACGTGGCAGCGCAAGATTCACGTAATTGTGGCAAATGACTAGGGATCGAGACTTCAGGATATGCATGGCACTTATATATTAGGGAAATATATAGGAGTATATTCGTAGGCATATACCGTGAATGAGAATCTACAAATCAATTATGATTATTATTGTAGCTCAACACTTGATGGAAATTTTTACTTTTTGTAGCTACGAGATATGTCAAGTTGTTTGTAGAAATCATCTTAGGGTTTGGTGCACCATGGATGTGTAAAATTTCTGTAGTCTTGTGGAAATTATAAATATATTGAAGGTTTATTGCATCTTTGAGTAATTCCCTATTTAGTTACCGTAATGTGCATGCATACTCTGTGTTCATGTGTAGATTCCTATGGCTAGCATCTGATCCTCACAATTCGCTCTTAAATGAGGTCCTTATGGCACCTTTACTTTACTTCGGTGAGACCTTTAAGTGCAAGCTTGATCGAAAGTGTCGGAGCAAATAAAGCTTTGATCCTTAACGCAAATAACTAGGCTAACACTTCTAAGTTTCACTAAGCATTCAAAAATGTTATTTTAAAGTACAAAAGAAGAAGTAGAATGACATATTTTGAGTCTATAAAATCTTAGGAGGTTATAGATCATCTTGGTCATTTTTTTGGTAAAACCTTTTGTATCTTGCACTAGAAGTATTTGATCCCAATATTTAAACAAATTCAATGTTGAGTGAAGTCACAATTTTCTTTCTTTTTCTTATCAAATTTTGGCGAAGCTATAAATTTTGAACTCTTAAAATGTAATATCAAATTTTCAAATGTTATTTGTGGAGGTAAGGGGTGAAAGAGATCATATATATGATTCAATTGCGAATTTATTGCTATAACACCTTGATTTGACAAAATAAGAATTTCATTGCTACCAACCACAAAATTAAATTCTCTATCGTAATATACAAGTTATAAGTGTGAATTCCATGATCGACAAAAATGATTTTGTTGGCTAGATTTTCTGCATAGCACAAAACCTAGGCAGTCATGAGATAAATCTCCCTCATTTAACAGTGAGGCTCCCGTGTCAAATTTGTCAATTTAAGTATGCTAATATCTAAATGGGGTTTTACTTTAACTACTCAGTTCATGAACCATAACTGAACAGTTCTGCAGCAAGTAAGCAACTGTTTAAAGAAAGGAAAAGTTATAGAAGAAGGTAATTACATAAACACAGAAGAAATGGGGAAGATGTGCATCCCAATCAGTAGATGGCAAAGCTGATTGCATGCACATAGAAGAATCCAATAGATATAAACACAGAATTCTAAAACAAAGGCAGCTCTAGATCCAGATCTAAAATAACACAAAGTTTATTAATTTGCAAGCAACCTTGGTAATTTATCAACTTAATACAAACATCTCCCTCTTGGGTTTATCACGCTACTTTATCAACATCTTACCACCTTATCTTACCATCTTATCCTTAGCTCTCTTGTACATGATCTTTACCTTCCTTTGTTATGCTTAGATATGTTTATCATAATTTTTCATTTTCAAGTTTTGACTGTGCTTTTATGTACTAATGCAATACTAACATCTTATGTTTTCTCTTATAGTCTCTCTTACATACCAACTACTTCTCAACTTTATCCTATGCTTCTTAACTTTATCGCATGCTTCTTAGTTTTATCCTTCACTTCTCAACTTTACCTTGACTTCTCAGCTTTACCTTCACTTCTTAGCTTTACTACCCCTTGGCTTTTTACCTACTTCCAAATCTTCGATATTTATTACCCACCCTATTCACAAGCCTGTTAGTTGGTCGAGATCCATTTCTAGCTAGCACCTCTGTGCCTTTTTATTTTTAAAGGATAATTAGTTTGGTTGAGTCATTTCCCAATTAACATCTCACAACATTCTTTATTTTTACAGCATTATTTGTTTGGTTGGATCATTTCCCAGCTAGCACCTCGTGACCCTCTTTATTTTCATAGAACTACTAGCCATTTCTAGCACCTCACGACCCTCTTTATGTTTAGGACTATTAGTTTGGTTGAGCTATTCCTAGCTAGCACCACATGACCTCATTTTTTTACAGGATTGCTAGTTAGGTCAATTCATTTCCCAACTAGCACCTCATAGCCTTTGTTTCATAGCTTCGCCTATTTACCACCCACCTCTTGGTTTTTTTACACTACCTTACATTTTTACCTTAAGGATACTACTCTTTACATCTTTTATCCTCTTGGCTTTCAGCTTGTGAGTTGCATTGTAAGACCTTAGGGTCTTCCTCACGAACACCCATCTACTATGATTACCAACTTATTACCTTAGGCTCCCCACCATAGCTAGGTGCCCTCTTAGAAAGGAATAACAATGGTCAAAAGTATCATTTTATCTCCTAGATTCAATTGTGCCTCTTGTAGCTCAACTATTGCAGTCCATCTACTTGTCTCTCGTCCATATTTTACCCTCTTGTGACAAAAGTATCAAATTTGTTTGTCATTGTACCACTCTATATACGCCACGATTGGGGCAATCCAATCATAGTTCATTATCTACCCTTTACTTCACAAACCTTGTTAGGCGCATCGAGGTTGTTTTTGAGAAAACAATCTTTTCTAAAGCAATTCTAGGAATATCTAAGCATTGTGGTTTGTAGGTTCTTCTTTATAGCGGGTAGATGTAAGTTCTCTAGTGTCGGTCATCTTTCATACGCATTTGATCAGCCTTCTAAATCCGTAAGGAGCAATAGAAAAAGCCAAGAAGAGTTCAAAGCCATGTTATGAAAAGAAAAATGAAGCAAAAGACATTAATTACAATAAAAAAGTCAATCACAAACACAAAAGACATGATATCATTTGGCACACCCCTATAATAGTTGAAAGCTCAAATTGTACAGTTGACCTCATTAACGACCTTGAGGTCTTGGGGGTGCGATAGGTTTTTTCCGACTAGGATAGAAGGTCACATATATATCATTCAAGTGCCCCTACCTTTTCACGCCAAGACTGTCGTAGTAGGCCTATGGCTCCTTAAGTGAGGTCATGAAGAATGGGGAAAATGTCATGGGAAGGTAGGAACACCCTTTACTATCATTACATCGCATATCTAACATGGGATGTATTTTATACTTCATTAGCTTGCCTTCATCTATACCTCCATATTCGGATCCCTTCACTCCTTAATGTCAAGAACTCCCAATCTTGCCAATCTAATTAGAGTGTCTTGATTTCAATAAAGAACTTGTTTTTGGCTTGGTGGCACCCATCTTTTCTTCCCTTATAAATTATATTTCGTGTCGAACAAACTAGATTCTAAGTCTTTCCCATCTTCTTTCCCTCTTTTTCTCCATCTCAAACACAGACACCATGACACAAAGTTCTCCGAAACACCGCTCCTTTGTATTCCTTTGCTCCAAGTGGCTCTCAGGGGTTCAACACAAAGTCTAGAACACAAGATTGCTTACAAATTCTGATCATTAACCCGAAGGTTCTTCCTCTACTTATAGAATGTAGAGGGGCAATTACAAGTTGGAAGCTTTTAGTTGAACTGGCACATGTGGAAGTCGGAGGAAAGAAACAACTGGAAATCTCCATCCTGGAATTCCTCTTTGCATGACATGTATGATTTGCAACTGAAAATAGAACCTTCTATTTTGCACGTCCGCCACCTATCTCCAAGTAGTTGACTTCTTCAAGTAATGGCTTTTAAACCAATCACTTAAGTTGTATAATTTAATTGATCGCTCAATTACTTTGTCGGAGGAAAGAAGAAGGAAGAGGAAAGCTGCAGTCTTGTTCTTTTTCATGTCTGCATGCAGTTGATTCTTTTGCCTTTGATTCTCACCAAACTGGATCTGGGAGCAGCTGGATCTGGAAGCAAGCTGGAATTGGAAACGACTGGAATTGGAAATGACTGGATCTGGAAACAACAAGTTGGATCTAGAAACAAGTTGGATTTTGCCTTCGCCTTGTCTTCTCTTTTATCCTTGAAGCTTTTGCAGTTCTTTTCTAGTACATGCATCAATGCAATGTTTGCCATAGATAACTCATCATCCTTATTTTTAATTGCATATGAGCAATTAAAATTCTGGAAAGCACTCCAAATGAATGAAAATTCAATGAAGGCTTCAACTGGAAGATGGGAGCATTTGCACAAGATCTTGGAAGGAATTTTCCACGCACTGACTTCTTCACGGGTTGCATTCAAAACAAGAGGATGAAGCCTTTGTGCTAGGAAGCTTTTGCAACTATGAGATCTCGATCTGGATCTGCATATGGATTTGCATCCGCATCTCGCATCTAGGTATGGATCTGCACCGCATAACAAACTCTAAGCAAGTTTGGGTGGATGGAAAAAAAGCCGCAGCTTGAATAATTCCATCGCTTTTAATCGCACGCATGAGTGAAGTTTTTCCCGCACGCATGAGTGAAGACTTTCTGCTCGGATCTCGTCTATCAATTCAAGCAAGAGGTTCCGAGCCTAGATCCGTGTCTCCAATATCTACAAATTTAGAAGTGATGCATGACTCCGTTGTGCTTTCTTTTTCATCTCTCTTTGCCATGGCTTTGTCTATCTTTGTCTGAATAATTCTTTTTCTTCTTACTTGGCCGGATTTCTTCAATACTGGTGCAGATCTGGATAATTCTTCAGATTCGGAGGATATATTCAATGTATTGGACATTGATTAGAGCTCATTTTCTTTTGTAAAGCACCTGTAATGAATTCCTGCAATTAATTCAGACAAAAATGGCCACCGGAGCATAAATAGTGAATTTTAATTGTAAAAATCTGCACTTTTCAAGCCTACTGCCCCAAAAATTGATGTTTAATTTGCATGCAAAGAGAGCATGAATCTTTCCAACTTCACCTGAGCACCTGTAATACTTATGCAAACAATTATGCAGACAAAAATCAACTTCCTTCAATGCATGAGCCAAAATTGGAAGCTTTTAGCCTTGATTTCACCTTCTTTTGAGCAAAAATCCTCTTCAAATGGGGCGCACTTTTCCTCAGGCTGCACTTCTTTACCTGTGAATTAATTAATTCACCCTTATGGCAGCCCATGCTTATATAACCCTCATAATTCTATAATTAATAATTGCCCTTCCTATTCCTAGCAATTAATTAATTAAAAATCATGCTCTTCTCTTTAACTGATGTGTAAAAATAGCATGTTTAAGGACAACCATCCAATAAATTAAATTAATTCAATTTAATCATCCACTCTTCACTTCACTTAAGCTTCACAGTGTGCTTTGACCATAGCCACTGAAAATAGGAATTAATTTAATCATTTAATACTTTAAAAAGTATTATTTCTCTCCCAAATGGGGCTGCATTAAATAAATTAAATTTATTTAATTTTGGAATTCTATTTTTAAATTTCTTTTGTCCACTTCCCTTTGTTGACTTTTCCACAAGCCTGGGTGCCAAAATTGGGTGAATAAATATTAACAAATATTTATTTAATGCATTATTATTCACCCAAGGTGGGTCGCACTTTTTAGCATAATAGAATTCTATTTTTAAAAACACATGGCAATGGGAATTTTTACCTGCATGGGAGAGCAATAAAATCCCATGATTTCACTTAAGTCACTTTTCTTTTATTTCACAATGGGAATTTTTACCCGCAAGCGTGCAATAAAATTCTCCGCCATTCGCGCTCTAATTTTCCCACCGCAACTTAAGTAACTTTTCCATCATGGGAAAAAGTACTGCACTGCACTGCAGCAATAAAATCTCACCCGCACCTGCTTCTATTTTTCCCATGATCCACTTAAATCCTTTGTTTTCCAAAAATATGCCCAACCCCACAAGGGCTTTTTAGCGCACGACTTCGCCTTTTCCCAATGAACCGGATCTCCGATGGCGACTTCCTTCGGGCATAATGTGCATATATGTTCTCCAAGCTACCAGACAAGAATCGGGCTAACCCGCAAAGGAATTGATCTAGAGAAATTTCACAGAAAACGAAACGGGAAAACACAAAAACACGAAAAATTGCCAAAAGTCACAAATAAAGCCCAAAACTTATTCCTTGTTAAAATCCTTCTGGTACATGGGAATAATGATATGTTCGATCATAACAGAGTTAAAACGGAGCGCAAATAGCCTCATACGGGGCTCAAAATAATTAAATACAAATTTCCCGCAGACAAATCCCGACGACAAAATATAACAATTTTGGGCATCTGGGTATTTGGTGAAAATGGCTAATATGGCTCTTTGGGAATATCTTGACGCAATACAAGAACTTTCAGGCAATAAAAACACAAAACGACCCATTATTTTAAAAGTACGAAATTTTTGGATAGGGTAGTCACAGATTTCAGGATGAAATCTGGGGACACCAAATTTATCCATAAGAATTCAAAATATCATACTCAATCACAAATATATTGGGATGGAATCACTTAGGAACCCCATAACAAATATACTCAATAAGAGAACAAAGTGTAAGAGGTAGGTGGAAAAATCTGCTTGTTTATTGACCCACTCTTAATAAGCTTCAGTAAGGTGAGTCGACAACTCAAAAGACTACTACAATAACATGCATCCCAATGTATTTCCATAAATACAATGATCGAATGGAAGATTAAACAATGTCCATGAGACCAAGTAATCTATGGGACCAAGAGATGCAATAAGAGTGATCCAAGAAAACAAAATCATTGATTGCTTTCACCCAAGATCCCTAGTAGTCTTGTGGAAAATCCAATCCCTTTTTGATGTCGATCTTATACTATGAATCTTGATGAGGAGATCCATTGTTTTTTCAATCAAGCCTTCTTTCCTCAAACAAGGTCATTAGGATATCTACTTTCAGCTGCACTCATACTTGATTTGAATGTCATTATAAGTTGTGCACTCCATGATGTAGTGTCATTCTATCGCCACCACCCCCACATTACAAATAAGGCATGTTTTGTTCCCACTCTTACTTAGGAAATGTCCACTGCCCATTTCACATCTAAGATGATGTGAAGTAGTCATTTTAAACTAAGTTATCAACATTTTCTCCTTCCATTTGATTTCTATCCTTAACTAGGCCTTTTCTCCATAGATCCAAGTTGGGTCGAATTATTTGATATATATTTTTTTGCCCAAGTTCCTTTTGCCACATGACTATCCTTCATTTCTCTCACATTCTTATTTATTTCTTCACTAGTTTTTGGGCATTCATGAATACTAATGTCCCATTTACTCATCCATTTGTTATTTTGTTTCATCCATGTGTTCTTCCTCTTTCCTAGATCTTCCTCTACCACCATTCTAGGCTACTGATGAGACTCCATGTTTTGTATCTTCTTTAAATAATTTAACTTTCGAGTCATCACTAAAGACTCTAATGGGAAAGTCCCTATTTCAAGTAACAAAATCTCATATGGAACTAAAGTTTTGATTTTGTGTTTGATTTTGATTAAGTGCTTTGGATTCTCTCTTTATGTCTCCATTTGATATTTCACACATTGTTTACCCAAACCTCACACCCATAAAGATCCATCGGTGTGACAAGCAATACAAACATGGTGTGGCCAAAACAAGTGTGTCCATCATTTTGATGGATGGAAAATGCAAGAAACCGCCTTTGATCAATGTGGTTGCAGTATGCCCTAAAGGGGCAATGTTTTTTAAAGCGGTTGATTGTGAGGGGCAAGTGAAGGATGCCCAATTCATTGCCAACATCCTCTTCGAATCCATTGAGGCGGTGGGGCCTCAAAATGTTGTCCAAGTCATAACAAACAATGCCAAGAATTGCAAAGCTGCGGGGATGTTAGTTGAGGCAAGGTATGGGCATATTTTTGGACACCGTGTATTGTGCATTCACTCGATTTAATGCTAAAATATATGTCAAGAAAAATAGAGTGAATTCAACAAATGTATGCAGAGGGTGAAGAGATCCAAATGTTTGTGACCAACCATCACCAGTCACAAGGCATCTTTAGATCATTCTTGCATTTGGAGTTGTTGAAGGTAAGGGAAGCTATCTTTCTTTTTTCTTTAATTTAAATATAAGTTTTTTATTTTTAAAATATAGTATAATTAGTATTCAAAAGTTTTCAATTTTCTTTTTAATTTTTGTTTCTCATTCTTATTATATTAGGTTGTTGAGACTGAAGTTCAGATCACACACAATCGTCTTGAGACGATAGTGAGAAGGTGCGAAATAGTGCACTCGAGAGGATGGTAACTTCCAACCTATGGGTTGTATGGAGGCAATCAAACACTAAACGGACTAAAAAAGTGAAGAGCATGATCTTAGATGACACTTAGTGGGATTGAGTAGAATATTTGTTGAGTTTTACTGAGCCCATTATGAGCATGATCTGTTTTACTAACATGGATCGGTGTGGTGTACCTGATTTCATCTTGAAATCTGTGACTACTATCCTATCCAAAAAAAATTTCGTACTTTTAAAATAATGGGTCGCTTTTGTGTTTTTATTGCACGAAAGTTCTTGTATTGTGTCAAGATATTCCCAAATAGCCATATTAGCCTTTTTCGCCAAATACCCAGATGCCCAAAATTGTTATATTCTGTCGTCAAGATTTGTCTGCGGGAAATTTGTATTTAATTATTTTGAGCCCCGTATGAGGCTATTTGCGCTCCGTTTTAACTCTGTTATGATCGAACATATCATTATTCCTATACCTTATACCAGAAGGATTTTAACTAGGAATAAGTTTTGGGCTTTATTTGTAACTTTTGGCAATTTTTCGTGTTTTTGTGTTGTCCCGTTTCGTTTTCTGTGAAATTTCTCTGGAACAATTCCTTTGCCGGGTAAGCCCGATTTTTGGCACGGAGTAGCTGAAAACATATACGCACATTATGCCCCGGAGGAAGTCACCATCGGAGGTCCGGATCACTAGGAAAAAGCGAAGTCGTGCGGAAAAGCCCTCGCGGGATGGGCGCATTTTGGAAAACAAAGGATTTAAGTTCATGATGGAAAAATAGAAGCGCGCAGCATGATGGGAATTTTATGCCGCCAAGCAGGTACTTTTTCCCATGTTATAAAATTCACTTAAGGCTGCAAAGTGGGAAAAATAAGAAGCAGTGTAGGTGGGAATTTTTACTGCTAGCAGAAAAATAGATACTTTTTCCCGTGATATAAAATTCACTTAAGCTGCAGTGGGAAAGTTAGAGGCAGCAGGCAAGCGGGAATTTATTGCCTGCCTTGCAGGTAAAAATTCCCATGGTGAAATAAAAGAAAAGTGACTTAAGTGAAATCACGGGATTTTATTGCCTGCCTTGCAGGGTAAATAATCCCATTGTCAAAGTCAAATCACTTAAGTGGATCATGGGATTTCCGGGGCTGCCTTGCAGGGTAAAAAATCCCATTGTCAGAAATTCTTAAAAATAGAATTCTATTATGCAAAAAAGTGCGACCCACCTTGGGTGAATAATAATGCATTAAATAAATATTTGTTAATATTTATTCACCCAATTTTGGCACCTAGGCTTGTGGAAAAGTCAACAAAAGCAAAGGGGAATAAATCAATTGGAAATAGAATTCCAAAATTAAATAAATTTAATTTATTTAATGCAGCCCCTTTTGAGAAGGAATTAATACTTTTTAAAGTATTAAATGATTATATTAATTCCTATTTTTAGTGGCTATGGTCAAAGCACACTGTGAAGCTTAAGTGAAGTGATGTGTGAAGGATTAAATTGGATTAATTTAATTTATTGGATGGTTGTCCTTAAACATACTATTTTTAAAAGAGAAGAGCATGATTTTTAATTAATTAATTGCCTTTAATTGTTAGGGCAATTATTAATTATAGAATTGTGAGAGTTATATAAGCATGGGCAGCCATATGGGTGAATTATTTAATTCACAGGTAAAGAATTGCAGCCAAGAGGAAAAGTGCGCCCCATTTGAAGAAGGATTTTGCTCAGGCAAGGTGGAAACAAGGCATTTGAAGAAGGATTTTGCTCAGGCAAGGTGGAAACAAGGCTAAAAGCTTCCAAATTTGGCGCATGCTTTGAAGGAGGTTGATCTTTGTCTGCATAATTGTTTGCACAGGTGTTACAGGAGCTCAGGTGTTGTTGAAAGGATTCATGCTCTCTTTATGTGCAAATTAAACACCATTTTTTGGGGCAGCAGGCTTGAAAAGTGCAGATTTTTACAATTAAAATTCACTATTCATGCTCCAGTGGCCATTTTTGTCTGAATAAATTGCAAGAATTCATTACAGGTGCTTTACAAAGGAAAATGAGCTTTTATCAATGTCCAATACATTGCATATATCCTCCGAATCTGAAGAATTGTCCAGATCTGCACTAGTATTGAAGAAATCCGGCCAAGTAAGAAGAAAAAGAATTATTCAGACGAAGATAGACAAAGCTATGGCGAAGAAAGATGAAAAAGAAAGCACAACGGAGTCATGCATCACTTCTAAATTTACAGATATTGGAGACACAGATCTAGGCTCGAAACCTCTTGCTGAATTGATAGACAAATCCAGAGAGAAACTTCACTCATGCGTGCAGATTAAAAGCAGTGGAATTATTCGAGTTGCAGCTTTTCCATCCATAGCCCAGTTGCCAAAGTTTGTTATGCAGGTGCAGATCCATATCCAGATGCAGATGCAGATGCAAATCCATATGCAGATCCAGATCCAGATCTCATAGTTGCAAAAGCTTCTGGCACAAAGGCTTCATCCTCTTGTTTCGAATGCAGCCCGTGAAGAAGACAGTGCGTGGAAAATTCCTTCCAAGATCTTGTGCATGTGCTCTCATCTTCCAGTTGAAGCTTTCATTGAATTTTCATTCACCCTGAGTGCTTTCCAGAATTTTTAATTGCTCATATGCAATTAAAAATAAGGATGATGAGTTATCTACGGCCAACCTTGCATTGATGCATGTACAAAAGAAGAACTGCAAAACCTTCAAGGATAAAAGAGAAGACAATGCGAAGGCAAAATTCCAGCTTGCTTCCAATTCCAACTGCTTGCAATTCCAGCTTGTTTCTAGATCCAGCTGCTTCCAGATCCAGTTTGAATCAGCTGCATGCAGACATGAAAAAGGACAAAGCTTTCCTCTTCCTTCTTCTTTCCTCGACAAAGTCAGCTTTCCTCTTCCTTCTTCTTTCCTCCGACAAAGTAATTGAGCGATCAATTCAATTATACAACTTAAGTGATTGGTTTAAAAGCCATTACTTGAAGAAGTCAACTACTTGGAGATAGGTGGCGGACATGCAAAATAGAAGCTTCTATTTTCAGTTGCAAATCATACATGTCACGCAAAGAGGAATTCCAGGAGGAAGATTGCCAGTTGTTTCTTTTCCGACTTCCACATGTGCCAGTTCAACTAAAGCTTCCAACTTGTAATTACCCCTCTACATTCTATAAGTAGAGGAAGAACCTTCGGGTAAAAATCAATCAGAATTTGTAAGCAGCAATCTTGTGTTCTAGACTTTGTCGTTGAACCCTTGAGAGCAACTTGGAGCAAAGGAATACAAAGGAGCAGGTTTCTGGAGAACTTTGTGTCACGGTGTACTGTGTTTCTTGCTTTGAATCTTAGATCTCTTAATAAACTTTGTGTTATTTTAGATCTAGATCTAGAGCTTCCTTTGTTTTATAATTTTGTGTGTTCATATCTATTAAGTTTTTTCTATGTGCATGCAATTAGCTCTCTGCTATCTACTAATTGGGATGCACATCTTCCCCATTTCTCTCGTATTTCCTTACTTCCTTCTTCTATAAAATACTTCCTTTCTTGAGCAGTACCGCTTACTTGCTGCGAGAACTCTTAGTTATGGTTCATGAACTAAGTGGTTAAAGTAAAACCCCGATAGATAATAACACATTTTTATTGACAAATCGACACGGGAGCCTCACCGGTTAAATGAGGGAGATTTATCTCATGATCGCCTAGATTTGATGCTATGCGAGAAAATCTAGCCAACAAGCCGTGTCAGAGAGATATATGATGGTACGATTCAATGATTGAAAAGATAAAGCCTTCATAAATGCAAAAGAACAAGATCCCAAGGAAACATGTTTCAAAGAAATGCAATCAATTCTCATTGAGCGGTGGAACAGAATGACCACCCCACTACATCTACTTGCTTTTGCATTGACTCCTAGATTCTACAGCACAGAGATCCTTTCCTTGCCAGGGAGGATAGCATCATACAGGGATGTAGAAGTCAGTGAGGGATATATGGCGGCATTGTCTAGGCTCTTCCTTGATCCTGAGGCCCAAAACATGGTTGTGATTATAGTTTGGCAATTTCATAGTTTAAACAGGTCTTAGCCTTCTCGCTCTTCAGATCAAATACAAGATGGATTCTCATATGTGGTGGTGCCTCCATGGTCATGCACCGGTTTACTTACAACCTCTTGCAATCAAGGTCTTGGCACAGGTAAGTTTTTTATTCTCTTTCCTTTTTTTGTTGTAACTTTTAGTTTTTTTAAATTTAAGTTTGAACTTTGCATTGACTTTGCGTTGCCTCAATAGGTTGCAAGTTCATCTTCCTCTAAGCGCAACTAGAGTACATATAGCTTCATCCACTCATAGAAGCGCAACAAGTTGGGGGCTAAAAAGGCTGAAGATTTGGTATACATACATTCCAACTTGCACCTTTTATCCCACAAGCAATCGAAGTACAAGGAAGGGTCAACAAAACATTGGGATATTGATCTAGAGATAGTTGACTTGGATGCTTCCATTTCCCACCTACCATTAGATGATGAGGAGACTTCTTTGGCACCGCGAGACCTACATGCACAAGGGGGTGCAACTGGCAGTGGCCCTAGTGGGAGTGGTTCGAGTCCATGTGGTTCTAATGAACCACCTAATGATGATGATGTTGATGTTGATCCTCTTGATGAAGAGGAATATGATGAATATTGAAAGATAGTTTGAACTTTGATCATGACTGATTTGGTGTAATAAATTGAATTTAATATATCATGACATTCACATTGTGTTTGATTTAAGTATTTAACTTTTAAGCTTTTAAGTTTCTAAGTTTTAACAAATTATGACTTGTTTGTTGTGGTTATTCACTTATTTAGCTTATAACTTATAAGTTATCTACTTATCTTGTCTTTCATATGCATAATATGTGGTTAATAACTTAATTCCTATTTAGAAGGCTGAAATTTATATATTTTTTAATTTTTATATATTTTTTGTACTGCCGTATCCAACGCCGTATCCGGGGCCAAATTATTTTTGCTGTATCTGCGTATCGGATACTCCGTACCCGTATCCAAAACGTATCGGCTACTTAGGAAAGATGTTTTTGTTAAATAGACATATAAACTATTAGACAGAATGTCGAACAATGAGAGGTGATCTTTTGGACTGCAATGAATGAAGGATATGCATAAGGACATCTATCAAAGCATGATGGAAAGCTGATTTTTCTTAGACATGAACTATTCGCCAAAATACCTCAATGAGATGTGGTCTTATGGACTGCAATGAATGCAAGAGATGCACAGAAGGGTTTCATTCGAAAGGCCTTCAAATCTTTCAAACAAATGCATTTGACAAGTGTAAAGCTAGACTCCACAACCTTTGTCAGCATACTACCAGCTTGTGCCAAAATGGGAGCTTTAGAATAGGGTATGGACATCCATCAAAATATAATAGAAAGTATACTTTTGTTGTATGTTATAGTTGTTAATGCTCGTGTAGACATGTATATAAAATTTGTAAGCATACAAAGCACAAACTGTTTGACAAAATGACTCAAGGATATGTGGTCTCATGGAATGCATTTCTTTCATTTATTTTATTGACATCAAAATAAAATCACAAGCTAGCTTCAACTTGATATCACTTCCGGCGTAATTTGAAAATCCTGCAATTATATTGATTGCAAGAGGCATAACATAGGAATATTCTTTCTAGAATTAACAAACATTGTTATTTTGCTTCTCAAGCAATGATATCTAATTATAATGGAATTCTCAAATTTTGCAGAATTTGAGAAATAAGTTTTGATCTCCTCAGCATGGTGACTAGTTATTATTTTTATAAAAAAATGACCAATAATTTTCTTTAGGCTTTAACAGACACTGACTGGAATTGATTGTCAACAAGAAATGTACTCGAGTTGAATATTATATGTTTGCAGAGGATTATATACCTGATAATAACTATGAAAATGGACTTACCTTGGTCTTACAACAACTCTATCATATTCCTGGATATTTTAGCGTCTTCAAACTAAGGATTAGTCGAGCCATTTTAAAGTCCATGTTATATATTTAGGACCCATAAAAACTAATAGATCATGGATATAAAATTTCTCCAGAGAATCTGGTTGTTTCTAATCTTTAATCAAAAAATAGATCATGAATTTTTACAACATACTATAAACATTAACTAAAAATAAAAAATAAATATAAAAGCAAAATCATATTTGCTGTTCCAACCTGTGAAAAGTGGAAATTCCGGTTCTACAAAGAGACAAACAAGAAGCTGTTACTTAGCATGTTCAAAATTCCATGTGAATTGTATGCCACGCAGCCTTCTTATGAAGGAATTGGAAATTATCCAACTTGTGAATGGTATGCCTGCACTGTCTTCAACACAGTGAAGACTGCAACCAATGTTGAAAGTTCACCCAGCCCTAACCAGGCAATGTACCTCCCTTCTTATTTATCACATTGTTCACTTCGCACAAAATATGGGGTAGTTCCTGTGAAAATACAAGGCCCTAACTAGACTACACCATATTGATAAAATCTTTAGTGTTTAGTGAGTTTGACTTTCATAAGAGGAGGAGATCAAGAAGCCCATGGCTTGAGTCAAGTGATGATCCCAAAAAGGTTGCTTGAAACTTCTTGTAAACAGAGCCACTGGTTTGGAAAGGACTTGAGCATATATAGTTTCATTTTCAAGGATTCAACTGTAAATTCATGGTAAATAATGAAGATTCCTTTTCCCAGCTCCTATCCATTCAAACAATAAGTACACATAACCTAGCATACACCAATTGAAAATGAAAACTCCAAAACAACCCGTTCTAGTTATTGCTGTTTTTATATATATATATATATATATAAAGGAAAAAAATGTTCAAATACTCAGTTCCAGTTATGTGTAAGGATTGCCCTGGCTTCCATTTTCCCACCACAAACACCTGGCCCAAAAGTGAATTCCTATATAGATTGCTTTTCATGGAAAGCCAAAATTTCTAAACTAAACTGTATTGTTCCCAAAACCTTCCAGCCTGCACCAGATGCATGCAAAATAGTGAATCATAAACCCTGCCTACTAAAAAGAACATTCACTGACCACTGGCTACATAATTTGCTCATAAAGTTAAAGTACTCAGTTCCGTGGACAGCGAGGTTTAAGGATTGCATTGACTTCTATTTTCTCCACCATATGACCCAAATGTGCAAAATATGGACTGCTATTTATGGTTAGACAACAAAATTATACAACACAGATTTTCTGTTAACGACAACAAATAGTTTACCATGATCAGTCAGAAATGCCATCACCCTATTAGTGAATACGATAGTTATATGCACTATAGTTTTCACGTTGCAATTAGATTTCCCTTCACCATTTCATCTAAATGATAGAAAACATGTATTGGTTCTATGTGCCAGAATTTTTTCCGTAAAATTGTCTAAAATGTGAAATAGATGGTCAAAACAATTTATGTGGAACTTATCCGACAATTGTCAAATACAAGTATAAAATGAGTAACCCTAAATTCTTTTTCCAAAAGAATCAAAAAAATTGCCGCTGCCAAACAATTTAAGAGATTAGATTATTTATTTTTGTGGGATTTTTATGTGTAATTTTTAGTCATTATTCAAATGACTTCCATGAATATTCATTACTCGGATTGGTGAATATAATTCACCACATTAGACTTCTCATGCTCTAGCCTCCCCCTAAAATATGTTTTGCTTAGTCGGAACAGGGGTTCACTTAATCAACCAAAATAAAGACTAGAAGAATTAGCAATTGCTTAAAGTTGGCCTATTGATTTAGAGGATCCCCTAATGCCTCGGATGGCGATTCTTTCCAAGACTCAAGAGACTCCAGAAAGCAACTTGGTGGTAGAAAGGGATGATGAATCGCTAAGGCAGAGAAATGAAGAATACACTTCAATGGCTACTAAAGAGGATCCTGACAAAGGAGTGGATCAAGAACCTGAACAAATGAAGGAAGATACAAGCTATGAAAAACATGATAAAAGGGTCTCATTCAGTAGTGACAAGCCAAGAAATCCTGATGCAGACAAACCTTTGTTCCTGTAATTTCCTAAATACAACTTCCTCTACATACAAAGAATTTAAGCGCAACAGTAAGTGGGAAGGCAAGAGTAAATAAGTTTCTTCACTAAAACTGCATACACAATATAAACTCTTATTTATTCATCAAAAACAATTTGCATCCACCTCCGTTCCAATCTTCTCTTCCCTTCTACACCAAACATGCATTGGTCTTAAATCTTTAGAAGGGTACCTGAAGTAGACTCCTCTTTGGATTTACTATTCTAAAAATAGCAAATGCAACTCCAACTGTTCCTTTGACTCCACAAGAACAGGGCAGTCAAAGAAGTTGCTATTATTAGGTAACAAACTTCTAAAACAACTCTTACAACGACTCATAATTACACTCCTAATTAGCCCACTAAAGTAAACAGCACTTAATAATCAGTTGCATCATCCTCCCCATCTTTTTAAAAAATTCTGAACCTTCTGGTTCAGAGGTGTTTTATTTGTTTTCCCCATTTCCTCCATAGATCGAACTGTCCAAGCTCATGGATACTTGCAAGGACAATTTCTGGCTTTCTTGCAATCACACACTGTTCAATCAAATTGAAAATGACATGATCCTCCTTCACTGCAAACTCGGTGATAACTACCACGTCAAGTATGCTGCACTCTTTGAAATTTCCATCAACACTATGCTCCTTCACTTCCATTTTTGCACGGATACTCTCAAAGATGACTTTCTCTTCATCTTCTTTCTTGTCTTCGTAGTTTTCATGCTCTATGAGAGTAACCTTTGCTGCAACTTGCAAATCAGCCTCCTCTTCTATTTTACCCTCATGCATGCAACCATTTACATGCTTATCTTTTCTTCAAGAGACTTCCCAATTGCTTCCTCCTCTTCTTGATAACACATCAAGACTACATCCTCTTCATTCTTCTCTTCATTTTCATCCTCATGCTCCATGAGAGCAATTTCTGCAACATGTTGAACACCCTCAAGTACACCATCTCCATGGATGAAATCCATTGTCAATGAACTTCTTTCTAGTTTCTTCTCAACACCAGAACTCTCTTCTTCCAAAAGAGATTCTTTCATCTCTTCCAAGGTCTTCTTGCTCCAAGAAATCTTTTTCCGTTTCATTCCAACAATGCATGGTGTGATCCATGTCATTTTTCTTCTCTCTTTATCTTCTCTATGATATTGAGAAAGCTCTGTTCTCACAACCATCTCCTTCAAGTCTATGATAACCTCCATAATCTTTTTCTTTTGCTTCTTTCCTTCTCCATCTCTCTTTCCTCTTTCTCCATGTCCCTACCTCAAGGCTGAAACTCTTATTCTTTTAAGATACTCAAGCCCACCCTTCTATTCATTTCTTCAATCATTCTCAACTGCTGTCCAAATTCCATCTCTGCATCCATATCAATAGCCACAACTATCAATAACATTTAAGGCTGTCCCACAAATTCTCTACGCCCAGCATCTTTGGACGCTCTAATACCAACTGATGCAGACAAACCTTTGTTCCTGCAATTTCCTAAACACAACTTCCTTTACATACAAAGAATTTAAGCACAACGGTAAGTGGGGAAGGCAAGAGTAAATAAGTTTCTTTATTAAAACTATATACACTCTTATTTATCCATCAAAAACAAATTGCATCCACCTCCATTCCAATCTTCTCTGCCCTTCTACACCAAGCATGCATTGGTCTTAAATCTTTAGAAAGGTACTATTTGGATTTACTATTGTTAAAATAGCAGATGCAACTCCAACTGTTTCTTTGACTACACAAGAACAGGGCAGTCAAAGAAGTTGCTATTATTAGGAAACAAACTCCTAAAAAGACTTACAATGCCTCATAATTAGACTCCTATTTAGCCCACTAAAGTAAACAGCACTTAATAATCGGTTGCATCAAATCCACATGTCCAGGCCCAAGTGCCTCTTTCACTTCCTCTTTATACCTTGTCTCCCAAATTGATGAAGAATCATATGAGAATGAGTAAACTAGTCCTAAATAAAAATCATCTAGAGACACTTCAGCATCCTCAGATAATGAAGCAATAGAGGAGGCTCCCAAAGAAACCTATAATGCTTTAGGAGAGGTGGTCGATGATGAAATACAAAGCATTGATAAAGGATTGGAATGGAGCATGGACCACATCATTGAACTAACTCAAGACATTGGAGAAGAAATAGAGGAATAAGCAATGGAGGACCCACTAAATCTTGGACCTATTAAAAGGAACCTCTTGAGGATAAGAAGGAAAAGATTGATGAAACAGGGGTCACAATGTAGAAGGCCTTCCCAAGGGGATAAAGAAAGTGAGAAAGGAGATTTATATCAGAGCGCCGGAGGTGTTGGTGCTGAGCTTTATACTAGTAATCTTCAATTGGGAAAGGATGGTAACAAATGAACAAATGGCACCTTCAGAACCATGAT